>CM038682.1:612114874-612714874 GCA_021605205.1 Aegilops longissima | reverse complement strand
CCTCGACTTGATGTCATCAAGCGGTCGGTCTGCATAGAGGGTGCGCGAATGGCCTTCGCCCGCGCAAAGGTGCACTAGGGGAAGATGGATGCTGAAAAGCTGATGACCGAGGGACCGCCAGAGGGGAAGGAGCACCGCAAGCCCAAATTATATCATGAAAGTATCCTGAAAGGATCCTACCTTGCGGCGGACCTATGCACCAAGGACATTATATTTCCGTGAATGCGAATCATGTTCTCCTTTGTAATGTTTGAACCAGGTCATTTATATTATTTATTGCCTGTTATATAAAAGTTTATCCTCCTACGCGGCCGTTTTATATATTGATCCTGAGAATTGGCGGTCGTGGCTCCCCTTTACGTAAGAAGTGCGGGGTGTTCGGATGAACCTGATCACTCTTTATCCCAGTTTTGGGTCCTTCAAGGAAGTGTTCAACAACGAACCGTGCAATCGGACTATAGGGCTTTATCACTCTCACTTAGCCATAGGAGCTTTAGGAAGGTAGGCGCAGCCCACGGTGTTCGAAGACCGCACGAGGGCTCTATAAGCACCGATCGGAAGAAAACTGATCCATTGCACGCTGCATTGGTTATGGCATTATGCGGAGAAATCCTTAAAGATTTTACGACCTCTCGAACAGTGACCAGCTCTCATTGTATCATGATGATCAGTTTTGGCTTTCTCTCGAGGTACTCGTCCGGAAAAACCGGGACACAATCGCAGAGTTCTCCCAAAGCTACCTTAGCCGATATAGCGGGCGTAAGGTACCAAAACATGGGAGCCGGGCAAACCCAACTATTGACCCAAGACATGATTCGGAGCTGATGCATATAATGCTATAGGTTCGGGGTGCCGAACTTCCGTGAAGGTGTTCAGACTTTATTGCTGTATTATGGGTGAAACGAAGCCCCTAGCATATTTGAAGGCATATCACGGTGTACGGATGCCACTTAACGAAAGAATTTTAATAAGAAATAACAGCAGGTAAGCGTCATATGAATCCACATGTTGTATTTGAATAGTATGTCGATGCGTATGAGTATAAGTAATGTGATAAAAAAGAAATATGACTGTGGAACCTGCTGTGACCAGGGGGAAGAAGCTGGGCGCGGATGCGGAGTATAGTCGGATGTTCATCGCGGGGAATATCTTGCGCGTTCGATCTGCCTCCATATCGCCCATCCTGGTCGGCGCAAAGGTGAACCTGCAAAGGAAATGTAAGAAATGTTTGTTTGCCGGAGAGCGGTTGAGCCGCTATGTGCGGCCTGTCCTGGCCTTCGCCGGAGTGTTTAATTGAGCTCTGGACGAGCCGGGCTATCCTGCCGTGAAGTAGTTCAAAGTGCTTTGACAGTGTCCGGGAGCCTGGCCATCAACTCGAGGTTCGGCTGCAGGGTGCTGCTCGTTGCTTTTGTTGTTAAGGCAGCAGTGTACTCGTTGGTGCCGAAGGAAAGTTCGGCCTTGGCATTAACCGTGATGACGCCACGTGGACCGGGCATCTTGAGCTTATGGTAGGCGTAATGTGGCACCGCGTTAAAACGAGCGAACGCAGTTCGTCCGAGTAGTGCCTGATAATCACTGCGGAAAGGGACGATTTCGAAGATTAATTCTTCGGTACGGTAATTGTCTAGTGATCCGAAGACTACCTCAAGGGCGATGGAGCCTGTACAAATGGCCTCCATGCCTGGTATAGTACCTCTAAATGTGGTTTTAGTGGGTTTGATCACCGAATGATCAATGCCCATCTTGTGCACTGTGTCCTGGTAAAGCAGGTTTAGACTGCTACCCCCGTCCATAAGGACTCGTGTGAGGTGGAACCCGTCGATTATTGGGTCTAGGACTAGTGCGGCTGGATTGCCCTGATTGGTGTTAACCGGACGATCCATGCGGTTGAAGGTGATCGGCCTGAGTTTATATTGTGGGACGACTGGTTCCGTTAAGTTGATGTCCCTGAGGGTGCTCATCCGTTCCAGGCTGGGGATATGGGTAGCGTTTATCACGTTCACCATTTTGATTTGCGGGGGAAATTTCTTTTGCCCTCCTGTGTTCGGTGCTCTGGGCTCCTCTTCGCCATCATCGCTTTGGGACCCCTTCTCCTTGTTTTCGGCACCTGACCTGTCTGAAGGAAATATGCCCTAGAGGCAATAATAAAGTTATTATTTATTTCCTTATATCATGATAAATGTTTATTATTCATGCTAGAATTGTATTAACCGGAAACATAATACATGTGTGAATACATAGACAAATGATAGTCACTAGTATGCCTCTACTAGACTAGCTCATTAATCAAGATGGTTATGTTTCCTAACCATAGACATGTGTTGTCATTTGATTAATGGGATCACATCATTAGGAGAATGATGTGATTGACTTGACCCATTCCGTTAGCTTAGCACTTGATCGTTTAGTATGTTGCTATTGCTTTCTTCATGACTTACACATGTTCCTATAACTATGAGATTATGCAACTCCGCTTTACGGAGGAACACTTTGTGTGCTACCAAACGTCACAACGTAATCTGGGTGATTATAAAGGTGCTCTGTGTGTCTCCAAAAGTATATGTTGAGTTGGCATAATTCGAGATTAGGTTTTGTCACTCCGATTGCTCTGAGAGGTATCTCTGGGCCTTCTCGGTAATACTCATCACCTAAGCCTTGCAAGCATTGTAACTAATGAGTTAGTTATGAAATGATGTATTACGGAACGAGTAAAGAGACTTGCGGTAACGAGATTGAACTAGGTATTGGATACCGACGATCGAATCTCGGGCAAGTAACATACCGATGACAAAGGAACAATGTATGTTGTTATGCGGTTTGACCGATAAAGATCTTCGTAGAATATGTAGGAGCCAATATGGGCATCCAGGTCCCGCTATTGGTTATTGACCGAGAATAGTTCTAGTTCATGTCTACATAGTTCTCGAACCCGTAGGGTCCGCACGCTAAGGTTTCGATGATGCTTATATTATGAGTTTATGAGTTTTGATGTACCAAGGAGTTCGAGTCCCGGATGAGATCGGGGACATGACGAGGAGTCTCGAAATGGTCGAGACGTAAAGATCGATATATTGGACGACTATATTCGAGTTCGAAAGGTTCCGAATGATTCGGTATTTTTCGAGTACCGGAGAGTTACGGGAATTCGCCGGGAGAAGTATTGGGCCTTATTGGGCCCTGCGGAAAGAGAGAGGGCTGCCTAGGGCAGGCCGCGCCCCAAGGCCTAGTCCGAATTGGACTAGGGAGGGCCGCACCCTTCCTCCCTTCCCCCTTCCTCTCTCCTACTCCTACTAGGAAAGGAGGAGTCCTACTCCCGTGGGAGTAGGACTCCCCATGTGCGCCCCTCCTAGGCCGGCCACCTCCTCCTTGCTCCTTTATATACGGGGCAGGGGGCACCCCAGACACACAAGTTGATCTACGGATCGTTCCTTAGCCGTGTGCGGTGCCCCTTCCACCATATTCCACTTCGGTCATATCGTCGCGGAGCTTAGGCGAAGCCTGCGCGGAGAAGTCATATCGTCGTGGAGCTTAGGTGAAGCCTGCGCCGGTGGAGCATCATCATCGCCACCACGCCGTCGTCTTGACGGAACTCATCCCCGACACTTTGCTGGATCGGAGTCCGGGATCGCCATCGAGCTGAACGTGTGCAGAACTCGGAGGTGCCGTGACGCTCGGTGCTTGGATCGGTCGGATCGTGAAGACGCACGACTACATCAACCGCGTTGTTATAACGCTTCGCTTTCGGTCTCACGAGGGTACGGGCGGACACTCTCCCCTCTCGTTGCTATGCCATCACCATGGTCTTGCGTGTGCGTAGGAAAATTTTGAAATTACTACGTTCCCCAACAAAGGCATCCGAGCCTGGTTTTACGCGTTGATGTCATATGCACGAGTAGAACACAAGTGAGTTGTGGGCGATATAAGTCATCCGCTTACCAGCATGTCATACTTTGGTTCAGCGGTATTGTGAGATGAAGCGGCCGGACCGACATTACGCGTGACGCTTCGCGAGACTGGTTTCACCGCCCGAGCACTAGTTGCTTAAAGGTGACCGGCGGTGTCTGCTCTCTCACTTTAGTTGAACCGAAAAGTGGCTCGCCCGTCCTTGCGAAGGTTAAAACAGCACCAACTTGACAAACTATCGCTGTGGTTTTGATGCGTAGGTAAGAACGGTTCGTGCTCAGCCCGTAGCAGCCACGTAAAACTTGCAACAACAAAGTAGAGGACGTCTAACTTGTTTTTGCAGGGCATGTTGTGATGTGATGTGGTCAAGACGTGATGCTATATTTTATTGTATGAGATGATCATGTTTTGTAACCGAGTTATCGGCAATCGGCGAGAGCCATATGGTTGTCGCTTATTGTATGAAATGCAAAAGCCATGTAATTGCTTTACTTTATCACTAAGCATGGCGATAGTCGTAGAAGCAATAGTTGGCGAGACGACAACGATGCTACGATGGAGATCAAGGTGTCGCTACCGGTGACGATGGTGATCATGACGGTGCTTCGAGATGGAGATCACAAGCACAAGATGATGATGACCATATCATATCACTTATATTGATTGCATGTGATGTTTATCCTTTATGCATCTTATCTTGCTTTGTTGTGACGGTAGCATTATAAGATGATCTCTCACTAAAATTATCAAGAAGTGTTCTCCTGAGTATGCACCGTTGCTAAAAGTTCAGTAGTACCCGCACACCACGTGATGATCGGGTGTGATAAGTTCTACGTCCATCTACAACGGGTGCAAGCCAGTTTTGCACACGCAGAATACTCAAGTTAAACTTGACGAGCCTAGCATATGCAGATATGGCCTCGGAACACGGAGACCGAAGGTCGAGCGTGAATCATATAGTAGATATGATCAACATAGTGATGTTCACCATTGAAACTACTCCATCTCACGTGATGATCGGACATGGTTTAGTTGATTTGGATCACGAATCACTTAGATGACTAGAGAGATGTCTGTCTAAGTGGGAGTTTTTAATATGATTAATTGAACTTAAATTTATCATGAACTTAGTACCGATAGTATTTTGCTTGTCTATGTTTCTTGTAGATAGATGGCTCGTGCTGTTGTTCCGTTGAATTTTAATGCGTTCCTTGAGAAAGCAAAGTTGAAAGATGATGGTAGCAATTACACGGATCGGGTCCGTAACGAGGATTATCCTCATTGCTGCATGTAAGAATTACGCCCCGAAGCACCGCTGGGTGCCGTGCCTGCTGCAGAGCAACGCCGAAGTTGTGAACGTCTGGCGAGCAAAGTCGATGACTACTCTATAGTTCAGTGTGCCATGCTTTACGGCTTAGAACCGGTCTTCAACGACTTTTTGAACGTCATGGAGCATATGAGATGTTCCAAGAGTTGAAGTTAATATTTCAAGCAAATGCCCGGATTGAGAGATATGAAGTCTCCAATAAGTTCTATAGCTGCAAGATGGAGGAGAATAGTTCTCAAGGAGCACATACTCAAAATGTCCGGGTATAATAATCACTTAATTCAGCTGGGAGTTAATCTTCCGGATGATAGTGTCATTGATGTAATTCTCCAATCATCGCCACCAAGCTACAAGAGCTTCGTGATGAACTATAATATGCAAGGGATGACTAAGACAATTCTGAGCTCTTCGCAATGCTAAAAGCAGCGGAGGTAGAAATCAAGAAAGAGCATCAAGTTTTGATGGTCAACAAGACCACTAGTTTCAAGAAAAAGGGCAAAGGGAAGAAGAAGGAAACTTCAAGAACAGCAAGAAAGTTGCTGCTCAAGAGAAGAAACCCAAGTCTGGACCTAAGCCCTGAAATCGAGTGTTTTACCGCAAGCGATCGACATCGAAGCGGAACTGCCCCAAGTATTTGGCGGATAAGAAGGATGGCAAGGTGAACAAAGGTATATGTGATATACATGTTATTGATGTGTACCTTACTAGAGATCGTAGTAGCACTGGTATTTGATACTGGTTCATTGCTAATATTTGCAACTCAAAGCAGGGACTACTGGAATAGGCGAGCACCGCAAAGGACGAGGTGACGATGCGCGCGGGAAACGGTTCCAAAGTCAATGTGATCGCGGTCGGCACGCTACCTCTACATCTACCTTGGGATTAGTTTTAGACCTAAATAATTGTTATTTGGTGCCGCGTTGAGCATGAACATTATATCTGGATCTTGTTTGATGCGAGACGGTTATTCATTTAAATCGAGAGAATAATGGTTGTTCTATTTATATGAGTAATATCTTTATGGTCATGCACCCTTGAAGAATGGTCTATTCTTGTTGAATCTCGACAGTAGTGATACACATATTCATAATGTCGAAGCCAAAAGATGCAGAGTTGATAATGATAGTGCAACTTATTTGTGGCACTTGCCGTTTAGGTCATATCGGTGTAAACGCATGAAGAAACTCCATACGATGGACTTTTGGAATCACTTGATTATGAATCACTTGGTACTTATGAACCGTGCCTCATGGGCAAGATGACTAAAACACCGCTTCTCCGTTGTATGGAGAGAGCAACAGACTTATTGGAAATCATACATACAGATGTATGTGGTCCGATGAATGTTGAAGCTCGTGGCGGATATCGTTATTTTCTCACCTTCACAGATGATTTAAGCGGATACGGTATATCTACTTGATGAAGCATAAATCTGAAACATTTGAAAAGTTCAAAGAATTTCAGAGTGAAGTTGAAAATCATCGTAACAAGAAAATAAAGTTTCTACGATCTGATCGTGGAGGAGAATATTTGAGTTACGAGTTTGGTCTACATTTGAAGCAATGCGGAATAGTTTAGCAACTCACGCCACCGGAACACCTCAGCGTAATGGTGTGTCCGAACGTCGAATCGTACTTTACTAGATATGGTGCGATCTATGATGTCTATTTCCGATTTACCGCTATCGCTTTTGGGGTTATGCTTTAGAGACGGCCGCATTCACGTTAAATAGGACACCGTCAAAATCCGCTGAGACGACGCCTTATGAACTATGGTTTAGCAAGAAACCAAAGTTGTCGCTTCGAAAGTTTGGGGTTGTGATGCTTATGTGAAAAACTTCAACCTGATAAGCTTGAACCCAAATCGGAAAATGTGTCTTCATAGGATACCCAAAGGAGACAATTGGGTATACCTTCTATCACAGATCCGAAGGCAAAACATTCGTTGCTAAGAATGGATCCTTTCTAGAGAAGGAGTTTCTCTCGAAAGAAGTGAGTGGGAGGAAAGTGGAACTTGATGAGGTAATAGTACCAGCTCCCTTATTGGAAAGTAGTTCATCACGAAATCGGTTTCGTGACACTTGCACCAATTAGCGAGGAAGATAATGATAATGATCATGAAACTTCAGATCAAGTTGTCACCGAACCAGAGATCAACCAGAATAAAATCCGCACTAGAGTGGTACGGTAATCCTATTCGGAAGTCATGCTACTAGATCATGGTGAACCTACGAACTATGAAGAAGCGATGGTGAGCCCAGATTCCAAAATGGCTTGAAGCCATGAAATCTGAGATGGGATCCATGTATGAGAACAAAGTATGGACTTTGGTAGACTTGCCCGATGATCGGCAAGCTATTGAGAATAAATGGATCTTTAAGAAGAAGACCGACGCCGATGGTAATGTAATCGTCTACAAAGCTCGACTTGTTGCAAAAGGTTTTCGACAAGTTCAAGGGGTTGACTACGATGAGACTTTCTCACCCGTGGCGATGCTTAAGTCTATCCGAATCATGTTAGCAATTGCCGCATTTTATGATTATGAAATTTGGCAAATGGATGTAAAACTGCATTCTTGAATGGATTTCTAGAAGAAGAGTTGTATATGATGCAACCGAAGGTTTTGTTGATCCAAAGGGTGCTAACAAAGTGTGCAAGCTCCAACGATCAATTTATGGTCCGTGCAAGCCTCTCGGAGTTGGAATAAACGCTTTGATAGTGTGATCAAAGCATATGGTTTTATCTGAGACTTTTGGAGAAGCCTGTATTTACAAGAAAGTGAGTGGGAGCTCAGTAGCATTTCGATATTATATGTGGACGACATATTGTTGATTGGAAATGATATAGAATTTCTGGATAGCATAAAAGGATACTTGAATAAAAGTTTTTCAATGAAAGACCTCGGTGAAGCTGCTTACATATTGGGCATCAAGATCTATAGAGATAGATCAAGACGCTTAATTGGACTTTCACAAAGCACATACCTTGATAAAGTTTTGAAGAAGTTCAAAATGGATCGTGCAAAGAAAGGTTTTTACCTGTATTACAAGGTGTAAGATTGAGTCGACTCAATGCCCGACCACAAAGCAGAAGATAGAGAAAATGAAAGATGTTCCTATGCTTCAGCCATAGGCTCTATCATGTATGCAATGCTGTGTACCAGACTGACGATGCTTAGCAGTAAGCTTGGCAGGTAGGTACCAAAGTAATCCAGAGTGGATCATCGACAGCGGTCAAGAACATCCCGAAATACCGAAAAGGACTAAGGATATGTTTCTCGATATGGAGGTGACAAAGAGCTAGTCGTAAATGGTTACGTCGATGCAAGCTTTGACACTGATCCGGACGATTCTAAATCGCAAACCGGATACGTATTTTTATTAAACGGTGGAGCTGTCAGTTGGTGCAGTTCTAAACAAAGCGTCGTGGCGGGATCTACATGTGAAGCGGAGTACATAGCTGATTCGGAAGCAGCAAATGAAGGAGTCTGGATGAAAGAGTTCATTTCCGATCTAGGTGTCATACCTAGTGCATCGGGACCAATGAAGATCTTCTGTGACAATACTGGTGCAATTGCCTTGGCAAAGGAATCCAGATTTCACAAGAGGACCAAGCATATCAAGAGACGCTTCAATTCCATACGGGACCAAGTCCAAGTGGGAGACATAGAGATTTGCAAAATACATACGGATCTGAATATTGCAGACCCGTTGACTAAGCCTCTTCCACGAGCAAAACATGATCAGCACCAAGACTCCATGGGTGTTAGAATCATTACTGTGTAATCTAGATTATTGACTCTAGTGCAAGTGGGAGACTGAAGGAAATATGCCCTAGAGGCAATAATAAAGTTATTATTTATTTCCTTATATCATGATAAATGTTTATTATTCATGCTAGAATTGTATTAACCGGAAACATAATACATGTGTGAATACATAGACAAATGTATAGTCACTAGTATGCCTCTACTAGACTAGCTCATTAATCAAGATGGTTATGTTTCCTAACCATAGACATGTGTTGTCATTTGATTAATGGGATCACATCATTAGGAGAATGATGTGATTGACTTGACCCATTCCGTTAGCTTAGCACTTGATCGTTTAGTATGTTGCTATTGCTTTCTTCATGACTTACACATGTTCCTATAACTATGAGATTATGCAACTCCCGTTTACCGGAGGAACACTTTGTGTGCTACCAAACGTCACAACGTGCTCGGGTGATTATAAAGGTGCTCTACAGGTGTCTCCAAAAGTATATGTTGAGTTGGCATAATTGAGATTAGGTTTTGTCACTCCGATTGTCGGAGAGGTATCTCTGGGCCTTCTCGGTAATACTCATCACCTAAGCCTTGCAAGCATTGTAACTAATGAGTTAGTTATGAAATGATGTATTACGGAACGAGTAAAGAGACTTGCCGTAACGAGATTGAACTAGGTATTGGATACCGACGATCGAATCTCGGGCAAGTAACATACCGATGACAAAGGAACAATGTATGTTGTTATGCGGTTTGACCGATAAAGATCTTCGTAGAATATGTAGGAGCCAATATGGGCATCCAGGTCCCGCTATTGGTTATTGACCGAGAATAGTTCTAGGTCATGTCTACATAGTTCTCGAACCCGTAGGGTCCGCACGCTTAAGGTTTCGATGATGCTTATATTATGAGTTTATGAGTTTTGATGTACCGAAGGAGTTCGGAGTCCCGGATGAGATCGGGGACATGACGAGGAGTCTCGAAATGGTCGAGACGTAAAGATCGATATATTGGACGACTATATTCGGAGTTCGGAAAGGTTCCAATGATTCGGTATTTTTCGAGTACCGGAGAGTTACGGGAATTCGCCGGGAGAAGTATTGGGCCTTATTGGGCCCTGCGGAAAGAGAGAGGGGCTGCCTAGGGCAGGCGCGCCCCCAAGGCCTAGTCCGAATTGGACTAGGGGAGGGCCGCACCCTTCCTCCCTTCCCCTTCCTTCTCTCCTACTCCTACTAGGAAAGGAGGAGTCCTACTCCCGGGAGTAGGACTCCCCCTGGTGCGCCCCTCCTAGGCCGCCACCTCCTCCTTGCTCCTTTATATACGGGGCAGGGGGCACCCCAGACACACAAGTTGATCTACGGATCGTTCCTTAGCCGTGTGCGGTGCCCCTTCCACCATATTCCACTTCGTCATATCGTCGCGGAGCTTAGCGAAGCCTGCCGGAGAAGTCATATCGTCGTGGAGCTTAGGTGAAGCCCCGCGTCGGTGGAGCATCATCATCGTCCTGCCACGCCGTCGTCTTGACGGAACTCATCCCGACACTTTGCTGGATCGGTCCGGGATCGCCATCGAGCTGAACGTGTGCGTAACTCGGAGGTGCCGTGACGTTCGGTGCTTGGATCGGTCGGATCGTGAAGACGCACGACTACATCAACAGCGTTGTTATAACGCTTCCGCTTTCGGTCTAACGAGGGTACGTGGACGGACACTCTCCCCTCTCGTTGCTATGCCATCACCATGGTCTTGCGTGTGCGTAGGAAAATTTTGAAATTACTACGTTCCCCAACACTGTCAGCTTGTTTGAAGACCCAGCATTCTATGTTGGTATGATTGGCTGGTGTTCCTGGGGTGCCATGAATTTGGCATGGATGGTCAAGTATGCGGTCCAGACTGGACGGGCCCGAATTGTTATTTTTGAATGGTTTTTTCCGCTGACCGGACTTAGGGCCACTGAATCCGGCATTGACTGTCGTGTCTTTGGCGTTATCACCATTTTTGCGACGCTTGTGTTTGTTGCGTCGGGGTTTGCCATTGTTATCTCTGGCCTCTGATTTGCCAGGGTTGCTTGTTGTGTTGTTGCTATGGGCCAACCAGCTATCCTCGCCCGCGCAAAAGCGGGTCATGAGTGTCGTGAGGGCTGCCATGGATCTTGGCTTCTCTTGGCCGAGGTGTCGGGCAAGCCACTTGTCACGGATGTTATGTTTAAAGGCCGCTAGGGCTTCGGCATCCGGACAGTCGATGATTTGGTTCTTTTTAGTTAGGACTTGAGTCCAGAATTTCCTGGCTGACTCTCCGAGCTGTTGTGTTATGTGACTTAAATCGTCAACATCCGGCAACCGCACATAAGTGCCCTAGAAGTTATCTAGGAATGCGTCTGCCAGGTTCTCCCAACTTCCCATGGAGTTTGCCGGCAAGCTGTTCAACCAATGCCGAGTCGACCCTTTGAGTTTTAGCGGGAGATACTTGATGGCGTGTAGTTCATCCCCGCGGGCCATGTGAATGTGGAGGAAGAAATCCTCTATCCATACCGCGGGGTGTGTAGTGCCATCATATGATTCAATGTTTACAGGTTTAAACCCTTCTGGGAATTCATGATCCATTACTTCATCAGTGAAGCATAGGGGGTGTGCGGCGCCTCTGTGCCGGGCTATATCACGATGCAGTTCATACGAGTCTTGTCTACTATGTTCGGCCCGGCCGGATTTGCTTTTAGTATATCCAGCGTGACGGTTGTCGTCACGCGTTGAGGCGCGCCCCCGTGATCCGTAGATCGCTCTTGCATGTCCTGCTTTGTTTTCCAATATGTCTCGCAGGTCCTTCATATTACCCCGGGCCTTAGTATTTTTGTTTGACTGGTGGCGGGGTGCGGGCTGGACTTCAGCCTGATACGCTGCTTTGTCTCGGCCACGGGGTGGCCGGTCAGCCGCATCATACGCTGGAAGCGTAGGCTTTAATGCTTTCTCCTCGAGTTGGGGTAGCAACCTGCGCTTTGGGTAATTTTTGGTTGGGCGCTCGAGTTCGTATTCCTCGGCCGCTAGGACCTCAGTCCATCTATCCGCTAGCAGATCTTGGTCAGCTTGAAGCTGTTGATGCTTTTTCTTCAGGCTATTTGCTGTGGCTATAAGCCGGCGCCGGAAGCGCTCCTGTTCGACGAGATCCTCAGGCACAATAAATTCTTCATCGCCGAGGCTCACCTCGTCTTCGGAGAGAGGCATGTAATTGTCATCCTATGATTCTCCGTCTGTTGCCTGTTCCTTAGGGCTAGCTTGAGGTCTGGCTGGAGGGGATTGTCTTCGTCTTCGGCACTATCCGCAACATTATTGTTTCTTGTGCTGGTATCGCTACTTTTGCTATGGCGGGGCTTAGAACGGCGCTGCTGACGCTGGTGTTTGGGTTGCTCTTCAGAGGGATTATCCTCCATTGCCTTGTCGCCATCGCCTTCTTTGGGGGTGTCCACCATGTATATATCATATGGTGAGGCGGCAGTCCACCGCCCTGTGGGTGGTGGTTCCTGTTCGTCTCCTGCATCGTCGTCCATACCGTCGATGTCTTCGGAGCCGAAATTGAGCATGTCGGTTAGATCGTCGACAATGGCTATTAAGTGTGTGGTGGGTGGGGAACGAATTTCTTCGTCGTCCAGTTCCCACTCAAGCCGGACATAGTTCGGCCAAGGGTCTCCTGACAAGGAGAGAGACTTTAATGAATCAAGCACGTCGCCCAAGGGCGAGTCTTTGGAAAATATCATGAGGTGAACTCCATGATCGGTGCCCAATCAGGTTCGATAGGCACGGACGCGGGCGGTGTGGAGCCCGTGGCCGGGGGCGAATCCGAGTGTCCGGCAACACAGGTCTCATAGGAGGTGAAATCAGTATTCGGCTCTATCGCCACTGGGTGTGCGGCCTCCGTGGCGGGGTCCATCCACCCGTCCTCGGACGGCGCACTCTGCTCCAGATTTAGGGCCGGAGTAACCACATGTGTGATCTCCTGAACACCGTCCGACGGCAAAGTTAGGTCATGCTCATCGTGACTGTGCGGCGCACCTGACATAGGCTTGAATCCGTCAAAGATCAAGTCTCCGCGGATATCAGCCGTATAGTTTAAATTTCCAAACCTGACCTAACGGCCAGGGGCGTAGCTCTTGATCTGCTCTAGATGGCCAAGTGAGTTGGCCTGCAGTACGAAGCCGCCGAATACGAAAATCTGTCCGGGGAGAAAAACCTCACCCTGGATCGCATCGTTGTTGATGATCGAAGGAGCCATCAAGCCTTATGGTGATGGAACAGTGGACCTCTCAATGAAAGCACCAATGTCGGTGTCAAAACCCGCGGATCTCGGGTAGGGTGTCCCGAACTGTGCGTCTAAGGCGGATGGTAACAGGAGGCGGGGGACATAATGTTTACCCAGGTTCAGGCCCTCCCGATGGAGGTAATACCCTACTTCCCGCTCGATTGATCTTGATGATATGAGTATTACAAGAGTTGATCTACCACGAGATCGCAGAGGCTAAACCCTAGAAGCTAGCCTATGATTATGATTGTTGTCGTCCTACGGACTAAACCCTCCGGTTTATATAGAAACCGGAGGGGGCTAGGGTTACACAGAGTCGGTTACAAGGGAGGAGATCTATATATCCGAACTGTCAAGCTTGCCTTCCACACAAAGGAGAGTCCCACCCGAACACGGGACGAAGTCTTCAATCTTGTATCTTCATAGTCCAACAGTACGGCCAAAGGATATAGTCCGGCTGTCCGAGGACCCCCTAATCCAGGACCCCCTCAAATAAAACTATGGATAAATTGCAAGGTAATAAAAGTAGAGAGCTTTTGTCAACAAGAAAGTCATTTGTCCCTAGGCAATCAATAATAAGTACCGGTAATCATTCTTGCAATTTTATATGAGGGAGAGGCATGAGCTAACATACTTTCTCTACTTGGATCATATGCACTTATGATTGGACCCCTAGCAAGCATCCACAAGTACTAAAGATCATTAAGGTCGTGAGACCCAACCATAGCATTAAGTATCAAGTCCTCTTTACTCCCATACGCAACAACCCACCTACTCGGGTTTAAGCTTCTGTCACTCTCGCAACCCACCATAAGCAAATCATGAACGTATTGCAACACCCTACAACGGGGACCCCTCACGTTTGCGCGAGACGGAGGGCACTATAGGACAACACCATAAATAAATTATACAATCATACCAACTAAGATCACGATTAACCCATAGGACAAAACCGATCTACTCAAACATCATGGGATAACCATAGATCATTGGGAAATAATATATGGAGTTGAGCACCATGTTTAAGTAGAGATTACAGCGGGGAGAAGGGGCGTTAGACCGCTGCATAGAGGGGGAGAGAGTGGGTGTTGATGGTAGCAAGATTGTTGATGTAGATCGTTGTCCCGATCGTTGCCCCGGCGGCACTCCGGCGCCACCGGAAGCGAGGGGCAGAGAGCCCCCCTCCTTCTTCTTCCTTGGCCTCACCCTAGATGGGAGGAGAGTTCCCCCTCTGGTCCATGGCCTCCATGGCGGAGGAGGGGCGGGAGCCCCTCCAAGATTGGATCTCCCTCTTTGTTCTCTTCTGTTTCGCGTTCCCCTGATCTGGCCAAAAACCGTTTCTTATATACCGGGAGATTCATAACTCCGATTGCCTGGGATTTTAACACGATTTTTTTCTGGATATAAGCTTCCTTGCGCTCAAGTAGATCTCCGACCGATGTTTGAGGAGGGCACAACCCACCACCACACGCCAGGCCTCTGGCGCATACAGTGTCTTGTGGGTTGTGTGGGCCTCCGTTCTGGTGATTCAAATCCCAAAAATCACATATATTCCAAAATAATTCTCTGTGAAATTGTATTGCATTTGGACTTCGTTTGATATGGATTTTCTGCGATACAAAAACATGCAAAAAACAGGCGGCATTGGGCCTTTGGATCAATAGGTTATTCAATAAATCATATAAAAGGTGCCAAAAATATGTGAAAGTTGTATAATATTGGCATGAAACAATCAAAATTATAGATCTGACGGATCGTATCACGCCATTCAATATAAATATGTATCCGGTTTGTGACTTAGAGTCCTTGATACGTCCATTTTTCATCATGTTTTCTTACTGTTATTTATAATGTTTTTATCCATAATAATGTTTTTTGGAGTAATTATAATGCCTTTTCTCTCATAATATGCAAGGTACACACCAAGTGGGAGAATTCCGGCACCTGGAAATCTGGACGTGGAAAAGCTACGTCAGGCTACCTATTCTGCACAACTTCAAACAAGCTGAAACTTCACGGAGATTTTTATAGAACATTTGAGGAATATTGGAGCAAATAACTACCAGAGGGGGCCCACCAGGTGGGCACAACCCACTGATAACCCACAAGTATAGAGGATCGCAACAGTTTTTGAGGGTAGAGTATTCAACCCAAATTTGTTGATTCGACACAAGGGGAGCCAAAGAATATTCTCAAGTATTAGCAGCTGAGTTGTCAATTCAACCACACCTAGAAACTTAGTATCTACAGCAAAGTGTTTAGTAGCAAAGTAATATGATAGTGGTGGTAACGGTAACAAAAGTAAAGACAACAAAAGTAATGTTTTGGTATTTTGTAGTGATGATAACAGAGAGCAACGGAAAAGTAAATAAGCGTAAACCAAGATATGGAAAACTTCGTAGGCACCGGATCGGTGATGGATAATTATGCGGATGTGGTTCGTCATGTAACAGTTATAACATAAGGTGACACAGAACTAGCTCCAGTTCATCAATGTAATGTAGGCATGTATTCGTATATAGTCATACGTGCTTATGGAAAAGAACTTGCATGACATCTTTTGTCCTACCCTCCGTGGCAGCGGGTCCTATTGAAACTAAGGGATATTAAGGCCTCCTTTTAATAGAGAACCGGAACAAAGCATTAGCACATAGTGAATACATGAACTCCTCAAACTATGGTCATCACCGGAGTGGTCCCGATTATTGTCACTTGGGTTGCGGATCATAACACATAGTAGGTGACTATAGACTTGCAAGATAGGATCAAGAACACACATATATTCATGAAAACATAATAGGTTCAGATCTGAAATCATGGCACTCGGGCCCTAGTGACAAGCATTAAGCATAGCAAAGTCATAGCAACATCAATCTCAGAACATAATGGATACTAGAGATCAAACCCTAACAAAACTAACTCGATTACATGATAAATCTCATCCAACCCATCACCGTCCAGCAAGCCTACGATGCAATTACTCACGCACGGCGGTGAGCATCATGAAATTGGTGATGGAGGATGGTTGATGATGACGACGGCGACGAATCCCCCCTCTCCGGAGCCCCGAACGGACTCCAGATCAGCCCTCCCGAGAGAGATTAGGGCTTGGCGGCGGCTCCGTATCGTAAAACGCGATGAAACTTTCTCTCTGATTTTTTCTCCCCGAAAGCCAATATATGGAGTTGGAGTTGGCGTCGGAGGGCCACCAGGGGGCCCACGAGGTAGGGCGGCGCGCCCAGGGGGAGGGCGCCCCCCCCACCCTCGTGAGCAGGGTGTGGGCCCCCTGGTCTTCATCTTTGGCGAGGATTTTTTATTATTTACTCTAAGATATTCCATGGAGTTTCAGGTCATTCCGAGAACTTTTGTTTTCTGCACATAAAACAACATCATGGCAATTCTGCTGAAAACAACGTCAGTCCGGGTTAGTTCCATTCAAACCATACAAGTTAGAGTCCAAAACAAGGGCAAAAGTGTTTGGAAAAGTAGATACGACGAAGACGTATCAACTCCCCCAAGCTTAAACCCTTGCTTGTCCTCAACCAATTTAGTTGACAAACTAAAATAGAAAAAGAAAAACTTTTACAAACTCTGTTTGCTCTTGTTGTTGTAAACATGAAAAGCCAGCATTCAACTTTCAGCAAATTTTATGAACTAACCATACTCACAATAACACGTAGGTCTCACAATTACTCATATCAATAATATAATCAGCTAGCAAGCCATAATAATAAAACTCGGATGACAACACTTTCTTAAAATAATCATAACATGATATAACAAAATGGTATCACGCTAGCCCTTTCTGAGACCGCAAAACATAAATGCAGAGCACCTTTAAAGATCAAGGACTGACTAAACATTGTAATTCATGGTAAAGAGATCCAATGAAGTCATACCCAATATAAACCAATCATAATGAATGCAAACGACGGTGTGCTCTCCAATGGTGCTTTTTAATAAGAAGGGTGATGACTCAACATAAAAGTAAATGGATAGGCCCTTCGCAGAGGGAAGCATTGATTTGTAGAGGTGCCAGAGCTCGATTTTGAAATAGAGATAAATTATATTTTGAGCGGCATACTTTCACTGTCAACGCAACAACTATGAAATGGCTATATCTTCCATACTACATGCATTATAGGCAGTTCCCAAACAGAATGGTAAAGGTTTATACTCCCCCTCCTCCACAAGCATCAATCCATGGCTTGCTCGAAACAACGAGTGCCTCCAACATTCAACGGGTCCAAAGGGGAGTTTTGTTTAATTATTTTGATTTTCTTTGATCTTTTTGGATCATGGGACTGGGCATCCCGGTTACCGGCCCTTTCTCATGAATGAGGAGCGGAGTCTAGTCCTCTTGAGAATAACCCACCTAGCATGGAAGATATAGGCAGCCCTAGTTGCACATGAGCTGCTCGAGCATACAAAACAGAATTTCATTTGAAGGTTTGGAGTTTGGCACATACAAATTTACTTGGAACGGCAGGTAGATACCGCATATAGGAAGGTATAGTGGACTCATATGGAACAACTTTGCGGTTTAAGGAGTTTGGATGTACAAGCAGTATTCCCGCTTAGTACAAGTGAGGGCTAGCAAAAGACTGGGAAGCGACCAACTGAGAGAGCGACAACAGTTGTAAACATGCATTAAAATTAATTTACACCGAATATAAGCATGAGTAGGATATAATCCACCATGAACATAAATTTCATGAAGGCTATGTTGATTTGATTCAACTACATGCGTGAACATGTGCCAAGTCGAGTCACTCAATTCATTCAAAGGAGGATACCATCCCATCATACCATATCATAATCATTCTAATAGCATGTTGGCACGCAAGGTAAACCATTATAACTCATAGCTAATCAAGCATGGCACAAGCAACTATAATCTCTAAATGTCATTGCAAATATGCTTACTTCATAATAGCTGAATCAGGAACGATGAATCATCATATTTACAAAAACAAGAGAGGTCGAGTTCATACCAGCTTTTCTCATCCCAATAAGTACATCATATATCATCATTATGGCCTTTCACTTGCACGATCGAACGGTGTGAATAATAATAAGAGTGCACGTGCATTGGACTAAGCTGGAATCTGCAAGCATTCAACTCAAGAGAGAAGACAAGTAATATGGGCTCTTGGTTAAATCAAAAATGATGCATATAAGAGCCACTTCAACAATTTAATCATGGTCTTCTCCTACTGGCCCCCAAAGAAAAGAAAGGAAATAAAAACTATTTACACGGGAAAGCTCCCAACAAGCAAAAGAAGAACAGGAAATATTTTTGGGTTTTCTTCTTAATTATTACTACTACAGCAGGAAATAAACTACTACTAGTTTTTTGTTTTTTCTAAGGTTTATCAAACACACAAGAAGAAAGAAAATAAACTAGCATGGATATTACAGTGAAAGAGTATGAGCACCGACATCTAACAATGAGTGTGTGTGAGCATAAATGTAATGTCGGTGAGAAATACGTACTCCCCCAAGCTTAGGCTTTTGGCCTAAGTTGGTCTATTGCCAGGGATAGCCTGGCTGATACCCGTAGTTGTAGCTGGGGTCGTACTGCGATGCAGCGGTTACCGCCTCCTGAGCTGCAGCGTGGCGTCTAGCTGCCTCTGCTCTCCTCTCGTACTCATCTGCCTCCTCCCTGGTAATAATATATCTTCCTCTCGTGTGAAAATCAAAGAAGGCAGGAGCAGGAAGAGTAACACGGACAACATGCCGTTTGTTAAAGATTAGTAGATACTGGAAAGGTGGTCGAGTCCTCTCAATGAACTGGTGGGAAAACATAGAATCAAGATCTAAATAAGAAGGAGGTAACTCCATATCACCCTCACGAATGTCTACATCAAGAAAAATAGCTAAGCGGGCTGCATAAATTCCTCCAAAGAAATCTCCGTTATGTCTATTATTATGCAACCTACGAGCTACAATGGCTCCCATATGATAAGATTGGTCCCCTAACACAGCACTTACGAGAATCTTTGAGATCGAGGGCACACATGTGACATGCTTCATCCTTAGCATTTATGCATCTACCAATGAAGAGAGCAAAATAATGTATAGCAGGAAAGTGAATGCTCCCTATAGTGGCTTGCGCTATATCTCTAGATTCCCCCAAAGTTATTCTAGCAAGAAAGTCTATATATTCAGATTTAGGGGGATCCCTGATACTACCGCAAGATGGAAGTTTGCATGCAAGAGTAAAATCCTCTAAGTCCATGGTATAAGATTTTCATAAAGATCAAACATGGTGAAGGAGAATTACGCCAAGATGAAAACTCAAACCTCCCCACAAATGAACTTGTGAGATCACGATACTGGGGGCATTTATCAGCATCAAAGTCCTCAAGACCAGCATTACGCAAATATGCGTAGAATTCTTCTTTAATTCCCACTTGATTCATAAAATTTTCGAAGGCCATTCACGGGGCCTCACGAGGCGTCTCTTGGTGGTTCCTCGTCACCATCACGCATTGCAAGCACAGGACCTTGCTTCCTTGAAGAACCACCTTGGAACATCTTCCTAAGCATATTGTTTTCTCTAAAAATAATTCTGAAATTTTAGTAACTTCAAACAAAAGTGAACCAACTTCAATAAAACGATAGCAACTACTCATACAAGTGCCTAGAGCATATATCAAGCATTAGAACTACTTGGAACCATATAAATTTGACATGCAAGCTCAAGAACATGGTCACCTATGCAACACAAATTTGCAATGAATAAAGCACTAGAACAAAAACTAGTTGGACCAATGGAGGAGTCACATACCAAGGAACAATCTCCCCAAGCAGTTTTGCGAGAGGTGCTTTGAGCAAGGAGATCGAAAATCACAACAGCAGAAATGGAACTCGTGCTTGAGTTGGTTTTTCGTGTTTGTGTGAGGCAGAGGAAGAATATGGGTGCAGGGATAAGTGGAGGAGGGCCACCGTGGGCCCACGAGGCGGGGGCGCGCCGGGGGTAGGCGCGCCCTCCACCCTCGTGGCAGTGTGCAGCTCCCCACGGTAATTTTGCACTAAAATCCTTAAATATTCCCAAAAAAATCATATTAAATTGGCATGGCATTACGAGGACTTTTATTTTGGGATATTTTTATATTGCACGGATAAGTCGGGAGATGTACGGAAAAATACTATTTTACTTTATTTTTACTAAATAACAGAGAATATAAAGAGGGTACAGAAGGTTGTGCTTCTAGTTTCATCCATCTCATGCTCATCAAAAGGAATCCACTAACAAGGTTGATCAAGTCTTGTTAACAGACTCATTCCGATTAACATGAAACCGGAGAAATTTCGAATAACACTATGTTACCTCAACGGGGATATGAACATCCCCAATAATAAGTATATCATATTTCTTCTTGACAGTAGGGAGAGGAAATTCAAAACCTCCAAATATAATCGATGGAATTTTTCCAATAGAGTTGATACTATAAACTTGAGGTTGTTTCCTCGGAAAGTGTACCGTATGCTCATTACCATTAACATGAAAAGTGACATTGCCTTTGTTGCAATCAATAACAGCCCTCGCAGTATTAAGGAAAGGTCTTCCAAGAATAATAGACATACTATCATCCTCGGGAATATCAAGAATAACAAAGTCCGTCAAAATAGTAACATTTGCAACCACAGCAGGCACATCCTCACAAATACCGGCAATTATAGCAGTTGATTTATCAGCCATTTGCAAAGATATTTCAGTAGGTGTCAAATTATTCAAGTCAAGTCTAGGATATAAAGAGAGAGGCATAACACTAACACCGGCTCCAAGATCACATAAAGCAGTTTTAACATAATTTCTTTTAATGGAGCATGGTATAGTAGGTACTCCTGGATCTCCAAGTTTCTTTGGTATTCCACCCTTAAAAGTATAATTAGCAAGCATGGTGGAAATTTCAGCTTCCGGTATCTTTGTTTTATTTGTAACAATATCTTTCATATACTTAGCATAAGGATTTGTTTTGAGCACATCAGTTAATCTCATACGCAAAAAGATAGGTCTAATCATTTCAGCAAAGCGCTCAAAATCCTCATCATCCTTTTTCTTGGATGGTTTGGGAGGAAAAGGCATGGGTTTCTGAACCCATGGTTCACTTTCTTTACTATGTTTCCTAGCAACGAAGTCTCTTTTATCATAACGTTGATTCTTTGATTGTGGGTTATCAAGATCAACAACAAGTTCAACTTCTACATCATTATCATTACTAGGTTTAGCATCATCATGAACATTATCATTAACATTTCCACTAGGTTCATGTTCATTACCAGATTGTGTTTCAGCATCAGACATAGAGATATCATTTGGATTCTCAGGTGGTTCAGCAATAGGTTCACTAGAAGTTTGCAAAGTCCTATCATTTTTCTTTTTATTCCTTTTAGAAGAACTAGGCATATCAATATTATTTCTCTAAGAATCTTGCTCGATTCTCTTAGGGTGGCCTTCAGGATAGAAAGGTTCCTGAGTCATTCTACCAGTTCTAGTAGCCACTCTAACAGCATAATCATTTTTCTTACTATTCATTTCATCAAGCACTTCTTTTTGAGCTTGAAGTACTTGTTCTACTTGAGTGGTAACCATAGAAGCATGTTTGCTAACAAGTTTAAGTTCACCTCTAATATTAGCCATATAATCACTCAAGCGTTTAATCATAAAGGTATTCTATTTTAATTGTCTACCAAAATAAGCATTAAAGTCATCTTGCTTAAACATAAAGTTATCAAACTCATCCAAGCACTGACTAGCAATTTTAGTAGGAGGGACTTCAGCTTTATCATATCTATAGAGAGAATTTACCTTTACTACCTGTGTTAGGATATCGGGAGGTTCTTCAGTAAATAAGTAATTGAGATCATATACTTCTTCAACAGGCGGTAAATTAAGACCATGCATTTCTTCAATAGGAGGTAAATTCTTAACATCTTCAGCTTTAATACCTTCTTCTTTCATAGATTTCTTTGCCTCTTACATATCTTCGGGACTGAGAAATAGAACACCTCTCTTCTTGAGTTGGTTTAGGAATAGGCTCGAATTGGCTCGAGCTGGCTCGGGAATTGGCTCGGAGGTGCCCAATTATTTTCATTTGTCAACATATTATTTAATAAAATTTCAGCTTCATCCGGTGTTCTTTCCCTAAAAGAGAACCAGCACAACTATCCGTAATCTCTGGAAGCATCGGTTAGTCCATTATAAAAGATATCAAGTATTTCAGGTTTCTTAAGAGGATGATCGGGCAAAGCATTAAGTAACTTGAAGCCTCCCCAAGCTTGTGGGAGGCTCTCTTCTTCAATTGCACAAAGTTGTATATTTCCCTCAAGGCAGCTTGTTTCTTATGAGCAGGAAATATTTAGCGAAAAAGTAATAAATCATATCACAGGGACTTTGCACACAACCAGGATCAAGAGAATTAAACCATATCTTAGCATCACCCTTTAATGAGAACGGAAATATTTTGAGTAAATAAAGGTAGCGCGATCTCTCATTATAAGTAAACAGGGCAGCTATATCATTTAACTTAGTAAGTTGTGCCACAACAGTTTGATTCATAGCCATAAAAGGATCGATTCAACCAAAGTAATTATATCGGATCAACGAAAAATCATAATAATCCTGATCGGAACACGATAGGTGAAGTAGCAAAAGCAGGGTCGGGTCTCATTCTATCTCTAAAATATTCTTTACTCCATTTAACTAGCAAACTCTTAAGTTCAAGTCTATGCTGACAAGCAAGAACAGCTGCAGAAGATTCAGCATTAAAAAGATAACCCTCAGGAATAGCAGGCATATTTTCGTCATCACTAACATCATCGTATTCAGGTTCAATAATTTCTTTTTCTCTAGACCTAGCAATTTTCTCATCAAGAAATTCACCAAGGGGCATAGTACTATCAAGCATAGAAGTAGTTTCATCATAAGTATCATGCATAGCAGAAGTGGCATCATCAATAACATGCGACATATCGGAACGAATAGCAGAAGCAGGTTTAGGTGTCGCTAGCTTACTCATAACAGAAGGTGAATCAAGTGCAGGGCTAGATGGCAGTTCCTTACCTCCCCTCGTAGTTGAGGGATAAATTTTTGTCTTAGCGTCTTTCAAGTTCTTCATAGTGTCCAGCAGATATAAATCCCAAGTGACTCAAAGAATAGAGCTATGCTCCCCGGCAACGGCGCCAGAAAAAGGTCTTGATAACCCACAAGTATAGGGGATCGCAACAGTTTTCGAGGGTAGAGTATTCAACCCAAATTTGTTGATTCGACACAAGGGGAGCCAAAGAATATTCTCAAGTATTAGCAGCTGAGTTGTTAATTCAACCACACCTGGAAACTTAGTATCTGTAGCAAAGTGTTTAGTAGCAAAGTAATATGATAGTGGTGTTAACGGTAACAAAAGTAAAGACAGCAAAAGTAATGTTTTTGGTATTTTGTAGTGATGATAACAGTAGCAACGGAAAAGTAAATAAGCGTAAACCAGTATACGGAAAACTCATAGGCACCGGATTAGTGATGGATAATTATGCCGGATGTGGTTCGTCATGTAACAGTTATAACATAGGGTGACACAGAACTAGCTCCAGTTCATCAATGTAATGTAGGCATGTATTCCGTATATAGTCATACGTGCTTATGGAAAAGAACTTGCATGACATCTTTTGTCCTACCCTCCCATGGCAACGGGGTCCTATTGGAAACTAAGGGATATTAAGGCCTCCTTTTAATAGAGAACCGGAACAAAGCATTAGCACATAGTGAATACATGAACTCCTCAAACTATGGTCATCACCGGGAGTGGTCCCGATTATTGTCACTTAGGGGTTGCCGGATCATAACACATAGTAGGTGACTATAGACTTGCAAGATAGGATCAAGAACACACATATATTCATGAAAACATAATAGGTTCAGATCTGAAATCATGGCACTTGGGCCCTAGTGACAAGCATTAAGCATAGCAAAGTCATAGCAACATCAATCTCAGAACATAATGGATACTAGGGATCAAAACCTAACAAAACTAACTCGATTACATGATAAATATCATCCAACCCATCATCGTCCAGCAAGCCTATGATGCAATTACTCACGCAGGCGGTGAGCATCATGAAATTGGTGATGGAGGATGGTTGATGATGACGACGGCGATGAATCCCCCTCTCCGGAGCCCCGAACGGACTCCAGATCAGCCCTCCCGAGAGAGATTAGGGCTTGGCGGCGGCTCCGTATCGTAAAACGTGATGAAACTTTCTCTCTGATTTTTATCTCCCCGAAAGCCAATATATGGAGTTGGAGTTGGCGTCAGAGGGCCACCAGGGGGCCCACGAGGTAGGGCGGCGCGCCCAGGGGGAGGGCGCGCCCCCCACCCTCGTGAGCAGGGTGTGGGCCCCCTGGTCTTCATCTTTGCCGAGGATTTTTATTATTTATTCTAAGATATTCCGTGGAGTTTCAGGTCATTCCGAGAACTTTTGTTTTCTGCACATAAAACAACATCATGGCAATTCTGCTGAAAACAGCATCAGTCCGGGTTAGTTCCATTCAGATCATACAAGTTAGAGTCCAAAACAAGGGCAAAAGTGATTCGAAAAGTAGATACGACGGAGACGTATCACCCACTGGCGCGCCAGGGAGCCCAGGCGCGCCCTGGTGGGTTGTGCTCACCCAGGCCCACCTCCGGTGCCCATCTTCTGGTATATAGGTCATTTTGACCAAGAAAAAATAAGGAGAGGACTTTCGGGATGGAGCGCCGCCGTCTCGAGGTGGAACTTGGGCATGAGCACTTTTGCCCTCCGGCGGAGCGATTCCGCCGAGGGAACCTCCCTCCCGGAAGGGGAAATCATCGTCATCATCATCACCAACAACTCTCCCATCTTGGGGAGGGCAATCTCCATCAACATTTTGTCACAGCCCTAGCTTAGTCCTTGCTTAACCCTGCATAAGCATTCATGCAACATGTTTAAATTTAAAGAAACTTGAAATGGGGATGATAGAACCCCCAGCACCCCCCCCCTAAACCAACTAGGGTTTACTAAAAATAATTTCGATGATCCCAAATGCCCTTTAGAAATGTTCATCATTTTTGAATTGGTCCAGCACCTCTGACAAAAATGATGCACCTATTTTTAGGCCATTCTAGATTTTTGAATTAATTCAAACGTATTTGAATTTGGACAATTAAATGCTTTATAATATTTAAAATGTCCAAATAATTCTGAACTTAAGTGAGGGCTGTTGGAAATATTCCAATCAGAGCCCACAATTATTTTCAGGATTTTTGGAAACGTCCTGGTATTTTTAATAAAGCCCAGAAGTTACAGAGAAATAGAAAAACGTTAACAAAGCGAGAGAGAGAGAGAGAGAGACTTACCGGCTCACCTGCGCAGCCCACTTGGCAGCCCAAGTGGCCGGCCCAGCCCGCCGGGCCCCTCCCCTGTCGTCTTCCTCCTTGCCAGGCGGACGGGCGCGTGCCCGACGCACGCGCACCGCCGTGCGCCACCACCTGCTTGCCGCCCACGCCCCTGGATGCGTGGACGACCTCCACGTCGCCTCCCCGACCCCCCTGGAACCCCTCCACTGTCTCCCCGAGCTTCTCTTCCTCCCTGGCTCTCCTCTCGCACGCAGCCGAACGCCACCGTCGCCGCCGACGAGAACCACCGCGGCCACCATGCTCCCCTCGCCTCGCCGACACGCCAATAAGCCCCGCCTCGTCCCCCTCTTCCTCCTCGCTAAGACGGAAGGCGCCAGAAGCCCTGGATGCCGCCATCTCCACCGTTCCCCTCCTCGGTCACCGAGGATCGCCACCGTCGATTTGCCGCTGTCCCCGCCTCCCCGAGCTCGCTGAGACCGTCTTCGACCCCGCCGTGAGATCCTCTACCCAACCCCTCTCTCCCCGCCGTCATCTTCCCCCTCTAGCCCGCGACCACATGGGCGGCTTCGCCGCCCGCTGTGCCTCGTCGTCCCGGCGTGGCTAGTGCCACACAGCTTCGAGTTGAGCACGCCAACGTGCTCCACACCTCCCCAGGAGCCCAGCACACACACCAGCTCCCCCTCCCGCGCACCACAACGCCAAATCGCAGGTGCCCGAACTCCGGCCGCCGCAGAAATGCTCGCCGGCGTCATCTCCGGCCACCCCCGCACACACCGCCTGCACCACTAGACGCGCGAGTCCACCAGCAGCACGTAGCACGTCTTCGCTGCCGTTTTGGTCGCCGGAGCACGAAACCCGCGCTGCTCCGCCGCGTCTGGCCTCGCCGGCGTCATGTCGCCGGTGGGTTGACGTGGCTACGTCATTAGCTACTAATGACACCTCTAATCAACCCCTTAAGCCACTGCAACATGGGCCCATGCGCCTGTTTAGGTTAGATTAATTTTCCCGTTTAGTTTAGATAAACCCAGTGGGACCCACGCGTTAGCTTTGACCACGCTGACGTAGGCGTTGACCGGACCCACCTGTCATTGTCACTAACCAGCCCCAGTCACTGACCAGTGGATCCCACTAGTCAGGTTTGACCTGGACCCGCCTGTTGACCTCTTTGAGGTCAAGATGACCTAATGCTGACGCAATAACTCATTTTCTGGAATTATTATTATTCAGGAAATTCCAGAAAATGTTGCAAACTTCAAAAATTCATAGTAATTCAATCGTAGCTCCAAATGAAATAAGTTATATATGAAAAATTATCAGAAAAGTGCAACCTATCCATATGTATCATTTTCATGCATGTTTGAACATTGTTTGTCCTCTGTTTTGGACAAAAAAAATAAAGGGCATTTAAATAATCATATATGGAGTTGGAATTTGAATCATGTATTCAAACCAACTTCATTTAAATCATAGCTAGATGCATTAGTTCAAATCACATCATATTGCCATGTCATGATCATGCATCATATTGTGCCATTGCATTGATTGTGTTCTTTCTCAGTTGCCGGTGTTTGTCCCCTCTCGATAGACGTGGTTCCGACGATGAGTTCGATGACACCGATGAAGAGCTATAATATCTTCAGGAGTGCCAGGCAAGCAAAACCCCCTTGTTCATTCCGATATAATCCCACCCTCTCGCTCCTGCTCTCTTTTACTTCATTAGGACAACAGCGATTCATCTGTTACTTGCTGCGGTAGCTGAACCCCTTTATCCTCTGCATGACCCGTCATTCCACAGTAATTAGATGAAACCCACTAGCATGAGTAGGAGTTGTTTGAGCTTTGTTGTGACTACTCATTCATGCTTGTTTGTCATGCCTGCTACTGCTTAGAGTTGAGTCAGGTCTGATTCATCGGGAATGAATTGGAATGGTTTGTGAACATGTCCTACTGTGTGTGAGCTAAGTGTGTGAACACGATTTGGTAAAGGTAGCGGTGAGAGGCAATGTAGGAGTACATGGTGGGTTGTCTCATTTCAGCCGTCCTTAGGAACTGGGTTCTGTGTTTATGATCCATGAAATAGTTACTACCACACATTGGGATCCTTAATTGACTCTCTCGGCTTCTTAACCACCCATGTCCTCTGTCCGGGAGTTGCAAAGTAGTTTCTGGTGTTTGTAGCATCTTTGGGGGCATACATGCGCTGACCTTAGGGGTGGGCTGTGTTGCGGTAGGCACGTGGCACGGTGTACCGATTCGCCCGTTTGGTGTCTCGGGAACCCAGCACACATCGTTCGGGGCCGTTAGTGGAAACCTCGGCCGGACTCCCTACGGATGGAACCCGAATAGGCGATAAACCCGGACTAGGGACTTGAGTGTTTAGGTAGGCCGTGGCTGACACCCTCGCTGGGCTTTCGCTTGAAGGTTGCCGAGTACATGTCGTGTAAACGGCGATAAGTGGTGAGAGCGTGTGTGAAGAAGTACACCCCTGCAGGGTTATAAATGATCTATTCGAATAGCTGTGTCCGCGGTAAAGGACTTCTGGGTTGCCTATAACAGTTCATAGACAAGTGAAAGTGGATACTCTAAAACGCGCAAGATAAGCATGAGTGCTATGGATGGCGCTCTCGTAGGGAGACGGGAGCGGATCCATAGTGGTGTTTTGATATGGTGAATATGTGGACTCGTGTGCGCCACCTCAAAAGTGTTACTTGCACTCGTAGTTTAGGATAGCCACCGAGTCAAAGCTGGCTTGCTGCAGTTAAACTTCACCACCCCCTTTGTTGATAATGATGCATATGTAGTTAGTTCTGATGTAAGTCTTGTTGAGTACAATTGTACTCACGTTTGCTTATTTAATGTTTTGCAGAGAGACGCCAGTCTCGCTAGTAGTTCCGTGTGGACTTCGACGTTTAGCTTGTTACCTCAGCTACGATCTTGTGCCTTGGCGAGATCTCGTAGATAGTCGCTTCTCACCCTTTTTCATTTATAGTTGTCTGTACTCATACATGTTAAGCTTCCGCATGTGTTTGACTTGTATGCTCTGAGTGCTGGGTCGAGAGACCCATGTTTGTAATATCTCGCTCCACGGAGCCTAATGAATAATTACTTGAGTCGTAGAGTTATGTTGTGATGCCATGTTGTATTTACACATATCAAGCATATTGTGTGTATGTTTGAAATGCTTGGTATGTGTGGGATCCGACAATCTAGTTGTTTATCCTTGGCAGCCTCTCATATGGGGAAATGTTGTCTAGTGCTTCTGAGCGATAGTAGTCCGCTTCTGCCAGGTTCACCGGAGTCCTACTAGCCCAAAGACTACTGCTCTGGACACTTGACTGGTCGACATGTGTTTCACTTCATTCATGTGTCTGTCTTCTTGAAATGTCACGCGGTGACATCCGAGTCTGCCTAACTCTGCTACAGCCCGTTACGGAGTCCTGTTAGCCAGTGCTACAGCCAGTCACACGCTGTTGACCGACATGCTCGATGTGATTCATGTATGCTGTCCCCATGGGTTAGTGCCGCTTTGGGTTCACGACTAGCCATGTCGGCCGGGTTCTCTGTCATATGGATGCTAGCGACACTATCATATACGTGAGCCAAAAGGCACAAACAGTCCTGGGCCATGGTAAGGCGACACCCGTGGGAATGCCGTGCGTGAGGCCGCAAAGTGATATGAGGTGTTACCGGCTAGATCAATGTGACTTGGAATCGGGGTCCTGACAGCTTTGGTATCAGAGCCTGCCTGCCTGTAGTATTACCAAGCCAAACTGGTCGAAGTTGTGTCTAGAAATGCTTTAGTTATGTAAGGGAATTTATTGTGGAAGGGAACGTAAGGCTCTTTTTACTCCTTATACCTCATGGCCTTCTGATCTGAGTCATCCTCTTCTCTTCTTCGCGGTTTAAGAACTAGGCTTCTCATCTATCTATTAGGATGACGTGTTACTAATCCATAGACTTATAGAATTGATAGTTTCAAATCTCAGTTCCGTTTTTACTACTTCCGTGTGTTCATAGTTGGTCTCAGAACCTTGATTTTGTGCTTCTGAGTGGTTATGCCACCATTTTTGTAGGATGTCTCAAATCATTTTGAGCATTTACAACCGTTATGCTGTCCGAGTCATCCCAGGTCTCTAAATAGTCTGATGCATTTGCAAATCCTTTCTTCCATTCCCGATGTCCTTTATGGTCAGAATAAGCACACTAACCGGTGTTGTGAGGTAATTTATTGCCTGGACATTTATGTTGGATCTATTATTATGACCCTAGGTGTCTAGAGTATCGCCTAGTAATCCAGACATGCTTTGTGTTCCCAGTGTGATGATTCTGGCCATCATTCTCGAAAGCATCCTGTGATGCCACTTAGTAGTAGGTATTCTACTCCTGGGTTTCTGAACCCGAGATTCACCCTACTTACCTCCTGTTGATAGTGTTTGCTAGTTCCTTTAGGACATTAGTGATTTTGTGATAGTCCTCGAGGTCCGTGGTATTTCCTTCTTCCAAATACTATTAACCGCTTATGGCAGAAGTTCCTCGCTGAACCGAAGGATCACAATCAGAGTACTCTTGAGGAGTTCTCCATTCATAATGGTGAATCTGCCAGTTCTACCCTTTCCGCATGGGTTATCCGGAAGAAATGTTGAGCTTAAGCTCGACATACTAATCTATGCATCCACAACTCGTAAAAAAACATATGTTCCTTTGAGTTGTCCCTCTTTAGTTGTTTTCGACCTCCATCTATCAATTGATAATCAAGAGTATCGTGCATTAGTTCGTCGGTGACTATTATTCTTGTGGTCTGTCAAGCCATTCTATTACGGAATGACTAGGAGAAACAAACTCGATTACCTCATCCATATCCGAGATTGGGTTAAAGTAGTTGTATTCCGCAGTCAAAATGCCAATCCAGGTTTTGATTACTGTTCTACCTCGAGTATTACCCCTTTATGTCGGATTGTCATGAGAATTGCACCATTTCTCATGAATTCTTGACGTAGTGATACTTCTCGCTATCATTATTCATTCCTCGGTTCCGTGTTGTTGTAACCGGAATGCCGACAAGTGAACTGTGATGTGTGAAATCGATACTCCTAGCAACCTCGTTGCTTGGTAGTTAATGGACAATATTCTCATTCTTAGCGTGTTGGTTATTAAATCATCATCCTAAGATTGATCGTGCTACCTAGTCCTTATTTCCGGTGCACTCTTCGATCGATGAGTTAGGATTTCGTCAAACCCTTGCTCTGTTGATCATATCGTCTTGCCCTGAAAAGCAAGATTGTTCTCGAGCTTAGTAACATATCGGTGGTTCGTGATTTTCCGAATTTCTTCTCGGAAGTGTCACCAGGTTGGTTCCTGGCTGTTATGTTGAGCTCGTGATCATGTTGGTTTTCTTCTAAACCACCCATTCTCCAAGAATCTGTGTTGAATACCCTGAGCTAGTTGGTTAAGCTGAACGACAACTTGGGGAGTTGGAAGATAAAAGCTTACCTGACTTAGTTCATCTCTAAGGGATATCCTTGTGTGTGTGTGTGTGTGTGTGTGTTGAAGAAAGATGATATCTCCATCGATTGGTCCTCGTGATCAGTTGTTGGATCTATTGCCTTGTCAAAACTTTGACTTGGGTATGGGCTATCGTCAAGTCGAACCAACGATGTTCGTAATGTTGTCTTACTCGTGGTTGATCCCTCGAGCATACACCGTTATATCTTTTGGTCTGACCAATGCTATCACCGTGTTCACATGATGGTGGAAGTCCAGTGATATGGAAATTCCGATGAGTTGCTGTTGAGCCCATCAGTAGCATTTTGTCTCCCCCATGATTCATGTCGAACATCAACCTAGCGTTGGAAACTTTGTAAGCATTATCTTCGTGTTTCGTTCATGAAGCCTATGTTTGGATGAAAGAAGTGACTTCCTCTAATCCACGTGCATTTGATGTAAGTTGTCGCCGTGGATCCGAGAAAGTTTGTTTTTGCTTCCTCTGGAACCACCCCAAGTCAGTCATGCATGTGTGAAGTATTCTATGGTCTGATAGACTGATTATCTTCATTCCATATGAATACCCTGGCACACCAAGCCACTAACCGATTTGCTCAAGGATAAGGAGTTCCTTCATAAGAGCTAATCCGGACTTATGAAGAGATTTCAATATCCTCGATGATGGTTCCCCCACCTGAACTTGGTAGTGTTTGATATAAGACTACTACGTGGCCATGCTTGTCTGGGACAGCGTGTTCACATGTTTGTAGCAGAACCAGCTCATGTTTTGGAGCTTGCTACCTTAGTTCATTCCTCGAGAATCTCGCAACGCCGAATTGTGTTGCAAACTTCCTTTTCAGACATGCTGAGTCTGAAGTATCCTATCACCAACTGGATCTGAATCTCAGGCAGATATAATGGTTGGAACATTCCAACATTTGCATTTTGTTCCTAGCTTGCACCGTCTTTGTGCCATTCCACTATGGGCTGCCTTCTTAGTAATTCTTGTTCAGGATCATCCTCAAAAGCGGTCCTACCATGGGTCCCATCCATTTCCGATGATAAGCAAAGGTCATCCATTGCGTTGTCTTCAACAAGGTAGTCCACATCATCCATTCTAGTCCGATTATGTCATTCTTTTGAACTCTTTCAAACGATCATTGTGAATAGCTTTAGCCTGGTATGGAGAGTTTCAATGATCCTTTCCAATAGAGTTTCTTTCTAACGTCATCGAGTTGGATGAAGATCTAGAAAGCAAAGACGTCAAGATCAATATGAAGCAATGAATCAACATTTTGAGAAGGACAGTTGGATCGTGAAGATCGTGTTAGCTTGTGACCCTCTGACTTCTTACCTCACGACTTGAATCTCGGGACGAGATTCTTGTTTAATGGGGGTGAGTTGTCACAGCCCTAGCTTAGTCCTTGCTTGACCCTGCATAAGCATTCATGCAACATGTTTAAATTTAAAGAAACTTGAAATGGGGATGACAGAACCCCCAGCACCACCCCCCCCCCCCTAAACAAACTAGGGTTTACTAAAAATAATTTCGATGATCGCAAATGCCCTTTAGAAATGTTCATCATTTTTGAATTGGTCCAAGACCTCCTCGACAAAAATGATGCACCTATTTTAGGCCATTATGGATTTTGAATTAATTCATACGTATTTGAATTTGGACAATTAAATGCTTTATAATATTTAAAATGTCCAAATAATTACGAACAAGTGAGGGCTGTTGGAAATATTCCAATCGAGCCCATAATTATTTTCAGGATTTTGGAAGCGTCCCGGTATTTTTAATAAAGCCCGAAGTTCTGAGAGAAATAGAAAACGTTAACAAAGAGAGAGAGAGAGAGAGAGAGAGCTCACTTGCAGCCCACTTAGCAGCCAAGTGGCGCCCACTTGGCAGCCCAAGGCCCCTCCTGCCGTCTTCCTCCTTGCTCCTGGCAGAGGGCCGCTGCGTGCAGACGCGCAGCGCATCACCGTGCGCCACCTCCTGCTTGCCGCCCGCGCCCCTGGATGCCTGGACGACCTCCACGTCGCCTCCCCGACCCCCCTGGAACCCCTCCACTGTCTCCCCGAGCTTCTCTTCCTCCCTGGCTCTCCTCTCGCACGTAGCCGAGCGCCACCGCCACCACCGACGAGAACCACCGCGGCCACCATGCTCCCCTCGCCTCGCCGACACGCCAATAAGCCTCGCCTCGTCCCCCTCTTCCTCCTCGCCAAGATGGAAGGCGCCAGAAGCCCTGGATGCCGCCAGCTCCACTGTTCCCCTCCTCGGTCACCGAGGATCGCCGCCGTCGATTTGCCGCCGTCCCCGCCTCCCCGAGCTCGCTGAGACCGTCTTCGACCCCGCCGTGAGCTCCTCTACCCAACCCCTCTCTCCCCGCCGTCATCTTCCCCCTCTAGCCCCGCTGACCACCGCGGCCGAAGCTCGCCGCCGCTGTGCCTCGTCGCCAACGTGGCTAGTGCCACACCAGCTCGAAGTTGAGCACGCCAACGTGCTCCACACCTCCCTAGGAGCCCAACACACACACCAGCTCCCCCTCCCGCGCACCACAACGCCAAACCGCAGGTGCCCTAACTCCGGCCGCCGCAGAAATGCTCGCCGGCATCATCTCCGGCCACCCCCGCACACACCGCCTGCACCACTAGACGCGCGAGTCCACCAGCAGCACGTAGGACGTCTCTGCCGCCGTTTTGGTCGCCGGAGCGCGAAACCCGCGCTGCTCCGCCGCGTCTGGCCTCGCCGGCGTCATGTCGCCGGTGGGTTGACGTGGCTACGTCATTAGCTACTAATGACACCTCTAATCAACCCCTTAAGCCACTGACACGTGGGCCCATGCGCCTGTTTAGGTTAGATTAATTTTCCTGCTTAGTTTAGATAAACCCAGTGGGACCCACGCGTCAGCTTTGACCACGCTGACGTGGGCGTTGACCGAACCCACCTGTCATTGTCACTAACCAGCCCCAGTCACTGACCAGTGGATCCCACTGGTCAGGTTTGACCTGGACCCTTTGTTGACCTCTTGAGGTCAAGCATGACCTAATCTTGACGCAATAACTCATTTTTTGGAATTATTATTATTCAGGAAATTCCAGAAAATGTTGCAAACTTCAAAAATTCATAGTAATTCAACCGTAGCTCCAAATGAAATAAGTTATATATGAAAAATTATCAAAAAATGCAACCTATCCATCTGTATCATTTTCATGCATGTTTGAACAATGTTTGTCCTCTGTTTTGGACAAAAACAAATAAAGGGCATTTAAATAATCATATATGGAGTTGGAATTTGAACCATGTATTCAAACCAACTTCATTTAAATCATAGCTAGATGCATTAGTTCAAATCACAGCATATTGCCATGTCATGATCATGCATCATATTGTGGCATTGCATTGATTGTGTTCTTTCTCAATTGCCGGTGTTTGTCCCCTCTCGATAGACGTGGTTCCGACGATGAGTTCGATGACACCGATGAAGAGCTATAATATCTTCAGAAGTGCGGACAAGCAAAACCCCCTTGTTCATTCCGATATAATCCCACCCTCTCACTCCTGCTCTCTTTTACTGCATAGGACAACAGCGATTCATCTGTTACTTGCTGCGGTAGCTGAACCCCTTTATCCTCTGCATGACCCGTCATTCCACAGTAATTAGATGAAACCCACTAGCATGAGTAGGAGTTGTTTGAGCCCTGTTCTGCCTACTCATTCATGCTTGTTTGTCATGCCTGCTACTGCTTAGAGTTGAGTCAGGTCTGATTCATCGGGAATGAATTGGAATGGTTTGTGAACATGTCCTACTGTGTGTGAGCTAAGTGTGTGAACACGATTTGGTAAAGGTAGCAGTGAGAGGCCATGTAGGACTACATGGTGGGTTGTCTCATTTCAGCCGTCCTTAGGAACTGAGTTCTGTGTTTGTGATCCATGAAACAGTTACTACCACACATTGGGATCCTTAATTGACTCTCTCGGCTTCTTAACCACCCATGTCCTCTGTCCGGGAGTTGCAAAGTAGTTTCTGGTGTTTGTAGCATCTTTGGGGCATGACGCAGCGCTGACCTTAGGGGTGGGCTGTGTTGCGGTAGGCATGTGGCACGGTGTACCGATTCGCCCGTTTGGTGTCTCGGGAACCCTGCACACATCGTTCGGGGCCGTTAGTGGAAACCTCGGCCGGACTCCCTGCGGATGGAACCCGAATAGGGCGATAAACCCGAACTACGGACTTAAGTGTTTAGGTAGGCCGTGGCGGACACCCTCGCTGGGCTTCCGCCTGAAGGTTGCCGAGTACATGTCGCGTAAACGGCAATAAGTGGTGAGAGCGTGTGTGAAGAAGTACACCCCTGCAGGGTTATAAATGATCTATTCGAATAGCCGTGTCCGCGGTAAAGGACTTCTGGGTTGCCTATAACAGTTCATAGACAAGTGCAAGTGGATACTCTAAAACGCGCAAGATAAGCGTGAGTGCTATGGATGGCGCTCTCGTAGGGAGACGGGAGCGGATCCATAGTGGTGTTTTGATATGGTGAATATGTGGACTCGTGTGCGCCACCTCAAAAGTGTTACTTGCAGTCGTAGTTTAGGATAGCCACCGAGTCAAAGCTGGCTTGCTACAGTTAAAATCCACCACCCCCTTTGTTGATAATGATGCATATGTAGTTAGTTATTATGTAAGTCTTGCTGAGTACAATTGTACTCACGTTTGCTTATTTAATGTTTTGCAGAGAGACGCCAGTATCGCTAGTAGTTCCGTGTGGACTTCGACGTTTAGCTTGTTACCTCAGCTACGATCTTGTGCCCTCGGCAGGATCTGGTAGATAGTCAGGCTTCTCAGCCTTTTTCATTTATAGTTGTCTGTACTCAGACATGTTAAGCTTCCGCATGTGTTTGACTTGTATGCTCGAGTCTTTGGGTCGAGAGACCCATGTTTGTAATATCTCGCTCCTCGGAGCCTAATGAATAATTACTTGAGTCGTAGAGTTATGTTGTGATGCCATGTTGTATTTATACATATCAAGCATATTGTGTGTATGTTTGAAATGCTTGGTATGTGTGGGATCCGACAATCTAGTTGTTTATCCTTGGCAGCCTCTCATATGGGGAAATGTAGTCTAGTGCTTCTGGCGATAGTAGTCCGCTACAGCCCGGTTCACCGAGTCCTGCTAGCCCAAACTACTGCTCTGGACACTTGATCGGCCGGGCATGTGTTTCACTTCGTTCATGTGTCCGTCCCTTCGGGAAATGTCACGCGGTGACATACGGAGTCCTGCCTAGCTTGTTCTGACTGGTTACGGAGTCCTGTTAGCCCGATGCTACAGCCCGAGTCACACGCTGGCGACCGACATGCTCGATGTGATTCATGTATGCCTGTCCCCATGGGTTAGTGCCGCTTTGGGTTCACGACTAGCCATGTCGGCCCAGGTTCTCTGTCATATGGATGCTAGCAACACTATCATATACGTGAGCCAAAAGGCGCAAACGGTCCCGGGCCATGGTAAGGCGACACCCGTGGGAATACCGTGCGTGAGGCCGCAAAGTGATATGAGGTGTTACCGGCTAGATCAATGTGACTTGGAATCGGGGTCCTGACACATTTTCAACAGCACCATCTCATCTCAAACGCTAGTTCATCTCTTGTGTTCAATCTTGTTACCAGAACTATAGATTGGTGCTTGTGGGTGACTAGTAGTTTTGATTACATCTTGTAGTTGATTACCATATGGTTTATTTGGTGGAAGATCATATGTTCAGATCCAATATGCTATTTAATACTCCTCTGATCATGAGCATGATTATTATTTGTGAGTAGTTACTTTTGTTCTTGAGGTCACGAGAAATCATGTTGCAAGTAATCATGTGAATTTGATATGTGTTCGATATTTTGATAGTATGTATGTTGTGATTCCCTTAGTGGTGTCATGTGAACATCGACTACATGACACTTCACCATATTTGGGCCTAAGGGAATGCATTTTGGAGTAGCAATTAGATGATGGGTTGCGAGAGTGACAGAAGCTTAAACCCCAGTTTATGCGCTATTCCGTAAGGGACCGATTGGATCCAAAAGTTTAATGCTATGGTTAGAATCTATTATTAATACTTTTCTCGTAGTTGCGGATGCTTGCGGGAGGGTTAATCATAAGTAGGAGGCTTGTTCAAGTAATAATAGCACCTAAGCACCGGTCCACCCATATATCAAATTATCAAAGTAGTGAACACGAATTAAACCAACATGATGAAAGTGACTAGATGAAATTCCCGTGTATCCTCAAGAACTCTTTGCTTATCATAAGAGACCGTTTTGGCCTGTCCTTTGCCTCAAAAGGACTGGGATACCTTGCTGCACTTTTGTTACTAATATTGTTACTTGCTCGTTACAAATTACCTTGCTATCAAACTACTCTGCTACTTACAATTTCAACACTTGCAGACATTACCTTACTGAAAACTACTAATCATTTCCTTCTGCTCCTCGTTGGGTTAGACACTCTTACTTATCGAAAAGAGCTACAATTGATCCCCTATACTTGTGGGTCATCAAGGCTATTTTCTGGCGCCGTTGCCGGGGAGTGAAGCGCCTTTGGTAAGGAAACATTTATATAGTGTGCTGAAATTTATTGTCACTTGTTACTATGGAAAACAATCCTTTGAGGGGTTTGTTCGGGGTATCTTTACCTCGACCGGAACCACAATTAGCTACCCCTCAACCTACTGCACCTACTGAAAATATTGAATATGAAATTCCTTCGGGTATGATAGAACAACTGCTAGCTAATCCTTATGCAGGAGATGGAACCGAACATCCTGATATGCACTTGATATATGTGGAACAGATTTGTGGATTGTTTAAGCTTGTAGGTTTACCCGGAGATGAAGTTATGAAAAAGGTTTTCCCTTTATCTTTGAATGGAAAAGCATTGGCATGGTATAGGCTATGCGGTGATATTGGATCATGGAATTGGAATCATTTGAAATTGGAGTTCCACCAAAAAAATTATCCTATGCATCTAGTTCATCGTGATCGGAATTATATATATAATTTTTGGCCTCGTGAAGGAGAAAGTATCGCTCTAGCTTGGGGGAGGCTTAATTCAATGTTATATTCATGCCCCAATCATGAGCTCTCAAGAGAAATTATTATCCATAATTTTTATGCCCAGCTTTCTCGTAATGATCAAACCATGCTTGATACTTCTTGTGCTGGTTCTTTAATGAAGAAGACTATTGAATTCTGGTGGGATCTTTTGGAAAGAATTAAATGCAACTCGACGAAGGTAAAGAGTCAGGTATTAAACTTAAGTATGATTGTGTTAAATCTTTTATGGATACCGATGCTTTTCAAAAGTTTAGCACTAAATATGGACCTGACTCTGAGATAGTAGCCTCCTTTTGTGAATCATTCGCTACTCATGTTGAACTCCCTAAAGATAAGTGGTTTAAATATCACCCACCTATTAAAGAAGAAATTAAAGAACCGGTACCAGTTAAAGAAGAAACTATACTTTATAATGTTGATCCAGTTCTTCCTTCTGCTTATATTGAGAAACCACCTTTCCCTATTAGGATAAAGGAACATGCTAAAGTTTCAACTGTGGTTAACAAAAGCTATACTAGAGCACCAAAACTTGATGAACAAATCAAAGCAGAACCTAGCATTGCTATGGTTAAAAATCTCTTGGAAGAAGATATGGATGGGCATGTTATTTACTTCTGTGAAGAAGCTGCTAGAATTGCCAAACCTGATAAAAAGGATAAACATAGACCTGTTATTGGCATGCCTGTCATCTCAGTTAAAACAGGAGATCACTGTTATCATGGTTTATGTGATTAAGTGCTAGTGTGAATGCTATTCCTTATTCCTTGTATCAAGAAATTATGAATGACATAGCACCCGCAAAGATAGAAGACATAGATGTTACTATTAAACTTGCTAATAGAGACACTATATCACCAATTAGGATTGTTAGAGAAGTTGAAGTCTTGTGTGGGAAAATAAAATACCCTACTAATTTCCATGTTCTTGGTTCCCCACAAGATGACTTTTGTCCCATTATTTTTGGTAGACCTTTCTTGAACACCGTTAATGCTAGAATAGACTGTGAGAAACAAACTGTTGGTGTTAGTTTTGGTGATGAGTCTCATGAGTTTAATTTTTCCAAGTTTAGTAGAAATCTTCATGAAAAAGAATTGCCTAGTAAGGATGAATTAATTGGTCTTGCTTCTATTGTTGTACCACCTACTGATCCTTTAGAACAATATTTGCTAGACCATGAAAATGATTTACATATGCATGAAAGGAATGAAACAGATAAGATTTTCTTTGAACAACGTCCTCTGCTTAAACACAATTTGCCTATTAAAACTCTAGGAGGTCCACCTCCACCTAAAGGTGATCCTGTGCTTGAAATAAAACAGTTGCCAGACACTTTGAAATATGCTTATCTTGATGAAAAGAAGATATATCATGTTATTATTAGTGCTAACCTTTCAGTACATGAAGAAGAAAGATTATTCAAAGTTCTAAGGAAGCACCGAGCTGCTATTGGATATACTCTTGATGATTTAAAGGGCATTAGTCCCACTCTATGTTAGCACAAAATTAATATGGAACCTGATGCTAAACCCGTTGTTGATCACCAACGTCGGTTAAATCCGAAGATGAAAGAAGCCGTAAGAACGGAAATATTAAAACTTCTGGAAGCAGGTATAATAATCTACCCTATAGCTGATAGTATATGGGTAAGTCTTGTTCATTGTGTCCCTAAGAAAGGAGGTATAACTATTGTTCCTAATGATAAGAATGAACTTATTCCACAAAGAATTGTTACAGACTATAGGATGGTAATTGATTTTAGAAAATTAAACAAAGCAACTAGAAAAGATCATTACCCTTTGCCTTTTATTGATCAAATGCTTGAAAGATTATCTAAGCACACACACTTTTGCTTCCTTGATGGATATTCTGGCTTTTCACAAATACCTGTTTCTCAACCTGATCAAGAAAAGACCACTTTTACTTGTCCTTTTGGAACCTATGCTTATAGACATATGCCTTTTGGTTTATGTAGTGCACCTGCTACCTTTCAAAGATGTATGACTGCTATATTCTCCGACTTTTGTGAAAAGATTGTTGAGGTTTCATGGACGATTTCTCTGCTTATGGGAAAGTCTTTTGATGATTGTTTAAGCAATCTTGATCGAGTTTTGTAGAGATGTGAACAAACAAATCTTGTCTTGAATTGGGAGAAGTGCCACTTTATGGTTAATGAAGACATTGTCTTGGGTCATAAAATTTCTGAAAGAGGTATTGAAGTGGACAAAGATAAGGTTAATGCAATTGAGAAAATGCCATGTCCTAAAGATATAAATGGTATTCGTAGTTTCCTAGGTCATGCTGGCTTCCATAGGAGATTTATCAAAGACTTTTCTAAAATTTCTAGGCCTCTCACTAGTCTTTTGAAAAAGGATATTCCTTTTGTTTTTGATGATGATTGCTTAGAAGCCTTTGAAACACTCAAGAAAGCCTTAATTTCTGCACCTATTGTTCAACCACCTGATTGGAACTTGCATTTTGAAATTATGTGTGATGCTAGTGATTATGCTGTTGGTGCTGTTCTAGGACAAAGACTTGATAAGAAATTGAATGTTATTCATTATGCTAGTAAAACTCTAGACAATGCTCAAATAAATTATGCTACCACTGAAAAAGAATTCTTAGTAGTGATGTTTTCTTGTGATAAATTTAGACCTTATATTGTTGATTCCAAAGTAACTGTTCACACAGACCATGCTGCTATTAAATATCTTATGGAAAATAAAGATGCCAAACCTAGACTTATTCGATGGGTTCTCTTGTTACAAGGATTTGATTTACATATCATTAATAGAAAAGGAGCTGAGAACCCCGTAGCTGATAATTTGTCTAGGCTTGAAAATGTGCCTGATGACCCACTACCTATTGATGATAGTTTTCCTGATGAGCAGTTAGCTGCAATAAATGTTTCTCATAGTACTCCTTGGTATGTTGACTATGCTAGTTACATTGTTGCTAAATATTTACCGCCTAGCTTTACTTGCCAACAAAAGAAAAATTCTTCTATGATTTAAGACATTACTTTTGGTATGACCCACATCTTTATAAAGAAGGAGTAGATGGTATTATTAGACGTTGTGTACCTAAGCATGAACAGGGACAGATCCTACGGAAATGTCACTCCGAAGCTTATGAAGGGCATCATGATGGAGATAGAACTTCTCACAAGGTATTGCAGTCTGGATTTTATTGGCCTACTCTCTTCAAGGATGCCCGTAAGTACGTCTCATCTTGTGATGAATGTCAAAGAATAGGTAATATCGGTAAGCGTCAAGAAATGCCTATGAATTATTCACTTGTCGATTTAACCATTTGATGTTTGGGGATTTGATTACATGGAACCTTTTCCCTCCTCTAATGGGTATACACATATTTTGGTTGCTGTTGATTATGTTACTAAATGGGTAGAAGCTATTCCAACCAGTAGTGCTGATCACAATGCCTATATTAAAATGCTTAAGGAAGTTATTTCCCCAAGGTTTGGAGTCCCTAGATATTTAATGACTGATGGTGGTTCACACTTTATTAATGGTGCTTTATGTAAAATGCTTGCCAAGTATGATGTTAACCATAGAATTGCATCATGCTATCATCCTCAGTCTAGTGGTCAAGTTGAACTTAGCAATAGAGAAATAAAATTAATTTTGCAAAAGACTGTTAATAGGTCCAGGAAGAATTGGTCTAAGAAATTAGATGATGCACTTTGGGCTTATAGAACAGCATATAAAAATCCAATGGGTATGTCTCCTTATAAAATGGTTTACGGAAAAGCTTGCCATTTGCCTCTTGAGTTAGAACATAAAGCATTTTGGGCCATCAAAGAGCTCAACTATGATTTCAAGCTTGTTGGTGAAAAGAGGTTATTTGATATTAGCTCATTAGATGAATGGAGAACCCAAGCTAATGAAAATGCAAAATTATTCAAAGAGAAAGTTAAAAGATGGCATGACAAAAGAATCCAAAAGCGTGAGTTTAAAGTCAGAGAATATGTTCTTTTGTACAACTCTCGTTTCAGATTCTTTGCAGGAAAACTCCTTTCAAAATGGGCAGGCCCCTATGTTATCGAGGAGGTTTATCGGTTTGGAGCCATCAAAATAAATAATTCTGAAGGTACTAACCCGAAGGTTGTCAATGGACAATGAATAAAACATTATAACTCAGGTACTCCCATTAATGTTGAAAGTAATATTATCCAAACTTTGACACCGGAAGAACACATAAACCAACTGTGCAGAGGCACAAGATCAAGATTGAAGCATCAGCACAAGCCAGAGAGTGGAGAACCAAGAGATTAATTTGAAGAGCCAACATGCAGCTCAGAGAGACCAAGATCAAGCCGGAATGATGAGATATCTGCAAGGAAAGGGCCTCCCTTGCCGGGCAGGCGAACCCGGCAAGGGGCAGGTCCACTACCAGAACCAAGTGACCAAGACTCCCCGGCAGAGCCTGCCGGGGCTCGCGGAGGCTAAACCACCCCGCCAAACACTCAAGCACGACCCACGTCGTCAATCAGTGCGGTGTCAAGCCGCAAGGTGATTAAGTGGCAGCCATCTCCTACAGAAGAAACTCACATATGACTCCCGTCCTCCGATATGTCAAGAGGACATATGCGGAGCTAGCGAGATAGCCCGGCAGGCCTTGCCGGGAACCAGTGATGTGACACTAAGTGATGCATTTAATGCACCCTGTCAGCCCGCAGAGTTAGGTATGATAGCATTGTTTGCTGTCATATCAGTGGATAATGACCACTTTGCCATTGTGGTGACCCCTTAATCTATAAAAGGAGGCCCATGGCACTCGTAGGAGGGGTTAGAGGGTTGGATAGTTGACAAACCCCAGCCACCACACGCGCGTAGTTGCCGTAGCCCTGAGGCAAACCTTGCCGGGAAAGTGTACTACGCACCACCACTTTCATTCCACCATCAATCCACCAAAGCAGGAGTAGGGTCTTATGCCTCGCGGCGGCCCGAACCTGGGTAAATTGCTCGTGTGCTTTCTGTCGTGCTGCCGCGCGCTCATATGCTCTTTGTGCAACGCGACGTCCCCCCGCCGAACCAGCAAGGGGCCGCCCGGTCCCATAGGTGGCCGCGGATATCCCGCGACATCTTTGGCGCGCTAGGTAGGGGGATCGCTTGCGCGAACCTAAAAGCGTGCGCAGCGCGTCATCTTCATCTTCGGTGATGCCGTTGGCCATGGCGCCCAAGAAGAAGAAGTCCGGTTCTTCAGCCCAGCCATCCACTTCGAAGGCTCAGTCGCCCGCAGCTTCCAACGCTGCGGGAGATGCGGAGAAAAGCGAGGACGTGAGCACTGTTGGGGGCGTGGTTGGAGTAGGTGGCACCACCACCACTCCCCCTGCGGCCGTCACGGGGGCTGGAAACGTCGGAGAAGGACAACATCGGCAGCATTTCGATGATCACGCTCCGCAAGGCGCGAACGAGAGGTCGCTCCGCTTGCACCCCCTCCTCCCACCGGCGGGCGCAGCCACAACAACAGCGGTCTGGGGTGAGCCATCGCCCACGGGGGTGCTCACGACGCATGTGCCTCCTCCTGGTCGAGCCGACCAGACCGCTGCGCCCAACGGAGCCGCAGACCTTCAAGCCCCATCACCGCGCGGCCCCGCTGCCCAAGTGGTCATCCCACAGCAGCGCGGGCGTGCCACCGCCATCGTCGCCGCCACAGGCACCGTCAGGAGCCACGCGATGGTTCGGTCGACGTCATCAACATCTATGCTGAGCACAGCCATGGAGGCTATGGCACGAGCTCAGCTACTACTGAGGTTTCTGCCGACAGCCGAGCAGATGGATGAGTGGCGTGCTACCATCCAGAGTCTGCTCGGTTTCGCCGAGGCTGGGGGCTCGCGACGAGCTAGCCCGCCACGACCTCCTCAAGCGACAGCAAGCGCCCGTACTGCTGGCCGAACGGAGGGGGATGTCCCCACCGTGCAGTCCCCGCCACAGCAGCCTACGTGGGCACAACAGAATCAAGACCCCGACGACGTCTCGATGGCCTCTTCCGACCCTCGAGCACGTCCTGGCCAACATCGAGCCCCGGAGGATAGGCGGCAGGAAGACGCGCGTGTCGTTGTGGAACGGCGCCACGACGACCTCCGCCAGACCAACAGGTGCGGCGGCCTCAATGTTGACGAGCCTGCGCTCGGTGTTGGCAGGTACCTACCTTTCGAGGTCGACTGCCCTACCTTTACACGGGACCTGCGGCAAGTTCGTTGGCCGTCCGTTCGTACGTTCAAGCCAGAGATACCCGAGAAGTACGACGGGAGACTGAACCCGGCAGAGTTCCTAAGCATCTACACCATCGCTGTTCAGGCTGCCAGGGGAAGAGACGATAAGGTGTTTGCCAACTACTTCCCTTTGGCCCTCAAGTCCAATGTGAGGTCTTGGCTGATGCACCTGCCGGAGAACTCCATTTCATCATGGGCAGACCTGTGCCACGAGTTCATCGGTGGCCACCAAGAGCCCAGCAGACCCAGCGACCTGCAGCTTCTCCAGCAGAAGGAAGGAGAAACCCTCCATAAGTATTTACAGAGATTCAGTAAAGTTCATAGAAATATTCCAAATATCCATCCGGCAGCTGTTATAGCAGCCTTCCAGTCTAATGTGCGCAACCGTCGCATTCGTTCTAAGATGAATGTATGGTTGCCCAAGACTGTGAAGGAACTGTACACACTGGTGGATAAGTGTGCCCGGATGGAGGAAGGAAGGAAGTTGCCCGGAGAGGAGGATTGCATCAATGTTGATTCAGAGGATTAAGATGAATCAACTAGTCCGAGAAAGGGCAAGAAGCGCAATAAGAAGCCAAGAGATAAGGCAGTGATCACTGTGGAAGGTTCTGGCACACCTAGTACCGGCAAGAAGGCCAAGGCTGAGGCCCCCGGCAAGGAAGCTGCCACATGCACTGCCTGTCGGGAAGCCGCTGCCATGAAAAAAGTTGGGAAAGGTGATGGGTCGTACTGCAAGATCCACCGGACCAAAGGCCACGACCTTCAGGAGTGTTATCAGGTTGAGCAGCTCGTCAAGAGACAGAGGGCAGAGTATGATAAGCGTGACAAGGAGAAAGGTCAGAATGCTGCTGGCAGCAAGGGCCGAGGCGGTGAAGCAAATCGCCCCGACAAACCCTTTCGAAACCAAGGTAAACCCGCCAGGGGCCAAGGGAAGGAAGTTTGTGATGATGTGAGTGATGAAGGGAATGAAGAGGAAACCAGTGAGCAGGAATTTCAGAAGGCCACTAACGCCCTATGCATTAATGGAGGTGCATCTTTGCACACCTCTCATCGCCAACTCAAGCGATGGGCACGAGAAGTCAATGCTGTGGAGCCAGCACCAGAGGCCCGGAAGCTGCTCAAGTGGTCCCGCACGCCCACCATCTTTGATGAGGAGGATCACCCTGGTCGCACCACTGCGGTAGGGTGTTTGCCATTGTTTGTCTCCACAACAATTTGCAACCTCAAAGTCACAAAGATGTTAGTGGATGGCGGGGCCGGGTTGAATCTGATTTCCCCGGCAGTCATCAACAAGCTTCAGATAGGAGAAGAAGAGCTAGAGGTTACCGGCACGTTTCAAGGAGTTAATCCCGGCAGGATCCGTCCCAAGGGAAAGATTACGTTGCCGGTGACATTTGGGGGAGAACTAAACTATCAGACTGAGAAGATTGTGTTTGATGAGGTTGATCTCCCCCTGCCGTATAATGGGATTCTGGGATGCCCGGCTCTGGCTAAGTTCATGGCAGCATCCCACTATGCTTACAACACCTTGAAGATGCCTGGGCCGCTGGGAGTCATCACTATCCCATCATATGAGAAGGATGCAATTATATGTGTGGACAAGATGTACCAGGATGCAGTCGCAACAGAGGCTACGGCAGCAGCAGCTCCCGCCAAGGAAAGCAAAGGGAAGAAGAGGGACTGTAGGACCTCCGGCAAGGAGTCCAGGAAGCATGCCCCCTCCGAGTGCACGGCACCCGTTGGCGACGTGCCGGAGTGTTAGCAAGAGATCCAACGTTGTTGCGCCCCAAGTGAAGAAGGTCCCGGCAGGGCTGGCTAGCGTTGATGGTACTTTCACTATCAGCGCCACCCTCGATGACAAATAGGAAAGCACGCTTGTTGCCTTCCTGCAGGCAAATATTGATGTGTTTGCCTAGCAACCATCTGATATCCTCGGTGTTCCCAGGGAAGTAATCGAGCACCACCTTGTTGTCTGCCCACATGCCCGGCCCATCAAGTAGAAAGTCCGAAAGCAGTCCTTGGAGCGGCAGCAGTTCATTGCCGAGGAAATCAAGAAGCTAGAGGCATCTGGTCTAGTCAGAGGGGTACTGCACCCTACGTGGTTGGCATACCCAGTGGTAGTCCGGAAAGCGAATGGGAAATGGAGGCTTTGCATTGATTTCACAGATCTCAACAAGGCTTGCCCGAAGGACCCATTTCCCTTGTCGCGCATCGACCAGATTGTGGATTCCACTTCAGGTTGTGATCTGTTATCCTTTTTCGATGCATACTCCGGATACCACCAGATCTTCATGTCCAAAGAGGATGAGGAGAAGACGTCGTTCATCACTCCATGTGGTACGTATTGTTTTGTCCGCATGCCTTTCGGATTAAAGAGTGCCAGGTCGACCTTTGCAAGAGCAATTCGGATTGGTTTTGAGCCACAGTTGCACAGAAACATAGAAGCTTATATGGATGACATTGTGGTCGAAACCAAGGATAAGGCCACCCTTGTCCAGGATTTGGAGGAGACATTTGCTAATTTGCGCAAGATCAACTTGAAGCTTAACGCGGAGAAGTGTGTGTTTGGTGTTCCCTCCGGCAAGCTACTTGGATTATTTGTGTCCCATCCGGGATCGAAGCCAACCCCGACAAGATCAAGGCCATTGAGTAGATCCAAGCGCCAAGGACAGTTAAGGATGTGAGGCACTTGACGGGATGTGTTGCCGCGCTAAGCAGATTCATTTCCAAGTCTGTCGAGCGTGCCCTGCCGTTCTTCAAAATTTTGAAGAAAGCAGGGCCTATGAAGTGGACCCCGGAAGCAGATGCAGCTTTGCAGGAGTTGAAGGCCTACCTATCATCTGTGCCCACCCTGGCAGCACCCAAACCACAAGAGTCGTTGTTGCCTTACTTGGCAGCAACCAACCAAGTGGTCAGTGCGGCCCTGGTAGCACAGCGACAAGTAGATGAAGCAGAGAGTGACCAGGTCACGGTAGAGCTAGAGAAGGATCAGAATAGCAGTGAGTACGGCAACGAGAACAACCCCAAGGACGCGGCAAGGAAGAAAGTGGTGCAGCGCCCAGTGTACTTCATCATCTCCTTGTTACAAGGGGCCAGATGGAGGTACTCTGGTGTGCAAAAGTTGATCTTTGTCCTCGTCATGGCCTCAAGGAAACCGCGCCACTACTTCCAAGCCCATGAGATCACGGTTGTTACTCGTTTTCCATTGCAAAGGATACTCCAAAACCCTGAGGCTACCGGCAGAATAGTGGAGTGGGATTTGGAGCTATCCAGCTTTGGTTTGAAGTTTGAGAGCACTTCAACTATGCAGAGCAGGGCACTGGCAGAGTTTATTGCAGAATGGACGCCAACCCCTGATGAGGAAATAACAGAAACAACTCCCCCGACAAGGAATCACCCCAAGAATGGATTATATATTTTGATGGTGCTTTTTCCTACAAGGTTCAGGGGCTGGCGTGCTTCTTGTTGCCCCCTCCGGGGAGCACTTGAAGTACGTCATCCAAATGCACTTTGCCCGTGAAGAAGCCACCAACAATATAGTTGAGTATGAAGGGCTCCTTGCCGGGCTCAAGATTGCAGCAGAATTGGGAATCAAGAAGTTGATCATTCGAGGAGATTCACAGCTTATGGTGAGACAAGTCAACAAGGATTATCAAAGTCCATTGATGGAAGCATACGTCAAGGAAGTGAGGAGATTAGAGGAGCACTTTGATGGGTTGCAAACAGAGCACATACCTCGTGCGAAAAATGGCATAGCTCATCACCTATCAAAGTGTGCTGCGCAGAAGCTTCCTGTGGAACCAGGAACTTTTGTTCTCCATCTCTCTCAGCTCTTCGTATCACCAGCCACAATGGCCCGGAAAAGGAGAAAGTTGGACTACGGTAAGCCTCTCCCAATCGGGCCACCCGCTCCCGGCAGAGACCCTATCGGAAACAACTCATCATAGCCTGCCAGACCACCGCCTCCAGCCGGGCCTATGGACCTCGCGAACGAGGCTGGTGCTCCCGCAACTGAGGAGGTGCCGCTAGTCCTCATTGCCGAGCACCAGGCTCCAACTTGGGCAAGGAACATCGTCTGCTTCTTCCAAACCGGAGAGCTTCCCGGCGACCAAGATGAAGCTGAGAAAGTAGCCCGGAGGGCCAGTATGTATCAGTTTGTCGATGACGCTCTGTACAGAAGGAGGCCCAACGGTGTGAAACTGAAGTGTGTCTGCTGGGAGGATGGAAAGGAACTGCTGGCTGAGATTCACAGAGGAATGTGCGGCTCACACATTGGATCAAGGGCATTAGTTGGGAAAGCATTCCGGCAAGGATTCTATTGGCCCACAGCCCTCCAAGATGCAGTTGAGCTCGTCACGACATGTGAAGCATGTCAGTTCCATTCCAAGAGAACACACATGCCTGCCCAAGCTCTTCAGACAATCCCTCTGTCATGGCCATTTTCGGTCTGGGGGCTCGATATCCTCGGCCCCTTCCCCCAAGCAATCGGGGGCTTTGAATTCTTGTTCGTTGCCATCAACAAGTTTACAAAGTGGCCAGAAGTGACTGCCGTGAGGAAGGTGACTGCTCAGTCAGCTATCAAGTTCTTGAAAGAATTGGTGTGTCGTTTCGGAGTTCCGGCAAGGATCATCACTGACAACGGCACCCAGTTCACGAGCCACGCCTTCATGCAATACGTTCATGCCCTCGGATGCAAGATCTCATTCGCCTCTGTGGCACACCCCCGGAGCAATGGACAAGCTGAGAGGGCGAACGCTGAAGTGCTTCGTGGACTCAAGACAAGAACTTTCGATACACTGCAGAAGCACGGTAGGCGGTGGATCGAGGAGCTGCCGGTAGTTCTCTGGTCCCTCAGAACGACTCCAAACCGAGCTACCGGGCAGACTCCCTTCTCCCTGGTCTACGGGGCAGAAGCAGTTATCCCCACGGAACTCATTTACAGGTCCCCTCAAGTACTTGCCTACGATGAAGTAGAGCAAGATCAGCACCAGCGTGACGATGTTGTGCTACTCGAGGAGAACCGTCTCCGGGCCGCTACGCGTGCTGCACGCTACCAGCAAGACCTACGTCGCTATCACAATCGCATGGTTCGTGCCCGGTGTTTTGAGGAAGGTGACCTTGTCCTTAGGTGCGTTCAATCCACCAAGGGTACACATAAGTTATCACCGAAGTGGGAAGGCCCTTACCGGGTAGGACGAGTCACCAGACTTGGCGCAGTCCGTCTCGAGATCGGAGATGGCACTCAGGTGCAGAACTCATGGAATATTGAGCATCTCTGAAAGTTCTACCCGTAAGGCGCAGAAGCTGTCGGGCAGGGCCCGGCAGCCACCCATTGTACATGGCCTTGCCGGTTGCATGTAACCCCCTGTACAAGCCGGGGCGATGACCTCGTGCAAGAGAAAATAAAGAAGCGATGTAGGGGGGCCCAACTAAGATTGCATGCATGCACAAGCACACCTAGTTCACTGCATAAGCATTTCATGAGCATTTGCATATGCATATAGATAAGGTTGCATCCTGCAGTCATTCTCATCTACATGAAGTCGCAAGTTCCTGCCGTGAACTTGACTTCGACAAAGGATGAGAGGATTGCACAGCACAGCGATCCCCGGCAAGCCCAACAGATAAGTTTACCTCATGTCCATTAGTGTTCTGTAAAGCTATAATTTTGCATGAGAAAACCTTGCCTCTCTTTTGAAACTTAGGTCTCCCATTCATGACTCGAACGATGCTTTAGTCAGGATGGTCACAGTAGCCTTTGAGGAAAAGGAGTTGGCGGGGGGCTGGTGATACGTCTCCAACGTATCTATAATTTTTGATTGCTCCATGCTATATTATCTACTGTTTTGGGCAATATTGGGCTTTATTTTCCACTTTTATATTACTTTTGGGACTAACCTATTAACCGGAGGCCCAGCCCAGATTTGCTGTTTTTTTGCCTATTTCAGTGTTTTGAGGAAAAGGAATATCAGACGGAGTCGAAACGGAACGAAATCAACTAGAGAATTTATTTTTGGAACGAAAGCCACCCGATGGACTTGGACCCCACGTCAAGGAAGGAACGAGGAAGCCACGAGGATGGGGGGCGCGCCCACCTCCCTAGGGCGCGCCCCCTGCCTCGTGGGGCCCTCGTGGCTCCCCTGACGTGCTTCTTCCGCCTATACAACTCCACGTACCCTAAAACTTCCAGAACAGAGAATAGATCGGGAGTTCCGCCGCCGCAAGCCTCTGTAGCCACCAAAAACCAATCGGGGCCCTATTTGGCACCACGGGGGGGGATCCTCACCGTGGCCATCTTCATCATCCCGCGGTCTCCATGACAAGGAGGAGTAGTTCACCCTCGGGGCTGAGGGTATGTACCAGTAGCTATGTGTTTGATCTCTCTCTCTCTCGTGTTCTTGATTTGGCACGATCTTGATGTATCGCGAGCTTTGCTATTGTAGTTGGATCTTATGTTTCTTCTCCCCCTCTTCTTTCTTGTAATGGATTGAGTTTTCCCTTTGAAGTAATCTTATCGGATTGAGTCTTTAAAGATTTGAGAACACTTGATGTATGTCTTGTCGTGCGTATCTGTGGTGACAATGGGATATCACGTGATTCACTTGATGTATGTTTTGGCGATCAACTTGCGGGTTCCGCCCATGAACTTATGCATAGGGTCGGCACACGTTCTCGTCGTGATTCTCCGGTAGAAACTTTGGGGCACTCTTTGAGGTTCTATGTGTTGGTTGAATAGATGAATCTGAGATTGTGTGATGCATATCGTATAATCATACCCACGGATACTTGAGGTGACATTGGAGTATCTAGGTGACATTAGGGTTTTGGTTGATTTGTGTCTTAAGGTGTTATTCTAGTACGAACTCTAGGGCTGTTTGTGACACTTATAGGAATAGCCCAGCGGGTTGATTGGAAAGAATAACTTTGAGGTGGTTTCGTACCCTACCATAATCTCTTCGTTTGTTCTCTGCTATTAGTGACTTCGGAGTGACCCTTTGTTGCATGTTGAGGGATAGCTATGTGATCCAATTATGTTATTATTGTTGAGAGAACTTGCACTAGTGAAAGTATGAACCCTAGGCCTTGTTTCCTAGCATTGCAATACCGTTTACGCTCACTTTTACCACTTGTTACCTTGCTGTTTTTATATTTTCAAATTACAAAAACCTATATCTCCCATCCATATTGCACTTGTATAACCATCTCTTCGCCAAACTAGTGCACCTATACAATTTACCATTGTATTGGGTGTGTTGGGGACACAAGAGACTCTTTGTTATTTGGTTGTAGGGTTGTTTGAGAGAGACCATCTTCATCCTACGCCTCCCGCGGATTGATAAACCTTAGGTCATCCACTTGAGGGAAATTTGCTACTGTCCTACAAACCTCTGCACTTGGAGGCCCAACAACGTCTACAAGAAGAAGGTTGCGTAGTAGACATCAGCAATCTCCATCAACATCTTCAACACCATATCATCTCAAACCCTAGTTCATCTCCTGTGTTCAATCTTGTTACCGGAACTATAGATTGGTGCTTGTGGGTGACTAGTAGTGTTGATTACATCTTGCAGTTGATTACTATATTGTTTATTTGGTGGAAGATCATATTTCAGGTCCAATATGCTATTTAATACACCTCTAATCATGAGCATGATTATTATTTGTGAGTAGTTACTTTTGTTCTTGAGGTCACGGGAGAAATCATGTTGCAATTAATCATGTGAATTTGATATGTGTTCGGTATTTTGATAGTATGTATGTTGTGATTCCCTTAGTGGTGTCATGTGAACGTCGACTAAATGACACTTCACCATATCTGGGCCTAAGAGAATGCATTGTGGAGTAGCAATTAGATGATGGGTTGCGAGAGTGACGGAAGCTTAAACCCCAGTTTATGCGCTATTCCGTAAGGGACCGATTGGATCCAAAAGTTTAATGTTATGGTTAGAATTTATTCTTAATACTTTTCTCGTAGTTGCGGATGCTTGCGGGAGGGTTAATCATAAGTGGGAGGTTTGTTCAAGTAAGAACAACACTTAAGCACTGGTCCACCCACATATCAAATTATCAAAGTAGCGAACACGAATTAAACCAACATGATGAAAGTGACTAGATGAAATTCCCGTGTACCCTCAAGAACGCTTTGCTTATCATAAGAGACCGTTTTGGCCTGTCCTTTGCCTCAAAAGGACTGGGATACCTTGCTGCACTTTTGTTACTAATATTGTTACTTGCTCGTTACAAATTACCTTGCTATCAAACTACTCTGCTACTTACAATTTCAGCACTTGCAGACATTACCTTACTGAAAACTACTTGTCATGTCCTTCTGCTCCTCGTTGGGTTCGACACTCTTACTTGTTGAAAAGAGCTACAATTGATCCCCTATACTTGTGGGTCATCAGTCATCCGGATCAGTGTCAAAGCTAGCACCAACGTAGCCATTTACGGCGAGCTCTTTGTCACCTCCATAAACGAGAAACATCCTTAGTCCTTTTCAGGTACTTCAGGATGTTCTTGACCGCTGTCTAGTGATCCACTCCTGGATTACTTTGGTACCTCCCCGCTAGACTTATAGCAAGGCACACATCAGGTCTAGTACACAGCATAGCATACATGATAGAACCTATGGCTGAGGCATAGTGAATGACTTTCATTTTCTCTCTATCTTCTGCAATGGTCGGGCATTGAGTCTGACTCAACTTCACACCTTGTAACACAGGCAAGAACCCTTTCTTTGACTGATCCATTTTGAACTTTTTCAAAACTTTATCAAGGTATGTGCTTTGTGAAAGTCCAATTAAGCGTCTTGATCTATCTCTATAGATCTTGATGCCCAATATATAAGAAGCTTCATCGAGGTCTTTCATTGAAAAACTCTTGTTCAAGTATCCTTTTATCCTATCCAGAAATTATATATCATTTACAATCAACAATATGTCATCCACATATAATATTAGAAATGCTACAGAGCTCCCACTCACTTTCTTGTAAATACAGGCTTTTCCAAAAGTCTGTATAAAACCATATGCTTTGATCACCTCATCAAAGTGTATATTCCAACTCCGAGATGCTTGCACCAGTCCATAAATGGATCGCTGGAGCTTGCGCACTTTGTTAGCACCTTTAGGATTGACAAAACCTTCTGGTTGCATCATATACAACTCTTCCTTAAGAAATCCATTAAGGAATGCAGTTTTGACATCCATTTGCCAGATTTCATAATCATAAAATGCGGCAATTGCTAACATGATTCGGATAGACTTAAGCATCGCTACGGGTGAGAAGGTCTCATCGTAGTCAACTCCTTGAACTTGTCAAAAACCTTTCGCAACAAGTCGAGCTTTGTAGAAAGTAACATTACCATCAGTGTTAGTCTTCTTCTGGAAGATCCATTTATTCTCTAGGGCTTGCCGATCATCGGGCAAGTCAACCAAAGTCCATACTTTGTTCTCATACATGAATCCCATCTCAGATTTCATGACCTCAAGCCATTTGCGGAATCTGGGCTCATCATCGCTTCCTCATAGTTCGTAGGTTCGTCATGGTCCAATAACATGGCTTCCAGAACAGGATTACCGTACCACTCTGGTGCGGAATGTGCTCTGGTTGACCTACGAGGTTCGGTAGTAACTTGATCTGAAGTTTCATGATCATTATCATTAGCTTCCTCTCTAGTTGGTGTAGGCATCACGGGAATGGTTTTCTGCGATGAGCTACATTCCAATTCGAGAGAAGGTACAATTACCTCATCAAGTTCTACTTTCCTCCCACTCACTTCTTTCGAGAGAAACTCCTTCTCTAGAAAGGATCCATTCTTAGCAACAAAGATATTGCCTTCGGATCTATGATAGAATGTGTACCCAACAGTTTCTTTTGAGTATCCTATGAAGACACACTTTTCTGATTTGGGTTCGAGCTTATCAGGCTGAAGCTTTTTCACATAAGCATCGCAACCCCAAACTTTATGAAACGACAGCTTAGGTTTCTTGCCAAACCACAGTTCATACGGTGTCGTCTCAATGGATTTAGATGGTGCCGTATTTACCGCGAATGCAACTGTCTCTAATGCATAACCCCAAAATGATAGTGGTAAATCGGTAAGAGACATCATAGATCATACCATATCTAATAAAGTACGGTTACGACGTTCGGACACACCATTACGCTGTAGTGTTCTAGGTGGCGTCAATTGTGAAACTATTCCACGTTGTTTTAAATGAAGGCCAAGGTCGTAAATCAAATATTCGCCTCCGCGATCAGATCGTAGAAACAGTATTTTCTTGTTACGATGATTCTCCATTTCACTCTGAAATTCTTTGAACTTTTCAAATGTTTCAGACTTGTGTTTCATCAAGTAGATATACCCATATCTGCTCAAATCATCGGTGAAGGTTAGAAAATAACGATACCCGCCGCGAGCCTCAACGCTCGTCGGACCGCATACGTCGGTATGTATTATTTCCAATAAGTCAGTGGCTTGCTCCATTGTTCCGGAGAACAGAGTCTTAGTCATCTTGCCCATGAGGCATGGTTCGCAAGCATCAAGTGATTCGAAAAGTCCATCTGCATGGAGTTTCTTCATGTGCTTTACATCAATATGACTTAAACGGCAGTGCCACAAATATGTTGCACTATCATTATCAACTTTGCATCTTTTGGCATCAATACTATGAATATTTGTATCACCACGATCGAGATTCAACAAAAATAGACCACTCTTCAAGGGTGCATGACCATAAAAGATATTACTCATATAAATAGAACAACCATTTTTTCCGATTTAAATGAATAACCGTCTCGCATTAAACAAGATCCATATATAATGTTCATGCTCAATGCTGGCACCAAATAAAAATTATTCGGGTCTAAAACTATTCCTAAAGGTAGATGTAGAGGTAGCGTGCCGACGACGATCACATCGACCTTGGAACCATTCCCGACGTGCATCGTCACCTCGTTCTTAGTCAATCTTCGTTTAATCCGTAGCCCCTGTTTTGAGTTACAAATATGAGCAACCGAACCGGTATCAAATACCCAGGCACTACTACGAGCATTACTAAGGTACACATCAATAACATGTATATCAAAAATACCTTTGTTCACTTTGCCATCATTCTTTCAGTGACCAATCCCTTTGCAGTAGAAGCACTCAGTTTCAGGCTTAGGTCCAGACTTGGGCTTCTTCCCGGGAGTGGCAACTTGCTTGCCATTCTTTTTGAAGTTCCCCTTCTTTCCTTTGCCCTTTTTCTTGAAACTAGTTGTCTTGTTAACCATCAACACTTCATGCTCCTTCTTGATTTCTACCTCCGCAGCTTTGAGCATAGCAAAGAGCTTGGGAATTGTCTTATCCATCCCTTGCATATTATAGTTCATCACGAAGCATTTGTAGCTTGGTGGCAGTGATTGGAGAACTCTGTCAATAACACTATCATCTAGAAGATTAACTCCCAGCTGAGTCAAGTGGTTATAATACCCAGACATTCTGAGTATGTGTTCACTGATAGAACTGTTCTCCTCCATCTTGCAGCTACAAAACTCGTTGGAGACTTCATATCTCTCAACTCGGGCATTTGCTCGAAATATTAACTTCAACTCCTGGAACATCTCATATGGTCCATGACATTCAAAATGTCTTTGAAATCTCGATTTTAAGCCGTAAAGCATGGCACATTGAACTATCAAGTAGTCATCAGATCGAGCTTGCGAGACGTTCATAACATCAACATCCGCTCCTGCAGCAGGCCTTTCACCTAGCGGTGCATCAAGGACATAATTCTTCTGTGCAGCAATGAGGATAATCCTCAAGTTACGTACCCAGTCCGTGTAGTTGCTACCATCACGCGTTAAATTTCAAGGGAACGGTAGGACGGGCCATTGATCTACAACATAGATATGCAAAAACTATCAGGACTAAGTTCATGATAAATTAAGTTCAATTAATCAGATTACTTAAGAACTCCCACTTAGATAGACATATCTCGAGTTATCTAAATGATTACGTGATCCAAATCAACTAAACCATGTCCGATCATCACGTGAGATGGAGTAGTCTTCAATGGTGAACATCTCTATGTTGATCATATCTACTATATGATTCACGTTCAACCTTTCAGACTCCAGTGTTCCGAGGCCATGTCTGTACATGCTAGGCTCGTCAAGTTTAACCCGAGTATTGCGCATGTGCAAAACTTTATTGCACCCGTTGTATGTGAACGTAGAGCTTATCACACCCGATCATCACGTGGTGTCTCAGCACGACGAACTATCGCAACGGTGCATACTCAGGGAGAACACTTATACCTTGAAATTTTAGTAAGGGATCATCTTATAATGCTACCGCCGTACTAAGCAAAATAAGATGCATAAAAGATAAATATCACATGAAATCAAAATATGTGACATGATATGTCCATCATCATCTTGTGCCTTTGATCTCCATATCCAAAGCTCTGTCATGATCTCCATTGTCACCGTCTTGACACCTTGATCTCCATCGTAGCGTCGTGGTCGTCTCGCCAACTATTGCTTCTACAACTATCGGTAACGCGTAGTGATAAAGTAAAGCAATTACATGACGTTTGCATTTCATACAATAAAGCGACAACCATAAGGCTCCTGCCAGTTGCCGATAACTTTTAAAAAACATGATCATCTCATACAATAACGTATATCACATCATGTCTTGACCATATCACATCACAACACACCCTGCAGAAACAAGTTAGACGTCCTCTACTTTGTTGTTGCAAGTTTTATGTGGCTGCTATGGGCATCTAGCAAGAACCGTTCTTACTTACGCATCAAAACCACGATAGTGATTTATCAATTTTGTTGTTTTAACCTTCAACAAGGACCGGCCGCAATCAAATTCGATTAAACTAAAGTTGAAAAAATAGACACCCGCCAGCCACCTTTATGCAAAACTAGTTGCATGTCTGTCGGTGGAACCAGTCTCATGAACATGGTCATGTAAGGTTGGTCCGGGCCGCTTCATCCAACAATACCGCCGAATCAAAATAAGACATTGGTGGTAAGCAGTATGACGATCACCGTCCACAACTCTTTGTGTTCTACTCGTGCATATTATTTATGCATAGACCTGGCTCTGATACCACTGTTGGGGAATGTAGCATGAAATTTCAAAAAATTCCTATGCCCATGCAAGATCTATCTAGGAGATGCATAGCAACGAGAGGGGGAGAGTGTGTCTATGTCTTGTAGACCGAAAGCGGAAGCATTTGACAACGCGGTTGATATAGTCGAACTTCTTCTCGTTCCACCTGATCAAGTACCGAACGTACGACACCTTCGAGTTCTGCACACGTTCAGCTCGATGACGTCCCTCGAACTCTTTATCCAGAAAGTGTCAAGGGAGAGTTCCGTCAGCACGACGGCGTGGTGACAGTGATGGTGAAGTGATCCACGCAGGGCTTCGCCTAAGCACTACAGAGATATGGCCGAGGGTGTAACCTATGGAGGAAGGCGCCGCACACGGCTAACATATGTTGTTATGTGTTCTAGGCGCACCCCCCTCATATATCTACGTGGGAGGGAGAGGGGGCAGCCAAGGGGGCGCCCAAGTAGGAGGAATCCTAATTGGGGCCCAAATCCTGTTTGCCCCCTACCATATTTCCTGGAGGGGAAAGGAAGGAGGAGGGAGGAGAGAAGGAAGGGGGAGGCCGAATCCCTCCCCTTCCTTTCTCTCTTCTCCTCTTTCCTTCCCCCCCTTATTTCGGCCTACATTGTTGGGGAACGTAGTAATTCAAAAAAATTCCTACGATCACGCAAGATCTATCTAGGAGAAGCATAGCAACGAGCGGGGAGAGTATGTCCACGTACCCTCGTAGACCAAAAGCGTAAGCGTTTAGTAACGCGGTTGATGTTGTCGAACATCTTCACGATCCAACCGATCCAAGTACCGAACGTACGGCACCTCCGTGTTCAGCACATGTTCAGCACGATGACGTCCCTCGAGCTCTTGATCTAGTTGAGGCCGAGGGAGAGTTTTGTCAGCATGATGGCGTGGTGACGGTGATGATGAAGTTACCGGCGCAGGGCTTCACCTAAGCACTACGACGATATGACCGAGGTGTTAAACTATGGAGGGGGGCACCACACACGGCTAAGAGATTGTCTGTTGTCCTTTGCGGTGCCCCCTGGCCACGTATATAAAGGACAGAGGGAGAGAGGCCGGCAGCCAGGAGGGGCGCGCCAAGGGGGAGTCCAACTTGGACTCCTAGTCCAAGTAGGATTCGCCGCCACCCTTTCCTTTCTTCCAATCGAGGGAAAGGAAGGAGGGGAGAAGGAGAAGGAAGTAGGGGGCCACGCCCCCACCCCTTGTTCAATTCGGTTTGGGCGGCGGGGAGGGGAGGCACGCGCCACCTCGTGGCCCTTCTTCCCTCTCTCCACTCAGGCCCATTAACTTCCTCGGGGGTTCCGGTAACCCCTCGGTACTCCGGAAAAAAATACCCGGATCACTCGAAACCATTCCGATGTTCGAATATAACCTTCCAATATATGAATCTTTACCTCTCGACCATTTAGAGACTCCTCGTCATGTCCGTGATCTCATCTCGGACTCCGAACAAACTTTGGTCATCAAATCACATAACTCATAATACAAATCGTCATTGAAAGTAAAGCGTGCGGACCCTATGAGTTCGAGAACTATGTAGACATGACCGAGACACATCTCTGGTCAAAAACCAATAGCGGAACCTGGATGCTCATATTGGCTCCTACATATTCTACGAAGATCTTTATCGGTCAAACCGTAACAACATACGTCATTCCCTTTGTCATCGGTATGTTACTTGCCCGAGATTCGATCGTTGGTATCATCTTACCTAGTTCAATCTCGTTACTGGCAAGTCTCTTTACTCGTTCCGTAATGCATCATCCCGCAACTAACTCATTAGTCACATTGCTTGCAAGGCTTATAGTGATGTGCATTACCAAGAGGGCCCAAAGACACCTCTCCGATACACGGAGTGACAAATCCTAATCTTGATCTATGCCAACCCAACAAACACCTTCAGAGACACCTGTAGAGCATCTTTATAATCATCCAGTTACGTTGTGACGTTTCGTAGCACACAAGGTGTTCCTCTGGTATTCGGGAGTTGCATAATCTCCTAGTCAGAGGAACATGTATAAGTCATGAAGAAAGCAATAGCAATAGAACTAAACGATCATAATGCTAAGCTAACGGATGGGTCTTGTCCATCACATCATTCTCTAATGATGTGATCTCGTTCATCAAATGACAACACATGTCTATGGTCAGGAAACTTAACCATCTTTGATTAATGAGCTAGTCAAGTAGTGGCATACTAGGGACACTCTGTTTTGTCTATGTATTCACACATGTACTAAGTTTCCGGTTAATACAATTCTAGCATGAATAATAAACATTTATCATGATATAAGGAAATATAAATAACAACTTTATTATTGCCTCTAGGGCATATTTCCTTCAGTCTCCCACTTGCACTAGAGTCAATAATCTAGATTACATTGTAATGATTCTAACACCCATGGAGTCTTGGTGCTGATCATGTTTTGCTCGTGGAAGAGGCTTAGTCAATGGGTCCGCAACATTCAGATCCGTATGTATTTTGCAAATTTCTATGTCTCCCTCCTTGACTTGATCGTGGATGGAATTGAAGCGTCTCTTGATGTGTTTGGTTCTCTTGTGAAGTCTGGATTCCTTCGCCAAGGCTATTGCTCCAGTATTGTCACAAAAGATTTTCATTGGACCCGATGTACTAGCTATTACACCTAGATCGGATATGAACTCCTTCATCGATACTCCTTCATTTGCTGCTTCCGAAGCAGCTATGTATTCCGCTTCACACGTAGATCCCGCCATGACGCTATGCTTGGAATTGCACCAACTGACAGCTCCACCATTCAATATAAATACGTATCCAGTTTGTGTCTTAGAGTCAACCGGATCAGTGTCAAAGCTTGCATCGACGTAACCATTTACGATGAGCTCTTTGTCACCTCCGTAAATGAGAAACATATCCTTAGTCCTTTTCAGTTATTTCAGGATGTTCTTGACCACTGTCCAGTGATCCACCCCTGGATTACTTTGGTACCTGCCTGCTAAATGTATAGCAAGGCACACATCAGGTCTGGTACATAGCATTGCATACATGATAGAACCTATGGCTGAGGCATAGGGAATGACCTTCATTTTCTCTCTATCTTCTGTAGTGGTCGGGCATTGAGTTTGACTCAATTTCACACCTTGTAACACAGGCAAGAACCCTTTCTTTGACTGATCCATTTTCAACTTTTTCAAAACTTTATCAAGGTATGTGCTTTGTGAAAGTCCAATTAAGCGTCTTGATCTATCTCTATAGATCTTGATGTCCAATATATAAATAGCTTCACCGAGGTCTTTCATTGAAAAATTCTTATTCAAGTATCCTTTTATGCTATCCAGAAATTATGTATTATTTCCAATCAAAAATATGCCATCAACATATAACATTAGAAATGCTACAGAGCTCCCACTCAATTTCTTGTAAATACAGGCTTCTCCAAAAGTCTCTATAAAACCATATGCTTTGATCACACTATCAAAGCGTATATTCCAACTCCGAGATGCTTGCGCCAGTCCATAAATGGATCGCTGGAGCTTGCACTTTGTTAGCACCTTTAGGATCGACAAAACCTTCTAGTTGCATCATATACAACTCTTATTTAAGATATCCATTATGGAATGCAGTTTTGACATCCATTTGCCAAATTTCATAATCATAAAATGCGGCAATTGCTAACATGATTCGGACAGACTTAAGCATCGCTGCGGGTGAGAATGTCTCATCATAGTCAACTCCTTGAACTTGTCGAAAATCTTTTGCAACAAGTCGAGCTTTATAGACAGTAACATTACCATCGGCGTCAGTCTTCTTCTAGGAGATCCATTTATTCTCTATGGCTTGCCGATCATCGGGAAAGTCAACCAAAGTCCACACTTTGTTCTCATAAATGGATCCCAGCTCAGATTTCATGGCCTCATGCCATTTTGTGGAATCTGGGCTCATCATCGCTTCCTCATAGTTCGTAGGTTCATCATAGTCAAGTAACATGACCTCCAGAATAGAATTATCTTACCACTCTGGTGCGGACCGTACTCTGGTTGACCTACGAAGTTCAGTAGTAACTTGATCTGAAGTTTCATGGTTATCATCATTAGCTTCCTCACTGACTGGTGTAGGAATCACTGGAACTTATTTCTGTGATGTACTACTTTCCAATTCGGGAGAAGGTACAATTACCTCATCAAGTTCTACTTTCCTCCCACTCACTTCTTTCGAGAGAAACTCCTTCTCTAGAAAGGATCCATTCTTAGCAGCGAATATCTTGCCTTCGGATATGTGATAGAAGGTGTACCCAACAGTCTCCTTTGGGTATCCTATGAAGACACATTTCTCCGATTTGGGTTCAAGCTTATCAGGCTGAAGATTTTTCACATAAGCATCGCAGCCCCAAACTTTAAGAAACGACAGCTTAGGTTTCTTGCCAAACCGTTGTTCATATGGTGTCGTCTCAACGGATTTAGATGGTGCCCTATTTAACGTGAATGCAACCGTCTCTAAAGCATAACCCCAAAATGATAGTGGTAAACCAGTAAGAGACATCATAGATCGTACCATATCTAATAAAGTACAGTTGCGACGTTCGGACACACCATTACGCTGTGGTGTTCCAGGTGGCGTGAGTTGCGAAACTATTCCACATTGTTTCAAATGAAGACCAAACTCATAACTCAAATATTCACCTCCACGATCAGATCGTAGAAACTTTATTTTCTTGTTACGATGATTTTCCACTTCACTCTGAAATTCTTTGAACTTTTCAAATGTTTCAGACTTATGTTTCATCAAGTAGATATACCCGTATCTGCTCAAATCATCTGCGAAGATCATAAAATAACAATGCCCGCCACGAGCCTCAACACTCATCGGACCGCATACATCAGTATGTATTATTTTCAGTAAGTCAGTTGCTCGCTCCATTGTTCCGGAGAACGGAGTCTTAGTCATCTTGCCCATAAGACCTGGTTTGCAAGCATCAAGTGATTCCAAAAGCAGATCAACATGGAGTTTCTTCATGCGCTTTACACCAATATGACCTAAACGGCAGTGCCACAAATAAGTTGCACCATCATTATTAATTTTGCATCTTTTGGCTTCAATATTATGAATACTAGAAGATGCCCAGCGCGTTGCGGCGGAATTTTCTGCTGACTTCTTCGAGACATAGTGCAATATATAGCTAGGAGCTATGGAGAAAACTAATAGAGATCGACAACCCAATACACATGTATGGAGAAAATGAATACTGAAAAATAAAACTAATATAAAAAGAGGAAATATACCAGAACATCAAGCTAGCAGCTGCATGTTACCAGTTAGTTGGAACTTATTTATGCTCGTTGTTTCTGTACACTTCATCAGTCTCAGCCAAAAAGTTTTTCCATCGCTCAATGCACTAACCACTTGCACGCATAAATGTAAATAGAAAAGGGCGTTCATGTTTGTGTTCTGTGAACCTGCTTATTTAGGTAGATCGATGGGGGATACCAAATTTTCTCCCCTTGGCATTCCATCAAATTGGTATGCTACCACAAACTGAATAATTCAATGAATCACCAAGTCAGTGCCAAGATTATACAGTTTGTACAAACGCAGTGAAAAAAACTAATTAGACAGCAGCAACTTCACTTCTTATAGTAAGCAGTGTAAAAGGAGGCGGATCTAAAATCTATAGCAGGTGTGGTGGTTCGATACAGTTTAGGAAAGATCTGGCTAAGGACGATTTTGAGTAATTGAATCTGCAAGGGAGGCAAACGACATGGCCATGAGCACCAAATTTTCATCCAAGAAACTAAACACGTATTTTATCTGTCTTCATTGTTGTAGCAACAGAAAAAAGAGAGAGAAGAAAACAAACCAATAAGGCAACTAAACACGTATAAGATAGATGAAGGAGACCGACCAGGGGTAGCCACTATGATATACACCCATGGAGTTGCGGGAGGAAGCATCTGCGCATGCGAGCACACAATGACGTTGATGTTCTATGCAATCAAGGATCGGGGCTTTAGTCTCTCCCCTTGGCATTCCATCAAATTGGTATGCTACCACAAACTGAATAATTCAATGAATCACCAAGTCAGTGCCAAGATTATACAGTTTGTACAAACGCAGTGAAAAAAACTAATTAGACAGCATCAACTTCACTACCTATAGTAAGCAGTGTAAAAGGAGGCGATCTAAAATCTATAGCAGGTGTGGTGGTTCGATACATTTTAGGAAAGATCTGGCTAAGGACGATTTTGAGTAATTGAATCTGCAAGGGAGGAAAACGACATGGCCATAAGCACCAAATTTTCATCCAAGAAACTAAACACGTATTTTATCTGTCTTCATCGTTGCAGCAATAGAAAAAAAAGAGAGAGAAGAAAACAAACCAATAAGGCAACTAAACACGTATAGGATAGATGAAGGAGACCGACCAGGGGTAGCCACTATGATATACACCCATGGAGTTGCAGGAGGAAGCCTCTGCGCATGCGAGCACACAATGACGTTGATGTTATATGCAATCAAGGATCGGGGCTTTAGTCCTGCGCTTGAAGCCAAAACGGAAGTCCATACATTGGCATGACCTGTTGCAGAATGTGGAGGAAGGGCAACGAAGGAGGCCAGAAAGAGAGGAAGATCCAAGGCGTTTATGGAGGAAGATGGCGTGGGGGAAACTTATGAACACGCGAGCGGCCGGCCGCTTGAATGCCTCGCTAGATATTCCCATCCATTCGTTTCTACCCATGCAGGAGTGGGATCATGAAACGACAAGCTAACAGAAGCCCCTGAAGCAAATATCTCAACAGGAAAAAACACTGCTGGGAGACTAATTAAAAGAAATGATGTAAATAATTGATGACGTGGCTTCACCCTAGTTTGTAAACTGAAGGCTGATGTGGCATCATGCTGATGTGGATAGTGTGCAAGTTGAAATAATTGCTAGTAGTGGGGATCAACTTCTTAAGAATGTATGATGTGTATCACTACAGTCGAGATTCAACAAAAATAGACCACTCATCAAGGGTGCACGACCATAAAAGATATTACTCATATAAATAGAACAACCATTATTTTCTGATTTAAATGAATAACCGTCTTGCATCAAACAAGATCCAGATATAATGTTCATTCTCAACGCTGGCACAAAATAACAATTATTCAGGTCTAAAACTAACCCCGACGGTAGATGTAGAGGTAGCGTGCCGACGGCGATCACATCGACTTTGGAACCATTTCCCACGCGCATCGTCACCTCGTCCTTAGCCAATCTTCCTTTAGTCTGTAGCCCCTATTGCGAGTTTCAAATATGAGCAACAGAACCAGTATCAAATACCCAGGCGCTAATATGCGCATTAGTAAGGTACACATCAATAACATGTATATCAAATATACCTTTCACTTTGCCATCCTTCTTATCCGCCAAATACTTGGGGCAGTTCCGCTTCCAGTGACCAGCCCCTTTGCAGTAGAAGCACTCAATTTCAGGCTTAGGTCCAGACTTGGGCTTCTTCACATGAGCAGCAACTTGCTTGCTGTTCTTCTTGAAGTTCCCCTTCTTCCCTTTGCCCTTTTTCTTGAAACTAGTGGTCTTGTTAACCATCAACACTTGATGCTCCTTCCTGATTTCTACCTCCGCAGCCTTTAGCATCGCGAAGAGCTCGGGAATTGTCTTATCCATCCCTTGCATGTTGTAGTTCATCATAAAGCTTTTATAGCTTGGTGGCAGTGATTGAAGAACTCTGTCAACGACACTATCATCAGGAAGAGTAACTCTCAGCTGAGTCAAGTGGTTGTGGTACCCAGACATTCTGAGTATATGTTCACTGACAGAACTATTCTCCTCCATCTTGCAGCTATAGAACTTATTGGAGACTTCATATCTCTCAATTCGGGCGTTTGCTTGAAATATTAAATTCAACTCCTGGAACATCTCATATGCTCCATGACGTTCAAAACGTCTTTGAAGTCCCGATTCTAAGCCGTAAAGCATGGCACACTGAACTATCGAGTAGTCATGAGCTTTGCTCTGCCAATCATTCATAACGTCTGGAGTTGCTCCTGCAGTGAGTCTTGCACCTAGCGGTGCTTCCAGGACGTAATTCTTCTGTGCAGCAATGAGGATAATCCTCAAGTTACGGACCCAGTCCGTGTAATTGCTACCATCATCTTTCAACTTAGCTTTCTCTAGGAACGCATTAAAATTCAAAGGAACGGTAGCACGGGCCATTGATCTACAACAACATAGACATGCAAAAACTATCAGGTACTAAGTTCATGATAAATTAAAGTTCAATTAATCATATTACTTAAGAACTCCCACTTAGATAGACATCCCTCTAGTCATCTAAATGATCACGTGATCCATATCAACTAAACCATGTCCGGTCATCACGTGAGATGGAGTAGTTTTCAATGGTGAACATCACTATGTTGATCATATCTACTATATGATTCACGTTTGACCTTCGGTCTCATTGTTCTGAGGCCATATCTTCATATGCTAGGCTCGTCAAGTTTAACTCGAGTATTCTGCACGTGCAAAACTGGCTTGCACCCGTTGTATGTGAACGCAGAGCTTGTCACACCCGATCATCATGTGGTGTCTCGGCACGACGAACTGTAGCAACGGTGCATACTCAGGGAAAACACTTATACCTTGAAATTTAGTGAGGGATCATCTTATAATGCTACCGACGTACTAAGCAAAATAAGATGCATAAAGGATAAACATCACATGCAATCAAAATATGTGACATGATATGGCCATCATCATCTTGTGCCTTTGATCTCCATCTCCAAACCACCGTCATGATCTCCATCGTCACCGGCTTGACACCTTGATCTCCATCGTAGCATCGTTGTCGACTCACCAACTATTGCTTCTACGACTATCGCTACCGCTTAGTGATAAAGTAAAGCAATTACATGGCGATTGCATTACATACAATAAAGCGACAACCATAAGGCTCCTGCCAGTTGCCGATAACGGTTACAAAACATGATCATCTCATACAACAATTTATATCTCATCACGTCTTGACCATATCACATCACAACATGCCCTGCAAAAACAAGTTAGGCGTCCTCTACTTTGTTGTTGCAAGTTTTACGTGGCTGCTACGGGCTTCTGGCAAGAACCGTTCTTACCTATGCATCAAACCACAACGATTTTTCGTCAAGTGTGTTGTTTTAACCTTCAACAAGGACCGGCCGTAGTCAAACTCGATTCAACTAGAGTTGGAGAAACAGACACCCGCTAGCCACCTGTGTGTGAAGCACTTCGGTAGAACTAGTCTCATGAACGCGGTCATGTAATGTCGGTCCGGGCCGCTCCATCCAACATACCGCCGAATCAAAGTAAGATATCGGTGGTAAGAAATATGACTATTATCACCCACAACTCTTTGTGTTCTACTCGAGCATATAACATCTACGCATAGACCTGGCTCGGATGCCACTGTTGGGGAACGTAGTAATTCAAAAAATTTCCTACGATGACGCAAGATCTATCTAGGAGAAGCACAGCAACGAGCGGGGAGTGTGTGTCCACGTACCCTCGTAGACCGAAAGCGGAAGCGTTTAGTAACGCGGTTGATGTAGTCGAATGTCTTCACGATCCAACCCATCCAAGTACCGAACGTACGACACCTCCATGCTCAGCACACGTTCAATATGATGACGTCCCTGGAGCTCTTGATCCAGTTGAGGCCGAGGGAGAGTTTTGTCAGCACGACGGCGTGGCGATGGTGATGATGAAGTTACCGGTGCAGGGCTTCGCCTAAGCACTACGATGATATGACTGAGGTGTTAAACTGTGGAGGGGGGCACCGCACACGCCTAAGAGATTGTCTGTTGTGCTTTGGGGTGCCCTGGCCATGTATATAAAGGAGGGAGGGAGAGAGGCCGACGGCAGGAGGGGCACGCCAAGGGGAACTCCTAGTCCAAGTAGGATTCGGCCCCCCTTTTCCTTTCTTCCACCGGAGGGAAAGGAAGGAGGGGAGAAGGAAGGAGGGGGCCGCGCCCCCACCCCTTTCCCAATTCGGTTTGGGCAGGGGGAGGCATGCGCTACCTCGTGGCCCTTCTTCCCTCTCTCCACTAAAGCCCACTAAGGCCCATTAACTTCCCCAGGGGTTCCAGTAACCCCTCGGTACTCCGGAAAAATACCCGGATCACTCGGAACCATTCCGATGTCCGAATATAACCTTCCAATATATGAATCTTTACCTCTTGACCATTTTGAGACTCCTCGTCATGTCCGTGATCTCATCCGGGACTCTGAACAAACTTCGGTCATCAAATCACATAACTCATAATACAAATTGTCATCGAACGTTAAGCGTGCAGACCCTACGGGTTCGAGAACTATGTATACATGACTGAGACACATCTCTGGTCAATAACCAATAGCGGAACTTGGATGCTCATATTGGCTCCTACATATTCTACGAAGATCTTTATCGGTCAAACCATAACAACATACGTCATTCCCTTTGTCATCGGTATGTTACTTGCCTGAGATTCGATCGTTGGTATCATCATACCTAGTTCAATCTCGTTACCGGCAAGTCTCTTTACTCATTTCGTAATGCATCATCCCGCAACTAACTCATTAGTCACATTGCTTGCAAGGCTTATAGTGATGTGCATTACCGAGAGGGCGCAAAGACACCTCTCCGATACACGGAGTGACAAATCCTAATCTTGATCTATGCCAACCCAACAAACACCATCGGAGACACCTGCAGATCATCTTTATAACCACCCAGTTACGTTGTGACGTTTCATAGCACACAAGGTGTTCCTCTGGTATTCGGGAGTTGCATAATCTCATAGTCAGAGGAACATGTATAAGTCATGACGAAAGCAATAGCAATAGAACTAAACGATCATAATGCTAAGCTAACGGATGGGTCTTGTCCATCACATCATTCTCTAATGATGTGATCCGAAACTTAACCATCTTTGATTAACGAGCTAGTCAAGTAGAGGCATACTAGGGACACTCTGTTTTGTCTATGTATTCACACATGTACTAAGTTTCCGGTTAATACAATTCTAGCATGAATAATAAACATTTATCATGATATAAGGAAATATAAATAACAACTTTATTATTGCCTATAGGCATATTTCCTTCATACATGGGGCGCACCAGCCCCCTGTCCCCTTCTTGGCCCATTAGGCCCATGTTGTTGCCGGGGGGATGCCCGGAACCCCTTCCGGTGACCCGATATGTACCCGGTACCCCCGGAACACTTCCGGTGTCCGAATACCACCATCCTATATATCAATCTTTACCTCTCTACCATTTCGAGACTCCTCGTCATGTTCGTGATCTCATCCGAGACTCCGAACAATATTCGGTCACCAAATCACATCACTCATATAATACAGAATCGTCATCGAACGTTAAGCGTGCGGACCCTACGGGTTCGAGAACTATGTAGACATGACCGAGACACCTCTCCGGTCAATAACCAACAGCGAAAACTAGATGCTCATATTGGTTCCCACATATTCTACGAAGATCTTTATCGATCGTACCGTAATGACAACATACGTTATTCCCTTTGTCATCGGTATGTTACTTGCCCGAGATTCAATCGTCGGTATCTTCATACCTAGTTCAATCTCATTACTGACAAGTCTCTTTACTCGTTACATAATACATCATCCCGTGACTAACTCATTAGTCACATTGCTTGCAAGACTTATCATGATGTGTATTACCGAGAGGGCCCAGAGATACCTCTCTGATACTCGGAGTGACAAATCCTAATCTCGATCTATGCCAACCCAACAAACACCTTCGGAGATACCTGTAGAGCATCTTTATAATCACCCAGTTATGTTGTGACGTTTGATAGCACACAAGGTATTCCTCCGGTATTCGGGAGTTGCATAATCTCGTAGTCAAAGGAATATGTATATGACATGAAGAAAGCAATGGCAGTAAAACTAAACGATCAATATGCTGAGCTAACGGATGGTTCTTGTTGATCTTGTTCATCAAATGACAACACATGTCTATGGTTAGAAAACTTAACCATCTTTGATTAACGAGCTAGTCTAGTAGAGGCTTACTAGGGACACTATGTTTTGTCTATGTATCCACACATGTATCAACTTTCCGGTTAATACAATTCTAGCATGAATAATAAAAATTTATCATGATATAAGGAAATATAAATAACAACTTTATTATTGCCTCTAGGGCATATATTTTCTTCACTTCATTGGTCGAGATCCCAGTGAAGGGGCGCATCTTTGTGCCCAACACGCTTCAGCTAGTAGACGGAGATGTCTTTGGAATAGTTATGTACCTTCATTTTTAGTTCATTATCTACAAGATGATTATAACCCCGTTGATTAGTGAACGGAAGTTCTTGATTCGCAAAAGAAGTAACCAAATCCGAAATGAGTGTCTACTCAATTTGGCCAAGATCAAATATAAATTTTATAATACCGTGTCCATGTGCATAGCACACCATCTCTTATAGCCCCGTCGCAATGTAGTAGCAACCGTAAAACGTGTACATGATTGTTAATTTGCTCTCTATAGTTTCCTTTACAACCTCTTCTCACACCTCACCCGAAGAGTCTTTTAGTATTTTAGCTTTGTTTTTTAGGTGTTCCTCACCCAATGTGCTCCTTCGTGACCACCCTCGCCCCTATCGACTCTGCAGTTGCCTCGATGTCGGCTTAGTCTTGATTTTATCCCGAAAGCACACTTTACAAATAACCTCTCATGTACTGTCGTGGTAGACGAGTCTCATATTCTTCCACACATTGGGTTGGCATTGGGGGTGAGAAGTCCATGTTTTTGTCAAATGTTTGATGTCTCACTTTATCTTCTTCTTGGCGAGCTTTCCTACAAACTTCAGATCCCATTATTTCCGATGTTGGGACGTGGTGGTTTTGTGCATGCTTTTATCTTCTTCCTGTCACTACTTTCTTCCATATTTGGCTTGCTCCTTGCTTTTCTCATGTGAGCGAGGCCTGAGGCCACGTCTTCTCTTGTTGTTTGTCAGAGAGTTGCTGTTTCTCCCTTAAATCTACACCCCGGAGGCTCTTTAATGGCAACATCACAACATTTAACAAAACGTCAATATCGATGGACCAATCGCAAGAAGTCACAAGGGGTAAATATATGAGCAGGTGAAGTAGACTCACTTGAGTCGTAGTACTTTTGAATCAGTGTCTGCACTTTCATGTCCTTTACTAGTGAACTCACGTACCATACCAATGGAAGAAAAAAAATCCTTGAGTTCCAAACGAAACAAAGGTTGCCAAAAGCGCATTGATAAAAAAACATGTTTTCAACACCTACCTCTAAACCTTTGTCGTTTCACCCACGTCGAAGTGAAACGAAATTATGTGGTGTATCAATAGGACCACATTCAAGTCTATTTTACAAACCCAATAGACATTGTATCTTTTGGAGTTGTAGCAAATGTAATTGTCAGTTTGGTGGGAGGTGTCCATGTTGCCAAGAGCCGCGCGAGCATTCTGCATACTTTTTAAGAAAACTCTCTAAGCTGACGATGTTACCTTCTCAGGGAAGCCACCAATTACCTTAAGTCTTCATAAAATGTTTTCACACCTTATCCAAGGAGGGATGTACCTAGTATAAATAGGATAGTGCTCTCATTTGTATAGAAATTCTGACATTTAGATTCCTGAGGCAAAGATATAGACTCGTCTTGAGATTGAAGAGTTTTTGTTGTCCTTTTTATATGGATATGCCTAACCTGTACCCTAAGATTTTAGCGTGGTTATGTGGGATAGTTTCTGGTTGTTCCTTGGTGGACTGCAACTAATATGCGTTCTTCGGAGGTGCAGATAATTTCCTGTACCTAATCTCCTTGTTCCATGGCTATGGGTTGCACCTAATTTGCCCAGAAGCTGGTACCAATCACCCCTCCGCACGGCTCTTCGGAGCATGCACTTTCTTGCAAACACCGGCGCACGTGCGATGGTTCCTTCTTCAAGGATTAGCTTAGGACTTGTGCATTTTTCGTTTTGTTTTTGTGTTTTATCATAGGGTTAGTGTCTATCTGGTGGAGTTACTTCCGATGTTGTTCGACTGTTGGACTTTGAATAATAAATAATATACGGCTGTGTGCATCTCTCGATGCAGAGGCTGTGGGTTATCCTCCTTCTCGAAGAAAAAACCTAGGGGTGGTCTCGCTCTTGATTTGAAGGTGTTTGCCTTCCTTGATGGACCCTTCGACTGGCTCGTTGCGTGCTTGTCTCCATCATCTACTACGGTGACAAACATTGCCTCCTCTCGACCATTTCATGGATGCTCCCGCAGACCTGTTCTAGTGGCAGTTCATTCCTAAACTTTGTTGTGATGAGGACTGTCAATTGATGACAAGAATGCTTGGAGCTTTTGCCGCGCCCACTACACGTGGAGAAACAAGTATTGCACTTTCTCTTGGATGACAACACGCTTGACAAGCTTGAGCAATTTTAACCACATGGTATGTGTGGTAAGCAACCTCATATTTAAAGTGATGAAATTGAGCTATCATGCTTTGCGTGGTGAATTAGATAATAGATAATAGAAATATATGAAAAAACAAAATCCAAAAAAAAAGCTTGAGCTATTTTACAATCTTAATTTTAGGCAAGCTTGATTAGAAAATTGTGTGGAGTTCTATTGTTTTTACTACAAAGTGATGGGTCTCCTTCGGTAACTTTCCAATTACAAGTATGAGCATTATAACAGATGGAAACTTTCATTCTCTACCATGTCCGGGAGATATATGTGATATTTTGAGGAGCAATAAAAATGGAACGATCTTTCTGTCTATTGATCACCATTCCACATCTTTGTTCTTTATTTTTTTGAGGAATTATTTTCTTCTTTAATAATGCAATAGTTATAGTAGTTTGACATCAAACCCATTTCTCAAAATTCTTGTAGTGTTAGGTGGGCCCGTCCTTAAGCCCACCTGTTCTACGTCATCATGTTTTTCCCCGTAAAAACTATACGAAGAAAACATAGCCGGGGTTGAAAATGCAAAGTGAAGTTTCTGAAAAGCTCGAAGTGCTCGCCCACCAGGCTTCATCGGTGCGCTTCTCCATCCTCTGCTCCGTTGTCCCCCCTCATTCTCCAGCACAGAAACGTCGGGAAAGAGAAGCGGCGCAGCGCAGCGGAAGGCGAACAGGGGCAGGAGGAGACGATGCAGTGGTACTTCGTGGCGGCGCTCCTCACCGTCCTCACCAGCTCGCAGGCAACGCCCCCTAACCCCCCCCCCCCCCCCCTCCTTTTTTGTCGATTTAATCACACCACATCGCGCGCCAGATCTGTACCGGAACGGGAATTGATTACGGAATTCGATTGGTGTGCGGGTATCTGTTTTCCGTGACATGGCGCCTGCGCGGCAGAGGACTAGAGGCGGCGGCGGCGGCGGCTTCGATCTACCGGTGCTGCGCGCAAATGCAGTCGTGGTTCTCTGCTCGTGAACAACCGCGGTTCAGAATAATGGCGGCCTGGACTCCTGGAATGGCCGGGACGCTAGCAAGATGCGCTCTGTTTCTCAGTTTTTCTTGCCAGTCTCGAGATGTACTGAACCAGTACATTGTAACGCGCCGAGAGGTGATCGGTTTTAGTTCATTTGAACATGCCCTGGCTTTGGGTTGTTGTGAAAATACCGACCCCCCTAGTGAGTTGGTCATGGTCATTGCGCAGTCTGGAACCCAATGAAGGTTGACCAACAATAGTTAAATAAGCCTGGAATGTTGCACATGAGTTGTTGTTTGACCTCATTTGTCTAGTGTTTCTGATTGCATTACATATGTGCAGGGTATATGGACCACGCTCTCTCAGAGCAATGGCAAGTATAAGTACGACTATGCGACCATTCCATTTCTCGCAGAATTCTTCAAGGTACATATATTGCAATTCTCTGGAATCTTATGCTATTGCCCATAACAATCTCTGGACCAATATATCTGCTTTAACACGTGTTGCAAATATGTAGAGTAGGAGACAATAATTTTGGGACATTTACATCTGTCTATCCTAAGTGGTGCAAACATGTAGTCTAGGCCTGCAGACTATGAATTTGGAACTCTATAACTCTTTACCGTAAGTGGTTCAGATATGCAGAAGACAGTGATTCATCTTATATCAGTTCTGACATTACCCCATTCTCAACGCAGTTGTCAGTCTCGAGCTTCTTTCTTTGGAAAGAATGCCAGTCTTCATCACCACCAAGGATGACAAAGGAGTGGAAAAGTGTGCGACTATATCTTGTTCCTTCAGTCATATACCTCATCCACAACAATGTGCAGTTTGCGACCTTGACTTATGTTGATCCATCGACCTATCAGATATTGGGGAACCTGAAAATTGTTACAACTGGCATTTTGTTCAGGTGTGCCATGTGCCTCTTCATAACATTGCCTGTGTTTTATGCTTCCTAATACTATTAGCATGATATAATATGTTTTTAATTTCCAAGTACTACCTGCATTCAGTCTTGTATGTGGTTCATGTCAGACTTTGCTCCCTGTTAACAAAACTCAGATTTGATGCACTCTAAAATAGTCAAACTGATTGAAAACAATTGAATGGATTTTTGGGAAAACCTATTCTGGTTTTGTTCCAGAACTAAGCAATTAGCTTACTCAGAATTTCAATTGTGACCATTATATATCTTGTGGTTTTATTTCACCTCAATGTTTTACCTTTTAAGATCTGTCTAATATGGAAATCTTGGCAAATACATGGACACTCCCTCCAATCTTCCTGCACAGCTATATTGTTCCCTGTTGGCTACACTGTACAATCTAAAATGCTTATATCCTTTTGATGGCTTGCATCACAAAGTCAAAATTTTCACCTAATCAGTGCATGCATTGTTGTGGTTTCAGATTTTCTTGCAATGTAGATATCAATAATCTTATGTTTGTTTCTCAGAGATTAAATTATTGGGTTCAAAATTGTTTTATTACCTGTAGTAAGTTGCTATATTATGAGAAAGTTTCTGGTGCATCCCACCCTTAGATGCACGCCTGTGCACACTCTACAGAGGTCCTTATGCAATCAAGCATGCTGCATGTTTGAACACAAAACACATGTACCAGGAAACTGGAATTTCAGTGTATAGTAGCTTTATCTTTTTTCCATTGGTTTATTTTGGGTTTCTTTTCCAGTAAGATATGTATTCGTTTTTTCTGTTTCTCCATGCATAGATCAAATTCCGACTTGAAACTTTGTGACATGATAGATTGTTTGGTGCCACTTGTCATCTTTCCAGAATTTTTTCCATGACATTTGCATCTTTAATCTTTTTGAAGTGGATACATGGACACATGGTAGTGCACCTAAACGTGAGATGCAGTGTATACACGCTCATACTATTAGTAGAGTTAATATTCTACATAAGTAGTCAGTGCAAATGGTACTTGATTCTTTCTCCCCTTGATTGACTAATGCTGTTTTGTCTGCTAATTGTGCCAGGCTTGTCTTAAAGAGGAAATTATCAAATCTACAATGGATGGCAATTATTTTACTTGCTGTGGGCACTACTACAAGCCAGGTTTGTTACTATTGCGAAATTGTCCTGTTTTATTATATTACTCCTGATATATGGTCCCATGTTTTTTGCAACATTCCAACATATATAGAAATCTGATTACTAATGAACTAACAGTGCAAACTGATCTCAGTTTGCCTGGTCTTGACATTTTTAATTAGGATTAGAGGTATATTTATATATACACACGAAGACTAAACTATATCCATGTAATCACGGTACTCTATGCTTACTTTGACAACACTTTAAGCTAGTAGCGTGTTATCACAAGGCATTGGCATGCTAGCACTTAATACTGTTTTGATGGCCAATACTTAAACATTAAATCCATAACACGTTATTGTATCAATGCTTTTCACAAAGTGGTTGTTACGCATTACTGTATTCCAAGTACAAAACTAGTAGCGTGTGTTAAAAGGTCTCTATAGGCGTAAAATGAGTCACTTGTTTAGTTATTAACTAAAACATGTGGTCGTTAGTCTAGTACTCCCTCCGTCCCATAATATAAGACGTTATTACATCCCATATACTCACATATGGTATGTAATAACGTCTTATATTATGGGACGGAGGGAGTAATTAGTACCTATTAGACTAGAATTCTGGCTCCCTCATGTAGTTACTGGCAGCAAGGGTCGAAGCTGGCACCAATTCCGATTACTCTTTTGCCCTTTGCCCCATGAGATCTCCGTTATTTTTCCATTACATTACATATTAGCTATAATTAAAGTTGGAAAGGCGTACTTATTTTAAGATCTTTTCTCATGTTTTTTTCTTAGTAAAAAGACAACAAATTTTTTAACTTATTCGTCTTGCACTTTTTATTGTCCCTGTGTATGAATTTAGATTGTGTTTTAAGTAATTATTCTGCCCCTTACAGGTCAAGGGATGTGGAGATGCACCATGTGATTCGGTTTTCTCAGCACCATTCCAGGGTTACATGCTTGGGATACTTTCTGCTTGTCTTTCTGCACTAGCTGGAGTCTACACTGAGTACTTGATGAAGAAGAATAGTGATAGTCTGTACTGGCAAAATGTACAATTATATACGTAGGTATCTATATCTAGACACTGGTCTATTGTCTAGAATTACACAGCCCTAACTCCCATTTAACCATCCTCTGTGCACAGCTGCCTGCGTATCCCATGAACAGTATTTTACATTCATCTTATGTGCTGTCAGGTTTGGAGTTATCTTCAACATGGGTTGGCTTGTCTATGGTGACTTCAAGGCTGGGTTTGAGATGGGTCCATGGTGGCAGCGTCTTTTTAATGGCTATTCCATCACAACATGGATAGTTGTGTTCAACTTAGGGTCTACCGGTCTGCTAGTGTCATGGCTGATGAAGTATTCAGACAACATAGTGAAGGTTAGATCGTCTAGACTATGCATGTCAGAAAACATCTTAAATTTCAGTTCGTTCTCCTAATGCCTGCAAAGTGACACTATAGGTCTTGTTTGCATGCCAATTAGTCGTATTGCTATTTTTTCAGAGAAAACTGTTTGATTTGACCACCCTCTCTCCTTTCGACAACTCTTTAGATTCCTTTGCACCTCTGCTGAAGAAAAAAGAAAGGAAGCTAACAACCCACAGTTTCTCATCTGACTTTGATAATATGATGATTATGCTTTTTGTTTCATCGTTTTAGTTTTATGAACTTGCAATTGAAACTTTGTTTCTTGAACTTCTGTTTCAACAGGTGTACTCAACTTCAATGGCCATGCTTTTAACAATGGTTTTGTCTGTATATCTTTTCAACGTGAGAGCTACAGTTCAGGTAGGAATATTCTTTTTGTGTTGTAATCTTTTTGTTTCTTGTCAGTTTCATAGTTACATGTTTGGAGATGGACTATCCTTGGTTATTTATTCGTTCTAATACATGATTACTGCCCCTGTATTGCAGCTTTTCTTGGGCATTGTCATCTGCATAATTTCCCTCCAGATGTATTTTATGCCTGTACACATGCTAGTTGAATTGCCACAAACATTGCCAGCTACAGCGAAGTAGGTACAGTCTACTGTTATCTGACATGTTGATCAGAGTGATGGTGTACTGTTGATCGAGGGAACAGCGTTAGTTGAGTATCTTGGGCTCAGCTTAAATTGAGTCATCCTTTGAGGCTAGTAGGCTACAATGTTCAAAAGATTCTTCGGTTAGCATCACGTTGCAGGGAAGGTAAATAATCATTGAAGTGAACACATGGTATTAGTGGACAAAAGGCTAACTGCTGGTGGCTTTGCTAATTTGTATTCAGGTAGACGATGAAGGCTGATTGCTATGTTCTTTTGAATTTAGAAATGGAAATATGTACACATATTCTCCAGTTAGTTTGAAATGGTTTACTAACCATGCTCTAAAATTTTGTCATTCACATGGAAGAGTAGATACAGGACTGGTGACTAAATATGAGTTATTACATCCTTGAGGAAGATTTAAGACTTCTTTTGTGGCAGCAAGTGCATAGTTTAGATGCCGGGCAGATCTCATACATTACATTCAAAGTTTTGTTAATACTTGCTTAACACAGAAATCAGGTTGTGGTTGCCATCCTGCCAGATGGTATACTCTGCCGGTAAGTGCGTCTAGCTTTTCGTTACAGTTACCTTGGTTTTTGATCACCAGCAACTGGACATACACGGCATAGCACCCTTGAATATATTCAATTAATGAACCACTTGTACTTATGAGGACCTCTCTCCCATTATACTGCTGTAGTGCCCATTGGTCTGCACCTTATTGCAAGATTAGGAAGCCATGATATGCCGATGGGATGTTTCCATGGAAAATATAGAGGCCATGTGGCTTATATTGACGTACTCAGTGATATCTGGAAATGCATGTAAGATGGTTGTTGCTCACTGAAACAATCTAAGTTGGTTTAACTATGCTTGAATAGTGTTCCCGTTCTCAAGTAGCCAACTCTCGAATTGAATTGTTATAGAATGTTAGGGTGGATCTGGAAGTATAGCTCATTTCATTTCTGCTGGAAAACCTGCTTTGGGTTCTGTCCCTGTCTTGCAATATTATGTAAACATAGCCATAATAAGGGTACTTGTTAGGACCTGTTTCAGAAATAGTAATGCCAAATGCGTTCAATGCAGCATTGACCAAGGACGCTATACCTATGCCTTTTTGCAGTTTCCCTTTCTTTCTAGCCAAGTTGTACGCTTTTCGAGTGTCAACATTATAATTTTCAGATTCTTTCCCCTCCCTCAAGAAAACTTTAGCCTCCAAATGTGCTTCTCCAGTCTACTTCCTAGTGCAATAGAGGCTGGCACATCGATCATATGAATTGGGACCTTGCTTTTATCTCGCTAGTACAAATATTGGCCTAATGTTTCCTAAAATTATCTTACCTTATGCATTATAGTTTTGCTTAGTATGATTGAAGTTTTACAAGAACTACATGTGTGAGGAGTATGAAGATGTCAAACTGAAATCATGCTCGTCAGTCGAAATCAGCTTACCGTTCCTACTTCCTACTGTGCATTTCTATGAAAGCTTAACCTACGCGATAATGGTTAGTCCCTATTTATGCCTGAAATATTTGTACCTGAGCTCAAAGCACGGTATATCCTACTCCCTCCGTCCCATAATATAATAACGTTTTTGATGCTGTGCGCTAATGGCAAGAAATTCATCATATTGGTGCATATTCCGTCGCAGATGACAAATCAGCAAATTATATTGCCCTTTGTTGCATTAAGGTCGTTGTTATAGATTTGTCTAGCGAATTCTTGATGACCTGAAGCTTCCAAGATTACATTCCTCAACCATTCCAGACGGGATCTTCCTTCTAGAGTTTTTGGGATGGAAAAGGAAAGGCGACAAGGTAGCTTGCAGAGTTAGCGTTGGCTTGACATCTCCTTTTGCGTGTGTAACGAAATTTATGTGGCAAGTAGGGCTTGCCTGACGGTATATATATTTCTTAGAATTTGAATTTGAACTTGAACTCAAAGTAAGCTGTCGATTTGCGCTATGTCGCTATCGCCTGAGGGTAGCTGTGAATTACCACTGGGAGATGAAACCTAGTAGCCGATTTGTGCTATGTCGACTATCGCCTAGCCCTCGGGTAACTGTGAATTACCACTAGGAGATGAAACCCTGCTAGTAGCCGAGTACGCGTCGTAATCAACCACCCCTGATTGGACCTGTTTGGGTGTTGGTTAGAGATCACCTCGTGCCGCCACTGGTTTCGTCCTCATGGTTCCCTCGTTTCTGTCTTGAGAAGGGGGAAAGGGCAAAACGCGCACCCCATCTATTCCTTGCGGCGCATGCCACTCCCCGAAAGGGATCGCCGCATTCGTTTCAGCCAGGCAAGGAAACGAAATGGAAAAAGGCTGAGAAAGATAAAACGCCGATGGGGCATGTTGCCAGAACGAGGTTGCCGCTGGGTTTCCCCTAGCTTCATGTCGCCCGCGGTATCGGCATCCTGCCCACCGGGTCCGGGCGAGTCCCCCGCCAACAAGTCACATCCTTGAAACTGAAACGCTTCTGCCGCAAGCTTGCCTGGCCTGGCATGCCAAACTCATGCATGCTCATAAAAAGGACATTCTGAATATTCTCTCCTGGAGAAATGTACTCTACAATACAGTCATTAGTTGTCTCGGTAAATATTTCGAGGGGTAATTTGGCTCCGTTTGGAATTCATGGAACTGGATTTCATAGGAATTGGTTGAGCTGTCGCGGTGAATTTCGCACAGCGGGGAAATTTCTCTGTTTTTTGTGAAAAAAATCTTGGCTTCACCACGAGAGAAAGAATTAGCCAGAATGGCACGGCACGATCGATCTCTCTTAAATGCGCTTGTCGAACAGGTTTAAATCAGCATCAAACATTGGTCCAGCACCCTCCACGTTATTCCTCTACCACATTTCCATCTATAAAAGCCCTTCCAGCCTCTGGCACTCCCTTCCCAGCCACAACTCCGGTTGCTTGGAAGTTATTACAAGGCGTTCAGAGGGAGCAACCGAACACACACACACACATACACATGGGATCCTTGGGCCCTGCCGTGAGCGTGAGCATGGCCAAGGCCAGCGGCGGCACGGCGGCCGTCGGCGGCCAGCAGCCGGAGCGCGGCGCGTTCAGCTGCGGCTTCCGGATGCCGCTGCACTACCCGCGGTACAGGAAGGCGGACTACGAGGCGATGCCGGAGTGGCGCGTCGACTGCCTGCTCCGGGAGTACGGCCTCCCCGTCGCCGGCGACGTCGAGGACAAGAGGAGGTTCGCCATGGGCGCCTTCCTCTGGCCCAGCCAGTATTGACTCTCCTTCTTACATCTCGCCACTCGGAGCAGAGGCCGGTCAGCAAGCTAGCGCCTAGTAGAGACTGATCAGCAATGGCAGCAGCATCAACATCACGTCCCCATGTATGAAGAAGACGAGACCTCGTGACAATATTACATATTCTTATCGTATCTCCAATCCCCCATAGAGAATATATATCATGTTTCTTGGAGTATATGTAAGCAGTGGAAGAAGGGGTTGTTTCTGATATTCATACGTGAAATGTAGTGCTTCGTATGTAGTACGTGTGACCTTGATCATTTTGCTCTGAAGTTCTGCACTTCTGATCGTTTTGCACAGGCTCCAGGGTCCTAAAAATCTGCTCTCTTGTTGTCTTCTGTCTGTTTGTGTCTTCTGAGTTCTGACAGTTTTTAATGCATGCTTTCTACTTCGACCACCACTTCTATTGGGGCTAATGTGTTTTTAGCAGTGGGTGTGTCAATAAACGTCTTAGAACAACTCTAGCAGATACGTAAAACACCCAAAACTGTAAAATAACCGTCGTTTACAGTTTTTGCCCGGTACTTACGGTTTCCCCTATGGCACAAAAGCAGTTGGCGGAAGTGAAACTTCAGCGGTTATTAAATTTCATCGTTTGTATTAATATCAATAACAAAGCTATATAGTATGAAAATTAATTTCATCATGCATCTAATAATATTAATTTCATATTGTGAATGCTGATATTTTCTTTTATAAAATTACTCAAAGTTTACAAAGTTTGACTTTGACCAAATTTTATATGCAAACTAAAAAAAAAAGGAGGGAGTTGTATTGTATTGATTGTGGAAGGGGTACAGGGTACACGTTGATCTACCTCGAAATCTAATGTGTGTATGAATCTAGGATGTCAAGAATATCTAGAATATAATCTATCGAGTAGTCTAGCCTCGGGTTATATAATGTAACAGAGGCCTAGGATTTAGAGGAGTCCTTATCTTGTGCGTCAAGTTTTATGGAATCTTCCTTGTATACGTAATGGGTTGCCCGAAGGTGCCCAATTAACCGCCATGGGGTTCCTCGACCCGACCCTCCTAGCCGGGAGATGACATGATGAGTACCCCCTAGTCCAGGACACTATCTGTAGCCCCTTAACCGGTCTTCAAGTTGGGACGCTCCTCGGTCTTTCGATCTTTTCTTCATCTTCGGTCGTCGGTCTTGAAAGCTGGTTCAACAAATCTTCTCATCGCCGATCTCAAGGATCGCTGAGGTGTATCCAAAGAGTTCACATGTCAGGTATCTAAGGAGTCCCTTTAAGTTTTCGGCCTTTATCGAATGCCTTGTTATTTTCTTACAGCCGAGCTCCAACGTCGGACTGTCTCTGAAGTGGTGCACCACCTTGGTCCTGATTTGTAGATGTTGCCCTCGGTGGATTTTTTTTCCCGCCAAGCAAGTTGCAATTTATTCTCTTGCGCCGAAGTGTATGGTGCGCACACTTCATCTCTCCTTCACCTTTTTCGGCCTTAGTGCCCTCCTATTCATCAACCCGTATAGACTTTCTCTGCAGCGACGATGCTAGCAACTAGTTCGCCGAGCCGCCAACAGGATCGCTCGCCTGCGACTCCGTGATCATGGTGGTGGCTGCGGCCACCGCCCACTGCAGTCGCCGAGGAACTCTAGTGTAACTCTGTGTGTTATGTGTAGGTGTTAACTCTTAATCATGTTCAGTGTTTGCAACCAAACACCATGTAGTTGTATCAGCCCAACCAATGTAGGACACCAAACGCCATGCCAAAATTGCTTCCCTAATGCAAGTAGTCTACATGCAGGCTATCGAACTATGTGTAGATGATGGTTTTTTGTCTGTTTATCGTCTGTCAGGCCTAACCGGGACAAGTATGTGGCAAAAAATGATGCAAGTAACTAAAAACGTCATTAGCGCATAACGTTTCAATGTTTAGGAGCGATAATTAGCCCTAATGTTTTGGAAGTGACCAGGGTTGCAGTCTATTTTCCCCACGTTACTTTTTTTTCTTTTTCTTTTTAGGAGTTTGTTAAAAATATACAATAATAAAAATTAGGTTCGAATATTCACGTGTTATAAATAATATACAGACAAATAAAATAACTCACTTTAGAAAAATATTGATGCCACTTTAAACAATATTCAAGTACTATTGTAAACATAGATTTGTACAATTAAATTATTTTAGGAATTATCAAAATATCTATATAATTTAAAAGTGTACACATATTTAATAAAATTAACATAATTTTAGAAACTTTTTATATATTTAATAAATGTTCAAAGGATTTTAAAATTGCACATAAAATATTCATTTAATCATTTTCACATCTGGAGTCTAGGGGCACACTAGGCTCGAATTTAATTTTCCATACCTTATATTCTATTTTTTTAATATGTATAAATATTTTCGCAAACACATAAACTTTATTAATACATGTGAGCATTTTTAAAGCGACATAACCATTTTATTAGAGCAATTCCAACGGGCCGACACAAACGGACGGCGATTTTGTCTGTTTGGGTCAGCCGCCCGCTCAACGTCTGCCCTGTTTTAGATTTGGGTCGGTAGTGCGCCCAACGCGCCGACCCATATGTGCCGGCGTGGCCGGCTGGCCGCCCTATTTCAACAAATAGCTCATTTTTGCATTGCTTTTGCATTCAAACATATAGTCAAATAAACATAGTTTCAACCGAATAAAAATAGCATAGTTTTACAAGCCGAATAAAAGTAAAAATGTCTCACATAATTTTGCAAGCCGAATAAAGAAGATACATCTATTGGTTGCCAACATGAGCCCACGTATACTCAATCAAATCATTTTGCAATTGCACGTGAGTTTTCCAATCACACATGTCATGATGAAATTGAGTGAACTGTTCAAACGTCGTTGCTCCTCCATGCTCAGGCACAACATTCTCACCCTGAAACTGAAACCCTTGATCATACAGACTTTCCAGGCGCTCATCTTCTACGATCATATTGTTCATGATCACACAAGCAGTCACCACCTCTCATAATTTCTACGTGCTCGAGGTATTAGCAGGATACCGAACGATGCCCCATCGAGATTGCAAAACACCAAAGGCACGCTCACTTCCTTCCTAGCACTCTCTTGCTCTTGGGCAAATCTTTTCCTCTTCTCTCCGACAGGGTTGGGGATTGTCTTGACAATAATGGTCCACTTAGGATAGATACCGGCATCCAGGTAGTATCTTTTGTCGTAGTTGTGGCCGTTGATAGTAAAGTTCACCGGTTGGTTATTGCCTTCGGCAAGCCTAGCAAACACCGGCGAGCGCTGAAGCACGTTGATATCATTGTGTGATCCGGCCATGCCAAAGAAAGAGTGCCAGATCCAGAGATCTTGAGACGCCACGGCCTCTAGTATGACAGTGCAAGCCCTGACATGGCACTTATACTGCCCCTGCCAAGTAGAAGGGCAGTTCTTCCACTCCCAGTGCATGCAATCTATGCTGTCAAGCATCCCTGGGAAGCCCCTACTGGCATTCATCGCCAACAAATGGGTTGTATCTTCAGGAGTCGACTCTCTCAAGTACTCAGGGCCAAACACAGCAATAATAGCCTTGCGGAACTTATACAAGGACTCTAGGCATGTAGACTCGCTCATACGAACGTACTCGTCAATGAGATCACCGGGCACTCCGTATGCAAGCATTCAGATGGCGGCAATGCATTTCTGATAAGAGGAGAAACCAATCTTTCCAACGGCATCCTCTTTGCACTTGAAATAATCATCATAGCCGACCACCTCCTCTCTAATACGGTTGAAAAGATGTCTACTCATACGGAGACAGCGGCGGAATTTCTGATGTTTGAACAACGGATTTGTTGTATCAAAGTAGCCCTTCCAAAGAAGGAGACACCCACTCTCTCGGTTGCGATTCAACGCCGGAAGGTGGCCCGGAATGGAGCCACGAAATAACGGCCGCTGGCTATTGAGGTGGTGATGGACCAACACGGCAGCCAATATCTCCTCCTCGTCATCGGACGATGAATCGTCGGAGTCGCAAAGGAAATTGTGAAAAAAGAACTCGTCGGCGGAGTCCATTTTGTACCTTGGCAAACTGTTGAACAACTTGCGGGCGTCGACGAAGGAGACGGCCGGCGAAGGGAGTCGCGACGCGCACGGACCAGCTAGCTGCCCTGCCGGCGTCCGACGAGCGTGCCGGTGAGGATCTGGCCGGGGCGGCGAGGCGGCTACTTGGTCGTGGTCGCGGCTGTGTCGCGGGGGGGGGGGGGGGAAGCAGTCCGTTCCCGGCGGCAAGACGACGGTGGCGGGCGACGTGGGAGGTGGCGGCGTTTGCTGAGCGGATATTGCGGCGCCGACAGCTGGCAGAGTCACCGAAAAAAATGGGCGGCTGCGTCGGCGACGAAGAAGGCGGGCGAGGGTTGCTGTTAGATGGGGAGAGGCCAATGTGCCACTGACCAGCGGGCCCGGGGAAAAGAGAAGGCGAGCACGCGCGTCCGTCTCATGTCCGCGCCGATGCAAATCCGGCTAAAAAATGGACCGGAAATGGGTCGCCCGCGGACGAAAAGCGGACGCGCGTCCGTTTGGGTCGGTGCATTGGGCCGACTTTTGTGTCTGCGCCGACCCAAACGAACGCACAAAATGAATCGCCCTATTGAAGTTACTCTTAGGGTCCATTTTAACATTTACAGACGAGGAGAAGCACCGCATTGCATGTGAAAGTCATTTTTTGAACCACTTTTGGTAGGCTCCCGTGAGACCGCATGTTCGAATCTCACATGTAGCCATTTTTCAATCGACTATTTCTTCATATTGTTCATTGGCAGGTGGGCCCCAATAGTCACCAAGCCTATCCTACAGTTGAAAGTGGGCCCCGTAGCACGCTGGCATGCCACGTGCGCATTCCAAAAGGAGGTATCCAACAGCCACCTAGCTAGTCCTACACTAGTGGGTCCCATGTCGCGTTGGCATGCCACATGCACAATCTAACCGAAATATGGTGCCACATCAGCGCAACATAGTTAATGTTTACGGACGGTGAGGACACATAATCCAAAAAAATACAATGTCATGAAGCGCATCACAGTTAACGTGGACGACGAGGGCACCGTATTGCACGTGAAAGCCTAGTTTTTGACCATTTTTCTGTATTCTATAACTACAAGCACCAAAGTATGCACACATTCGGCCAGGAAAGTGGAGCGCCTCTATAGCCCAACACACCACATCTTTTGCTAATAGCCCTTGACGCACTTGCATATTTCTTTATGGGTTTTCTGGATTTGTTTTTGAAGCATAATTTATTTTTGAACTTAAGGGAGTACTCGACCTAAGAAGTATGCCGATGCCATGATGTGACGATGAAGAAGAGTTCCTCACTTGGTCTTCATGGTGAACCTAGTTTGTACACCCCGATCCTTCCAATTCCTAAGATATCTATGAGTCTCGACAACATTGCAAGCTATGTTTAAATCAAATGCATTATTTTTGCACATTACTACATGCTCTACGCCGACATGAACCTAACAATGACTTAGATCTACTTCTTGCTCAACCCCTCAGGTAAATAGGAGGCCTTCTATGAAGTATGATCACGTTCCATCTCTCTTCTCACACTTAAGTAGGAACATTATTCCCATTAACGTTTAATAGATGCAACAACCATGCGATGGATGCTTTCATGCAGTTCAATACCTTAATAAGGAGCACACGGGCCTCCGATATTATTATGGGCACCCCTTCCCATGGTGAAGCTGCCTGGTCATAAATGTTTTGGTCGTACCAATTCCAGTTTTCATTGTAGTTTCTTTATGCAACTATTTTCTGCAAAAGTCTTTGTAGTTCCCATCTTAAGTCACACTAACGCTAACGAGCAGAAACAAGCCTAACCATAATCTTCAAAATATACAATTGTATATCAATGAAAACCATTGGATTATCATTTAGTAAATGTCATGCTTAATAGTGTTTGCATGTAACACCACCTCTCTACCTCGCAACCCCGTCAATTACGTTAGAGCATACGAAGATGCTGGTTAATGAGAAATGCAAAGAATTTGAGAGTCTGGGTTAGCATGACACATTGGCAAGTAAGCTTCAACGTGCTCTGGCATGGAGCAAGATGCACACAAATGCCAAGTTAAATTTGTCTCCTTAACCATCTGATAGTTTATGGACTAAAATTAGCGCACTTTTCACGTTGAAGGACCACATGTACTTTTGACTTTGCTGGATATATGTAGATCAAGTCAAACTTTGAAACCTCGACCATTAGTATCTTTTGGAGTATTTTCGATACTCAAAAAGATATATGTAAATTCATGTTAAGAAGTATCTTCCAAACATATACTTATCGGGCTTTTGTAATGTTGTTTTATACAATATAATTGTTGTAAAGCATGTTGTAAAGATTGTGATAGTTTTCAGTAGACAACTTTTGCAAAACCAAAGAGAGTAAGGGCATCTCCAAGGCGGACCCTCAAACCTCCACTACATGTCCGGACCATAGTGTCCGGACCACTTTTGTCATCCAACGGGAACTTGTATATGTCCGCTTAACATCCAAGAGACAAACGCACGCGCGGGGGTGGGGTGGGGGGTGGGGGATCCTCCCAATCGCACATGCATGGTCCCCCTCTCATCTCTCTCCTTCCAAGCGGACACTACACCACAAATATTTCACCACATGCATGGTCCCCACCTACCTTTTCTCCTCCCAACCGGATAGTTTGTGATTAGCATTGCAGGGCTCCCTCCTGCATCATGTCCGTGGATCACGTCCAAACATATACCGGGGACATTTGCAGGTCGGCGTTGTAGATGCCCTAATTGAGCTTTCTCCAAAACCCGTGTCAAAACTATATGATCAGAAGAGGTACAAAACATGCCTAAATTTCATATTCACTTTTGATTGAATGTCCATTTTTCCGTTTCAGTGACATCATTTTCTAAAGAAAATTCATTGCCCAGACTATTTGAAACGAAAGAAATGCCCGCATCTTGCACAAGAGCGTTTCTCCAGGTGGTTCTTCTTGCAAACATAAGAAATGGTGCTATGATTTGGGACTTTGGGTAACTGCGGGGCTAAGAAACTGGGTCAAATTATACTAGGAGAGTAATGACCTTTTGTTTTGTGAGGTGTTGTAATATTGCTCGAACTCTATTCTCCCTTAACTAATAGATAAGACAATTCTTTTGCCTTCACTTTTTTTTTTTGCAATCAACTTAAATTTCCAGTCTCATTCTAAGCTCCTAGGTCCCAAAAAGACCATTTTGCCCCTGACCGCCTTCTATCCAAAGGCATGGACCAGAGGTTATTGTACCATAAACATGGAACATACATATCCTCATGTTTTACATCCCACATTCATCAAACACATAGATAGATCAATGCGCACAATCCCTTTTCTTTTTGCAAGGAAAATGCACACCAAGATCATGTAACAGATGTGCCAAAACTCGCTTTTGAGAACAATCCCATCCATGTCTTTGTCCTCAGATCTGTAATTTCGGTGTACTAACACTTGCGATCTTGCGCGCAATGAACTTCCGGGAATCATCATACAAGGAATCAAGTAGTGAACAGATTTTTTACTGTAAAAAAAAACTAGTGGACAGATTTGGTCTACACCTTTGCTTTCCAAGTGCCAAACTGCGTCCCAACAACCGAAGGCTCGCAAAGAAATTCTTGGAGCACAGTTTCATGCCGCACAGGTAACTCTACACGGCCACCCATGACCCATCAATCACCATCCCATGATCCTCGAAGCTTCTGTTCCTGCAGCCACGCCGTTGCGGGCAAGAGATCCAACTGGTAAGTCCATTAATCGTTACCTCCTAATCATGCAGCTGGTCTACAAGTGTTTGCTTCGTGTAGCCACATCCTTGATCAATCATGTGGGATAGCGTAGGATCGACCGTGTGGCGTGTGCTCCGCTGACTTCGACAGCGACGCTGGCGCGAGCTAACGGATGGACTCTATCTGGTGCTATCGAGGTTTAAATGCTGTCGTGATACGGGCATTTGGACCGTCGGATTCTTAAATCGGACGGTATCCGTGAGATGTTGGATCTGTTGTACCTATGTGCAATTTTTGGACTCCTTGTAGGATTTTTTGCAAATGTCGCAGAGCTGTTGAGAGCGTCTGATCTGAGAATCTGACCCAGAAGCTTGTATCATGGTAGCATCTAAACCTTGGTAGCACTGGCCCTGAGGTCGACGGCGCTGCCTCACCGGCGAGGACGGAGCACGCTGTTGTCAGAATTTATTACCCTACTTGATTGCAAGAGCCCGATCATTCGGACCACCCGCAGTTCATTTCTTTCAGATTATGTGGTTGGCTCGAGTTACCGCTCTGGTCAGGCAAGACGGTGGATTATTATTCCTCTATCTCACACCACCTATAAAACCCTTCCATCAGCTAGCACTTCCTTCTCAACGAACACGAGTTGCTTGTACAGTTACAAGGTGATTAGAGGCACCAAGGAAACACACACACACAGAGCATGGGATCCTTGGGCCCTGCCGTGAGCGTGAGCATGGCCAAGGCCAACGGCGGCACGGCTGCCGTCGGTGGCCAGAAGCAGCAGCGGAAGCCGGAGCGCGGCACGTTCAGCTGCGGCTTCCAGATGCCTCTGCACTACCCGCGGTATACGAAAGCGGACTACGAGGCGATGCCGGAGTGGCGCGTCGACTGCCTGCTCCGAGAGTACGGCCTCCCTGTCACCGGCGACGTCGAGGAGAAGAGGAGGTTCGCCATGGGCGCCTTCCTCTGGCCCGGCCAGTATTGATTCGCCCTCTTACATATTGCCACTTGGAGCAGAGGCCGATCAGCGAGTGAGCGCCTAGTAGAGACTGATCAGCAATGGCAGCAGCAACATTACGTCCCCATGTATGAAGAAGACATCGTGTCCATATTATTTTATCTACTCCATCCGTAAACTAGTATAAGAGCGTTTAGATCACTAAAGTTTAGTGAGGGCGTGTCATCTATCATAATCTCAAATCCCCCATAGACAAATATAATCTCCATTCTCCATAGACAAATATTTTCTTGGAGCAGTTCTGATGTGCCTACGTTTAGTGTAAGCAGTGGAAGAATGTTTTGTTTTTTTATCTTCTTATACATGTAAATTAATGCTTTCTGTGTACGTCCGACGTTGATTTTTTGCTCTACAGTTGTGATCGTTTTGCACAGGCTCCGGTGTCCTAAAAATCTATTTTTTTAGGGAAAAATATACATCCAATTTTATAAATAAAGCCATATGGCAAAGTACCAACAACCTCATCACAACTAGAGACGGAAGAACAATATTGGCCAACAACCAACGGCGCACCAGCCAGACAATACAGAGCATGCAGATCCAGGCACAAAACAAAACGAAAAGAGACGCGCAGGCCAACAACCTACCCCTAGAGCTCAAAAGACGACACTAAGCTTGAGCATGAGCACCATCAGCTGGAGACGACAGAAGATTGGCAGAAGCCCGTACTATAGAGATCAACATCTCCAGAGCGTCCCTATCAGCAGGTTTAGTCAATGATTTCCACTGCTACAAAAAGATAGACATAGTAAACATGAAATCAGCAAGTTTGTTAGGGAATGGTCCATAAAGCCCAGCACAATGAGCCCAAACCGACCCAGAACACCCGCTTAACCAGGCCCTGTAAGCCAGCGGAAAGCCCACATAGCTCATCGAAAGAATCGGGGGCCCAGGAGACATGAAGCCATGATCAGACGCAACACCAGGCTAGCTTACAAAACACAACCAAAGAAGATGTGATTGGCATCCTCCAGTTCAGAGCAAAGAGAACAAGATCAGAGCCAGGACCATTACGCTTCCGAATTTGATCGGCCGAGGGCAGCCGAACCCTAAAGGCCTGCCAAAGAAAGATCTTGATTTTGGGAGGCAACTTTGCCACCCAAATCAGCTTGAATTTAGAGGTAAGCATGCCAGAAATAAGACGTGCATATAGAGATCTAACTGAAAACCTCCCATACACCACATGAGGCCAAGCAACAGAGCCCCCCTCCTTCGAGAGCGTAAGGAACAAGACAGCAAGGCGGTGCCAGTCACCGAACTCTGCAGGAGAAGGAGACCTCCGAAAACTTAGGTCCCAATCATTACAAGAGAGCTCAAAGATTGAGTTCCCATGGTTAGGGCAATAAGAAAACAACACATGGAAGGGAATATCTAATGGAGAATCACCAGACCACCAATCCAACCAGAAACGGGTAGACTTACCATCTCTAACCACAAACTTACATTATTACGGAAAACATCACGGACTTTAACCAAATCTTTCCAAAATTGGGACCCGAGGGAAGCCAAAGCAAACATCGGACTACCAATAGGGAAGTATTTGGCCTTCAACAAGTCAAACCAGAGAGTGCCACTGGTAGCCATCATGATCCTCCACCATTTGATGATGAGGCATCGATTCATACCAAAGTGTTTAGAATGCCCCCCCAAGGTTTTGGGCCTGCAAATAACCTTCCACTTCACAAGCCTACATTTGCATTTGTCATCTGTCGCATTCCAGAAAAAAGCACCTCTATGCTTGTCAAAACCATCGCATGTCCCTCGAGAGAGGCGATAGAAGCCCATGGTAAACATAGGAAGAGAAGTGAGGCACACATTGATAAGGCAAACTTTCCTGCAGGAGTATTATACCCGTCGCGCCATGGCATAACCCTATTGCCCACTTTGGTAACTAGAGGCCGAAATTCCTTCGCGCAAAGATTGTAAGGAGAGACAGGGAGGCCCAAGTATTTGAAAGGAAAGGAACCATGACTAAAACTCAGAAGCTGGGCCACCCTCACAGCTTCAACCTCCGAAATGCCAGTCACAATCACCTCACTTTTAGAAAAGTTAATCTTCAGCCCCGGCAAGGCCTCAAAACATAGGAGAAGAAACTGAAGATGGGAAAGGCAAGAATCATTAAGTTCAAGTAGAATAATAGTGTCATCAGCATATTGGAGGTGAGTGATGCCCTGGGGTACGTAATAGGTGGGAAACAATAGGAGAAATGTGACCCGCAGTCGCAACCCAATCCAGCATACATGAGAGGGCATCTACAACAAAATTGAAGAGCAACAGGGACGCTGGGTCCCCTTGCCTAAGCCCCCTACCATTGGCAAAAAAATTGCTAATCGTACCATTAACCGCCACAACAGTGTGACCACCAGACACTAGCTGCATCACCCGATGCACATAGGCAGCATCAAAGCCCTTATCAGTAAGAACCTGGCGAAGGAAGTCCCAACTAACCAAGTCATAGGCCTTCTCGAAGTGAAGCTTGAGAATGATGGCCCTAGCGACCCTAACCCTGAGATCATGAACAATCTCATGTAGACATAAGATCCCATTAAGAATGTGACGACCCTTAACAAAAGAGGTCTGGGTAGGGCTGAGGACATAGTGGGCCACCGGGAAAGATGCGTGGCAAAACCTTTGGTCGGGAATTTGGCGAAATTGTTAATGAGGGCAATTGGACGTAACTGGGAGATAGAATCAACACCCTTGACTTTAGGAATGAGCGCTAGTATAGCATAGTTAAGTCTAGAAATGTCCACAGTCCCCAAACAAAACCCTTGAATCACAACACACACACCAAGTTGCGCAACGTCAGCAAAAATTTCCTGAAGAAAGGGACTGAGAACCCGTCCGAACCAGAAGCAGAATTCACATTAGCGGAGTTAATAAGAACTTCAATCTCCTTAGAAGAGAGCGGAAGCACGAGGGCTTGATTTCCCTCCTCCGACACCCTACAAGACTGGGCCCAGAGAGAGGGAGTGATAACGAATCTCGAAGCCAGCCTGGCAGCCAAACGAGAAGCAAAGAAGCGTTGGACGTGATCAAGAATGAGGCTCGGGGTCAGAAACCCTCACACTATCAATCACCAGGCTATTAATCGCACAACGACGCCTCCTACCATTAGCAATCCAAAGAAATACACAGCGAGGGAGTCCCCTTTAAGAGACCAGTTGATCGTGCCACATTGTTTCCAGTAAGTTTCTGCCATCCTATGCAACTGCATGAGAGCAGCCTCAAGATCGTAACGCTGCTGCCAGCCCGCGGTCGACAGCCCACCTGCATCAGCAACTGTTGGGGAACATAGTAATTCAAAAAATTTCCTACGATCACGCAAGATCTAACTAGGAGATGCATAACCACGAGACGGGAAGAGTGTGTCCACGTACCCTCGTAGAACGAAAGCGGAATCGTTTAGTTAACGCGGTTGATGTAGTCGAACATCTTCATGATCCAACCGGTCCAAGTATCGAACGTACGGCACCTCCGTGTTCAGCACACGTTCAGCATGATGACGTCCCTCGAGCTCTTGATCCAGTAGAGGGTCGAGTGAGAGTTTTTTCAGCACAACGGCGTGGCGACAGTGTTGGTGATGTGATCCGTGCAGGGCTTCGCCTAAGCACTACGACAATATGACCGAGGTGGTAAACTGTGGAGGGGGCACCGCGCACGGCTAAGAAACAACTGTTGTGTCTTTGGGGTGCCCCCTGCCCACGTATATAAAGGAGGGGGGAGGAGGGGGCCGGCCCAAGGGGGGGGGGCGCCAAGGAGGGGGAGTCCAACTAGGACTCCATTCCTAGTAGTATTCGGCCCTCCTTTCCTTCCAACGGAGAGGGGGAAAGGGGAAAGGAGGGAGAGGGGGGCCGCGCCCCCTTCCTTTGTCCAATTCGGATTGGGGCAAGGGGGGCACGCGCCACCTCCCGTGGCATGCCTCCTCTCCTCCACTATGGCCCATTAGGCCCATTAACTTTCCCGGGGGGTTCCGTTAGCCTATCGGTACTCCAAAAAATCCCCGAACCTTATCGGAACCATTCCGGTGTCCATATGTAACCTTCCAATATATGAATCTTTACCTCTCGACCATTTCGAGACTCCTCTTCACGTCTGTGATCTCATCCGGGACTCCGAACAAACTTCGGTCATCAAATCACATAACTCATAATACAAATTGTCATTGAACGTTAAGCGTGCGGACCCTATGGGTTCGAGAACTATGTAGACATGACCGAGACACATGTCCGGTCAATAACCAATAGAGGAACCTGGATGCTCATATTGGCTCCTACATATTCTACGAAGATCTTTATCGGTCAAACCGCATAACAACATACGTTGTTCCCTTTGTCATAGGTATGTTACTTGCCTGAGATTCGATCATCGGTATCATCATACCTAGTTCAATCTCATTACCGGCAAGTCTCTTTACTCGTTCCGTAATGCATCATACCGCAACTAACTCATTAGTCGCATTGCTTGCAAGGCTTATAGTGATGTGCATTACCGAGAGGGCCCAGAGATACCTCTCCGATACACGAAGTGACAAATCCTAATCTCGATCTATGCCAACTCAAGAAACACCTTCGGAGACACCTGTAGAGCATCTTTATAATCAGCCAGTTACATTGTGACGTTTGATAGCACACAAGGTGTTCCTCCGGTATTCGGGAGTTGCATAATCTCATAGTCAGAGGGACATGTATAAGTCATGAAGAAAGCAATGGCAATAAAACTAAACGATCATTATGCTAAGCTAACGGATGGGTCTTGTCCATCACATCATTCTCTAATGATGTGATCCCGTTCATTAAATGACAACACATGTCTATTGTTAGGAAACTTAACCATCTTTGATTAACGAGCTAGTCAAGTAGAGGCATACTAGGTACACTCTATATGTCTATGTATTCACACATGTACTAAGTTTCCGGTTAATACAATTCTAGCATGAATAATAAACATTTATCATGATATAAGTTAATATAAATAACAACTTTATTATTGCCTCTAGGGCATATTTCCTTCAAGAAGCACTCAGTTTCAGGCTTAGGTCCAGACTTGGGCTTCTTCCTTTGAGCAGCAACTTGCTTGCCATTCTTCTTGAAGTTCCCCTTCTTCCCTTTGCCCTTTTTCTTGAAACTAGTGGTCTTGTTAACCATCAACAATTGATTCTCCTTCTTGATTTCTACCTCTGCAGCCTTTAGCATCGCGAAGAGCTCGGGAATTGTGTTTTCCATCCCTTGCATATTATAGTTCATCACGAAGCCTTTATAGCTTGGTGGCAGTGATTGAAGAACTCTACCAATGACACTATCATCAGGAAGATTAACTCCCAGCTGAGTCAAGTGGTTATGATACCTAGTCATTTTGAGTATATGTTCACTGACAAAACTATTCTCCTCCATCTTGCATCTATAGAACTTGTTGGAGACTTCATATCTCTCAACTCGGGCATTTGCTTTAAATATTAACTTCAACTCCTGGAACATCTCATATGCCCCATGACGTTCAAAACGTATTTGAAGTCCCGATTCTAAGCCGTAAAGCATGGCACACTGAACTATCAAGTAGTCATCAGCTTTTCTCTACCACACGTTCATAACGTCCAAAGTTGCTCCTGCAGCGGGCCTTGCACCTAGCGGTGCTTCCAGGACGTAATTCTTCTGTGCAGCAATGAGGATAATCCTCAAGTTACGGACCCAGTCCATGTAGTTGCTACCATCATCTTTCAACTTAGCTTTCTCTAGGAACATATTAAAATTCAAGGGAATGATAGCACGGGCCATTGATCTACAACAACATAGACATGCAAAAACTATCAGGTACTAAATTCATGATAAATTAAAGTTCAATTAATCATATTACTTAAGAAATCCCACTTAGATAGACATCCCTCTAGTCATCTAAATGATCACGTGATCCATATCAACTAAACCATGTCCGATCATCATGTGAGATGGAGTAGTTTCCAATGGTGACCATCTCTATGTTGATCATATCTACTATATGATTCACGTTCGACCTTTCGATCTCAGTGTCCCGAGGCCATATCTGCATATGCTAGGCCCGTCAAGTTTAACCCGAGTATTCTGCACGTGCAAAACTGGCTTGCACCCGTTGTATGTGAACGTAGAGCTTGTCACACCCGATCATCACTTGGTGTCTCGGCACCACGAACTGTAGCAACGGTGCATACTCAGAGAGAACACTTATACCTTGAAATTTAGTGAGGGATCATCTTATAATGCTACCGCCGTACTAAGAAAAATATGATGCATAAAAGATAAACATCACATGCAACCAAAATATGTGACATGATATGGCCATCATCATCTTGTGCCTCTGATCTCCAGCTCCAAAGCACCGTCATGATCTCCATCGTCACCGGCTTGAAACCTTGATCTCCATCATAGCATCGTTGTCGTCTCGCCAACTATTGCTTCTACGACTATCACTGCCGTTTAGTGATAAAGTAAAGCAATTACATGGCGATTGCATTTCATACAATAAAGCGACAACCATAAGGCTCCTGCCAGTTGACGAAAACTTTTACAAAACATGATCATCTCATACAACAATTTATATCTCATCATGTCTTGACCATATCACATCACAACATACCCTGCAAAAACAAGTTAGACGTCCTTTACTTTGTTGTTGCAAGCTTTACGTGGCTGCTACGGGCTACTAGCAAGAACCGTTCTTACCTATGCATCAAAAACCACAATGATTTTTCATCAAGCGTGTTGTTTTAACCTTCAACAAGGACCGGCCGTAGTCAAACTCGATTCAACTAAAGTTGGAGAAATAGACACCTGCCAGCCACCTGTGTGCGAAGCATGTCGGTAGAACCAGTCTCATGAACGCGGTCATGTAATGTCAGTCCAGGCCACTTCATCCAACAATACCGCCGAATCAAAGTAAGACGTTGGTGGTAAGCAGTATGACTATTATCGCCCACAACTCATTGTGTTCTACTCGTGCATATCATCTACGCATAGACCTGGCTCGGATGCCACTGTTGGGAAACGTAGTAATTCAAAAGAATTCCTACGATCACGCAAGATCTAACTAGGATATGCATAGCAACGAGACAGGAAGAGTGTGTCCACGTACCCTCATAGACCGAAAGCGGAAGAATTTAGTTAACGCGGTTGATGTAGTCGAACGTCTTCACGATCTAACCGATCCAAGTACCGAACGTACGGCACCTCCGTGTTCAGCACGTGTTCAGCACATGTTCAGCACGATGACGTCCCTCGAGCTCTTGATCCAGTAGAGGGTCGAGGGAGAGTTCTGTCAGCATGACGGCTAAGAAACAACTGTTGTGTCTTTGGGGTGCCCCCCTGCCCATGTATATAAAGGAGGAGGGAGGAGGAGACCGGCCCAAGGGGGGGCGTGCCAAGGGGGGGAGTCCTACTAGGACTCCGTTCCTAGTACGATTGGCCCCCCTTTCCTTCCAACTGAGAGGGGGAAAGGGGAAAGGAGGGAGTGGGAGAAGGAAAGAGGGGGGGCGCCCTTCCCTTGTCCAATTCGGATTGGGGCAAGGGGCACGCGCCACCTCCAGTGGCCTGCCTCCTCTCCTCCACTATGGCCCATTAGGCCCATTAACTTTCCCGGGGCGTTCCAGTAGCCTCCCGGTACTCCGAAAAATCTCCGAACCTTATCGGAACCATTCCGGTGTCCGTATATAACCTTCCAATATATCAATCTTTACCTCTCGACCATTTCGAGACTCCTCGTCATGTCTGTGATCTCATCCGGAACTCCGAACAAAATGTCATCAAAACACATAACTCATAATACAAATCGTCATCGAACGTTAAGCGTGCGGACCCTATGGGTTTGAGAACTATGTAGACATGATCGAGACACATCTCCGGTCAATAACCAATAGCGGAACCTGGATGCTCATATTGGCTCCTACATATTCTACGAAGATCTTTATCGGTCAAACCGCATAACAACATACGTCATTCCCTCTGTCATCGGTATGTTACTTGCCTGAGATTCGATCGTCGGTATCATCATGCGTAGTTCAATCTCGTTACCGGCAAGTCTTTTTACTCGTTCCGTAATGCATCATCCCGTAACTAACTCATTAGTCACATTGCTTGCAAGGCTTATAGTGATGTGCATTACCGAGAGGGCCCAGAGATACCTCTCCAATACACGGAGTGACAAATCCTAATCTCGATCTATGCCAACTCAACAAACACCTTTGGAGACACCTGTAGAGCATCTTTATAATCACCCAGTTACGTTGTGATGTTTGATAGCACACAAAGTGTTCCTCCGGTATTCGGGAGTTGCATAATCTCATAGTCAGATGGATATGTATAAGTCATGAAGAAAGCAATAGCAATAAAACTAAACGATCATTATGCTAAGCTAACGGATGGGTCTTGTCTATCACATCATTCTCTAATGATGTGATCCCGTTCATCAAATGACAACACATGTCTATGGTTAGGAAACTTAGCCATCTTTGATTAACGAGCTAGTCAAGTAGAGGCATACTAGGGACACTCTGTTTGTCTATGTATTCACACATGTACTAAGTTTCCGGTTTAATACAATTCTAGCATGAATAATAAACATTTATCATGATATAAGGAAATATAAATAACAACTTTATTATTGCCTCTAGGGCATATTTCCTCCAGCAACCGCATCCAGCACGCAGACCTGACCCATCAGATCACATTTTTGTTTCCGAGCCTCCAATGTCCTGTTGTGGCCCCAACCCCTAAGAAATTTCCTAAGTTGGTACAAACAAAAATGCCGGTCATATCCATGGGTCCAAACAATGAGTCCTAGATGCAGAGAGAAGTGATTTTATGAGAGATCAGATCGTAGAACCCGTCCACCTGCAACCACGAAGCATCTAACTGAAATCTAGAAGCCCCAACCGAGGAGAGAATACTCAAGTCCAACACAAGATGAGAATGATTAGTACCAACATGGGGAAGGCCTGCCAAAGAGCCCGTGGGAACAACATATCCCACGCAGGGGAGGTGAACACGCGGTCAAGCACAAAGTGCATCGGATTAGACTGGTGATTAGACCACGTAAAGCGAGAACCAGACCTCAGAATCTCACACAAAGCACAATCAACAATGAAGTCATTAAAGGAATCAACTAAAGGCCAAGAGAAATTAGAATTATTATTGTCAGCAAGAGATTGAAGCAAGTTAAAATCACCTCCAATAAGTAGAGCAAGGTTACATGAGTCAATTTTGGTCGTGAGCTCGTCCAAGAACAGCGAGGAAAGAGAATGATCAGCTATTCCGTACACAACCAAGATCTCCCAAAGCACATTCAAAGTTTTGTGCAGCACTACCATGCTAGCCCAAAAGATGCCATGTTCAAAAGCAACAAAACCGAAAGAGTCCAATTTGGCTCCAAGAAGAATGCCACCAGAATGACCAGAGGCAGGTAAACATCCCCACACAAAACAATCAGCACCAGCAAGGGAAGACAACTCATTATTAGAAAAGGAAGCTTTGAAAGTTTTGATAAGACAAATCAAATCAGCATTACATCACGCACTAGGTCACGAATGTGGTATCGGCGCCCCTAGCATTGAAACCCCTAATATTCGAGAATATAGACTTCATTTAAAAGACAAAATTTTGATGTGAAGACTAGATCTGCACAGTGAAACACATGGTTTAGCACGTTTAGAATGAGCCCATCTCATGGTGGCCGAGGAGGTGGACGAGGAGGGCAGGCCACCACCAGCCCCCATCAAATCAATCACTGCCTCGGAGGAAGACGGTTGCTTCCTTGCTGCCATTTCCTTAGCTTTGGCAATAGCAGCCTGAGCAACCTCATTCGCATAGATCAGAGAAATCAGAGAGGTAGGGGAGCCCACATTACTATCCAAAGAGACCCCAACATCTGAAAGAACATTCAACAAATGACTATCAGGAATATTTGGAAGAACCAGCCGAATGGGAGAAGGCCTAGGAAGATTACCTGGAGGGCAGAGGTCTTTAGCAGCAGCACGGCACGCTGCCCGCTCCGAGATGGGCTCCCCGCTGTCCCTATTGCACTGACTCTTACGAGCAGTGGACACTGGGGAGCGAGCAGAAGACGGAGGAGAACGCACCATGTGAGGGGAAGTCGCGGCAGCAGCCGAACCATCGATGGACACCGCACAAAGATTCGCATCAAGCCACCTGCACAGCACAGTCATCAATTGCTTGGCGCTAGAGGACGCACGACTCTTGGTGGAGAACTTCTTCAGAGATGACTTCTTATTAGGCCTCTCGCATTGCTATTTCCATCCTACAGGCCAGGCTAAGAGGGCTTGGGTGGAGGGGAAGAGATTGGTGGGTTGCCATGCCCTCCACCCTAACCCGAATGTGATATACAGTAGAAGCAGGAAAGACATCCACAAAGCCGTGAACACGAGCTGGCTCCAAGCACCAGACCTTCATCCTCGCATGCCCAAGATGGTCCAGCGAAGCCATATCCACCTCAATAGGCTTCCCAATTAGCTCACTGAACGCCAAGAGGAAGCAAGAAGAATGCATACCCGACGGGATATCATCACACGGGACCCACACCTTAGAGAGAGAGCCAACTGAACGATCACCACCAACATCAGCCTTAACTGACACAACAACTTGATTCAGAGGCAAGGCAAAGCTAGAGTACGACGCCATCATTTTTAGACTACCCTTAGAGGGAAAACTACCGCAAACTCAGCATCAGAGATCTGCTGGACTTGCCAATCCCAACCCTCAAGGACACACTCCTTGAGTTTGTCAGAGATGATCTGAGAGGAGACCGCTTGAGACTGGACAGAGATGATAGCGGCACTGGATAGCATGGGCGCCACAACAGGAGTATCAAGATTCCCATCCAGAGAGAAGAAAGAACATCCAGGCAGACTCATGCCATATTGCTTGAAAGTCGGAGCCTTGCAGCGATCCAGGTAGTAAACAGTGTGGTGTCCTTCATTGCAGCAGATCAAACAAAAGGGAGGAAACTTGCACCAAGATTGGAAATGACCAGCCCGATGGCATGCAAAGCAACTCAAAGTAGGGGAAGGCCCAGAAGAAGAGGGAGGGGGAGCCGCACCCTGCAGGAGCGATGGAGGAGGTGGAAGGATGCCATCCCCCACCGCACCCGACGAGGACCCAGGGTCAGCCGACCCGAATCTGCGCGACTTGGGCAGGGTAGGATGACGGGCCGAACCCACCGTGCTGAAACTGACTCCCCCATCACTAGATCAACCACCATATCACCTGTTGTTATCACCAAAGCCCCATCCACCGGACGGACGCCCACCACCCCAGGCCCAGGTGCTCCCAAATGCCTAGCCAGACGCGAGGGCTGACCGACAGCACGCGGAGGCTCAGATCTGGGAGCTAGATGAGTAACCGTGGATCCGGACGCAGCCGCCTCCCAAGGATCAGCCATCGCGGTGCCCCACCCGCCACCTGACACCATTGGAACATGTCCAGACCCAGTGATCTCGCCCGCAGCCAGGGCCGCCACCGCTGCTACCGCGCGAGAGCGCTCGTCGCGTTGCAGCCACTTTGGGTCGGCCGCCCACGCCGCGCGCTCCCTCTCCACCAATGCACACGCCTCATGTTCCGCCTCCAACTTTGAGCGAAGCGCCGCCTCATACTCCAGATCTGAGGCCTCCTCCGCCGAGCCCTCGCGTCGCCGCTTCCTGCTGGAGACAATATCATACGAGGAAGCACGAGACTTATCCATGTCAGGATCTGAGCAGATGAGTGGAGGAGGGGAAGGAGGAGTAGATCTAAGGAGACAACGAATGGGACGGTGGTAGCGACACACGTCCGTTTTGGAAGCCAGAAACCCTACATTGGGGTCGTCGCAACCCCTCAGTAGCCATAAATACCCCAGTAGAGATGGGCCAATAGGCCTCACAGCCGAAGCGGAACAAACAGAAACAGATAGGCCCCCTGAGGCCGGCCCACCAACCGCGCCAGGAAGGGGAGGAAAGTTGATCTCCGAAAACGGCCCAACATCACACCTATTGCCAGAGGGGCCCACTGACCAGCCCACACCATCGTCCCCAACAAAAAAGCACCCAAATCTAGGGTTTCGTCCTCCTCCGCCCGCGCCGTCATCGTCCGGCCACCACCGGATATAGGTGAGACGACGGACAAGGTAGCGGCCAAACCAAGATCAGGGTGGATGAGGCAGACGGCGAGCAGAGTAACTATTGCGGCCGTCAAAGCCTGGTATGATGAGGGTGTTTGCAGGTGTGTTTTTCCTTTAGTGTTGGTTCACTGTAATTTTTAATCTCCGACGGACGATGCATAACCAGAGAAAGAAGAAAGCCAGTATGGTTTTAAATGTTATTCTTTTTTTGAACACTTTAAATGTTATTCTTTGCTGGTCGTTACACGGAAGTTATCTGTCTTGTCTATTGTACTGTTTTTTTTTTACATGGACGAACAGTTATTTTTTCTCATCGCAGGAAACACCTGTGAGCACAGAGCCGACCAGAGGTTGCCTCGCCGCTGCCGTGCTTGGTGGGCGCGTGGGCTAGGAAGGACAAAGATGATTACACCCTCGAAACTTCTATTCCTGCAGCCACCAAGAGATCCATCTGGCTAATCCATCAATTGTTACCTCCTAATCATGCAGCTACTCTGCAAGTGTTGCTTCGTGTAGCCACACCCTTTGATCAATCATGTGGGATAGTGTACGGTCGTTTGCGTGCTCTCCTGACTCCGACGGCGACGCCGGTGAAAAGCTAGGGGAGATGGACGCCCTGAGGTCGACGGCGCTGCCTCACCGGCAAGGCCGGAGCACGCTGTTGTCGGAATTTATTACTGTACTCCATTGCTGTAGTACGTTCTAACACTTGTTCGTTGTTCCGTCAGGGAATGGGTTAGCGCTCTCGTCAGGCAACCCCTTACTGCTTTCAGGGCATTATTGCCAGAGTCAATGATTTGCTTGGGGATTCTAATGGATACTGATCCATCGGCAGCTCCAGGAATGCTCTAGAGTTTATGATTGTGATTGAATGATTGCGTTGTTGCAATATTTTCTTTCATGGAGGCAAATGATTTTCTTCTTCTTGTTCTTAAGGATACCGTGGATATACTTTCTGTAATATTATATACAGCGCCACATAATATAGTACTTGCTCCGATCCAAAATAAAGAACTACTTCCTCCAATCTTTATTTTGGATTGGAGGAAGTACTTATGATGGAAAATTCAACATAAGATCGGAGTTCTTCATCGAAACAAAATGGAAGATTGAGAGTTTTAAGTAGAAGTGAAAACATATTGGAACTTTTTGACAGCTGGGTACCAAATAAAAAATTTATAGACCAGCTATGATGACTTGTTGCATAGTGGCAGAGCACAAGTGGGCTTTTTTACATGAAAACTAACAAATAGCTCCTGATAATAAGTTTTTTTTTCAGAAAAAATAGCCTAACAGAATTAAAAGATATAAAAAATATTTTTTAGAAAAGTTAAAAAGTATATTGCCAAAACAAATCATGTACGTACATCTCAAAGTTCACACGTAAACAGTAAAATACTCAACATGTATTTAAAAATGTTCACATATACCAAAAATTACATGCATATGATTTTAAAAAGTTAGCCATATGTGTGTAAATGCATGTTCATATAAGAGGGGTGGAGGAGGGGGCTATTTAAGTCCATAAGAAAATATAAACTGAGAAAAGTAATACATAAGAAGAAGAAATTTTGGGAAAATAAAAAAGGAAGTAGCAGAATAGAAAATAAAAGGAAATTATAAAAATAAAATAAAACAAAAACCAAATAGAAAGAAAATGAAGAAGAAACATGGAGCACAGAATAATAAGAATTGACAGCCCTAGAAAAACCTTTTTTTTAGGGGTAGAAAATCCTATTTGTTGGTCTCTTAGGCAAGGTGTTGGGCTATCAAACATAGTGACACCTGATAGGCCGGCACAACCACGGGAGCTATATCTCACTTAAAGCCAGATGATAGCTACCCTCGCCTAAAGCTTTCCGGAGCGTTGCGCGAATGAGGCCGCCCAGTATATCGTGTTTTCTCGGTAGTTCATTCCTTAGTTCCTTTCATGTCGCTGCTTCTTTCATTTTTCCCCTTTTCTATTTTCTATTTTTCTTTTCTTTTTTCTTTTTTCATTATATTTTGTTTTTTTTTACTTCTTTCTTGGTTTTGGTTTTTCGTTTCCTTTTATTTATTTTTTCCTACTTGCACTGGTTTTTCTTTAGTTTTCATCGATTTTTACATTTTCTTAGTTTTTTCCCGGTTTTCTTTATCCCTTTGTTTTTTCTCTGTTTTTTTCTTTCCATTTTCTCTGTTAGCTTTGATTTATTTTGTTGCTTTTGTGGTTTTTACCCCTTTTTTTTTATCTTCTTGTTCTTCAGTTTCTTTTCGTATCTTTCTTGCATTTCATAGGTTTGCTTTGATTTTTCATTATGTTTACCATGCTTTCTTTGTATTCTTATTTTTATTTTTTTCTTTTGATTTTCTTTCTTTCTTTTTTTGATTTTCATGCGTTCTCTTTGTTTTTGTCTTGTTCATACAAAAAATGTTGACCATGTTTTTGCAAAATGCTAAAAGTGTATATAAATTATCTGATCATGTATACAAAAATGTAGAATGTACATTCAGTAAAAGAGTATATAAAACTGTTCATCATTTAGTTAGGAAATTGTTTTCCTACCACACAGAAGTAGTCCCTAATGAAATAAAATATCCACATTTCTTTATACATGTTAAAATTTTTCCAAATACATGATCAACATTCTTTCCATAAAAAATATATTTCTATATACTGTTTTCGTATACATGGGAAATTTTTTTGTATCAAAATTGAAGAATTATCAAATGCTGGGTTAACAGTTTTCAAATTCTTGATTAACATTTTTTATCAATGTGGTGATTTTTTATACATTACTAACATTATTTTTTGATGTTAAACATTTTAAAAATATTTAATGTAAGTTGTGCATTTTTGTATAAATCAGGAACATTTTTCTATCCTGTTTAATTTTTTAATTTACACAGTGAATGTTTTCCACACACATTGTTTTTATATACATCAGTAATTTCAAATATTTGTTTAACAATTTTCAAACACTATATTAATATTTTTAAAATACATGGTCAACTATTTTATAGACGTTGTATATTATTTGTGTAAATGTTTCATACACATGAGAGACATTTTATCTATACAAATTTAACATTTTTCAAATGCTTGATTATTTTTTCTGAAATATTCTATCTAAAGTGTCTATTTAAATAGGTATACTTAGAATATTTCGAAAGTATAAAAAGTGAAAAAGAGAAGCAAAAAACGAAATAAAGAACAAGAAAAAAGATGAGGTTGTGGCCTGTGGCCTTCTGCTCCTGCCTGCTGGGTCGGCCCACTCTGGCTATCGTTCACATGAGGCTAGCGAACGACGCAGTGGACTGTTTCCATAAATAGGCGCTCCCATTCATTCAAATTTTGTTTGTGTTTCCATAAAATGTTCAGCTTTCGAAAAAATGTTCTCAAAATTCAAAAATTGTTCTTGTTAAACAAAAGAGTTCAAAACTTTCGAAGTTCATGTATAGTACCAGATTTCAATTTCTTGTTCACGTTTTCAAAAAATGCTCGCGCTTCCATATTTTTTCGGGATTTTTCAAATTTGTTCTCAATATTCAAAAAATGTTCTTGCTTTAAGAAATTGTTTGCTCTTCCAAATTTGTTCTCAATATTCAAAAAATGTTCGTGCTTTAAGAAGTTGTTTGATCTTCCAAATTTGTTCTCCGTTTCAAAATTTGTTCTCAAGATTCAAAAAATGTTTGTGCTTTAAAAAATTGTTCGTGCTTCCAAAATTTGTTCTCAAGATTAAAAGAATGTTCTTTCTTTAAAAAATGTTCATGTTCAAATCTTGTTCTCGATTTCAAAATTTTGTACTCTAAATTCAAAAAATGTTCCAGATTTTAAAATTTAGTTAAAAGTAAAACAATATTCAGAAATTTCAAAATGTTCTGGTTTTCAATTTACTTTTCCCTTTTTAAAATGTTTGAGATTCCAAAATGTTCTAATTTTTTCAAAAATATGAAAGTGTTCGCATTTTTAAAATTTATTCGTAATTTTAAATAAAGTTATTGTTTTCACTTTTGTTCCTTTTTCATCCCCAAAAATGTTACATTTTCGCACAATGTTCTAATATTAAAATTTTGTTTACAAATTATAAATGGTTGCATTATTAAAAATATGTACCTTTTCCAAACAGAAAGTAACATTTGAATTTTTTTTAAATGCGGTATTTTTTGCGGCTTATAGTTCATATATGCCCGGCTACCTTTTTTGACATGAAATCTCAGGAATTGCAGTGGCTAGATGCTTGTTTGCGTGGAGCAAGGTAGCGTGTTCTGTCCCTCACTCACGCTTTATTTCATTTGTAGTTTAGCAAACTGAAATTTTTAGTTTTGTCGCTACTGTTAGTTTCTTTTAGGTTTGTGTTGCCAATTTAGCATAAGAACTAGCTAGTCCTAGTGGCTAGCTCAGTGCATACATCAATAGGAAGACACATCGATAGGAAGACTCCCAGCGGCTGCAATCCTTTCCGTGATTTTTTAGCTCGCCGACGTGGTGCTCCCGCAACATGGGCCGGCCCAGGTGAGCTGATCCTGTGCGAAGTGCCGACTCCTTGCCGCAACGATCGGCATATAGGAGCTCCCCCTATTTCTCGCGTTACGCAAGACGAGGGCGAACCCTCGTATCATGGGGAGCCCCGGATGGGCTTATCCAGTCGTGCGGGAGGCCGTGGACTTTTTTTTTTTCTGTTTTTGCTTTATTTTTCTACTTTTCTTTATATTTTAAAAATATTTAACAAGTATTTTAAAATTGATGAACAAGTATTGAAAATGTTGAAGGAGTATTTGAAAAAGATTGAACAAGTTTTTGAAAATGTTGAGCAACTATAAAAAATGTTCAGCAAGTATTTGAAAAATGTAGCATAAGTTTTAGAAAATGTTGAACAAGTATTTGAAAAATGTTGAACGAGTATTCAAAAAATGTTCAAAAATTATTTAAGAAATGTGAAATAAGTATTAAAATGTTGAAAAAGTATTTAAAAAAGCATTTGGACAATGTCGAAAGTGTATACAGAATATGCTGATCTCTTATTAAAAACAAATTCTCACACAAACGAAAATGTAGAGAAAAACAAAAATAAACAGAAGAAAAACAAAAACTGAAGAAGAAAAATGAAAATCAAGCAAAAGTTTTAAATTTTAGAAGAAAAAAAGAAAAGAACACATAAAATGTTGAAAAAGTATTAAAAAATGTTGAACGAGTATTTGGAAAATGTTGTGCAAAAAATTTTGAACAAGTATTTGAGAAATGTTGCATAAGTATTGAAAAATGTTGAACAGTATTTAAAAATATATAAACAAGTACTAGAATGTTGAACAAGTATGTGAAAAATTCATTCGGACCATGTTGAATGTGTATACAAAAAAAATGTTGATCACTTACAAAAAAATGTTTTTTTGACACATATGAAAATATAGAGTGACAACAAAAATAAAGAGAAGAAAAAACAAAAAATGGAGAAGAAAAAAGAAAACCAAATAAAATATGGAGAAGAAACAAAATGCAAGAAAACGAAAAACAAAGAAACAAAATGCAAGAAATAATGAAAAAAATGGAGAAGAAAAATAAAATAAACAAAGGAAAAAAAACCCCAGCTCGAGTAGCCTCAAGTAGGAGGCGTGGATCGAACTCCTGACCTCAGTGCGGTTTCTAGCGTGCCTAGCCGGCCAAGCTTGCGACGTGCTATGGTTTTAACGCAGCGCTGGTCTTAAAGTATTCAAGACAACGGCGAATCTTTTTTTTCCAAAAAATCATTCTTTTATAATTTACATTGAACAAATTTTAAATACGGTGAAGTTTTTTTGTAAACATGCAATGAAAAAATTTCAAATACACAAATGAACATTTGTAGTATGCATTGAACAATTTTTAATGTACGATGAAAAAATTGAAATAAAGAATGAACATTTTTAATATAAGTTGAACAATTTCATAATATACAATGAACATTTTTGTAATAGACGATGAACATTTTTATAAATGAAAGGTGAACTATTTCATAATATGTGATGAGCCATTTCTTAATACGATGAAAATTTTTGTAATACAGGGTGAACTTTTATATAATACACAATAAAGAGAAGAAAAACAGAAACAAAAAATAAAAGAGGAAACGTAAAAGAAAAAGGAAGCAAAACAGAAAAAATAAAAAACCGAAACAAGACAACTGAAAGCTTGACAAAAACAATGAAGAAACTGGAAGCAAAAAACTATGGAAGAAAAACGAAAAAAACCCGCAAGGAACAGAGAAGGAAGCAGCAGCGAACAAATCAAACGGCAAACGCCAATCCTGTATGTGGTCCGGCCTAACCGAAGGCTCGCCTCAGCGAAAGCACAACGTTCTGACACTGACGAGTGTCAAATAGGGCTTGCCCATGAGATCGGCCTGGAGACCAGGGATCCAGGGTCAATTTGGATCGTGTCCATAGTGTACCACGCCTGGCCTGGAGCTTGCCTGAAGTGTGCCTGGGTGGTGTTTGGTTACTATCCTGAAGAAATGAGTGCTAGCCTGGCTCCTTGACGTGACAACCTACTTAGCCTGGTATATAACCCAGGCATGCTACTTAGCCTGGACCAGGCGCTCAAAAAGGGACGCCTGGCTGGCTGCCTGGTACTAATCAGCCACGTTTCGATGAGACTTGTTGTCCTTTTAGGTATATTATAATACTAGTAGTTGTTTAATACTTCTCCAGGCCAGGCCAAAAACAAAACAACCCTAGTCTAGGCTCGCCTCACCAGGCAGGAAGCACCAAACGTACTAGGCTCAAATCAGGCACCTTATTTTTCCAGGCAGGTACCCCAGGCCACTAACCAAACACACCCCCAATCCTGGATCTCCCAATTGCTCTCCTTTATTTTTAACTAGGGGTTGGGGCGCCACCCGGTGGCGCTTCTTGAGAGGAATCTGGGCGGTGCCAGGTTGAAAGCGCCCATTCCACTTACTTTCGCGACAAATTTCGGAAGAGCTAAATAAATGACGCTTAAATACAAGGAGATTAGGGCATCTGAAACACAAAACACTGGATGGCATGATGTAGAACCAGAAAGACGGAGTTCACACATACTCATTATCTAATGAATCAGTATATGTTGCAAGTTTCTGCAGTGGTAAGAATTCAACATTCAACCGGAAAGACAAAGAGAGCTCACACATACGCATTATCTAATGAATCAGTATATGTTGAAGTTTCTGCAGTGGTAAGAATTCAACATTCAGTTGTGACATGAAGTGCTACACCAAAACAATAAGAGCACAGCGACGGAAAGTTTAAAGGGTATTCAAGCCGAATGCTCAAATTAAAATCACCATGAAATGTGAGGAAAATGCCACCCCTATGTGGATTCTGCAGACATGTCTTGCAAGTAACAATACCATTCAATAAGCCAGAAATTTTGTAGACATCAACTGGAGTCAAAAAGTGCTTTCAATGCTAACCGTCGGAGGAAGACAGTCTTCAGCATGTCTCCTAAGAACAGAGAAACCACCACGGGTACTTGTATCCGAGGTTGCTAGTGTCCTGCAGAAGGAATGTATGATGACTTTCTCGAGTTCTTGTGGTTTAGGACCCAAGCTTGTGAGCTCACCTTACTAATTAAAGGGGGTTCAAAGGGGAAAATTAATGAACGTACATGTAAACAGAAACATGGAACATTACTAACAAAGAAGACTGCTACATGAAACAGAACTAAACAGGACCAACGGACCATCTCGTAGAACATCTGACACAGCTAGCGACAATAATCAGGTTAACTCAGATAATCAGGTGAACCTGCAAAACGCAAAGGTACATGCATTCAAATATTAGTGAGAAAACACGTACAAATATTGAAGTGCTAAATATTAAAAGGCTTACATTGTCGATATCACATATTCTAATTCTTTTTGTCAAATGGTGACGTATCAAGAATCCCATACTCCAAATGTCCATCGTACCGATATTATATGTGAAGAAATGTACACAGTAAAGGACAAGGCTTTGTTACAAGGTATCTACCATTATGTTTCAGAAGAGTGTCATGTTGTAGCCCTCATTTTGAAGCTTTGCCTCAATAGTCTCAGACAATAAAGAAGGGTATTATGACTATTATGAGTAAGTCCTCTAGAATATCAACCACTACTGTGGGAACTGATGTGCAGATAATGGAATAGAAAGCAGTACTCTAATCTATCAGCACAAGAGTTACAGAATATGTAGTGTGCCTAAATCAATTTATTAAGAACTTAATTAGACCAGCGTACATTACAAGAGGTCCAAAAAGGCCAAAAGGGAGTGCGGGATGATGCTTCCGTATATTCATGCATTTGGATAGTCGAATTGTAGGTGACAAGTAACAAAGGTAACACAGATATACTTAGCTTACATCATATGAGAAACACACAGAGGAGGGAATACGTACCAGAAGAGCATTAACACAAAGAAAGCATTCTGGTAGAAGTTATAGAGAATCATGTATGTCATAGCCCGATGGTTCCAGTGCTTGTGCGCAAGAAGCGATCTATTAAAAAAAACTGCCCCATAACAAATCTGAGGCCATCACTACTTGACAACCTTCTTGACCACATATACCAAAACTAACATCAGCCATTTGTATCATTGAAATATAATTTGCCCCTGCAAATAGAAAACAAGATCATAAAAAACCAGACTGTCAAGATGAACATGGGAAGATGCCAAATAGTGGAGAAAATAGTTAGCCATGTCTCCAAAATGAAAGGTGACAGTAAAACTGACAAGTTCAATGTACATCAAAAACTTATATTGGCATAATTTTGCAGTATTGTTTGTTTGATCTTCAATTGTCAGAAATGACTTGTGCCTCTGTACTCGTTGTAACGTTCAACAGATAGGGACCTTATTATTGTATAAAACCTTATCAGTATATAACTGGATTGCACAGACAGAAATGCAATGCACATCATGTGATTCCACTCCTTCCTCTTAGTCCAGCCCCCTCTTAGCACAGAAACCGAAGAAATATTTGCAACATGGATGTGTACAATTAGTCTTAAACAAAGAACAAGCATAATCTTCACAAGGTCCAGCGTGGCAAACCATGTCTACAGTTCTCAAATAAGATGTCGCGATATCATCACCGACTTGTTATTCCAGCCATACATTAGAAATTCCATCATTAGCATTTGTCAACATACAAAAATATCTGTCAATAATCAGAAATCTAGCACCAAATAGAACATTGTGAGGCTTGCTAATTGTACTATGGAAACTGTGGCACCGTTGCTACACAGAGAATCTATACATCAGGCATAAAAATTTGCGAAAGATTACATGCACTTGAGTTCTGTGGCTGAGTCGTAAAATTACAGGTTTATACATGGAATAGGAAACCAGTTTAAGTAAGGTAGTAAACATCGGTTTCTATTTTCCAAGCAAAGTACAGGTATTTATTCCCCTGTCTTGGACAAGACAGAAATTGGTATGTATGTTCAAACTCTATTTTTCCAAGCAAAGTACAGGTATTTATTCCCCTGTCTTGGACAAGACTGAAATTGGTATGTATGTTCATACTGGCCAGATGCTACATGTACCTCAGTATTAGGTATTATTCCCCTGTCCGATAATGCTAATAATAATTATTTTTCCAGAGAAGCAAACTAAGGAGTTACTTAAATATAAAGGTCCGACCTCATACTTCCGAGCAATAGGCGCCAATAGGAACCATAGTGTGATAATAATCCATGTTTTCATAGTGACAAAAAATAGTGCCATCAACAAGATATCTGCAGTAGTGGAATTCACACCACATTGGTCATTTGCGCTAACATTTTACAGAAAATAAGGGTTGTCATATACATTACCAGGTAATCTCTATTTGTCTCGAATAAATATGAAATTTCTTTTTTGTTCCACCAGATTGTCCTGAGGTATATATTTGAACTTCTACAAGATGAACAAATAATTGTTATAAGGAGCACGGACTGGAAATAAAAAATTATCCAAACATTGTGAGAAGACCTTACCAGTTATTCTTCATCCTCAAACCACACTGCATCCCTGTGCCCAAGACGACCTCCAGACATGACCATGGACAGCCGCTGCGCCGGCGACCTAGGTATGACAGATCGAGTCGATGGCGCCCCGAGGAAGCCATAGGCCAGGAGATGGCAGCGAGGGATGGGAGGAGCAGAGGCGACGCATCATGCAAGAGGAGAGAGCGGGATCCCTTCGCCCTTCTCTGCGGCCGCTGCCACCGTGGGCGCATGAGCCCGGGCGGGAGACGCCGCGATCGACCGAGGAAGAGGGACGAGCGGGTCCCCGCCACCCTCATGATGACCTGCTCCTTCCACCGCCCCCATCCCCAATCTCCTCGCCTCTCGCGACCTAAATCATCCACCACTCCCTTGATCTGTGATGTTCACAACTCCTGCTGCTGCTAGGGCTCGGTGGGGGCGGCTAGTACCGCACTGGCGGAGGGGAGACGAGGTAGGCTGGCAGTGTGTTGCTGCAATGGGATGGAGATGGGGTGCGGCAATGGCGGCGGCTAGCATGCTGATCTTTTCCAGAAAACAAATAAAATATGATTCCTTGGTCTTCAAAGAAAATAGAAATCATTTTCATAATTCCAATATGAAACGACTTTATTTGTAGAAGTAAGCAAGGCAAGCAACTCAGCCAAATGGATGCGGTATATACATGAATACATACGTAGCAAAAGGAAATCATATATGCATGGGACATGGGCACAACACAAAAAATTCTTTATGCATATTTCACATACATAACTAAAGTTAATGATCATCTCATGCAAAAATAGTCACTAATTAATTAAATCAATTCATCCAACATTATACTGCTAGTCTGATACAACTTGTACGGAGGATTATTATAAGAGAGCACTTCTAGAATTATGCAGATATAAACTGTTTGACATTTATGTCAACAAACTACAAACCACCATGCATGTTGTCTGGTCAAGTTCTAATGGGATGACTGTAAAACGATTTACCTCCAAACTATATTGACAGAAAAATAGAATGGACTCAGCTTAATCTTTGAACTTGTGTAATTAGCACTCGGTCGTTTGCAAAAACAGTTCATCTGGTTATATTTAGTACCTACTTAAGCGAGCATAGAAATGTTTATCCTCAGTTCCTCACAAACAAAGAATAAGAATACATGTGTAAGACCAATACTATAACTGGCTATCAAGAAAACTAAACAATAGAAGAAACATAAAATAAAGGATGGAAGATTGGACCTACCTGACTAAGAATGCCACAGGATACAGTAGGATTTCCTTCTTTATGGCTGGCTCCCAGAGAATTTCCAGAGAATGCATATTGACCAAGCTCATGTAGTCCTCGATAGAGCAAAAATCCAGGGACAACCTTCATAACTAATATCCAACCACCTGAGTAGAAAATACAAACCTTGTTATCTGTAGTCATAACATGTAAATTGAATAGTAGATTATTGCTAAGTTAGCAGCTTACAGTGAAAAGTTCTATCCTACAGAAAAGGGAAAAGAAATGCCACCTGTAAGCCAGATCCAAATATATAGATGGCCAATCATTGCAGCAGCAGAATAAACGAAAAGTTTCACTTTAAGAAGGAATCTTAACTCAAGATATTAGATGTTTAAGTCACTGATTGTGGCTATCTTAACAGATGAAACGAAAGATGCCACAAAAAGGCAAAAATGCAATCTGTAAAAGTATGTAGATGAGGAAAAACATATGCCATAGTAATTGACTCTGAAGATCAATTTGGATTTTGGAGTACATATATTTGCTTTCCACAAAAACAGAAGCTCAGTGAAATATCTGAATTGTACATATATTTAGATTTTGAAGATCAATTAGTTCTTTCAAAAATACTCAGTAAACAAAGAACTCGAAGCTGCATCACACAAGAGAGAAGGGTGCTTCTCTCCACTCCTGAAAATACCTGCAGGTGATGGCGCGCACGGCGAGCAGCATCTCGTCGGGGCTGGCGACCTCGGCGCCGGCCAGCCGCACGAGCGAATGCGCGGCGGACTCGACGGGGAAGCAGCCCCCGGCGTCCTCCGTGCAGAACGAGAGCGCCTCGCAGAGCTCCGTGAGCGACGCGAGCAGCGCGCCTCCCTCTGCACCCTCCGAGGCGACGGCCGCCACCATCCGCCGGAACTTGCCGCCCCGAGCCTCCATCCGCACCTCTGCGGCGGCCGGTGACGAGGGCGAGATGCACGAATGGCGGCAGGTTCCGGCCCTACCGGTCGATCTAGGGCGAGGAAGAGGGGAGGAGCTCGTCAGTGGTGGGGAGATGGTGAGGGAAGAAGAGAAGGGGTGGGGGCGCCGGCAGATCTGAGCCTCTTCCTCACCCGCCGTTTGGCGGCGCGGGCAGATTAGGCCGTTTCTGCGGCGAGGCCGACGTCGGCGGGTGGGATGTGGCAGCGCGGGGCGGCGGAGCAGAGGCGAGAGCGAGGGAGACGAGGAGGTCGCGTGCGAGCAGGGAGAAAGGGGAACGCGTGCAGCGCTAGCGCCAGGGGAGATATTCTCTGAGAGCAGTTTTTGTCGGGTTCGATCCAACGTGGCACGCGCGAGCGAGCGCCCCTGATGCACACTAATGTTTTGGATCTCCGCGCGCCAATGGGCAGGCCAAATACGACCCAGGTAGACAGAAATCTTCAGCGAGAGCTCGTCTGACGCCTCACTTAATGCGACGAGTAGTCGCCGCGCTGGTATGCGGCGCTCACGCGCCTATTGTGTTGGGCTGACCCATGTAACATTATAGTTAAGCTCCGGTTTTGAGAAGCTATAGAAACTTCCGATTTAGGATTTTTTCTCTATGTTATTTTTGGGTTTTTCGCTGACTTTTTTTTGTTTTTCTCCATATTTTTTCATTTTCAATTTTTTGAATATTTTTCAAATCTGTAAAAAAAATTGTGAACTCTTTCAAAATTCGTAAACTTTTTCAAATGCGTGAAATTTTTTAAAATTTGTGAACCCTTTTCAAATCCATGAAAATTTTCAAACCCGTGGACGTCTTTGAACCTATAACTGTTTTTCAGACTCACAATTTCTTTGAAGTTTACGATCTTTCCTCAAATTATTGAACTTTTTAAAAATTTGTGCCTTTTTCGAATTCATGCACTGTTTTCAAATTTGTGATTTTTCCAGATATATGCTTTTTAAAAAGTCAACGGTCGAAGTAGTTAACAGTTGACCGGTCAATAGTGAACCGAGCGAACCAAGTGGGAGTGTGATCGAGCCAAGTGTGTGTGTGAGCTAACCAAGTGACGAGCGAGCGGCCAGCACGTTTGCTGGGTCGGCCCAAGCAAGCGGTCACTGGGTGCCAGTTTGCGAACCTGCGTATGAAGCGCCGATAAGGAGTAGTGGTCCTTTTTTCGTTCTCGGACAATATTTTCTCTTTAATTGTTTCTTTTATGTTTCTTTCTAGCGGTTCTCTACAGTTATCTTCCACTAGCAAGATGCCCATGTGTTGCAGCTGTTATTTCAAAATGTGATATATTATATAAAGAAATAAAATATCTTTGAAACAAAAAAAGAGAAGAGAAATATATTTCTACAAGCTATTGCATAAAAGAAAGGGAAAGATAACTCTGCATGAAGTAAATACATAACAAGTTTAACAAAGAATGCAAGGCACACACCAAGTAGACGGACTAGATCAGAGAAGACACAAACGAGCTGAGTGTGCCAGACGGACAACATTAGCATGGATCTTGTTAATCATCAGGTAGATGGCGGTGACGTCCACAGAACTAGCTAGAGGTATCCACTGCTGCAAATGGGCAAATATTTTAAACTAGCAATTAGAGTGCCAATTAAGAAAAAATATGTTCAATAGTAAATTTATTGCTAGTCAGCCACAAGGATCAGCAAAGTGCAGAAAAGTCAATCCAGTAAACACGGAGAAATTGACCCTATGTACTAGATAAGTGTGCCAACAAATCAGTAAAATAAGTCGGTTTCCAGGTAATGTTCAACCACAATCGAATACAACTCCAAGCAAATCTAGCCAAGACACAATTGAGGATAATGTGCCTTATGTTCTCAGTCTCTCCACAAAGTGAACATGCTGCATTAACCCTACTATTGCATTTGAGAATCTGATCACAAGCCATAAGGTGCTTCGTAATGACTTTTTGAAGAAAGATCTTGATCTTGAGAGGGGTTCGAGCACACCAAACACCGAAAAAACAGTTAGAGTAATGCCCCAGCACTAGCTTATAATAAAACGATTTGACCGAGAACTTTCCCGACTTGGAATGAAGCCCAAGCAACCGACCAGGAGCCTTCAAGAGGGTAGGGAAAATGGAAGTAAGATTCTTCCAATTTGCCAATTCTTCAAGAGACGAGGAACTTCGGAAACAAAAATCCCATTGACTAGCGGCGTGCTCCAAAATGGAGCCCTCTTGGTTAGCGGTTGGAAAACAAAGAAGGAAAAGAAAAACTAAGGGGGCCGCCCCTAGCACAAATTGAGCCAAAAAGGGGGGCCAAGGTCCCCGAACTAACTTCAAATTTGACCAAACTCCTAAATATGTCACAAATTTTAATCAGGGATTTCCCGAACCGGGACCTTCCTCTAGGATTGGCAATTGAAGGCTCCACATCTTGGAAGTATTTAGCTTTGAGAATTTTAAACCAAAGAAATCTAGGAGATTAATGATGGATACACAACCACAACTTGACCATTTTTTTTCATGATGGAGGTGTTAATGATACCCAACCCCTAAGGTTTTTGGGTGTACACATGAGCTTCGGTTTAACCAACCTGTATTTCTTTTTAATGTTGACATTATTCCAATAAAAGCCACTATTATGCTTGTCAACATTCCCATGATTGCTATCAGACAAGCGATAGAAACCCATACTGAAAATAGGAAGGCTGGGGAGAGAGAGGGAGAGAGAGAGAGAGAGAGAGAGAGAGAGAGATGACTTTTTGAAGCGCCGATAAGGAGTAGTGGTCCTTTTTTCGTTCTCGGACAATATTTTCTCTTTAATGATGGATACACAACCACAACTTGACCATTTTTTTTTCATGATGGAGGTGTTAATGATAGCCAACCCCTAAGGTTTTTGGGTGTACACATGAGCTTCGGTTTAACCAACCTGTATTTCTTTTTAATGTTGACATTATTCCAATAGAAGCCACTATTATGCTTGTCAACATTCCCATGAGAGAGAGAGAGAGAGAGAGAGAGATGACTTTTTGAAGCGCCGATAAGGAGTAGTGGTCCTTTTTTCGTTCTCGGACAATATTTTCTCTTTAATGATGGATACACAACCACAACTTGACCATTTTTTTTTCATGATGGAGGTGTTAATGATACCCAACCCCTAAGGTTTTTGGGTGTACACACGAGCTTCGGTTTAACCAACCTGTATTTCTTTTTAATGTTGACATTATTCCAATAGAAGCCACTATTATGCTTGTCAACATTCCCATGATTGCTATCAGACAAGCGATAGAAACCCATACTGAAAATAGGAAGGCTGAGAGAGAGAGAGAGAGAGAGAGAGAGAGAGAGAGAGAGAGAGAGAGAGAGAGAGAGAGAGAGAGAGAGAGAGTTATGTATGCCTCACCAAGGGCTACCATGGAGCCCACTTTTAGTTGAATCTGTCGAAACTCCGCCGCATGATCATCCAAATTCATTCCTCGGATATGCAAAATTTCTTGGTGCGTGCGGTTTCTGCTTTACTACATCTTGTTGCGAGCACAGGAAGCGAGATCGTGCCAAACCGGTGGAGGTTCTCTGATGAGGCTGGTGCAGAGCCATAGAAAATGTGACAACGACGCACCACTTTAGTGTGATGCTATATTTTTAAGCAACAAGCGTAGTCTTTGTCATTGGGATTACGTCATTTCTGTTATAAGATAGTTCCTATAATATATTTATGAGAAAGACACATGAATATATGACACGCCAACTACATAACTATAAAATCCAAACTACTATCCTAACCTACTCATAATTGTTGGCAAACTACAAGTTTCTCAGAGGTTCGGAAAAAACCTTGTAAACATCCACATATACATTTTTAGTAGTCATTTGGAGTTGTACATGTAAAAGATGCACATGATTGTAAAATTTGAAAGATGTTTTTTTAGCTGGATTTTAAAGCATCTTTAAGTTATTAAATATATGGTATAAATCACCAAAAAAATAATTACCTTAGCTTGGGACTTCTAGTAACTAGATAATACCCTCAGCGTTGTTGTGAGAATTGGTTACAATATATTTTGATGATATTGGTTGTATGGAGAATAAATATTTAGATTAATAACAATAGGCTAATATGATTATTATATAGTGTAAAATATTTATTGAACATAAGTATCATAATAAATATTTCCCATGCATGGTTTATTGAGATGCACCTTTTCCATGCATGCATCCATGGTTGCATGTTGAGATGACATATTTGCATTAAAGATGCTAGTTAGTTGGAGCATGCAACTGAAAGAAGATAGAGTAATAATTGATGAGGTGGCATCTGTGGTGAGGTGACATATATACATGTTAAGACAAATAGAAGTAGCGGAGTTCAACTATTTAGCTGTACTAGAAAATTACCCACACTTTACATGATTTATTGTGGATGAGTTGCATGCATAGGAAAAATAGGTAGACAATAGATGAAGCATGCAAAAAAAGAAAAATATATAATAATTAATGAAGTGTCATATGTGGTAAGGTAGCATATGTCCATGTTGAATGAAATATAAGTAGTGGGGATCAACTATTTAGATATATAGGATAAAATGTGTTAATGTAGGCTGAAGGCAACCGAGCCTACATGATGTGTGAACTAGCAGCCACACTATTTCCTTCGAGGCCTTCATCACATTGGAGCCGAACATACGACCATAGTTCCTCCTTGTGAAATTAGTTGTTAAGGAGTACCAATTATAAGTGTCATTTTCATGTGCGCCACTTATCATAAACTAGGAGTTTTGGAGGGATTTATATCCTCACGCACGGAAGGGATGGACATGTTTGTTTGTGCTTTTTGGAAATTCGTTTAAAAACAATAAAATATCTCTTAAATTATGCATCCAAATTACAAACCGGGTGGGTCAATTGAATAGGTTTCTAACCTAAGGAATATGTTATTATAAGTTTATAACCAAATATCCCATCCAACAACCGATCTCTTTTTCTTGAGGAGTTTCAACTCAAGACGGGGGCATATTGAGAGATGCTTGAGGGACAAAATTGGAGTCGTCTTCTTGTGCTTTACTATCATTGAGGTACATATCGTGGTAAGAAAAAGAAAGACCTGCAAGAGTTCTTTATGAGAGTGGGGGCTTTCTAATTTCAAGTTGTTGGGGAAAGTAATTCTTGAAAAAATCACTTTGGCTCGACGAGGGCCGAAGATACAGTGGAGGGAAGGCGTTCCATATATAGAGGCGCAAATCTTGAAAAGGCGCAAAAGAAATTCAAATTTTAAGAAAAAATATCTAATTGAAATCGAAATAACTTTTTTTAAGATTAAACAAAATGGTTCGCAAATAAAAACGCTAGTGCCACAAGTAGTCAATTTTTTACGCGATTCAAAATTGGATCAGGTTTCACTACCAAAAGATAATGAAACAATACAAAAAGCGTCTTGACAGAACAAAGAAACAAATGAACGTGAAAATAAGGTTCAAACCACTCAAGAGAAGAGCCAACCCTCCTGCCGCATGCACAACTAGCAAGAAGACTATGAAAAAGCGAGAGCAATCAATCCAACTAGGGAGAAGTTATCTTACATGGGGGAGAACCACACCCCAGGCATCAACGCAGACATGTGCAGATCCCCATAATATGAAGGGCAATGACTACATGCATCTCCTCTTGTGTCTTTATGTTTCCTCATCACCAAAAGACTAGAGACTAAGATCTAAAGACCACCACTCCATAGAAGTAAAGCGACCATCTATGTAGTCTTCATCCATTTCCTAGCTCCCATACCTTGCGTCTCCAGCATCTCTAGTGATCATCAAAGCATCTTCTCCTCGCCCACTTCGCTCATTCTCATGCTGCTCCAACAAGGTCCTCTGTAATGCAGTAGCTCCTTGCTCCAACATTGTATGATCCTCATCATTTTGTAGCGTTGCCCAGTAACTCATAAAAGCTACAACATAGCAAACTAATTTAGCAGGTGATCTTAGTAATTTAAATTCAAAATAATCCCTGTTCCCGAGCTTCCAAATTGCCTAGCACAATGCTGCCAAGCCAACAATTTGCAGGTTCCTACTCTGAGGTAGGAATCTGGGAATCCACAATAAGTATTGGGAAAAATACCCAGGCCTATCTCCAGCACCAGTAGTCTTACTCACTATATTCGACACATATTTGGCAGCAAAGCAGTGGAAGAAAAGGTGGTGAATATTCCCGTTATCATGGATCGTTCACCCACCAATAGGGAGCGTGAGCTAGATTTAGAACGTCATGAGACAGGTTAGTTTTACCCTACTGATGGCAGAACCGACACATACTTATTTTTATCTCAAGATCCTCCTTATCAAGGCCCCCTTGATCTTTTGGTCTACATATTGCGTTCCACCTCATGAGGTGGTATTTACGCTTATCCTTGTCAGATTGACAGAAAAATCAGGACTTGTAGCAGTCCAATCTTTCTCATACCATTCAAGTATTTAAAGAAGAACAATGCGAACATCGACAAACTCATAAGAACAACATTGATTAGAACAAGTCTTACCCCATAAGACATGAGCCTGCCCATTCAGCAACGAGCTTTTTCTCACAACGTTCTTCAATGCTCTTCCATTCCCTATTGAGGAGATTTCCAAAATGCATCAGAATACCAATTGAGATGGAACGAGCCAGACTCACAACCAAACAATTATTTGTGTTGATCCACTTCTTCTTTAGCTTTTTCCAAAGCAAGAGAGTTTGCTCTTGTGAAAATTTATGATGAGGCCCGATAACTACTCGAACAAACAAAGAATCACTTCCATCTTCTTGGCGATGCTCCATGAAGATGATGATGTCGTGTTATGCAAGGCCAGAAACTCCACCACCAACAAGATACAGAATGAGGCCACCAACTTGGCCGGCCTCCTTAGCCCGGCCGACGGGCACCACGAGAAAGGTTTGCAACAATATTGAAGAGAATGGACGACAAAGGATCTCTGTGATGAAATCCCTTTCCCTTTCTCGTCTACAAACATTGACCTACATCAGCATTCATTTTAACCAATGCTATCACCGTAAACAAAAGAAAATCAATCCACTATCATCATTTTGCTGGGAAGCCTTTTATGCTCGTGGCTTGTGCAGAAAAGTCCATTTTACTTTGTTATATAAGCTTTTCCAAATCCACCTTAAAGACAACTTCTTTATGTTTCTTAAAGTTCATATATTCATGCGTGCGTAATACCAGAAAGTCAGCGAATGATTAGTTCTAGTCCAGAAACCAATCGGACCCTCCTTATTGTATTGTTCCTGCCTAGTCTCATCATTTAGAGAGCAAGAAACTCGTGCAATGTACGATGTGACATATGGTCGCAGTATTGCCAATTCCATCCTCTTGTTTTCTGGCCGGTCCTGACCCCGTCAGAATTCTCCCTCGCAAGCACGAGGCAGCATGCAGACCGGAGACCACGCCAATCGAAGCAGTACGCACGTCGCGTACGTACTCCCAAGCTATATAAGCACGCTTCCATTCCATGCTCCATCGCACTCATCACCGCAGCCTGCTAGCAATTAACCAAGCTAAGCACCTTGCTTCGACCTGTTGGCACAGTTTCCTCACAAGTCACAAGTACATTCCGATCAAGTGATCGGCGCGCGTTGGCGTCACAAGCCATGGCGTCCTCCAAGGGCTCCTGGGCCGCACTTGCGTTGCTCCTCCTCGTTGCTCTCGCGTCCACGGCCGTCAATGGCGACCACAAGCTCTCCGCCGGGTACTACGACAAGACGTGCCCCAACGTGCAGCGCGTCGTGCGGCGGGTCATGGCGTACAAGGTCGCCGGCGAGCCCGCCGTCGCACCCGCCATCCTCCGCCTCTTCTTCCACGACTGCTTCGTCAACGTACGTACCGAAATACCTACCGCACTCGTGTCCTGTTCTCCTGCTGATCCCTAGCTAATTACACGTTGCGTGCGTGCAGGGATGCGATGCCTCCGTTCTCCTGGACGGCACGTACTTCTCCGAGAGCGAGAAGGACGCGCTGCCGAACGCTTCCCTCCGAGGCTTCGAGGTGATCGACGAGATCAAGTCCGTGCTGGAGCACGACTGCCCGGCCACCGTCTCCTGCGCCGACGTACTCGCCCTGGCGTCCCGGGACGCCGTCTCCATGCTCGGAGGGCCCGCCTGGAGCATGCCCCTCGGCCGCATGGACTCTCGCACCGCCGACAGGGACGGCGCCGAGAACCTCCCCAGCCCACGCGACAACTACACATCGCTCGTCTCGACGTTCAGGGAGCGCGGCCTCGACGCCCGCGACATGACCGCCCTCTCCGGCGCGCACACTGTAGGGATGGCCAACTGCCATAACTACAGGGGCCGCATCTACGGCACCGACGGCGACACCAACATCGATCCCTCCTTCGCGGAGAAAAGGCGGCAGACGTGCCCCGACGGTGACAATGAGGGTGGCATGGCGCCATTTGACGAGCAGACGCCGATGACATTCGACAACGCCTACTACAAGGATCTGATCGCGCGGCGTGGCCTCCTCAGCTCCGACCAAGCACTCTACGGCTCGGGCGGGCGGCAGGACGATCTTGTGGAGATGTATAGCAAGGACGGCAAGAGGTTCGCCAAGGACTTCGCTAAGGCCATGGTAAAGATGGGGAACATACGCCCGTCCAAGGGAACAACTGTGGAGGTCAGGCTCAGTTGCAAGATGGTCAACTAGCGGTTGATTACTACAAGAATCTGATAGTGCAACCCATTCATGTTTTTGGGTCAAGTTTGTCAAATAACTGTAAATGCATATTCCTTTATTCATTCATTAATTTGCCAATCATGTATTTTCTTCATTTCACAAAAAATACAAATTCAAATTTTATACTCTCTTTCCAAGACATATCATTTTGCTTCTGGTATTTTCCAAGATAGTTCGTCCATCTATTTATCTAATCGGATTTCCTAAATCTCAACTAGATGAGATTTAGCTATGTCATATCTAAGTCCATCACCACATGATCAAAAAGGAAAAAAAAAAGCTACAAGATTGGTGCAACTATGCTCGCGCTCGTATGTTTTGTTTTTCCGTTGTTTGCGATGCATCGTCTTCTATGCGCCAGGCCCAATAGTGAATTTTTCTTCTTCAAAAAACAGGGCACCGCCCCAGCTCCACATTTTTTAATATGAAGCCAACCCCAAACACAACGTCAGCGGAAGTGCTCGGGGCAGGCACATGCACCTGAACCAGAAAACGGAAAGAAAACTAGGACCTCCAAGTCTGAAAACCCCAAAAAATAGAACACAAAATCCTCACAGGGGAATGGGTACACAGACTCCAGAACTGAGCAGGTACTAAGGCTAAGATGATCAACACAGCGCACCACCCAGTTCAGTTGCACCGCAACCCACATGAGATAACTCTAGTGAGATGGGGAACTACCTCATCAGCCTGGATCCAGCTAGAGCAGCAGGGGAGGCGTTCGAGCAAGCCCCCAGATCACCTTGGTAGAAGCCTCCAGACTTGATCGATCTGCACCTGCGCACAACACCCTCCAGAGATCGCATGACCTGGCCACGCTTCTCAGCATGTCCTACAAACCAAGCCAAGGAACACGATTAAAACACATGTGTTCAACATTTCCAAATGGCCCAAAGAACACCTGCATGCATGGCATTAGCAACAATATGTTTTCTATTACCGAGCCATCATCCTGCAATGCTTTCAAAAGCAGGCTTGGGACAACAACTGGCAATAGGTTGAATACTCCGCCAAAGTTCTTTGGCCACTACACACTCAAAGAAGTGGTGAGTGCAAGATTCTAGTTCAGAGCAAAACAAGCAATGCAAGTCATCAACATTCTGCCTTTTACAGAGATTATCTCTTGTGAGAATCTTATTGTGCGCTAAAAGCCACAAAAATATGTGAATTCTAGGGGGAAAATGAACTTGCCAAACAACAGGAACAAAAATGGGCACTACACCCCTAAAATTAACTACAACATACAAATAGCTAATATTGTATTCTCCTTTGGAATTAAGTTTCCAAATGAGAGAGTCATTATCAGCAGATAAAGAAAGAGACCTAGAAATGCTAATCAAATCAAACCACTGGTGCATGCGCCTCTCATCTACACACCTCCTAAACATCAGTTTAAGGTTCAAACCATCCCAGGCATCAGGTATGTTGATACATTGCTCATTATACATTACAGTGCCAGGAACTAAATAGCAAGATTACATAAACCAAACCATTGATTTCCCAAAACTTCACTCTTCTTCCTTTCCCCACTTGTCAATTATAACCAAAATGGCAGCCTGAGCAACCCACATTACTCCTTTCCAAAAAGGAGAGGAATGGAGGGTAGGACTAGAACAGAGGTTGGGAGCATTGATTTTGTATTTAAAATCCATAATCGGTTTCCAGATCTTTCCCTCTCCCTGCCCATATCTATTAACCCAAGGGGCTAAGGGGTATAAGTTAGAGGTCCAAACCAAAGTTGTATACAATCATACCTTTTTCCCTGACATGATTGGTAGTATATACAAGTTAGTAGCTTAGATATGCGATTAGATGTGAAGCTATGACACAAAATAAATGGTTTCAATTTTTTGTTGTTTTCACCTCAATGTCACCATGTTTAAGCATAATTCTTCAAGAGCAATGCATGTTGCATAGCTCATTAGTATATCAAGAGTTCCTACTTGGTATGTTGCAGCTTACTCTTCTGCTTTTAATATAGTGTTTGATTTCTCATGTATATCAGTATATAGGAGACTAAATGCTGACTAAGAGAGCGGTGATACATAAATAATTGAAGCATTGTCATATTCCATGCATGTATTATTATTTCGCACTTTATATTGCTAAGAAGATAGTTCAATGTTGCTTGAGATTGCATGATATGCCCTTGATCCTCTTATCTATCATGCATTTTAGACATTTGTTACTCCGATAACTAGGTAATTGCTCTCTATACATTGTAGTGTAACAAAAATACAAGATTAATGACATTATCACTTTTTAATATAGATGAATCCAATTATATATGCAAGTAGAGACCATGTGAGGAGGTCATATAGAAACATATTTGGATTACTTTGTATTGACATGCAGAAAATGAAAAACGACAAACCGTTTCTGGTTCGTGTGGGAAGGACCCCCCTATCGCACACACTGGCCAGGCGACGGTTTAAAACTCCATCGCGGAAAGGGGGTAATTAAAACCGTTTGTATAGGACGTCTTCGCACCAGTGTATGATCTCGGAATATGTGATTTAGTGGAAAACTCATATGCACGTATGGAATGATAAACATCAAAATATGATTCCTAGTCTCGCGTCTAAGACTAGCTCAAGTGTTTTTGGTGATCACGTTTTTAGGATCTTAGGATATCGTTAAGTGTAACGATAGTCCTAAAACAACTTTGAGAATATGACATTAGAAGAACGGTCATATTGAATCCACCCAAACTTGTTTGTTATACTTTGAGATAAAATTTTTGGTAATCAATTATTATAACAAGGAGTGTTAACGTATGATTACGTTCCTTAGACCATGAGATTATCGTAGTCACTTCTTACCTCATGATAAACTTTGGGGTTGATCAAACACCATCTGTAACACGGTGATCATAACGACAACTTACGGGTTCATCGAAAAGTCTGACAAGGGACTAGATAGCTCAAGAGTGGGATTTTCTCCTCCAGTGTGATGGCATCCACCATCATCTGGCCAATCACAAGTAATTATTTCATGGGGATGCTGAAACATGTCAAAGAGAAATAAGAACAAAACCGGTAACGAGGAGATAGCTATAGTGAGGATGTGTATGACTCAAGATGATACCGATACATCTCACCTTAGGTTCTGTAAAGTATCGCGAATCAAAGGGAGTAACACACGGTAACCAAAGGTTCACTCGAATTTCATTCTTGTAACCATAGGGATCAATATGGATGCCCACGATTCCGCTATCGGTCATTGAACAAAGGTTTTTTTGTTCATGCCTATGTTTTACTGAACCTACAGGGTCAAAATCTTAAGGTAATCACAATCTGCCGAGTGTTAGTAGGACAGGAGTAACGAGGAAATATTTTTGAAATAGTTTTGTCAATATTCGAAATAGTTTAGAGAGAAACCGAAAGCGTTTCGACCTCAGCGGAAGGTTTTCGGAGTTTATCGGGCAATACCGGGTATTACCGATAAATAATATATAGGTGGAAAATGTTTCTGGAGATCTTAAATTAATAATAAAAGGCTCTAATAATAGTTAGTAGGCTTTTAAATTTAATTAAATATCAACGGGTGTTAAAAGACCAAGTGGTGGAACGCTACTTGGGCCACATGGGCCCAAGTGGAGGTGGCGCCCCCCTTTCCACCTAGGGAAGGGAGGGGAGACCAAATTGGAGGGGGAGTCCCCCTCCTCTTGGACGACCAAGGGAGGGAGACTTTTCCTTCCCTTGTGGCGCTTCTCCTTCTCCTCCAACCTATATATAATATAGGCTTTTGGCACTTTTGAATACACAAGTTTTGGAGTCTCCTCTAGTTCTGGTTGGTCCTCGTTGATCAATCAGAGATTGACCTAGATCCTCTAATCCTCATAATTAGAAGCCTATTGTGGTTCTTATCTTCTCCCTCTAATTCTCTGGCAACGATTAGCTCTGGACGGGGAAGCGATGCCGGATCGTGAATATCATACGCTTGCAACTCGTAGAGAGGTCGTGCTTTCGGTCTTCCATTCGAGGGACTATTCGTGAGCAGTTCGCGTGATCGTTCATCTATGGCTCAAGGGACTCCAAGTACGATCTACACCATCTCGTCTTCTTCCGCTTCAACTCAGGGTCGGTAACGACCTGATGCAAACCGTTCATCGCATCTTCATAGCGTTCCTGGGTGATCGTAGGCGATTTTTAGTTTTCTACTACGTTCCCCAACAAACCCACTATGATGCAACATTCACATGATAGCTATCGGACATGCGATAGAAACCCATACTGAAAATACGAAGACTAGAGAGAGAGAGAGAGAGAGAGAGAGAGAGAGAGAGTGTGTGTAACGCCCCAGATTCGATGCGCCAGGTGTCCTTCAGTTATTCGCCGTCGTTGCCTTGTCATTTGCTTGCGTGTTGCATTTTGTCATGCCATCATTTGCATTTCATATCATGTCATCATGCGCATTTCATTTTGCATACGTGTTCGTCTCATGCATCCGAGCATTTTCCCCGTTGTCCGTTTTGCAATCCGGCACTCCTATGTCTCCGGCGCCCCTTTTACCTCTTTTCATGTGCGGGTGTTAAACGGTCTCGAATTGATGAGGTTTGTCAAGCGGCCTTGGTATAGCACCGTGAACCGCTGTCAAGTTTCGTGCCATTTGAAGGTCGTTTGGTACTCAGCAGTTAACAAGGTAACCGCAAAAGCCTCTTTGTTGCAGCCCAACACCCTTCCAAAGTGGCCTAAACCCACCTAACTCCCTCCATGCTCTTGGTCGTTCGATCACGATCGTGGCAGCTCCGCTCCTCATTTGGACACTCCTAGCTCCCTCTACCTATATATATGTGCCTTCCCGAAATTCTCGCAGTCAAACCCTAGCTCCCCTCCTCCTCGCAGCTGCGGACGGAATCCTCCGCGGGACATGTCCGCCTCCCGCCACCTCACTCCGACCAACCGCCGGTCGCCACTCACCCCACCGGCCGCTCTGGCCAACCGGCGCGCCACCTCAGCGCCTCTCTCTCTCCTCCACCGCCGCTTGCCGCCCGCCCACGGTTGGCCCGCCCGGCTGCTGCTGCCCGACCGCGCCCGCCCGCCGCCGCCGCGCCCGAGCCGCCCAACCGCCGACCGCACTTCGCCGCCGCCACGCCCAGCCAAGGCCGCCGCCCGTCCGGCTCCTCCATCACCGCGGCGGCAGACGCCACGCCGCCGTCGACCGCATGCCGCCGCCCGATCGCCGACCGTCGCCTCCTCGCCGCCCGAAGGCCGGGCCCCTCCGCCGGCCGCTGTCCGCCTCGCCGGCGTCCTCCCCGCCCGCCCCGTCGTCCTCGGCGCGCCGCCCATGCCGGATCCGCCGTCGTCCGCCTCCCCACCTCGCCTCGTCGATCTCCAGCGAGATCCGCCACCGCCTCGTTCCCCGTGCACTAGGTTGACTTCCCCCCCCCTCTGGAAATCCACTAAGTCCCGAATCTGCAGTTATTTTCATGCATTTTCATTGCATCATAACTCTCTGCATATTGCTCCGTTTTGCGCGTGTAATATGTCAAATTGTTCGCTTCGAAGAGTAGATCATTTAATCTCATTGCATCATTTTCATTTGAGCTCATCTTGATGCCCTAAATGCTGTTAGAAGAGGGCTATGTGATGTTAGTTTCAGATTCTTATCAGTACATGCACTTTTGTCATTTTTGCCATGTTTGATGTGTGCATCCTATGAACTTGAGTCCTACATGTGTTTTGTAATATGCCATGCCATCTTTACAGGGGTGTATGCCATGTATTTTTGTGATCTCTGTGGTGACTAGCACAAGCATGCAAACTAGGCTTCATGATGTTGCTGATTTCAGCCCCTGTTTTGCTGATATTTTGATGCCATGTTAACTTGATGCTACAGAGAGATCCATGCTTATTTTGAGATACTTCAGTAAGGATGTTTTGAACATATGGTTATGCTCTATCCATCCATGCCCTTGTTTGCAATTATGGAGTGCCATAGCTTGAGTCAATCGAGCTCTACTTTTGCTATAAAATGTTTCCTGGCAGGTTGTTTACATGTTATTCAATTTTGTCAAGGTTGTTGTAGTTGATCCGTGTATGCTATGATGTTGTTCTTGCCATGTATAGCTTCTAGGCCATGTCTTCTTACTGTCAGTTGCCTTTCCATGCCATGTATTGCTCTGTCGTGAGTGGTTCAAGCTCACCAACATGCCTACTTGCTGTTGTTCCTGCCATGTATGAATCTGTAATATAACTTGCCATGTTTACATGGGTGCCATCATATTTTCTGATCCTGTTTGGCTTATGGTCAGTAAGGGACATTTGTTATATGCTTTGAGTAGATTCATGCCATAGCTTTGTTTGCCATGTTAAGTTCCTGTAGCATGTTGTTTGATAGCTCTAAACATGCAACCTGATGTTATTTCCTGATAAGTCTGAAACTGTTATTATTTGCAATCTTGCCATGTCATTTTGAGCATGTTCTAGTGATTTCTGGAGATAACTCAGTGTTCATGTTTTGTTATGCTTTACCTGTACATCATGCCCATGCCTTTTGTTCTCATGTTAAGGTCCTGTAGCATGTTGTTTTGATGCTTGCAATATGCCTAGTTGCTGTTTTGGACAGATTGTTGTCATGACTTGTATAGTGTGTATGTGTTGCACCGTTGCTCCGTTTTGAGTGTGCTCTATATGAAACTTGCTTGTTTTTGCATGTAGCTTCATATTATCATGTTGCATCCTTGTTTTGAGGTGTTTGCTTGATGTTTGAGTGCATTTTGCATCAATGCCATGCTTATCTTGTTTTGCTCATATCTTCTAGGCCGTAGCTCCGAATCTAATGAACTTTATATGTAACTTGACTAGAATTTCGTGTAGATCATCTTGGTGCATTTTAAATTGCTGTTTAACAACTTGAACATAAAGTTATTCAGATCTGGACCAATTTCGAAATTTGCATATGAGGACTTACCGGAATTGTTATATGTTGTTCCCGGCCTCATTTAAACTTGCTTTGATGTGTTGTTCTTGTTTGCATCATCTCTTGCCATGATTAGCCTCATCTAGATTTGTCATGCATCATGCCTGTTGTGCATCATGTCTTGTTCATGTGTGGTGTGTTTACCTTGTTGTGTGCTTCTTCTTGTTAGTTCCCGTTTCGTTGCGATCGTGAGGATTCGTTCGTCTATGCTTGGTTCGTCTTCGTGGCTTCATCTTCTTCATGGACTCGTTCTTCTTCCTTGCGGGATTTCAGGCAAGATGACCGCTACCCTGGATCTCACTACTATCATTGCTATGCTAGTTGCTTCGTTCTATCGCTATGCTGCGCTACCTATTACCTGTTTATCAAGCCATCCCAAATTGCCATGTCAGCCTCTAACCTTTTGCACCCTTCCTAGCAAACCGTTGTTTGGCTATGTTACCGCTTTGCTAGTCTTGATACCCATGGTAATGGGATTGCTGAGTCCTCGTGGCTCACAGATTACTACACCAACAGTTGCAGGTACAGGTTATGCGATGACCATGACGCGAGAGCGATGTTTGCTTGCTTTGGAGTTCTTCTTCGATCAGGGGATAGGTTCCAGGTCGGCAGCCTGGGCTAGCAGGGTGGATGTCGTTTGAGCTTCTGTTTATGTTTCATCCGTAGTCGGATGTTGATCTTGTATATGATTTTGATGTATTCTTGTGGCACTCGTGCCTTATGTATGTATCCCCATCTATTATGTAATGTTGATGTAATGATATCCACCTTGCAAAAGCGTTTCAATATGCGGGTCTATCCTTGGTGGGACCTTCGAGTTCCTTTTGGATAGGGTCGCATATTGGGCGTGAGAGAGAGAGAGAGAGAGAGAGAGAGAGAGAGAGAGACATTAATCAGAGACCACCATCCCCCGAGGAATTATATTTGCCTCACCAAGGGGCTACCATGGATCCCACTTCCAGTTGAATACGTCGAAACTCCGCAGCATGATCATCCCAATTCATTCACAAATTTCTTGATTCATATATGCAAAATTTCTTGGTGCATGTGGCTTCTGCTTTACTATATCTTGTTGCGAGCATAGCGAGCGAGATCATGCCAAAGTGGTGGAGATTCACCGATGAGGCTAGTGCAGAGCCATAGAAAATATGACTGCGATGTACCACTTTAATGTGATGCTATATTTTCAAGCAAAAAGTGTAGTCAATTGTAGTATGTTTAGCATTATTTTGTCATTGGGATTACATCATTTCATTTATAAGATAGTTGCCTATAATATGTTTACGATAATGACACACGAATATATGACACGCGAACTAGATAACTATAAATCCAAACTACTATCCTAACCTACTCATTTTTGTTGGCAAACTACATGTTTGTCAGAGGTCCAAAAAAACTTGTAAACATCCACATATACATTTTTAGGAGTAGTCATTTGGAGTTGTACTTGTAAAAATAATGCACATGATTGTAAATTTTAAAAGAAGTTTTTTAGCTGAATTTAAAAGCGGCTTAAAGTTATTAAATATATGATACAAATCACCAAAAATTTAATTACCTTAGGTTGAGACTTGGTTACATTATAATTTGATGGTATTGGTTGTATGGAGCATAAATATTAGACTAACTAGATGATATCCCGCACGTTGTTGTGGGAATATTTTGCAACATATTTCAATGTGTTTTGTTGTATGAAAACACGAATATTTGAAATAATAATATAAACAACTAAAACTAAAAATACCTATAATTTATTAGTTTGATTACTATATATTTGTAATTTTTAATTAAATATAAATAGCATAATAGAATGAAAATTCTCATGTATATTTGCATGTTGAGATGGGCCTTTTTTCCATGCATGTTTCATGATGAAGTGACATGCTTGCATGTTGAGAGATATATGTAGTGGGGGTGGGCCTTTTCTCATGCATGTTAGGCGATGATGTGACATGCTCGCATGTTAAGAGAAATAGTTATCGGGGGGCTAGCTATTTAGATATAGAAGATAATAGTAGGCTAATATAATTATTATATGGTGTAAAATATTTATTGAATATAAGTATCATAATAAATATTTTCCCATGCATTGTTTATTGAGATGCACATTTTTTCCATGCATGCATGCATGGTTACATGTTGAGATGACATATTTGCATTAAAGATGCTAGTTGGTTGGAGCATGCAACTAAAAGATGAGAAAGTAATAATTGATGAGGTGGCATGTGTAGTGAGGTGACATATATACATGTTAAGATAAATAGTAGTAGCGGACTTCAACTATTTAGTTGTACTAGAAAATTACCCACGCGCTGCAGTGGGAATACATGCTAAAAGTGGTAGGTTCATGGCATGGATAAAGTGTGAAATTAACTATGATGAGATGTTATGTTGATGACATGGCAGACATACATGATTGATTGTGGATGAGTTGCATGTATAGGAAAAATAGGTAGATAATATATTAAGCATGCAAAAATAGGAAAATGTCGGGACCCCGATCCTAAGTCACACCGATCTAGCATGTAACACATCATATCACTTTGCGATCTCACGCACGGTATTCCCACGGGTGCCACCTTACCTGGCCCGGGACAGTTTGCGCATTTTGGCTCACGTATATGATAGTGTCGCTAGCATCCATATGACATAGAACCCAGGCCGACATGACTAGTCGTGAATCCAAAGTGGCACTAACTTACAGGGACATGCATACATGACCCAGCAACGAACGTATCGGTCATCAGCTAGTGAATCCGGGCTGTAGCAAGCTAACAGGACTCCGGTAGACACCGCGTGACATTTCCCCGTAGGGACAGACACAGGAACAAAGAAGGACACATGCCGGCCAGCCTAAGTGTTCTGGAGAAGTAGCAAGCTACCATGGCTCAATGGAAGCACTAGGAGACATTTCCCCATAAGAGAGGCTACCAAGAATAAACAACTAGGTTGTCGGATCCCACACATACAAGCATTTCAATAACATACACACAATATGCTCGATATTTGCAAATACAACATGGCATCACAACATAACTCTATGACTCAAGGTATTTATTCATTAGGCTCCGAAGAGCCAGATATTACAAACATGGGTCTGATGACCCAACATTCAAGTCATACAAGCAACAAGCACATGCAGAAGCATAAACATGTCTGAGTACAGACAACTACAAATGAAAAAGGCTGAGAAGCCTGACTAACTACAAGACCCTCCCAAGGGTACAAGATCGTAGCTGAGGTAACAAGCTAAACGTCGAAGTCCACGCGGAACTACTAGTGAGACTGAAGTCTCTCTGCAAAAACATAAATTAAGCAAACGTGAGTACAAATGTACCCAGCAAGACTTACATCAGAACTATCTACATATGCATCAGTATCAACAAAGGGGTTGGTGGAGTTTAACTGCAGCAAGCCAGCTTTGACTCGGTGGCTATCCTAAACTACGACTGCAAGTAGCTCTTTTGAGGTGGCGCACACGAGTCCACATATTCACCAATCAATACACCACTATGGATCCACTCCCGTCTCCCTACGAGAAGGCCATCCACAGCACTCACGCTTATCTTGCGCATTTTTGAGTATCCACTTTCACTTGTCTATGAACTGTATAGACAACCCAGAGGTCCTTTACCGCGGACGCGGCGATCATTTATAACCCTGCAGGGGTGTATTTCTTCACACACGCTCTCGCCACTTACCGCCATGTACACGTCATGTATCTCGGCAACCTTCAAGCGGAAGCCTGGCGAGGGTGTCGGCCACGACCTGACTAACCATGCAAGTCTCTAGTCCAGGTTTATCGCCTATTCGGGTTCCATCCGCCAGGCGATCCGGCCGGGGTGTCGCTCACGGCCCCAAACGATGTGAGCAGGGTTCCCAAGCCCACCAAACGGGCGACGCTTGGTACACTGTGCCACCGCACCTAGTCTATCCCAAGCCCACCTGTACCGGGTGCCACTTGGTAGACTACTAGCACTACCTACAAACACCATAAACTAGTTGCAACTCCTGGACAGAGATCAGGTTGATTAATAAGCCGAGAGGTGCCGAGTTACCGGAACCAAATGTGTGGTAGCAGCTTTTCATGGATCACAAACACAGAACTCAGTTCCTGAGGACGGTTTCAATGAGACAACCCACCATGTACTCCTACATGGCCTCTCACCGCTACCTTGACCAAATCGTGTTCACACACTTAGCTCTCAACTGTAGGACATGTTCACAACTTTCCAATTCATCCCCAATCAATCAGACCTGACTCAACTCTAAGCAGTAGCAGGCATGACAACAAGCATGAATGAGTAGGCACATCAGGGCTCAAACAATTCCTACTCATGCTAGTGCACTAGTAGAAAAAGGGTCAAACGTGAAGCACATTAGTGCCGGTTTGTATTAGAGCCGGCACAAATGTATACATTAGTGCCGGTTCCAACGGCTAGCCTTTAGCACCGGTTCGTGGCTAACCTTTAGCACCGGTTCGTGCCACGAATCGGTACCAATGAGGGTGGTGGCAGGATGTTGTCAGTCTGGGCCCCCTCCAGCACCTTTAGTACCGGTTCGTGCCACGAACCGGTACTATAGGTCCTCCTGCATATAAACCCTTCGTCCAACTCGCTCTGTTCTTCCCCCTTTCCCCTCTCCTCTCCTCTCTGTTCCTCCTCTTCTCCCCTTGAGCTCATCACACATTTTGCCCAAAATTTGTCAAGATTTGAAGGCCCCCATCCATTCAAGTGATCACAAAGGTTAGCAACTTTGTCCTTTCATCTCTCATTGCTAGATTAGCTCTTGCATTGGTTCATATAGTTATTAATTTGTGAGTTTAGTAATTTGGGAGGAAATATATATATGTGCTAGTATTTGATTTATATGCAATTTGAGGTCAAAATAACACTTAGTTTGCATATGTAGGTGTGGTTTACTTAGTGCCTTCTAAATCTCTATCGTAACCACCGTCGATCGCCCTTTTAAATCTGTCAGCCGGCACCACCTTGTGGTGAGCCTCTTGTTCATGAAATTTTATATAAAAATTGATGTTTCGTGATTTGGATATATAGTTACTCGTATAATAATTATCTTACCCGTCGTTGTTTGTTATACATAGTGCCATGGTTTTGATATCCGTCCCGTCGGCCCTCGTCCTTGTTATGATTCGGATGTGGTATATTCTCTTTTAAAACTATTTGTTGCATTTCGTGTTTATGAAAAATTATGCCCATCAAGTTGACATAGATATTTTTATCTAGGAGGTATGTGAACGGAAATTCCAACCGACCCTATTGTCGAGAGGTTAAATTTAGTTGGAAGAGAAAACGAGTACTTGAAAGAAAAATTGAAAAGAATTGAGGGGAGAAGATGGAATTGGAGTTGCATGTTGCCGATGTCGCCGATGATCACAAGATCAAGATGGAGAAAATGCGCTTGAAGATTAGAAAGATTAGAAAATATGCCATCGATAGTGAGGCTTGGTATCATTATGTTGTTGGATCAATTGTTACCTTAGTTGCGATCTTGATCGCATTTGTTGTTGCATTTAAATGCTTTAGCTAGAGAGTTATTTGTTTGTTGCATTTAAGTGTTGTATGAACTTTATGTATGAACTTGTATTAATTTGGTCTATTCGGTGTTGTGTAATGAAGATGAGCCGGCAATGGATGTACGATGACCGATGCTCTCCCGATTCGTTGAGGGCGTGCATACTTTTCTCGCTATGGCCGAGGCAAACAAGCGGGCGGATGGTTTTATGCCTTGTCCATGTGCTGGCTATAAGAATGGTCGCAATTACTCTCGTCAAGAACCATTCACGTCCACTGTTTGAGTCGGTTTCATGCCCCACTATAATGTTTGGACCAAGCACGGAGAAAGAGGGGTTATGATGGAAGACAATGAAGAAGAAGAGGACGACGACAGCTATCCCGCCATGGGTTCCCTGAATACGATGATACAACAATGGGGAAGAAGCTGAGCCGGTAATGCGGAAGAAGCTGGGCGGCAATGCGGAAGAAGCTGAAGAAGAGGCATCGATGAGCCCGTTGATGATCTAGGTCGGGCCATTGCCGATGCAAAGAGAAACTAGCAAGTGATTTGGAGAAGAAGAAGTTGCAGCGCATGTTAGAGGATCACAAAAATTGTTGTACCAATTGCGTAGGTGACAAGAAAAAGCTGGGCACCACACTGGAATTGCTGCAATGGAAGGCGAGAATGGTGTATCCGACAAGGGATTTGGAAAGTTGCTGGTAATGATAAAGGATATGCTTCCAAAGGACAACGAATTGCCCGAGAGTACGACGAAGCAAAGAAGGCTGTCGCCCTCTAGGGTTAGAGGTGCGAGAAGATACATGCATGCCCTAATGATTGCATCCTCTACCGCGGTGAGTACGAGGATTTGAACGCTTGCCGGTATGTGGTGCATTGCGCTATAAGATCAGCCGCGATGAGCATGGTGATGTCGAGGGCGGCGCCCGGAAGAAGATTCCTGCCAAGGTGATGTGGTATTCTCCTATAATACCACGGTTGAAACGTTGTTCCAAAACAAAGAGCATGCCAAGGCGATGCGATGGCACGAGAAGACCGTAAGAAAGACGGAAAGTTGAGAGTACCAATGATGGGTCGCAGTGGAGAAAAATCGAAAGAAAGTACGGGAAGGAGTTTGCGGATGACGCAAGGAGCGTATGGTTTGGTCTAAGCGCAGATGGCATTAATCCTTTTGGGGAGCGAGCAGCAACCATAGCACCTGGCCTGTGACTCTATGTTTGTATAACCTTCCTCCTTGGTTGTGCATGAAGCGGAAGTTCATTATGATGCGGTGCTCATCCAAGGCCCTAAGCAACCCGCAACGACATTGATGTGTACCTAAGGCCATTAGTTGAAGAACTCTTACAACTGTGGAATGGAACAGTGTACATGCGTGGGATGAGAACATGGGGAAGAATTTGACCTAAAGGCGTTGTTGTTCGTGACCATCAATGATTGGCCTGCTCAAGAACCTTTCGTGACAGACAAACAAGGGATACCGCGGATGCACGCACTGTTTGGATGATACCGACGATATATATTTGAATAGTTGTATGAAGAATGTGTACACGGACATCGCCGATTTCTTCCGAGCAGGCATCCCGTAAGAAAGAAAGGCAAGCATTTCAAAGGTGAGGCGGATCACGGACGAAGCCTCGCCACCGCATCGGTGCTGATGTACATGATATGGTCAAGGATTTGAAGGTGATATTTGGAAAGGGTCTGGCGGACAACCTGTTCCAAAGGACGCTGACGGACGCGCACCCATGTGGAAGAAGAAATCTATATTTTGGGACCTGCCATATTGGAAAGACCTAGAGGTCCGCTCCGCAATCAACGTGATGCACATGACGAAGAATCTTTGCGTGACCCTGCTTGGCTTCTTGGGCGTGTATGGGAAGACAAAAGATACACATGAGGCACGGGAGGACCAGCAACGTATGCACGGAGAAGACGGCATATATCAGGGTCATGCAAGCTACGCTCTTACCAAAGAAGAGAAGGAAATCTTCTTTGAATGCCTGCTCGATATTAAGGTACCGTCGGCTTCGTCGAATATAAAGGGAATAATAAACATGGCGAGAAAAGTTCCGAACCTAAAGTCTCATGACTGCCACGTGATTATGACGCAATCGCTTCCGGTTGCATTGAGGGGCTTCTACCGAAAATGTTCGATTAGCCATTGTGAAGCTATGTGCATTTCTCAATGCAATCTCTCGAAAGGTAATCGCTCCGAAATCATAGCAATGTTACGAGAATGATTTGGTGCAATGTCTTGTCGGTTTCGAGTTGGTGTTCCCACCATCCTTCTTCAACATCATGACGCACGCCCTAGTTCACCTATGCGAAGAGATTAACGTTTTGGGTCCTGTATTTCTACACAATATGTTCCCCTTTGAGAGGTTCATGGAGTCTTAAAGAAATATGTTCATAACCGTGCTAGGCCGAAGGAAGCATCTCCAAGGGCCATCAAAATGAGGAGGTCATTGAGTTTTGTATTGACTTTATTCCTGACCTTAAGCCGATTGGTGTTCTGAATCGCGCATAAGGGCGATCGATGGAAAAGGCACGCTAGGAGGGGAACAAATAATATGTATGGACGGACATTCTCTCACCGAAGCACACTACAGTTCTACAAATTCCGCCTTGGTGGCTCCGTATATGGATGAACACAAGAATTTGCTACGCTCCAAACAACCGGAGCGGTCGATGACCGGATTACACGTGAACAAACCAGGAGTTTCGCCACTGGTTGCGTATACGCACCATGCATGACACCTCTATTGAAGATGACCTGTACTTGCTGTCCCGCTACCATCTTCAATATAATGACTTTCAAAGGGTACGAGATAAATGGTAATACATTTTACACGATCGCCCAAGATAAGAAGAGCACCAACCAAAACAGTGGTGTCCGCTGATGCGAAAACCAAGACGGAAAGGAAACATATTATGGTTATATACAGGACATATGGGAACTTGACTATCGACGTGGTTTAAAGGTCCCTTTGTTTCGGTGCAAATGGGTCAATATGACACGAGGCGGGTAACGGAAGACCCGCATGCGGAATGACAACAAAGGATCTCAACAATCTTGCGTGTGCGAGCGAACCATTCGTCCTAGCCAATGATGTGGCATAGGTTTTCTATGTGAAGGACATGTCTACCAAGCCAAGAAAAAGAAAAGATAAGGAAGCGAATGCATGTACGATGAGCCAAAGCGGCACATAGTTCTTTCTGGGAAGAGAAACATCGTGGGAGCGGATGACAAGACAGACAAGTCAGAAGATTATGAAAAGTTTGATGAAATTTCTCCATTCACAGTGAATATTGACCCGAGCATCCCGTTAAATGATGAAGATTTTCCATGGTTACGGTGCAAAGGGACACACGCGAAGAAAAGTTTCACACCCAAAGATCAGGATGTGATCGACTTCACTATCATCACTTTCTTCTGTGTTTCACACCGGAGGGGAATCTTTGTAATAGTTAGGGTAGTTATGTGTTTTGGCATTTGAAGCGAAGAAATTTTATGTGCAAACAAATTCTTTCATGCCTTTACTGATTTTTAAAGTTAAATTATTCACAAACTAGTGATTCACACTAATTTCAAATAATTCAAAATTTATACTATTTAAATTTGAAAACTACGGGCACTAACAGAATGTTTGTAATTTTTGTACCTAAAGCAAAAATATTCACAAAGAAACTCTAAATACACAAAAAAACAACACAAAAATAAATAAAGCAAAAAAAGCCCGCCTACTAGGCGTGGCGGCCTGCATACGACTAGAAACCCAACCTCTGTTGGGCGGGATGCAGAGCCAAGAAGGCCAAGTGGGCCAACATGGCAAAAAGAACACGTAGGCCCAGTGGGCCTGCTTTGGAGAGGAACTCGAGAGAGCGACCGCACGGGGGTTTATAAACCAGTGCGGTCGCCCCTCGGCTAGCGAGGTGGGACTAAACTTGCCGCACCGCACCTGCGCCAGCGCACCCCCTTTAGTACCGGGTGGTGGCACAAACCGGTACTAAAGGGGGGGCCTTTAGTACCGGTTTGTGCCACCACCCGGTACTAAAGGGGGTCGCTTCCCGCTGCTTGGGCTGGCCAAAACAGACCTTTAGTACCGGTTGGTGGCTCCAACCGGTACTAAAGGTGCCTTCTATATATACAACACTTCGAAAAATTTCATTCTCCCTCTGTTTCTTCCTCTGTTTCCCCATTGAACCGCCCGCCCCGATCGATCGACGCCGTCACCGACCCGTCGCCGTCGCCGCCCGTCCCGTCGCCGCCCGCGCCGTCCCGTCGCCGCCCTCGTCTCCGCCGCCGCCCTTCCCCTTCCCGTCGCGCCGTCCTGCGTCGCTGCCCCAGCAGCACGCCCTGGCCCGTCGCTGCCCCCGGCCGTCGCCTCGCCGTCGCCGTCACCCCGCTGTGAGCTCTCCCCCTCTAACCCCTCTCCCTCGCCCCCGGCGGCCACCATGGGCGCCGCCCCTCCCCGAGCCCATACACACACACACAAGCATGATGAACACACACACACATACACATATATATTTAATTAGTTTAGATTTTGTATGTTCAATTAGTTTAGATTTTTTAGATTATTGTTTTTTCACTAGTATATATGTATGGATGCATGTTAGATGGATATAATTAGTATGGATTTTTTTTATATAATGTTGTTTTTCTGTTTTTTAATGGACGTATAGAAATTGTTTTTATGTTTTTGGTGTTAGATGCTTAATTAGTATGAAATAGTATATAGATTTTTGAAATAGTAGAAATGTTATAAATTTTAGTTATCAAAATCCAATCATTAAAAAAATATTATTTTTTGCGGGCATATAGCTAGTATTTGTTATCGACGATGCCCGCTCGCATCCTCGTCGTCGACCCGTCATGACGACGTCCAGCCGCCCATGTCCGGACTGGCTCCGCCGGCTGGCACCGGAGGTACTGCTGGAGGGGCGCGCCGCTTGATGAGGAACCCGTCCCGGGTCCCGTCGTCGACCCTGATCTCATTTGGTGGCGTTCACGTGGGCGATCTCGGTGCGGAGGACCCGGCCCGCCGGAGGAGGTACGTCGCCGTGTCGGGGAGGAGGACGAGCACGTCCATCGCTACATGGTTGCGTTAGAGGCGGCAGGTTCTCCAATACCGGCGAGATCTTGAGGATCTCACATCAGCTATGATCCTGTGAGGGTTCCTTCTCTTTGGGTGTCCACCGCCTGCACGACGCAGAACCACGAGTGTCCTAGATTCTTCAGTAGTATTCGATCTTTAATTAGCTAGCCGGTGATGTACTATTCAATATTATATATTATTCGAGACGATGTATTCGAGATTGTATCTATTATTCTAGACAAAGTATTCGAGGTTATATCTATTATTCGAGACGATGTAATTTGAATACTAAATTGTTTTATATTTCTTTTGAATTAGTTAAATAAAAGCTATGGCGAACAATACCGACAGAGAGGGAGAACAGACCATGTTCGATATGATACGCGGGCCGATGATAATCGAATGAAGAAGATTATGACGGCTCAAATTTCTAAACAACACCGGAGAGGGTGATATGATATTCGATCGCGACGACCGAATTGATGAAGTCATGAACTACGATTATGACGATGACGAAGAACATGTTGATCCTGAAACAACAAAGACCGGCGAGGTATATATATTTATATAAGCAGGTTTCGGTGATCATCACATGTTTTAAATGACTTGAAGATATATTAACGAATCGATCTTTGTTCTTTCAGCCATCCGGTCGAGCAAATCTTGAGCAAAAGGACGAAACGAGGCCCGAACAAAAAGTTGAAGGAGGCGTAAAGTACAATATCGAGGCGATCGGACCTAATGGCGAACCATTAGCGCCTAAGAAGATTGCGAACAAGTTCATTCGTCGGTCACGGAGTTCTTGTGAAGGACCAACTCCGGTCTCCCTTCAAGAATGGAGAGAGCCAGCAAAAGACAAAGGACAAAAGGCAAAGAGGACGCTGCTCCACGTCCGATGTTACTTTTGTCGACAAGAATCAAAAAGATCTGCTTTGGGATACTCTCATGGAACATTTCACCCTACCGATCATTTCACGAAGCGAGATGTGCGAGAAAGTCAAGGACGCTGCTCTTAGGAATATGGCGGTTGCATTCAAGAACCACAAGAATCGTGAATGGGACAAGTCGTCAAGGAGGAAGGAAGACTCGATTCGAGGGAACACTAGAGAACCAACGTGCTCATTGGGACAATTCCGTGAAATTCAAGGATTCAGAATTAGCTAAGGAACGGTCGAGAATAAACAAGAAGAATGCGGAAAAAGGATAAGTTCCATAAGCTGGGGCCGGTGGCTATCGCGGTTGCAATGCCTAAGTGGGATAAGTCGAGAAAGAGATGGAGGATGCAGGTGTCACTCCGGTTACTAAGAGCTGGCCCCCAGTGCGGGACTTGGTTCTATGCGCATGGGGGAGTTGGACCGAAGACAGGCAAAGTTTCGACGAAGGCATGTCTGAGCGGAGCCGACGATGCGATACTTGTTGCAATAGAAGAGGCACGATTGGGGTGTTCCAGCCCAACAGAGAGAACGACGAGTTTACGTGCCTCAGGAAATCCTGAACACCGGGAAGAACACGAGGCAAGGCGCTATTCCGTGGTATGAGGGTTTTCAGATGGAACAACGACTATAGAACCCGTGCGAGAAAGAAGATTGCGGAGGAGAAGAAGAGGAAGATGGAGGAGGAGCAGAGGAAGCGGGACTATGAACGCCTTCAAGGCCTAGAAGCAAGTCAAGCGGAATTGGCGGTCAAATTCCAGCGGCAGCAGGAGCAGATCGACTCACTTAGCCAGCAAAGGGGTCTCAAAGAATGCAGCAGCTAGCGGATGATCCAGCATTGGATAGCACCGCCCCATCCATGCAGAGAAGCAGCGTGGGTTCCGCCCAGACGGCGCAATGCTGGGTAGATACCCGTGGATGACATCACGGAGAACACTTGCTGCGAGCTACACGTCAAAATGAAGAACATATCCATGAAGGTGGCGGACGGAGAAGCTTTTCGATTACCCCAAAGCAACCTACCATTGCATCCCGATTCGAGAGGGCTATGCTCGTGTCATGGTTGACGAGGTGGTGCAGCCATATTCGGGGCTAGAGCTTGACATTCACGGAGGTGAGGACGGCGCTTTCTGGAGACGCCAACCATCGTATCATCCTATGGAAAATGGATTGCATCATCTTTGAAGGCCACCGACACGCGTCATCGACTCCTCGTCGAAGTCCGCCACCGAGTCAGCAGTCTCCGCTCCTGCAAGTCCACCAAGTCCGGCAAAGTGTCGAGCCACTCCTCCTCCAAGTCCGGCAAAGTGTCGAGCCACTCCTCCTCCTCCAAGTCCGCCACAGCGTCGGACGTCCCTCCTCCTCCAAGTCCGCACAACCTCAGGCCCTCCTCCTCCAAGTCCGGCACATCTTGGCGGCCCTCCTCCTCGTCCAACTCAGCCCCGTCGGCCGGCGTCTCCGCCGCCTCGGCAATCGCAGAAGAGACACCCGCAGCTATGGTGCGTGGCGGTGCGAGTCGAGGTAGTACAGAAGTACAAAGGAGTCAAGCGATATAAATATGGTCCAAGCCTCACGCCTCTTCCGCAGAGGTCTTATGACAGGTCCGAGGAGGAAATCGCAGCCATATCGAAGTCCGACATGGAAGCCCATTTTGCACCAAAACCGCCACCGCCGCCAAGGGAGAAAGTGCCTAATGAAACGATTGACCACTTCATTCGTATGGCTCAACCACTAGCTCCCAAGCCTGTTGACACAGACTATGAGCGCCACATCAGGAAGTTAAATCGAGCACGTCTACGTAAGGAGGCGAGCTCGGGATCGAACAAACAAGAAGCAGCTGTCAAAAAATGCGGGAAAACCATTCTCCACTGGGAGAACAGTAGCAATCGATCCCTCGCTTGTTGTGCCAACAACACGTGATAATCTGTGCGCAATATTATTGTGGGCAAACAGTTTATGTTCTGAGGTGGGCAATGTGGTAATAACGAAGGACCATATAATGCAGGTGAAGTTCTCAAAATCACTGTTGGACAACTCCTCTAGATCGAGCCCATGCACGTGCTTAGAGAGGATGAAATAAAACGGAAATATGTCCGGGGCCAACCTTTGGTCCATCCGGACAAGGTCAAGAACCTCCCAACGAGAATGTATGAATTGCATCAATTGTACATGAACATTACCAAGATTTCGATCGAGTATCCTTCATGGTGAATGTCAAGGAGGATCATTACTTCCATGAGAAAGCTTTGTCCGTTGAGTATTCTCGAACTGTTTCAGTTATACAATCAAGGCGCTTTCGACAAATCTATCGTCGATTGCTATTATGCGTAAGTGATTTCTTTCGTAATTTAAGTCTCAAGCTAGCTGTCTTGATCCTTTTGATCAATCATTACCTGTAATTATCCTCACTATATTCTTTTTGTGGTATTATATGCAGGATGAAGATATATGAAATGAGAAAAGGTGGGCGCTTTGGCATCGGGTTCATTGACCCAAACACCGTTAATGAATACACATGGAATCTAAATCCATGTTATCAAATGGACGTGAGGACAACATGCTAGAGTTCTTGAAGCGCCTCAAATACAATGAAGATATACTACTTCCTTACAACTTCCAAAGGAGTCACACTGTCTTGTACTACAAATTCTCTGTTTTTGCCTACTAGCTAGCTACATGTTTTTGCTTTACATATGCCCGCTTAATTAAGACATGCAAGCGTGTGTGCATGCAGATATCATTGGGTCTTGTGTATCATTAAAGTTGGCCTTGAATAGTTGAAATCTGGACTCACTACTCACAGAAAAAACTGACTATAACATCTTGTTTGGGATAGTCAACAGGTAATTTCAATCATTATTAACTATATATCTCGGCCTATTTAGTTCGTCATTTTCATGATATGAACTATTTAATAACCCTTTATTCATTTTCTTTGTCGGCGGGCAGGGCTTGGGCAAGGTTCATCAGCGTGACCCGGAGAATGGAAACAAAAGCTTAAATGGTTTCACCCAAGTAAAGTAATTAAGTAGTACTAGCTAGCTAGCTAGCTGCTATCTCTTTAATTATCATGCTTGATTAATTATTATCTGATCAAATTCCATTCTCGTAAAGGCCCCAAGCGGTAGGGTCTGATCTGTGTGCATTCTGCGTTTGCGAGAACATTCGCATGATGGCGTCCAAAGGAGCAGATCTCAAAGACAGGAATGGGTATGCTTGTCAAAACACTATTCACAATTTTACACCATTATCGATATCTAGTCACACAACTAATACACATGCATATTGATCTCCTTCTTAACAGTTCACAGAGGTGCGGAGAAGCTCCTAGAAACGGAGCGCGTAGAAGCACTTCAAGAGGAAATAGCGAGATTTTTGCTCGACCAGGTCATAAATCCGAAGGGAGAATACTATTACCCGCTACCGCCCCCATCGTGCTCCGAAGGCACCAATTAGGCTAATGCCACTGGCTCCGAAGGCAACATGAATATGTAGGAGAAATTGTATATAGCTATACATGTGTGTATGTGTGAATTAATTAATATGATGGTTTGTGAGACATTGATGATATATATATATATATATATATATATATGCATGATTGGTTCTATTAGAAATTATATATATATATATATATATATATATATATATATATATATGCATAACGTGTACAATGTGTAGTATTGTAAAATACCAGCAAACGAAAAAGAATTAAATTGATAACACAAATTTAATTGAAAAATAAAAAATAAAACAAAAACCCACAAACATTTAGTACCGGTTGGTGTTACCAACCGGTACTACAGGGCTCCCGGCCCCCGGAGCTGGCTCGTGCCACGTGGTTGGACTTTAGCACCGGTTCGTGCTGAACCGGTACAAAAGGGGGGGGGGCTTTAGTGACCACACTTTAGTGCCGGTTGTGGAACCGGCACTAAAGGGCCTTACGAACCGGTGCTATTGCCCGGTTCTGCACTAGTGGTGGAGTTCATCTATTTACTCTGGCAATGACAGGTCATGCAGAGGAAAGGGGTTCAACTACCGCAACATGTAATAGTTGAAGCGTTGTTGTCCTAATGCAGTAAAAGAGAGCAAAAGCGAGAGAGTGGGATTGTATCGGAATGAACAAGGGGGTTTTGCTTGCCTGGCACTTCTGAACATAGCATTGTGTCTTCATCAGTGTCATCGATCACAACGTCGGAAACACGTCTATCGAGAGGGAAAAACCACCGGCAACAGAGAAGGAACACAATCAATGCAATGCACAATATGATGCATGATCATGACATGTAAATATGCTGTGATTTGAGCTATTGCAACTAGCATTAGGTTAAATGGAGTTGGTTTGAATCCAAGATTCAAATTCAAACTCCATATGTCGATATTCAAATGCCATTTATATGATTAGTCCTAAAAAGCAGCCATAAGTTGTTCTAACATGCATGAAAATGTTACAGATGGATAGATTGGATTTTTATGATCATTTTTCATATATAATTTATTTCATTTGGATTTATGGTTGATTTTCTATGATTTTTAGAAGTTTAAAGCATTTTCTGAAATAAATAAATCATTAATGATTTATTTAAAATCCCAGAAAAGCATTACTGCGCCAACATGATGTCGGTCTGACATCATCAAGTCAACAGGCACGGTCCAGTCAAACGACCAATGGGGCCCATCGGTCGATGACCCAGTCTTTGCCTAGGTCACTGAGACAGTGGGGTCGGGTCAACGGACACGTCAGCATAGTCAAAGCTGACACGTGGGCCCACTGCAATTAGATTTAACCTTGATCTATTTTAGTTAGCCGGTTAGTTAGGCGGTGGGACCCGGCTGTCATTGACTCCAGGGGTAGTTAGTAGGGTGCTTAGGCCCTAATGGCCGATTACGTCGGCGGTTAGCCGATGGCGACCATAGCCGATGGCGGAGGTACTCCGGCCGGCCGATTCCGGCGGCCGTTCAAAGTGCGACTAGGCTCTTTCGGATGCCTGGAGAGAGGCGCGTCGGGTGGTGCAAGTGGCAACTGCACAAGAGGGCTGTAGCGTTGCCAACGTTGAGGTGGGCGGCGGCGGCGCTCGGGCACACGCGGGCAGCGGTGCTACTGGGCACGAGCGAGCTACCAAAGGGATAGGCGGCCTCCTGGAAGCACGAGGGACTCATTTCCATGCTGAGCAACGACGGGCGCAGGCTGCAATGGTGGCGCACGACAAGGCAGGCGGTAGCGGAGCTCGGCCATGGCGGCGGCGCTAGCTAGAGGTCGAACGGAGCAACGGGGTTAGGCGGAGGGGAAAGAGGGGCTCACGACAATCGCAATGGTGCTGACGGCGAGCTCGGAGAAGAACCGGAGCAGTCGGGGCAGCGAGGGGGATCTCCGGCAGCCGAGGAGGAAGGAGATGTTGGGGACGGTGATTCGGGGCTTCCGGTGTTGCTTGGCTCGGTGCAGAAGGCGTAGGCGACGGAGGCGAAGCTCGTGGACATGCTGGCGAAGCGAGGCGGTGGCACCGGCCGTGACATCAGCGAGTGGCGGCGACGACGGTGCTCGGGTGAGCTCATGGGAGAGAGCCAGGGGAGGGGAAAGTGAGCACGAAGGGGAGAGAGAGAGGCAGGGAGGTGCGTGGCGTCTCCACGGAACCGCGGGAGGAAGCAGGGAGGCAGGAGGTGGCCTGGCGCGTGGTCGCGCGCATCAGGCACGTGCCTCCCATCCTTCTGGCGAGAGGAGGGAGATGACTGGCACGGGCCAGCACAGTGTTGGGCCGGCCAGGTGGGCTACACAGGTAAGCTCCAAGTAAAAACTCTCTCTGTTTTAAATTTGTTTCTGTTTTCTATTTTGTTTAATTTGTTTTTATTTGATTTTTATACCAAATCATTTTTAGTAGTTTCTAAAAAGATTTACGCGGCTTGATACAAATTATTCAAAGCCACTCACAATTTTTCAGAATTGTTGGAATTGCAATTCCTTTTATAGAAGAATTAAATCCAACTCAAATATTTCATTGATTTAATTCAAAGGCCCAAAATAAATATTTCTATGATTCCAAAAATATTGGTTTGAATTTTACCTCTTACCAATATTTTCACAGAGTAACAGGAACATTTCCTTGGACTCATTTGATGAGAATTAAATGTTGATTATTTTGAACTGATTTCTGAGGGTTTCAACAAACCTCAATTCAACTTTCAGAAATTTTAGACATGATGCATGAGTGCTGATGCAACTATTTCACTCAGGTATTCTAGGGCTGTGACAACTCACCCCCACTAAACAAGAATCTTGTCCCGAGATTCAAGACATGAGGTAAGAAGACAGAGGGAACACAAACTATCACAATCTTCTCGATCCAACTGCACTTCATAAGAATGTTGATTGCTTGCATCATGTTGATCTTGACATCCTTGCTTTCGAGATCTCTGCCCAACATAGTGGTGACTGGATAAACTCTACATGAATCGATCTTCTCAAAGATCGAGCAACTCAAGATCAACTCATGGAGTGAGATGTTGGAACATCTTTTGAGCTGAGACACAAAACACACATCAGGAGTGATGGAAAAGTAACAAATGACGAAGGTTCAAATCGATGGCAAAAATTCCACGCTGAAGAAGATGGTGCATGATTTCAAAGTAGCGAGGAGATAATTGCCATGATTCCATAACAGGGCACCTTAGGAAAGGTGACTCGTAGAAGTATTCCCTTAAGTGGCAAAAAGGATTACTTTTGACACATAGATCATTGGAACTCTTCATACCAGCCTAAGGCAATCACAAACGATCATGTGAAGGAGCTTGAAGAAATGGCATACTCATACTAGAATGGATGATGTGGACTACCTTGTTGAAGACAACGCAATGGATGATTTTTGCTTATCATCGAAAATGGATGGGACCCATGGTAGGACCACTTTGAAGATGATCCTGAACAGCAATTACTGAGAGGGCAGCCCATGGGAAATTGGCACAATGGCGGTGCAAGCGGGGAACAAAATGCAAATGCTTGGAATGATTCTAGTAACTGGGGAAAAACTCAATAATCGAGAGTGATTCCACTGTTTGAATGGTTAGAGTATAATCGAAGGAACTAAGAGCACAAGAGCACCCAAGGAGCAACTTCTAGAATAAGTCGCACGAAATCCTCATGGAGAAGATGGTCAAATAGCTCAATCAAGATACTACCATGATAGATCTTCCAACTAGGTGTGTCGGCTAGAACATCAACCTTGTCGGGACCTACATCATAGATCTTGGAAAAGTTCCAACCATCATATCTGCCTGAGATTCAGATCTGGTTGGTAACAGGATATTTCAGACATCATGTCTGGAAAGGAAAGTTTGCAACACAAACCGACAAGATGACGTTGCGAGATTCTCAGGAAATGAACTACAATAGCAAGCTCCAAAACATGAGTTGGTTCTGCTACATACATGTGAACACGTTGTCCAAGACAGACATGATCACATAGAAGTCTTACAACAAAACACCATCCAGTTCTAGTTGGGAACCATCATCGAGGATATCGAAGCCCTTACATAAGTCTTGCTCTTAAGAAGGAACTTATTCTCCTTGAGCAAATCAATCAGTGGCTTGGTGTGCTAGGGATACACATAGAATGAAGGTTGCAAGTCACCATACCACAGAATACTTCGCATGTATGCATGACTGACTTGGGATGATTCCAGAGGAAGCAAAAAACAAGCTTTCTCGAATTCACGGCGGTAACTTGCATCAAATGCATGTGAAATTAGAGGCAGTCACTACTTACATCAAACATATCCTTCAAGAACGGGACATAAAGAAAATGCTTACACAAGTTTCCAACACTAGCTTAATGTTCAACATGAATCATGGAGGACATAAAATGCTGTTGATGGGCTCAACAACAAGTCACCGGGGTTTCCATACAACTGGGATTCCATAACTATGTGAACGAGGTGATAGCATTGGTCAGACCCAAACGATATAATGGTGTATGCTCGAGGAATCAACCATGAGTAAGACAACATTACGAACATCGTTGGTTCTGATTTGATTTGACGATAGCCCACACTCAAATCAAAGTGTTGACAAGACAATAGATCCAACAATTGATCACAAGGATCAATCAATGACGATATCATCTTTCTTCAACACACACACACACACACACACACACACACACACACACACACAAAAGATATCCCTTGGGAATGAACTAAGTCAGCCAAGCTTTTATCTTCCAACTCTCCAAGTTGTTGTTTAGCTTAACCAACTAGCTCAGGGGTATCCAACAAAGATTCTTGGAGAAGAGGCGGTTTATAAGTAAACCAAATTGACCATGAAGTCAACATAACAGTTAGGGAACAACCTGGTGGTACTTCCGAGAAGATATTCGGAAAATCATGAACCACCGATATGTTACTAAGCTCAAGAACAATATTCTTTTCAGGGCAAGATGATGTGATCAAATAAGCAAGGGATTGACACAATCCTAACTCATTGATCGAAAGTGCACCAAGAAAACGGACTAGGTAGCATGATCAATCTTAGAATGATGATTCAATAACTAACATGCTAAGAATGAAATTATTGTCCATTAACTACCAAGAAACAAGGTTGCTAGGAGTATCGATTTCACACATCGCAGTTCACTCGTCGGCATTCTGGTTGTAACCAACACAGATACTGAGGAATGAAGAATGATGGAGAGAAGTATCACTGATTTAATAATTCATAAGAGGGTGTGCAATTCTCATGACATTCTTGATATAAAGATGGTAATACTCCAAGGTAGAGCAGAACAAAAACTGGATTGGCATTTTGATCTGTGGAATACAACTACTTTGACCCAATCCTAGAAATGGATGAGGTACTGGAGTTTGTTTCTCCTGGTCATTTCGGAATAGAATGGCTCGACGGATGCTACCTCTTGATCATGCGTTGGTTTTCCATTGAAGAGGAAAGGGTGATGCAGCAAAGTAGCATAAGTATTTCCCTCAGTTTTTGAGAACCAAGGTATCAATCCAGTAGGAGGCTACACGCAAATCCCTTGTACCTGCACAAACAAATAAGAACCTTGCAACCAACGCGATAAAGGGGTTGTCAATCCCTTCACGGCCACTTGCAAAAGTGAGATCTGATAGAGATGATAAGATAAATATTTTTGGTATTTTTGTTGTAAAGATTGAAAGTAAAGATTGCAAAATAAACGGCAATAGAAATAGCTAGTTGACAGGAGATTAATATGATGGAAAATAGACCCGGGGCCATAGGTTTCACTGGTGGCTTCTCTCAAGATAGCATAAGTATTACGGTGGGTGAACAAATTACTGTCGAGCAATTGATAAAATAGTGCATAGTTATGACAATATCTAGGCATGATCATGTATATAGGCATCACGTTCGTGACAAGTAGACCGAAACGACTCTGCATCTACTACTATTACTCCATATATCGACCGCTATCCAGCATGCATCTAGAGTATTAAGTTCATAAGAACAGAGTAACGCATTAGGCAAGATGACATGATGTAGAGGGATAAACTCAAGCAATATGATATAAACCCCATCTTTTTATCCTCGATGGCAACAATAAAATACGTGTCATTTCCCTTTCTGTCACTGGGATCAAGCACCGCATGATTGAACCCAAAGCTAAGCACTTCTCCCATTGCAAGAAAGATCAATCTAGTAGGCCAAACCAAACTAATAATTTGAAGAGACTTGCAAAGATATCAAATCATACATAAAATAATTCAGAGGAGATTCAAATATTGTTCATAGATAATCTTGATCATAAACCCACAATTCATCAGATATCGACAAAGACACCGCAAAAAGAGTTACATCAAATAGATCTCCAAGAAGATCTAGGAGAACTTTGTATTGAGATCCAAAGAGAGAGAAGAAGCCATCTAGCTAATAACTATGGACCCGAAGGTCTGAAGTAAACTACTCACACATCATCGGAGAGGCTATGGTGTTGATGTAGAAGCCCTCCGTGATCGATTCCCCCTCCGGTGGAGCGCCGGAAAAGGCCCCAAGATGGGATCTCATGGATACATAAGGTTGTGGCGGTGGAAATAGGGTTTCGTGGTGCTCCTGGATGTTTTCGAGGTATATGAGTATATATAGGCGAAGGAAGTCGGTCAGCGGAGCCACGGGGGGGCATGAGGGTGGGGGGCGCACCTCCCTGCCTCGTGGCCTCCTTGTTTCTTTCTTGAAGTCCACTCCAAGTCCCTTAGATTGCGTTTGTTCCAAAAATCCCTCTCCCGAAGGTTTCATTCCGTTTGGATTCCAATTGGTATTCCTTTTCTGCGAAACACTGAAATAGGCAAAAAAACCCAGCAATTTGCACTGGGCCTTGGGTTAGTAGGTTAGTCCCAAAAAAATATAAAAGTGTATAATAAAGCCCATTAAACATCCAAAACAGATAATGTAATAGCATGGAACAATCAAAAATTATAGATATGTTGGAGACATATCAAGCATCCCCAAGCTTAATTCCTGCTCGTCCTCGAGTAGGTAAATGATAAAAACAGAATTTTTGATGTGGATTGTTCCCTAGCATATTCTTCAATGTAATTTTCTTTATTGTGGCATGAATGTTCAGATCCGAAAGATTCAAGATAAAAGTTTAATATTGACATAAAAATAATAATACTTCAAGCATACTAACTAAGCAATTATGTCTTCTCAAAATAACATGGCCAGAGAAAGTTCATTCCTACAAAATCATATAGTTTGGTCATGCTCCATTTTCATCACACAAGAATGCTCTCATCATGCACAACCCCGATGACAAGCCAAGCAATTGTTTCATACTTTAGTAATCTCAAACTTTTTACAACTTTCACGCAATACATGAGCGTGAGCCATGGATATAGCACTATGGGTGGAATAGAGTATGATGATGGGGGTTGTGTGGAGAAGACAAAAAGGAGAAAGTCTCACATTGACGTCGCTAATCAATGGGCTAGGGAGATGCCCATCAATTGATGTCAATGCAAGGAGTAGGGATTGCCACGCAACGGATGCACTAGAGCTAAAAATGTATGAAAGCTCAACAAAAGAAACTAAGTGGGTGTGCATCCAACTTGCTTGCTCACGAAGACCTAGGGCATTTGAGGAAGCCCATTGTTGGAATATACGAGCCAAGTTCTATAATGAAAAATTCCCACTAGTATATGAAAGTGACAAAACAAGAGACTCTCTATCATAAATATCATGGTGCTACTTTGAAGCACAAGTGTCGAAAAAGGATAGTAGCATTGTCCCTTTTTATTTCTTTTTATTTCTTCTCTTTTTTTGGGCCTTCCTTTTTTTATTTGGCCTTTCCTATTTATTTATTTATTTATTTGGGACAATGCTCTATTAATGATGATCATCACACTTCTATTTATTTACAACTCAATGCTTACAACTCGATACTAGAACAAAATATGACTCTATATGAATGCCTCCGGTGGTGTACCGGGATGGGCAATGAATCAAGAGTGACATGTATGAAATAATATGCATGGTGGATTTGCCACAAATACAATGTCAACTACATGATCATGCAAGGCAATATGACAATGATGAAGCGCGTCATAATAAACGGAACGGTGGAAAGTTGCATGGCAATATATCGCGGAATGGCTATGGAAATGCCATAATAGGTAGGTATGGTGGCTGTTTTGAGGAAGATATGAGGAGCTTTATGTGTGATAGAGTGTATCATATCACGGGGTTTGGATGCACCGGTGAAGCTTGCACCAACTCTCAAGGTGAGAAAGGGCAATGCACGGTACCGAAGAGGCTAGGAATGATGGAAGGATGAGAGTGCGTATAATCCATGGACTCAACATTAGTCATAAAGAACTCACATACTTATTGCAAAAATCTACAAGTCATCAAAAACCAAGCACTATGCGCATGCTCCTAGGGGGATAGATTGGTAGGAAAAGACCATCGCTCGTTCCCGACCGCCACTCATAAGGATGACAATCAAAAAACACCTCATGTTTCAAATTTGTTACACAACGGTTACCATACGTGCATGCTACGGGACTTGCAAACTTCAACACAAAAATTTCTCAAATTCACAATTACTCAACTAGCACAACTTTAATATCACTATCTCCATATCTCAAAACAATCATCAAGTATCAAACTTCTCTTAGTATTCAATGCACTTATATGAAAGTTTTTATCATACCCATCTTGAATGCCTATCATATTAGGACTAATTTTATAGCCAAAGCAAATTACCATGCTGTTCTAAAGGACTCTCAAAATAATATAAGTGAAGCATGAGAGACCAATAATTTCTATAAAATAAAACCACCACCGTGCTCTAAAAGATATAAGTGAAGCACTAGAGCAAAATTATTTAGCTCAAAAGATATAAGTGAAGCACATAGAGTATTCTAATAAATTCTGATTCATGTGTGTCTCTCCCAAAAGGTGTGTACATCAAGGATGATTGTGGTAAACTAAAAAGCAAAGACTCAAATCATACAAGACGCTCCAAGCAAAACACATATCATGTGGTGAATAAAAATATAGCATCAAGTAAAGTTACCGATGGATGAAGATGAAAGAGGGGATGCCTTCCGGGGCATCCCCAAGCTTAGGATTTTGGTTGTCCTTGGATTTTACCTTGAGGTTCCTTGGGCATCACAAAGCTTAGGCTCTTGCCACTCCTTGTTCCATAATCCATCAAATGTTTACCCAAAAACTTGAAAACTTCACAACACAAAACTCAACAGAAAATCTCATGAGCTCCGTTAGCGAAATAAAACAAACCACCACCTTAAGGTACTGTAATGAACTCATTATTTATTTATATTGGTGTTAAACCTACTGTATTCCAACTTCTCTATGGTTCATAACCTCCGATACTAGCCATAGATTCATCAAAATAAGCAAACAACACACGAAAAACAGAATCTGTCGAAAACAGAACAGTCTGCAGTAATCTGTATCTAACGCAAACTTCTGTAACTCAGAAAAATCTACCAAAATAGGAAGGCCTAGATAATTTGTTTATTGATCTACTGAAATTGGAATCCGTATTTTATCACGTTCTTGTGATTTTTAACAATTGTTTTCGTGAGCAGAAAGTTTCTGACTTTTTCAGCAAGATCAAATAACTATCATCCAAGAAGATCCTATAGGTTTTACTTGGCACAAACACTAACTAAAACATAAAACCACATCTAACAAGAGGCTAGATCAAGGATTTTTTACTAAACAGGAACAAAATCAAGGAACAAAAATAAAATTGGGTTGCCTCCCAACAAGCGCCATCGTTTAACGCCCCTAGCTAGGCATTAATAACTTCAATGATGCTCACATCAAAGACAAGAATTAAAGCATAAAGAGAGCATCATAGAACACGTGATAAACACATCTAAGTCTAACATACTTCCTATGCATAGGCATTTTATAAGCAAACAAATTATCATAGCAAGAAAAAATTAGCATATGCAAGGAAGAAGAAAGAGACGATAGCAATCTCAACATGACGAGAGGTAGTTTAGTAAGATAAAAAATTTCTACAACCATATTTTCCTCTCTCATAATAATTACATGTAGGATCGTAGGAGAATTCAACAAAATAGCCATCACATAACATATTCTCAACACGATCCACATGCATGCGAAGTTGACACTCTTCCAAAATAGTGGATTATCATTTAACTAAAGTCATGACCTCTCCAAACCCACTTTTATCAAAAATACCATAAGATTGAACATTCTCCAAATATGTGGGATCTAAAGTTGACACTCTTCCAAACCCACTTTCAATATTATTGCAAACACTATTATCAATCTCATATTCATCATGGGGCTTAAATAAAGTTTCAAGATCATAAGAAGAATCACCCCAATCATGATCATTGCAACAAGTAGTAGACATAGCAAAACTAGCATCCCCAAGCTTAGGGTTTTGCATATTATTAGCACAATTGACACCAAGAGTTATAGTAAAATCATTGCAATCATGCTTTTTATTCAAGGAGCTATCGTGAATCTCTTCATAAATTTCTTCATCACAATTTTCAGATTCACGAATTTCAAGCAAAACCTCACAAAGATAATCTAGTGCACTCAAATCACTAGAAATTGGTTCATCATAATTGGATCTCTTAAAAAGATTAGCAAGGGTATGATGATCCATAAACTTTTAGCAAGCGAAGATGCAAGCAAAAAGAAGGCACATGGTAACACAAGATCGAACGGAAGGAGGGCGAAGAAAAGGCAAAGGTGAAGTGGGGGAGAGGAAAACGAGAGGCAAATGGCAAATAATGTAATGCGAGGAATAAGAGTTTGTGATGGGTACTTGGTATGTCTTGACTTGTGCGTAGACTCCCCGGCAATAGCGCCAGAAATCCTTCTTGCTATCTCTTGAGCATGCGTTGGTTTTCCCTTGAAGAGGAAAGGGTGATGTAGCAAAGTAGCGTAAGTATTTCCCTCAGTTTTTGAGAACCAAGGTATCAATCCAGTAGGAGGCTACATGCAAATCCCTCGTACCTGCACAAACAAATAAGAACCTTGCAACCAACGCGATAAAGGGGTTGTCAATCCCTTCACGGCCACTTGCAAAAGTAGATCTGATAGAGATGATAAGATAAATATTTTTGGTATTTTTGTTATAAAGATTGAAAGTAAAGATTGCAAAATAAACGGTGATAGAAATAGCTAGTTGACGGGAGATTAAAATGATGGAAAATAGACCCGGGGGCCATAGGTTTCACTGGTGGCTTCTCACGAGATAGCATAAGTATTACGGTGGGTGAAAAAATTACTGTCGAGCAATTGATAGAATAGTGCATAGTTATGAGAATATCTAGGCATGATCATGTATATAGGCATCACGTCCGCGACAAGTAGACCGAAACGATTCTGCATCTACTACTATTACTCCACACATCGACCTCTATCCAGCATGCATCTAGAGTATTAAGTTCATAAGAACAGAGTAACGCATTAGGCAAGATGACATGATGTAGAGGGATAAACTCAAGCAATATGATATAAACCCCATCTTTTTATCCTCGATGGCAACAATACAATACGTGTCATTTCCCTTTCTGTCACTGGGATCGAGCACCGCATGATTGAACCCAAAGCTAAGCACTTCTCCCATTGCAAGAAAAATCAATCTAGTAGGCCAAACAAAACTGATAATTCGAAGAGACTTGCAAAGATATCAAATCATACATAAAAGAATTCAGAGGAGATTCAAATATTGTTGATAGATAATCTTGATCATAAACCCACAATTCATCGGATCTCGACAAACACACCGCAAAAAGAGTTACATCGAATAGATCTCCAAGAAGATCGATGAGAACTTTGTATTGAGATCCAAAGAGAGAGAAGAAGCCATGTAGCTAATAACTATGTACTCGAAGGTCTGAGGTAAACTAGTCACACATCATCGGAGAGGCTATGGTGTTGATGTAGAAGCCCTCCGTGATTGATTCCCCCTCCGGCGGAGCGCCAGAAAAGGCCCCAAGATGGGATCTCACGGATACAGAAGGTTGCGATAGTGGAAATAGGGTGGTGCTCATGGATGTTTTCGGGGTATATGAGTATATATAGGTGAAGGAAGTCGGCCAGGGGAGCCACGAGGGGCCCACAAGAGTGGCGGGTGCGCCCAGGGGGGCAGGCACGCCTTCCTGCCTCGTGGCATCCTCGTTTCTTTCTTTATGTCCACTCCAAGTCCCCTGGATTGCGTTTGTTCCAAAAATCACGCTCCTTCCGTTTGGATTCCGTTTGATATTCCTTTTCTGCGAAACACTGAAATAGGCAAAAAAAACCAGCAATTTGCACAGGGCCTTGGGTTAGTAGGTTAGTCCCAAAAATAATATAAAAGTATATAATAAAGCCCATTAAACATCCAAAACAGATAATATAATAGCATGGAACAATCAAAAATTATAGATACGTTGGAGACGTATCAACGGACCGCAAGAATAATAGGCATCGATAACACGAATGCATAACTACTCTTGACTATCAACTGATACAAGAGGGTGAGGATACAACTAAGAAGGGACAACTCAAAGGAACATATCACTTTCTGAGTTGTGGATGCATAGATTAGTATGTTGAACAAAGATCAACATATTTCTTCCGAATAACCCATGCAGAAAGGTAAAGCTGGCAGATTCACAATGTAGAATGGAGAACTCATCAAGAGCACTCTGGTTGTGATCTTTGGTTCAAAAGAACTTCTGCTATAAGCAGTTCATGGTATTTGGAAGAAGGAAATACCATGGACCTCGAGGACTACCGCAAAGGTTACTAATATCCTAAAGGAACTAGCAAACACTATCAACATGAATGAGTAGATTGAATCTCGGGTTCAAAAACCCAGGAGTAGAATACCTACTACTAAATGGCATCACGGGATGCTTTCGAGAATGACGGCCAGAATCATCACACTGGGAATACAAATCAAAGCTAGATTACTGGTTGGTTCTCTAAGACACCTAGGGTCATAATAATGGCTCCAACATATATGCCGAGGCAATGAAGTACTTCAACACACCGATTAGTGTGCTTAATCTGGCCCAAGGGAACATCGGGAATGGAAAGAAGGGATTTGCAAATGCATCAGATTATTTAGAGACCTGGGACAACTCGGACAGCATAACGACTGTAATTGCTCAAAAGGATTTGAGACATCCTGCAAAATGGTGGCATAACCACTCAACATCACAATATTAAGGTTCCGAGATCAACTGTCAACACACATAAATAGTAGGAACTGAACTGAGGCTTGAAACCAACAATCCTATAAGTCTACATATTAGAAACACGTGAACCTGATAGAAAGATGAGAAACCCAGTTCTTAATCCCCGTAGAAGAGAAGAGGATGACTCAGATCAGAAGGGCATAAGGTAAAGGAGTAAAAAGAGCCTTATGTTCCCTTCCACAATCAATTCCCTTATATAACTAAAGTATTTCTAGACTCAACTTCGACCAGTTTGGCTTGGTAATCCTACAGGCAGTCAGGCTCTGGTACCAAAGCTCTTGGGACCCCGATCCTAAGTCACACCGATCTAGCATGTAACACATCATATCACTTTGCGGCCTCACGCACGGTATTCCCATGGGTGCCACCTTACCTGGCACGAGACCGTTTCCACTTTTGGCTCACGTATATGATAGTGTTGCTAGAATCCATATGACAAAGAAAATGGGCCGACATGAGTAGTTGTGAATCCAGAGTGGCACTAACTTACAGGGACATGCATACATGACCCAACAACAAATGTGTCGGTCATCAGCAAGTGAATCCGGGTTGTAGCAAGCTAACAGGACTCCGGTAGACACCGCGTGACATTTCCCCGTAGGGACAGACACAGGCACGAAGAAGGACACATGCCGGCCAGCCTAAGTGTTCTGGAGCAGTAGCAAGCTACCATGGCTCAGTGGAAGCACTAGGAGACATTTCCCCATAAGAGAGGCTACCAAGAATAAACAACTAGGTTGTCGGATCCCACACATACCAAGCATTTCAATAACATACACACAATATGCTCGATATGTGCAAATACAACATGGCATCACAACATAACTCTATGACTCAAGGTATTTATTCATTAGGCTCCGAAGAGCCAGATATTACAAACATGGGTCTGATGACCCAACATTCAAGTCATACAAGCAACAAGCACATGCGGAAGCATAAACACGTCTGAGTACAGAAAACTACAAATGAAAAAGGCTGAGAAGCCTGACTAACTACAAGACCCTCCCAAGGGTACAAGATCATAGCTGAGGTAACAAGCTAAACGTCGAAGTCCACGCGGAACTACTAGTGAGACTGAAGTCTCTCTGCAAAAACATAAATTGAGAAAACGTGAGTACAAATGTACCCAACAAGACTTACATCAGAACTATCTACATATGCATCAGTATCAACAAAGGGGTTGGTGGAGTTTAACTGCAGCAAGCCAGCTTTGACTTGGTGGCTATCCTGAACTACGACTGCAAGTAACTCTTTTGAGGTGGCGCACACGAGTACACTTATTCACCAATCAATACACCACTATGGATCCGCTCCCGTCTCCCTATGAGAAGGCCATCCATAGCACTCACGCTTATCTTGCGCATTTTAGAGTATCCACTTTCACTTGTCTATGAACTGTATAGGCAACCCAGAGGTCCTTTACCGCGGATGCGGCTATTCGAATAGATCATTTATAACCCTGTAGGGGTGTACTTCTTCACACACGCTCTCGCCACTTACCGCCATGTACACGTCATGTATCTCGGCAACCTTCAAGCGGAAGCCTGGCGAGGGTGTCGGCCACGACCTGACTAACCACGCAAGTCTCTAGTCCAGGTTTATCACCTATTCGGGTTCCATCCGCAAGGAGATCCGGCCGGGGTGTCGCTCAAGGCCCCAAATGATGTGAGCAGGGTTCCCAAGCCCACCAAACGGGCGACGCTTGGTACACCGTGCCACTGCACCTAGTCTATCCAAAGCCCACCTGTACCAGGTGCCACTTGGTAGAATACTAACACTACCTACAAACACCAGAAACTAGTTGCAACTCCTGGACAGAGATCAGGTTGATTAATAAGCCGAGAGGGGCCGAGTTACCGGAACCCAATGTGTTGTAGCAGCTGTTCATGGATCACAAACACAGAACTCAGTTCCTGAGGACGGTTTCAATGAGACAACCCACCATGTACTCCTACATGGCCTCTCACCGCTACCTTTACCAAATCGTGTTCACACACTTAGCTCTCAACAGTAGGACATGTTCACAACTTTCCAATTCATCCCCGATGAATCAGACCTGACTCATCTCTAAGCAGTAGCAGGCATGACAACAAGCATGAATGAGTAGGCACATCAGGGCTCAAACAACTCCTACTCATGCTAGTGGGTTTCATCTATTTACTGTGGCAATGACAGGTCATGCAGAAGAAAGGGGTTCAACTACCGCAACATGTAACAGTTGAAGCGTTGTTGTCCTAATGCAGTAAAAGAGAGCAGAAGCGAGAGAGTGGGATTGTATCGGAATGAACAAGGGGGTTTTGCTTGCCTGGCACTTTTGAAGATAGCATTGTGTCTTCATTAGTGTCATCGATCACAACGTCGGAAACACGTCTATCGAGAGGGAACAACCACCGGCAACAGAGAAGAAACACAATCAATGCAATGCACAATATGATGCATGATCATGACATGTAAATATGCTATGATTTGAGCTATTGCAACTAGCATCAGGTTAAATGGAGTTGGTTTGAATCCAAGATTCAAATTCAAACTCCATATGTGGATATTCAAATGCCATTTATATGATTTGTCCTAAACAGCAGCCATAAGTTGTTCCAACATGCATGAAAATTGTACAGATGGATAGATTGGATTTTTCTGATCATTTTTCATATATAATTTATTTCATTTGGAGTTACGGTTGATTTTCTATGATTTTTAGAAGTTTAAAGCATTTTCTGAAATAAACAAATCATTAATGATTTATTTAAAATCCCAGAAAAGAATTACTGCGCCAGCATGATGTCGGTCTGACATCAGCAAGTCAACATGCGCGGTCCAGGTCAAACTTGACCAGCGGGGCCCACTGGTCATTAACCCACTGCTGCCTAGGGTCACGGACAGGTGGGGTCGGGTCAACAGACACGTTAGCATAGTCAAAGCTGACATGTGGGCCCACTACAATTAGATTTAACCTTAATATATTTTAGTTAGCCTGTTAGTTAGGCGGTGGGATCCGGCTGTCATTGACTCGAGGGGTAGTTAGTAGGGTGCTTAGGCCCTAATGGCCGGTTACGTCGGCGGTTAGCCGCCGGCGACCATAGCCGACGGTGAAGGTACTCCGGCCGGCCGATTCCAGCGGCCATTCGAATTGCGGCTAGGCTCTTTCGAATGCCCGCAGAGAGGCGCGTTGGGTGGTGCAAGTGGTAGTTGCAGGGGAGTGCTGTAGTGTCGCCAACGTCGAGGTGGGCGGCGGCGGCGCTCGGGCACACGCGGGCAGCGGTGCTACGGGGCATGAGCGAGCTAGCAAAAGGGATAGGCGGCCTCCTGGAAGCATGAGGGACTCATTGCCATGCTCAGCAACGACGGGTGCAGGCTGCAATGGTGGCGCACGACAAGGCAGGCGGCAGCGGAGCTCGGCCATGGCGGCGGCGCTAGCTAGAGGTCGAACGGAGCAACGTGGTTAGGGGGAGGGGAAAGAGGGGCTCACGGCGATCGCGATGGTGCTGACAGCGAGCTCGGAGAAGAACCGGAGCGCTCGGGGCAGCGAGGGAGATCTCTGGAGCCGAGGAGGAAGGAGATGTTGGGGACGGCGATTCGGGGCTTCCGGCGTTGCTTGGCTCGGTGCAGAAGGCGTAGGCAACGGAGGCGAAGCTCGTGGATGTGCTGGCGAAGCGAGGCGGTGGCACTGGCCGCAGCAGCAGCGAGTGGCGGTGACAACGGCGCTCGGGTGAGCTCATGGGAGAGAGCCAGGGGAGGGGAAAGTGAGCACGGAGGGGAGAGAGAGGCAGGGAGGTGCGTGGCATCTCCACGGAGCCGCGGGAGGAAGCATGGAGGCAGGAGGTGGCCTGGCGCGTGGTCGCGCGCATCAGGCACGCGCCTCCCATCCTTCTGGCGATAGGAGGGAGATGACTGGCACGGGCCATCACAATATTGGGCCGACCAGGTGGGCTGCACAGGTAAGCTCCAGGTAAAAACTCTCTCTCTGTTTTAAATTTGTTTCTATTTTCTATTTTGTTTTGATTTGATTTTTATACCAAATTATTTTTAGTAGCTTCTGAAAAGATTTACGCGGCTTGATACAAATTATTCAAAGCCACTCACAATTTTTCAGAATTGTTGGAATTGCAATTCTTTTATAGAAGAATTAAATCCAACTCAAATATTTCATTGATTTAATTCAAAGGCCCAAAATAAATATTTCTGTGATTCCAAAAATATTGGTTTGAATTTTACCTCTTACCAATATTTTCACAGAGTAGCAGGAACATTTCCTTGGACTCATTTGATGAGAATTAAATGTTGATTATTTTTGAACTGATTTCTGAGGGTTTCAACAAACCTCAATTCAACTTTCAGAAATTTTAGACATGATGCATGAGTGCAGATGCAAGTATTTCACTCTGGTATTCTAGGGCTGTGACAGAAAACATATATAATAATTAATGAAGTGTCATATGTGGTAAGGTAGCACGTGTCCATGTTGAATGGAATATAAGTAGTGGGAATCAACAATTTTGATATACTAGATAAAATGTGTTGATATGGGCTGAAGGCAACCGGGCCTGCATGGTATGAGAACTAGCAGCCACACTATTTCCTTCGAGGCCTCAATCACATTGGAGCCGAACATACGACCCCAATGTGATTATTTTGTAGTTAAGGAGTACCTCTTACAAAATTCACTCCCATGTGCACGACTTACTGTAACCTGGGAGTTTTAGAGGGATTTCTCCTCACGCATGGAAGGGATGGACGGGTTTGTTTGTGCTTTTTGTAAATCCATTAAAAAATATCTATTGAATTGTGCATCCAAATTACAAACCGGGTGGGTCAATTGAATCGGTTTCTAACCTAAGGAATGTGTTATTACAAGTTTATAACGAAATATCCCATCCAACAACCGATCCCCTTTCTTTGAGGAGCTTCAACTCAAGACGGGGGCACATTCAGAGATGCTTGAGGGACAAAATTGGAGACGTCTTCTTGTGTTTTACTATCATTGAAGTACATGTCGTGATTGTAAGAAAAATAAAGACCTGCAAGAATTCTTAATGAGAGTGCGAGCTTTCTAATTTCAAGTTGTTGGGGCAAATAATTCTTGAACAAATCACTTCGACTCGATGAGGGCCGAATATACAGCGGAGGGAAGTCGTTCCATAAATAGAGGCGAAAATCTTGAAAAGGTGCAAAAGAAATTCAAATTTTAAGAAAAAATCCAATAGAGAATTTTTTAGGATTAAACAAAATGCTACGCAAATAAAAACACTAGTGCCACAACTAGTCAATTCTTCTTTTCATACGATTCAAAACTGGATCACGTTTCACTATTAGAAGATAATGAAACAACATAAAAAGCGTCTTGGCGGAGCAAAGAAAGAAAAGAACTTCAATATAAGGTTCAAAAAACTCAAGAGAAGAGCCAACCCTCCCACCGCATGCACGACTAGCAAGAAAACTAACAAAAAGCGAGAGCAATCAACCTAGCTAGCTAGGGAGAAGTTATCTTACATCAGGAGAACCACAACCCAGCCATCAGCACACACATGTGCACATCCCCAAAAGATGAAGGGCAATGACTACATGCATCTTCTCTTGTGTCTTCATGTTTCCCCATTGCTAAAAGACTAGAGACTAAGCTCTAAAGACCACAACTCCAGAGAAGTAAAGCAACCATCTAGTTTCTACATCAATTTCCTGGCTCTCACCCCTTGCGTCTCCAGCATCTCCAGTGATCAGCAAAGCATCTTCTCCTTGCCCCCTTCGCCCATGCTCATGCTGCTCCAACGCGGTCCTCTACAATGTAGCAGCTCCTTGCTCCAACATTGTATGATCCTCGTCATTTTGTAGCGCTGCCAAATAATTCATAAAAGCTAAAACATAGCAAACAAATTCAGAAGGCAATCTTACTAATTTAAATTCAAAACAAGTCATGTTCCTGAGCTTTCAAATCGCCAAGCACAACGCTGCCCAACCAACAATTTGCAGGTTCCTACTCCGAGGTAGGAATCTGGGAATCCGCCAAAAGTATTGGGAGAAACACCTAGGCCTATCCCTAGCACCAATAGTCTTAATCACTATATTCGACACATATTTGGTAGCAAAGCAGTGGAAGAAAAGGTGGTGAATATTTTCATTATCATGGATTGTTCACGCACCAATAGGGAACATGCGTTGGATTTAGACCGTCGTGAAACAGGTTAGTTTACCCTACCGATGGGAGAAGCAACACATATTTTTTATATCTCAAGGTCCTCCGCATCTAGCCCCCCTTGATCTTTTGGTCTACATGTTTGTGTTCCACCTCGTCAGGCGGTATTTACGCTTATGCTTGTCAGTTTGACAGAAAAATCTTGATTTTTAGCAGCCCAATCTTTCTCATAGCCCTTCAAGTGTTTTATAGAAGGACATTGCAAACAACGACAAACTCATAAGTACAACATTGATTAGAAAAAGTCTTACACCATAACGTTCAACAACGAGCTTTTTCTCACAACGTTCTTCAATGCCCTTCCATTCCTTATTGAGGAGATTTCCAAAATGCATCAGAATACTTATTGAGATGGAACGAGCCAGACTCGCAACCAAACAATTATTTGTACTGATCCACTTCTTCTTTAGCTTTTCCAAAGTAGGAGAGTTCGCTCTTGTGCAAATTTATCGTGAGGACCGATAACTGCTTGAACAAACAAAGAATCAATTCCTTATTCTTGGTGTTGAGTATATTGATTATTAGGAAAGACGAGATAGACTAAAATTTGTTTTGCCTTGTCTTTTACTTCAAGTTGATCATTGTACTCCTATATATATGCCCACGAGGCTCAAGCAATACAACTACGATTTCACCAATCTCTCTCTATCCCTTCTAACATCGTATCCCTTCTAAAATGGTAGCCTAACCGATCCAAACCCTAGCTGCCACCCGACGCCTCTGCCCGTGCGTCGCCCCCGGGGCAGTCGACCTCCATGGCCACCGCCGGGGGCCGCGCCACTCGTACCTAGGGTTCGTCCGCCGGTCGTGTTGACCGGCTGCCCTAGAGAGTCTTTTTCTCAAGCACTTACTCCGGCTTTGTTCTCTCATGCTGGTCATCTTGATCGGTGTTTTCTTTTTGGTTTTTCGATCTATGATCGTTTGCGTCGCCCGCCGCCGCCGTCGACCCCTGTGCTTCTACTCCGACATCGACATCAACTCTGCCTTCACCCGGATAGGCTGCTAGACGCCCTTGGTTCACGCGTGCAACACGTGTGCGGGTGTGATAGCTGGTCGCGCTGTCATAGACTAGCCCTCGTCCTGCGCACGGGCATGGTGGTTTGCCGCGCGGTGCAGTCGGCCGCTTGCATCGGCTCACCAGGCAAGTCGATCTACACCGCTACGTGATGCATCACGTGCGGGTGTGCATGGGTGCACCATGGATCCGTGCACATCGCCGGTTTTTGTCCGGCCGCGTGACTGCTTGCATCCCTGCACGAAGCGTTCCGAGTCTTCACGATCTCGCTCGTTGCATCTCTGATCTGGTACATCTTTGCAAGATCCCGAAGATTTCTATCGAGTATCCGCACATCTCCGCCGATCGAGCAACGGGCTATAAATCCCATTGGACCACAGCGCCACCGTCCATGGTTCTTCCCACGCTGTCCCGACCCGCGTGCTACCGCTACGTCGCCCCTTCGAGTCATAGTGCCATGGCCCGCGGTCCACCGCTGCCTGAGGCCATCCGCTTCAGGTCGTCCCCGTGGCTACACCCCCTCGCGCTGCCGCTGTGTCGTCCCATCTGGCTGTAGTGAGCGTGGCACACGGTCCCTGTCGTCCGTGATACGTCTCCAACGTACCTATAATTTTGATTGTTCCATGCTATTATATTATCTGTTTTGGATGTTTATGGGCTTTATTAAACACTTTTATATTATTTTTGGGACTAACCTATTAACCCAGAGCCCAGCGCCAGTTCCTGTTTTCCCCTTGTTTCAGTGTTTCGAAGAAAAGGAATATCAAACAGAGTCGAAACAGAATGAAGCCTTCTAGAGAAGTTATTTTAGGAAAGAAAGCAATCCGGGGGACTTGGAGTGCACGTCAGGAAAGCAACGAGGGAGGCACGAGGCAGGGGCTGCAAGCCTCTGTAGGCACCAAAAACCAATCGGGACCCTGTTTCGGCACCCTGCCGGAGGGGGGAACCACACCGGTGGCCATCTTCATCATCCCGGCGCTCTCCATGACAAGGAGGGAGTAGTTCACCCTCGGGGCTGAGGGTATGTACCAGTAGCTATGTGTTTGATCTCTCTCTCTCTCTCTCTCTCTCTCTCTCTCTCGTGTTCTTGAGGTGATACGATCTTGATGTATCACGAGCTTTGCTATTATAATTGGATCTTATGACGTTTCTCCCCCTCTACTCTCTTGTAATGGATTGAGTTTCCCCTTTGAAGTTATCTTATCGGATTGAGTCTTCTAATGATTTGATAACACTTGATGTATGTCTTGCATGGGATACCCGTGGTGACAATGGGGTATTCTATCGATCCACTTGATGTATGTTTTGGTGATCAACTTGCCGGTTCCGCCCATGAACCTATGCATAGGGGTTGGCACAGGTTTTCGTCTTGATTCTCCGGTAGAAACTTTGGGGCACTCTTTGAGGTTCTATGTGTTGGTTGATTAGATGAATCTGAGATTGTGTGATGCATATCGTATAATCATACCCACGATACTTGAGGTGACATTGGAGTATCTAGGTGACATTAGGGTTTTGGTTGATGTGTGTCTTAAGGTGTTATTTTACTACGAACTCTAGGGCTGTTTGTGACACTTATAGGAATAGCCCAATGGATTGATCGGAAAGAATAACTTTGAGGTGGTTTCGTACCCTACCATAATCTCTTCGTTTGTTCCTGCTATTAGTGACTTTGGAGTGACTCTTTGTTGCATGTTGAGGGATATTTATATGATCCAATTATGTTATTATTGTTGAGAGAACTTGCACTAGTGAAAGTATGAACCCTAGGCCTTGTTTCCTAGCATTGCAATACCGTTTACGCTCACTTTTATCATTAGTTACCTTGCTGTTTTTATATTTTCAGATTACAAAAACCTATATCTACCATCTATATTGCACTTGTATCACCATCTCTTCGCCGAACTAGTGCACCTATACAATTTACCATTGTATTGGGTGTGTTGGGGACACAAGAGACTCTTTGTTATTTGGTTGCAGGGTTGCTTGAGAGAGACCATCTTCATCCTACGCCTCCCACGGATTGATAAACCTTAGGTCATCCACTTGAGGGAAATTTGCTACTGTCCTACAAACCTCTGCACTTGGAGGCACAACAACGTCTACAAGAAGAAGGTTGTGTAGTAGACATCAAGCAGTTTCTGGCGCCGTTGCCAGGGAGGTGAGTGCTTGAAGGTATACCTTTAGTTCTTACAATCGAATCTTTTTTGTTTCTTGTTTTAGCACTAGTTTAGTTCATAAAAGAAAACTACCAAAAAAATGGAATTGAGTTTGTCTCATACGCTTCATATTTTTAATATCTTCCGTGAGAATGATGGAAAGGAAAATTGTGCCAAAGTGTTAGAAGAAGAATGCATTAAAATGTTTGTCACTAAATCTTTGAATGATGAGCATGATTGCAATATTGTTAGTATGAACTCCTTGAATATCCATAGTACTAATGATGATTGCACTAGTCATGATGAAAATATCTCTTATAAGCATGTCAATTTTTGTGGAGTGCATTGGGTTTGCAAGTACACACCAAATAGGGAAGATAGATATTGCAAGAGGCATAAGCATTTAGAAACTAAATTGTTGCAAGAAAGGCTAGATGTTTGTGCTGAAAACTTAAATTTTCTTAGCCGTACTTGTGAACTTTGCAATGAATATGATCATTTCAGTACCCAATGCAAATTGTTTCATGATCGTATCATGTCCAAAAATTGTGATGACTTGATTTCCCTTGCACATCATAATTAACTTAGTTTGCTCTTGGGTTATGAAGAAATGAAATGTATAACTAAGGTTATTCCAGAATTTGCCCTTGATAGAGTTCTTCATTTTGATCTAGAAGAAATTTATATGTATTGTGCGGTGAATTGCATTGAAAATCCTTATATTGCCAATTACATAAAGAAAAGAAAACAAATAGAAGATGAAGAGAATATTAACGAAAGGGAAGAGACTTCCCAATATTCTCCTATTATTTCTTATGATGAATTAGGTAACGAGGAGGAGCCTTCTATTCAACCAATCTCATTAATAAGGAGCTCCAAAAAAAAGGATTGAACCCACACATGAGGTGAAGAAGAAGAAAAGAAAAAGGAAGAGAGGTAAAAAGATATCTCTCCCAAATAATGTTTCTCCTATTATTGTTGTGCCCCATGAAAATGAATCAAAAATAATTGTTGAAGATGATGCACTTGATGATGATCTCGTTATGCCAATTGCTTGTTGTGATGATTATGATTGGGAAGATAATGATACTTCTTATGATCTTGAAAATCTTTTTGTCACTTGCTTGGAAGAATATGATAATTGCTATACTATTGGTGCTATCCATACTATTAATGATGGGAGTGATTATGCTTATGATATGAAAAGGCCCAAGCTTGGGGTTGCTATGTTTGATGAAGATGATGTTTTCGAGAATATATTTGCTGCAATTAATGTATGTCCCAAGCTTGGGGGATGCTACGTATAATGAAGATGATATTTTTGGTCTCCCAAGTATGCAAATTTATAATGATGATAGCATGTCTCCTACTTATGATGATTATATTGATGAAAGTGGGTTTGGAAGAGTGCCAACTTTAGGGAGTAGTGATCCCACTATTTTGGAGGATGTTTAATCTTATTGTGATAATTATGAAATTGGATTTGGAGAGGTCATGACTTTATTTAGTGATGAATCCACTATTTCGGAAGAGGTTTCAATTGATTATGATGAGAACAAAGTTGCTACTTATGATGATTATTGTGATGAAACTTATGCTATAAAGAGTAGTGATGATTATATTTATAAAACTTGTCATGATTATGATTACCCTTTTTCTGAACATTATTCATTTAATGTGGAGACAATTTATAGTATTCGAGTCTCTTATGATACTCTCACTATTCCGAATGAGGAAAATTTTGCTTATGTGGAGAGTAATAAAAATTCTATGCTTGTAGATCATGAAAATAATGTTTTAGGTGCTGGTTATATTGTTGAATTCAATCATGATGCTACTGAAAATTATTATGAGGGAGGAATATATGCTTGTAGGAATTGCAATAATATCAAGTTTCCTCTCTATGTGCTTAAAATCTTGAAGTTATGCTTGTTTTGCCTTCCTATGCTAGTTGATTATTGTTCCCATAAGTTATTTGCTCACAAAATCCCTATGCATAGGAAGTGGGTTAGACTTATTTGTGCTAGTCATATTCTTCATGATGCTCTCTTTATGTTTCAATTCTTATCTTTTTGTGAGCATCATTGAAATCATCATGCCTAGCTAGGGGCGTTAAACGATAGCGCTTGATTGGGAGGCAACCCAATTTTATTTTAGTTTCTTGCTTTTTGGATCTATTTAGGAATAAATAATACATCTAGATTCTGTTTAGATGTGTTTTTGTGTTTTAATTAGTGTTTGTGCCAAGTAGAACCTTTGGGAAGACTTGGGTGAAGTCTTTATGATCATGCTGTAAAAAACAGAAACTTTAGCGCTCACGAGATTAGCTAAAACTTTTTACTGGAGAGTGATATTTAGTTGATTCTTTTTGCAGATGATTACTAGACAAATTCCTAAGGTCCACGAATTTACTTTAGAATTTTTTGAGTTCCAGAAGTTTGCGTTAGTTACAGATTACTACAGACTGTTCTGTTTTTGACAGATTCTGTTTTTCGTGTGTTGTTTGCTTATTTTGATGAATCTATGGCTAGTAAAATAGTTTATAAACCATAGATAAGTTGGGATATATTAGCTTTAACACCAATATAAATAAAGAATAAGTTCATTACAGTACCATGAAGTGGTGTTTTGTTTTCTTTCGCTAACGGAGCTTACGAGTTTTCTGTTAAGTTTTGTGTTGTGAAATTTTCAAGTTTTGGGTAAAGATTCGATGGACTATGGAATAAGGAGTGGCAAGAGCCTAAGCTTGGGGATGCCTAAGCCACCCCAAGGTAATATTCAAGGACAACCAAGAGCCTAAGCTTGGGAATGCCCCGGATGGCATCCCCTCTTTCGTCTTTGTTCATCGGTAACTTTACTTGGAGCTATATTTTTATTCACCACATGATATGTGTTTTGCTTGGAGCTTCATTTTATTTTCTTTTGTTTTGATTGCTGTTTGAATAAAGTATCAAGATCTTAAATTCTTAAATGTTAGAGAGTCTTCACATAGTTGTATAATTATTCGACTACTCATTGATCTTCACTTATATCTTTCAGAGTAGTTTGTCATTTGCTCTAGTGCTTCACTTATATCCTTTTAAAGCACGGCGGTGGTTTTATTTTGAAGAAAATAGATGAACTCTCATGCTTCACTTATATTATTTTGAGAGTCTTTAGAACAGCATGGTAGTTTGCTTTGGTTATGAAACTAGTCCTAATATGATGGGCATCCAAGATGGGTATAATAAAAACTTTCATATAAGTGCACTGAATACTAATAGAAGTTTGATACTTGATGATTGTTTTGAGATATGGAGATAGTGATATTAAAGTTGTGTTAGTTGAGTAGTTGTGAATTTGAGAAATACTTGTGTTGAAGTTTGCAAGTCCCGTAGCATGCACGTATGGTAAACGTTATGTAACAAATTTGAAACATGAGGTGTTCTTTGATTGTCTTCCTTATGAGTGGCGGTCGGGGACGAGCGATGGTCTTTTCCTACCAATCTATCCCCCTAGGAGCATGCACGTAGTGCTTGGTTTTTGATGACTTGTAGATTTTTGCAATAAGTATGTGAGTTCTTTATGACTAATGTTGAGTCCACGGATTATACGCACTCTCACCTTTCCATCATTGCTAGCCTCTTCGGTACCATGCACTGCCCTTTCTCACATTGAGAGTTGGTGCAAACTTCGCCGGTGCATCCAAACCCCGTGATATGATACACTCTTTCACACATAAGCCTCCTTATATCTTCCTCAAAACAGCCACCATACCTACCTATTATGGCATTTCCATAGCCATTCCGAGATATATTGCCATGCAACTTTCCACCGTTCCGTTTATCATGACATGTTCATCATTGTCATATTGCTTAGCATGATCATGTAGTTGACATAGTATTTGTGGCAAAGCCACCGTCCATAATTCTTTCATACATGTCACTCTTGGTTCATTGCATATCCTGGTACACCGCCGGAGGCATTCATATAGAGTCATACTTTGTTCTAGTATCGAGTTGTAATCATTGAGTTGTAAATAAATAGAAGTGTGATGATCATCATTCTAGAGAATTGTCCCAAGTGAGGAATATAAAAAAGAGAGAAAGAAAGGCCATAAAAAGAGAAGGCCCAAAAAACATTTGAGAGAAAAAGAGAGAAGGGACAATGTTACTATCCTTTTACCACACTTGTGCTTCAAAGTAGCACCATAATCTTCATGATAGAGAGTCTCTTGTTTTGTCATTTTCATATACTAGTGGGAATTTTTCATTATAGAACTTGGCTTGTATATTCCAACAATGGGCTTCCTCAAGTGCCCTAGGTCTTCGTGAGCAAGAAAGTTGGATGCAACACCCATTTAGTTTCTTTTGTTGAGCTTTCATATATTTATAGCTCTAGTGCATCCGTTGCATGGCAATCCCTACTCCTTGCATCAACATCAATCGATGGGCATCTCCATAGCCCATTGATTAGCCTCGTTGATGTGAGACTTTCTCCTTTTTTGTCTTCTCCACATAACCCCCATCATCATATTCTATTCCACCCATAGTGCTATGTCCATGGCTCACGCTCATGTATTGCGTGAAGGTTGAAAAAGTTTGAGATTACTAAAGCATGAAACAATTGCTTGGCTTGTCATCGGGGTTGTGCATGATGAGAGCATTCTTGTGTGACGAAAATGGAGCATGACTAAACTATATGATTTTGTAGGGATGAACTTTCTTTGGCCATGTTATTTTGAGAGGACATAATTGCTTAGTTAGTATGCTTGAAGTATTATTATTTTTATGTCAATATTGAACTTTTGTCTTGAATCTTATGTATCTGAATATTCTTGCCACAATAAAGAAGATTATATTGATAAATATGCTAGGTAGCATTCCACATCAAAAATTTCTGTTTTTATCATTTACCTACTCGAGGACGAGTAGGAATTAAGCTTGGGGATGTTGATACGTCTCCAACATATCTATAATTTTTTATTGTTCCATGCTATTATATTATCTGTTTTGGATGTTTATGGCCTTTATTAAACACTTTTATATTATTTTTGGGACTAACCTATTAACCTAGAGCCCAGTGCCAGTTCCTGTTTTTCCCTTGTTTCAGTGTTTCAAAGAGAAGGAATATCAAACGGAGTCGAAACGGAATGAAACCTTCTGGAGAAGTTATTTTTGGAAAGAAAGCAATACGGGCGACTTAGAGTGCACATCAGGAAAGCAATGAGGGAGGCACGAGGCAGGGGGGCGCGCCCACCCCCTGGGCACGCCCTCCACCCTCATGGGCCCCTCGTGGCTCCCCTGACGTATTTCTTCCTCCTATATATACCAATATACCCTAAAACCTCCGGGGAACAGAATAGATCGGGAGTTCCGCCGCCGCAAGCCTCTGTAGCCACCAAAAACCAATCGGGACCCTGTTCCGGCACCCTGCCGGAGGGGGCAACCCTCACCGGTGGCCATCTTCATCATCACGGTACTCTCCATGACGAGGAGGGAGTAGTTCATCCTCGGGGCTGAGGGTATGTACCAGTAGCTATGTGTTTGACCTCTCTCTCGTGTTCTTGAGGTGATACGATCTTGATGTATCGCGAGCTTTGCTATTATAGTCGGATCTTATGATGTTTCTCCCCCTCTAGTCTCTTGTAATGGATTGAGTTTCCCCTTTGATGTTATCTTATCGGATTGAGTCTTTTAATGATTTGAGAACACTTGATGTATGTCTTGCGTGGCATACCCAAGGTGACAATAGGGTATTCTATTGATCCACTTGATGTATGTTTTGGTGATCAACTTGCGGGTTCCGCCCATGAACCTATGCATAGGGGTTGGCACACGTTTTCGTCTTGATTCTCCGGTAGAAACTTTGGGGCACTCTTTGAGGTTCTATGTGTTGGTTGATTAGATGAATCTGAGATTGTGTGATGCATATCGTATAATCATACCCACGGATACTTGAGGTGACATTGGAGTATCTAGGTGACATTAGGGTTTTGGTTGATGTGTGTCTTAAGGTGCTATTTTACTACGAACTCTAGGGATGTTTGTGACACTTAAAGGAATAGCCCAATGGATTGATCGGAAAGAATAACTTTGAGGTGGTTTCGTACCCTACCATAATCTCTTCGTTTGTTCCCCGCTATTAGTGACTTTGGAGTGACTCTTTGTTGCATGTTGAGGGATATTTATATGATCCAGTTATGTTATTATTGTTGAGAGAACTTGCACTAGTGAAAGTATGAACCCTAGGCCTTGTTTCCTAGCATTGCAATACCGTTTACGCTCACTTTTATCATTAGTTACCTTGCTGTTTTTATATTTTCAGATTACAAAAACCTATACCTACCATCTATATTGCACTTGTATCACCATCTCTTCGCCGAACTAGTGCACCTATACAATTTATCATTGTATTGGGTGTGTTGGGGACACAAGAGACTCTTTGTTATTTGGTTGCAGGGTTGCTTGAGAGAGACCATCTTCATCCTACGCCTCCCATGGATTGATAAACCTTAGGTCATCCACTTGAGGGAAATTTGCTACTGTCCTACAAACCTCTGCACTTCGAGGCCCAACAACGTCTACAAGAAGAAGGTTGTGTAGTAGACATCAGTCCGCCCCGTGGTTCTCCACGTGGCTGCACCGACCTGCGCGTTGCCGCTGCGTCACCACCCTTGGCGCAGGAACGTCACCGTCCACACAGGTCTTCGTCACGTTGTCGGGTTCTTCCTTGCCTACTTCGAGCACCACCGCCGCGCTCCTTCCCTAGCCATCGCCGCCGCCTCCTCAGGCCGCCGCCGCCGCTCTTCTTCCGTGGCTCCACGACGACTATCTCGACACCGGCCACCCTGAATCGACATTGACCACGACGTTCTTCGCACGGCTACCTCGGCCACGGCTACACCACCCTATGCTCTCGACTACCTCGACAATGGCACAAAGGGCTAGCACCTTTGCTTGAGCAACCTCATCGGTTTCCACTCCAGCCACGACTTTCGCGATGCATCGACCGTTATGACTGTGGGGGGTGTCTGTCGGCTTGCCTTCGGATTCTTCTCCAGTCTCGCAGTCTGCGTCGCTACCGTTGTTGTTAGAAGGGAGAGAGGGATTGGTGGAATAATTTGTTGTATTGCTTGAGCCTCATGGGCATATATATAGGAGTACATGATCTACTTGGAGTACAAGACAAGCCAGAATACTTCCTAGATTATCCTATGTTTCCTAATACAATCACGTTACTCAACATCCCCCCGCAATCATAACTGTAGCGATGCAGATGGTGAGACTGGAGAAGAATCCGAAGGCAAGCCGACGTACACCCTCCCACAGTCGCAACGGTCGACGCATCGCAGAGTCGTGGCTGGAGTGGCAACCGACGAGGTTGCTCAAGCAAGGTGGTAACCCTTTGTGCTATTTGTCGTGGTAGCCGAGAGCGTGGGTGGTGGAGCCGTAGTTGAGGTAGCCGTGCAAAAAATGCCGTGGTCGATGTCGAGTCGGGGTAGCCGGTGTCGATGAAGTCGCCGTGAAGCCGCGGGTGCAAGGAGGCGCCGAGTTAGTGATGGGCGCAGTGATGTCGAAGTAGTGGTGCGCCGGGAAGAAGATGTTGTTGACGATGCATCGCGCCAGGGTTGCCAACCCAGGGGACACACCGTAGACGAAGGCACGCGTCAGTGTTGCCAGCACCAGGCATGCATAGACGAACGAAGACGAAGTTGGCGAAGCGCCGCACCAGGCTTGCCAGGCCCGGGGACACGTCATGGACGAAGGCACGCGACGGTGTTGCCAGCACCAGACATGCGCAGACTGGGACCTGCACGAGCTGTACGCCATGCCGAAGAAGTTGGAGAGGCCAGCAGAGAAGGACTCGACGACGGTTGCGGGCCAATCAGCGCGGGTCCAATGTCGCCCGCGGTTGTCGGAGTAGACGAAGTGGTCATGGTAGATGATGACAACACTGGCGACGGGCTGGTGCTGGACGAAGATGAACAGGGTGGACAGGCGGTGGCGCTACGGAGGTAGCGGCGAGCGGCGGCGGTGGCCTGACGGTGGTGGCGGCGGCTAGGTTAGGAGTGCAGCGGCGGTGCTCAAAGTAGGCGAAGAACCCTGACGGCGTGACAAAGACCGGCGCAGACGGTGGCTTTCCCGCGCCAAGGGAGATGGCGCGGCGCATACCACGGGAAGTCGACACGCGGGACGGCGGCGGATCGGGCTGCGAGCGCGCGCTTTCGGCGGGCGACGCAGCGGCGTAGGCGGGTCGGGCGACGGCAGGAAGACCTCGGGGCGGCAGCGGGGACCGCGGGCCGCGACGCTGCGCCCAAAGGGGCGACACAACGGCGGTTTGCGAGTCGGTGCAGCCGCGGGGACGGCCTTAGGACGGCGGCGTGGACCGCGTGCCATGCTCGCTACGGCCCGACGGGGTGACACAGCGGCGATGCGAGGGTCGGTGCAGCCACGGGACGGCCTGGAGCGGACGGCCTCGGGGCAGCGGAGGACCGCGGGCCGCGACACTACGACCCAAAGGGGCGACGCAACGGTGATGCTGGTCGGTGCAGCTAGGAAAAGAACCACGGGGCGACGCAGCGGTAGCCCGTTGCTCGGTCGGTGGAGGGGCGCGCTGAACTCGGGACGGTCTTCACGGGGCCTGCGAAGGCGCGCGCAACCAACGGGCCAGGTCGGTCGCACGGCGTAGATGATGTGGTTCGCAGCGGCGAGCGGGTGATCAATCCGATCACGCGCGAGGTCGGGGACGCCGCCCGGTGGAGGCAGGGTGCCGGCGGAGTCCGAGATGAAGCCGACGACGATGGACGGTGTGGGACAACATGCGGATGAGGGCGTCAGCACCGGCACCCGGGCCACCAAAGAAGTGCCGACGCCCGGGCAGCGAGGCCCGAGGGACCAACGAAGCAGCGGCGCCCGAGCTTGAGGCAACCGGCCCGACGCAGCAGGGACGAGGCCGGCGAGGCAACCCGCAGGGCCGCCGTGCAGACATGGCGGAGGCAGATGGCGTGGATCGATTGGCAGGCTAGCGCGCGAGCGGTGGCTATGACTGGCCGCCGCATGGTGCGAGGCTGCCGGGTGGAGGCGATGTACGTGTCCCGGTTGGAGAGGGCGGAGACGGTCGGCGTAGATCGACAGGCGGGCGGGCGCGTAGACGACAGCCTTGAGGGGCCGCCTGTCACGCGAGGCCGCCGGGTCGATGAAGGAGCCGGCCGGTCACGACGGTGTCGGAGTAGAGGCGCACGGGGGGTCGACGGCGGCGGCGGGCGACGCAAACCGATCAAGCATAGATCGGAAAACCAAAAAGAAAACACCGATCAAGATGACCGGCAGGAGAGAGAAAAAACCGGAGCAAGGGTTCAGGAAAAGACTCTCTAGGGCAGCCGATCAACACGACCGGCGGACGAACCCTAGGTACGGGTGGCGCGCCCCCCTGCGGCGGTCATGGAGGTCGACCGCCCCGGGGGCGACGCGCGGGTGCTGAAGCGGCGACGGCTAGGGTTTAGGATCGATTAGGCTGATACCATGTTAGAAGGGAGAGAGGGATTGGTGGAATAATTCGTTGTATTGCTTGAACCTCATGGGGGAGTACATGATCTATTTGGAGTACAAGACAAGCCAGAATACTTCCTAGTTTATCCTATGTTTCCTAATACAATCACGTTACTCAATAGTTGTGACTGTCGGAGGATGTTGAGTATATTGATTATTAGGAAAGACGAGATAGACTAGGATTTGTTCTGCCTTGTCTTGTACTCTAAGTTGATCATTGTACTCCTATATATATGCGCACGAGGCTCAAGCAATACAACAACGATTTCACCAATCTCTCTATCTCTTCTAACACTTGGTAATGCTCCATGAAGATGATGGTGTCGTGTTATGCAAGGCGAGAACTTCCATCACCAATAAGATACACTAGATCATAATGACGCGCGTTGCCGCGCCCGTCTATCTTTACAATAGAATAAGAGGTATATCTATAAATATGACAAGGCCCGTGGAAATTAATTCACATCTGTCAATTTGTAGAAGGGATTTAATCTATTTTGAATAGTGAGTTATCGTCATCATCACACACAGTACACACACACACGCAAGAATAAATTATGAATAATTGATTGAAGCACAAGCACTTATGCAAATTTATTGATGGCTAAAAATGAGTATCAATATTAACTGCAATAACAAGACTACATATGCCAATGAAAAAAATAGTGCGCTACAGAAAATAGCGTCGCCGCTGAAAATATGTCTCTATATGCTATAGCATGCTATTAGCGGCCGCTATAGCGTGCTATTTTTTTCAGTGAGTATAACCCATCATGTGAAAAATTAGCTTTCTACGCTCTTCTCTAAATCGAAGTTGTATTATCTAATCATCAGAATCTGCATTCTTGCAAAGCATCTTGATGCAGTGGTATACTGCATGGAAAATCTACTAAGAGATAAGGCGCTGGAAAAAGGACAAGAAACTATAACCATCCAAATCAGAATGAAAGAGAAGAAAATATCTTTTATCACCTCTGTACCGATTAATAGTCACTGTTCAGTGTACTGTTCGCATGCCAGAGCAGTCATCGGAAATGGCATGCGGGTAAGAACACCCCATAACTTTTGATTATCTTCAGAAATAAAAGTAGAGAATAATGAGTAATAGATGAAAAAAACTCAATTACTGAACCCTCATACATGCATCTGTGTGCTAAACAAAATCACACAAATGAGTTTAAGAAGTTAAAATCTGCTAGTTCAGTCCAAGTTTGGAAACAGCATGGAGGAAAATCTGCTCCAGGCATCCATTTTTACTAATGCAATTTTCATGAGAGCTAAGAGCATAATAAGCTTCTGTACATTGAAACGCAGTACAAGTACCCCCTCTGTTCCATATTACTCGTCGTTAAAATGGATGTATCCAGAACTAAAATACATCTAGATACATCCATACATGCGACAAGTAATTCGGAACGGAGGGAGTATATAGCAGCGGCAACCATCATCGGCTCGGCATGAATGTAAGGTACATCTCTTGCGCAGATAATAATACAATGGGAATGCAAAAGTTGAATTTTCGTAGGAAATGGAAAGTGCTTTGTCCCTCCTCAATTAGTGTGCACCTCAATTAGTGTACACCTCTTACAGTACGAATGAACGATGACCAACATCTATTCATGTTAAGGCATTGACATGTGGGTCAGCCACCTGTTGGGCCCACATGTCATAGACACAAAGGTAGGTGCTTTAAGGCACCGAAGCATTGTCCTAAGTTTGGGTACATGAAGCAAACCCTTTATGAGTTAAACAACATTTTGGTATCCAGTACTTTCTCCGTTCCAAATTACTTGTCGCAGGTATGGATGTATCTAGAACTAAAATACATCTAGATACATCCATACCTGCGACAAGTAATTCGGAGTAGAGGGAGTACATGCAAAAAGGAAATTCTAGATAGTGGCAGTTTTGCACAGGAACCGGAAAATACTAATGTTGATGTATACTTTTGATGACCGACCTTTCAACCGAGCAGAACCAACCCACCCAGCAGAACTGAGCTCGAATCAGTGGAGAACCTGCATTCGTTTTGGAGTAGAGAGAGCAGATGAAGAATTTGTGGAGGATGGGAGGTAGGGAGGGAAGATTGGTAGGATGGGAAAGATAATTAGCCTCAACCATGGTCGACGGTGGAGGATGCTGATGTAATGAGGGGAGTGGAGAAAGAGCAGAGGCACAATGGAGATTTATATACACAGGCTCGAGTAAAGGAAGAATATGAATCGAAATCGCAACTGATTTGCAGTTATCGGCCGCCGGGCGTCGATTGCCATTAATGGCAGCTGCATTTACGTCCTTAATCACGCATGAGTCGACTCCAATCGCAGCTGACGCTTCGCTACCCCGCCACCGCGCCGGAGCAGCAGGCCGCCATGGGGATCTACGGAGGAAGAGTGAAGGGCAGGGACGCCGAAGCAGACCTACTGCAGAAGCTGGCCGCTATGACGGAGGATGGCGGCGGCGCAGCTTCGACGAAACAGAGGAGCAGCTCGGGCATAAGGAAAACACGGCCGCAAGAAAAACTGGACGACCTGGCCTGCTCGGGGGATATGGAGATTTGCTTTGCGGTTGGACTGAATTTAGGCCTGCTATGTTCTTACTGCCCAATTACGACGGGAACTGTAGCTAACTCTGTGGAGCAGCGGCCCGCGAAACGTTTCTTTGTATCCACGTGACAAAGGTGGGCGCCCGAGCAATCCTGCACGTTGACTTGCATGATCCAACGGCTGGGAGGCTGAAAACGCTGCGAGGGCTCCTAGCTAGCTGAGTCTTACTGTTTAGTAATAATGAGACCGCCATGGCCGGCCTCCTTAGCGCTGATGAGCACCATGAGAAAGGTACGCAACAATATTGAAGAGAATGGGCGACAATGGATCTATAGTATGAAATCCTTTTCTGTTCTAGAAACAATGACCAGCGTCATCATTCACACCAATGGTATCACCGCAAACAAAAATAAATAAATCAATCCACTGTCATTATTTTGCCAGGAAGCCTTTTATGCACACGGCTTGTGCAGAAAAGGCATTTTACTTTGTCATGAGCATTTCCCAAATTCTCAAAGATAATTCCATCATGTTTTGTAAAGTTCATACATTCACGCGTGTGTAATGGCAGAAAGTCAGCGAATGATTGGTTCTAGTCCATAAACCAATCAGACCCTCCTTATTCTATTGTTCTTGCCTGAAATCAGAGTCTTGTTATTAGAGAGCAAGAAACTCGTGCAAATGGTCATAAGATTCAAACTAACGAATCCCGCCAGCAGGCATATACGGAGTAGTATATTATACAGTTAGTTTGCCGATTCCCTCTCTTATTTCCACTTCTTCCGGCCGGTCCTGACCCCGTCAGAATTCTCCCCCGTAAGCACGAGGCAGCATGCAGACCGGTGACCACGCCAATCAAAGCAATACGCACGTCACGTACTTACTCCCAAGCTAGTATATAAGCACGCTTCCATTCCATGATCCATCGCACTCATCACGGCAACCTGCTAGCAATTAACCAAGCTTATCACCTTGCTTCGAGAATTACAGCTGTTGGCACAGTTTCCTCACACATCACAAGTACATTCCGATCAAGGGATCGGCGCGCGTTGGCGTCACAAGCCATGGCGTCCTCCAAGGGCTCCTGGGCCGCACTTGCATTGCTCCTCCTTGTTGCTCTCGCGTCCACGGCCGTCAATGGCGACCACAAGCTCTCCGCCGGGTACTACGACAAGACGTGCCCCAACGTGCAGCGCGTCGTGCGGCGGGTCATGGCGTACAAGGTCGCCGGCGAGTCCGCCGTCGCACCCGCCATCCTCCGCCTCTTCTTCCACGACTGCTTCGTCAACGTACGTACCGAAATACCTACCGCACTCGTGTCCTGTTCTCCTGCTGATCCCTAGCTAATTACGATGTGCAAAACGTTGCGTGCGTGCAGGGATGCGATGCCTCCGTTCTCCTGGACGGCACGTACTTCTCCGAGAGCGAGAAGGACGCGCTGCCAAACGCTTCCCTCCGAGGCTTCGAGGTGATCGACGAGATCAAGTCCGTGCTGGAGCGCGACTGCCCGACCACCGTCTCCTGCGCCGACGTACTCGCCCTGGCGTCCCGGGACGCCGTCGCCATGCTCGGAGGGCCCGCCTGGAGCATGCCCCTCGGCCGCATGGACTCTCGCACCACCGACAGGGACGGCGCCGAGAACCTCCCCAGCCCACGCGACAACTACACATCGCTCGTCTCGACGTTCAGGGAGCGCGGCCTTGACGCCCGCGACATGACCGCCCTCTCCGGCGCGCACACTGTAGGGATGGCCAACTGCCATAACTACAGGGGCCGCATCTACGGCACCGACGGCGACACCAACATCGATCCCTCCTTCGCGGAGACCAGGCGGCAGACGTGCCCCGACGGTGATAATGAGGGTGGCATGGCGCCATTTGACGAGCAGACGCCGATGACATTCGACAACGCCTACTACAAGGATCTGATCGCGCGGCGTGGCCTCCTCAGCTCCGACCAAGCACTCTACGGCTCGGGCGGGCGGCAGGACGATCTTGTGGAGATGTATAGCAGGGATGGCAAGAGGTTCGCCAAGGACTTCGCCAAGGCCATGGTAAAGATGGGGAACATACGCCCGTCCAAGGGGACCACAGTGGAGGTCAGGCTCAATTGCAAGATGATCAACTAGCAATTGATCTAATGATTTACTACAAGAATCTGATAATGCAACCCATTCATGTTTGGGTTCAATTTATGTTTTTGGGTCAAGTTTGTCAAATAATTGTAAATGCATATTTCTTTATTCATTCATTAGTTTGCCAATCATGTATTTTCTTCATTTCACAAAAAAATCATGTATTTTCTTCTTTCTAGTTGTGTATGATTCAAATTTTATACTCTCTTCCCAAGATATATCATTTTGCTTCTGGTATTTTCAAAGATAGTTCGTCCATCTATTTATCTAATCGGATTTCCTAAATCTCAACTAGACGAGATTTAGCTATGTCATATCTAAGTCCATCACCACATGATCAATTTTTTTGCTACAAGATTGGTGCAACTGTGAGAGCAACTAATTGGCGAGCGCTTCTTCAGGAGCCTTGCAACGATCAGCGCCACTTGGCGCGCTCTCAGCCGACCCGCTATTTGTCACGCGGCGTTGCCTCCTCAGCTCCGACCAAGCACTCTACGGCTCGCGCGGGCGGCAGGACGATCTTGTGGAGATGTATAGCAGGGACGATAAGAGGTTCACGAAGGACTTCGCCAAGGCCATGGTAAAGATGGGGAACATACGCCCGTCCAAGGGGACAACGGTGGAGGTTAGGCTCAATTGCAAGATGGTCAACTAGCAATTGATCTAATGATTTACTACAAGAATCTGATAGGGCAACCCATTCATGTTTGGGTTCAATTTGTGTTTTTGGGTCAAGTTTGTCAAATAATTGTAAATGCATATTCCTTTATTTATTCATTAGTTTGCCAATCATGTATTTTCTTCATTTCACAAAAAAAATCATGTATTTTCTTCCTTCTAATGGTGTATCATTCAAATTTTATACTCTCTTTCCAAGATATATCATTTTGCTTCTGGTATTTTTCAAGATAGTTCGTCCATCTATTTATCTAATCGGATTTCCTAAATCTCAACTAGATGAGATTTAGCTATGTCATATCTAAGTCCATCACCACATGATAAAAAAAAATTGCTACAAGATTAGTGCAACTGTGCTCGCACTCATACGTTTTGTTTTTCCGTTATTTGCGATGCATTGTCTTCTGTGGGCCGGGCCCAATAGTGATTTTTCTTCTTTGAAAAATAGGGCACCGCCCTAGCTCCACATTTTTATATATGAAGCCAACACCAAACACAACGTCAGTGAAAGTGCTCGGGGCAGCACATGCACCTGACCTAGAAAACGGAAAGAAAACTAGGACCTCCAAGTCTGAAAAACCCAAAAAGTATAACACAAAATCCTAAGAGGGGAATGGGTACACAGACTCCAGACTGAGCAGGTACTAACGCTAAGATGATCAACACAGCGACACCATCTAGTTCAGTTGCACCGCAACCCACACGAGATAACTCTGGTGAGATAGGGAACTAGTTCATCAGCCTGGATCCATCTAGAGCAGGAGGGGAGGCGTTCAAGCAACCCCCCAGATCACCTTGGTAGAAGCCTCCGGACTTGATCGATCCACACCTGTGCACAACACCCTCCAGAGATCGCATGATCCGTCCACGCTTCTCAGCATGTCCTACAAACCAAGCCAAGGAACACCATTAAAAGACATGTTGTTCAGCATTTCCAAATGTCCCAAAGAACACCTGCATGCATGACATTAGCAACAATATGTCTTCTATTACTGAGCCACCATCCTGCAATGCTTTCAAAGGCAGGCTCAGGACAACAACCGGCAATAGGTTGAATACTTCGCCAAAGTTCTTTGGTCACTACACACTCAAAGAAGAGGTGAGTGCAGGGTTCCCGTTCAGAGCCAAACAAGCAATGCAATTCATCAGCATTCTGCCTTTTACAGAATTATCTCTAATGAGAAGCTTATTGTGCGCTAAAAGCCACAAAAAGTTATGAATTCTAGGGGGGGACATGGACTTGCCAAACAGCAGGAACAAAAGTGGGCACTACACCCCTAAAATTAACTACGACATACAAAGAGCTAATAGTGTACTCTCCTTTGGAATTAAGTTTCCAAATGAGAGAGTCATTATCAACAGATAAAGAAAGGGACCTAGCAATGCTAATCAAATCAAACCATTGGTGGATGCCCCTCTCATCTACACACCTCTAAAACATCAGTTTAAGGTTTAAACCATCCCATGCATCATGTATGGTGATACATTGCTCATTATACATTAGAGTACCCGAAACTGAATAACAAAATTACAAAAACCAAACCACTGATTTCACAAAACTTCTCTCTTCTTCCATTCCCCACTTGCCAATTATAACCAAAATGGCAGCCTGAGCAACCCACATCACTCCTTTCCAAAAAAGGAGTGGCATGGAGGGTAGGACTGGAACAGAGGTTGGGAGCATTGGTTTTGTATTTAAAATATATAATATGTTTCCAGGTATTTCCCTCTCCCTGCTCATATCTGTTAACCCAAGAGGCTAAGAGGCAAACATTAGAGGTCCAAACCAAACTAGTACAGTCATACCTTTCGCCCTGACATGATTGGCAGTATATACAAGTTAGTAGCTTAGATATGCAATTAGACGTGAAGCTATGACACAAATTCAATGGTTTCAAAATTTTGTTGTTTTCACCTCAATGTTACCATGTTTAAGCATAATTTTTCAAGAGCAATGCATGTTGCATAGCTCATCAGTGAGTTCCTACTTGGCATGTTGTAGATTACTCTTCTGCTTTTAATATAGTGTTTAATTTCTCATGTATCAGTACATGGGAGACTAAATGCCGATTAAGAGAGCGGCGATACATAAATAATTGAAGCATTGTCTTATTCCATGCATGTATTATTATTTCACACTTAATATTGCTAAGAAGATAGTTCAATGTTGCTTGAGATTGTATGACATGCCCTTGATCCTCTTATCTATCGTGTGTTTTAGACATTTGTTACTCCGATAACTAGGTAATTGCTCTCTATACATTGTACTGTAACTTAAAATACAAAATTAATGACATTATCACATTTTAATATAGATGAATCCAATTATATATGCAAGCAGGGACCATGTGAGGAGGCCATATAGAAACATATTTGAATTACTTTGTATAGACATGCAGAAAATGAAAAATACATACAATTGTAGGCATATTGTAGAGCACATGATAATTAATCTAGTAGGGCGAGGATTGCATGTTATTTTGGATAATGTATTTCAGCTAGATGCCTCACTATATAATTACCATTAGATTTATTGCAAAATTACATTTTATAATTAATTTTTGTTATTTATTGCAACATAATCATATGTTCATATACAAATAAAGTTCAATGTTACACTTTTAGAAATGTATAATTACCTGAAGTATCTTTTATTATGCAATGAAGCAATAAATAATACAAAAAAATATCTAAATAGGATAAAAGTAAATACTTAACATTTTTGAAAAACTAAAAGATGATGCCCTCACATTTGCGAGGGCCACCTTACTAGTTGCTGTGAAAACATTAGATACATCCACCTTGAGCATATAAATAACAAAGTTCATCTAGTGAAAAGTAGTGAGCTAAAAATGCAACAAAACAGATTAAAACGGGGCATATGTGATCTACTATCTATCCCAGTGGCAAGGCACACATGAGAGAAAAAACCCATTGTGTCATAAAAAAAGGAAGGCTTGCAATTTCTCCCCTTATATCATCTGGCCAACCTTCTGCGATGTCATGGGTTCGACCCCCTCAGCATACTTTATTTTTAATCCCCATTATCTTTCATCTTTCCACTCACTGGCAAGTGGGTCCAACACAGATTGAGTGCCACACGACGAGACTTGACGATACTTAATGTTGCACCGTTAGACTTGAGGAAAAGTGTACCAAATTATGAAGGAAATATGCCCTAGAGGCAATAATAAAGTTGTTCTTTATATTTCCTTATATCATGATAAATGTTTATTATTCATGCTAGAATTGTATTAACCGGAAACTTAGTACATGTGTGAATACATAGACAAACAGAGTGTCACTAGTATGCCTCTACTTGACTAGCTCGTTGAATCAAAGATGGTTGAGTTTTCTAGCCAGACACGAGTTGTCATTTGATTAACGGGATCACATCATTAGATAATGATGTGATTGACTTGACCCATTCCGTTAGCTTAGCACTTTATCGTTTAGTATGTTGCTATTGCTTTCTCATGACTTATACATGTTCCTATGACTATGAGATTATGCAACTCCCGAATACCGGAGGAACACTTTGTGTGCTACCAAACGTCACAATGTAACTGTGTGATTATAAATGTGCTCTACATGTGTCTTCGATGGTGTTTTTTGAGTTGGCATATATCGGGATTAGGATTTGTCACTCCGATTGTCGGAGAGGTATCTCTGGGCCCTCTCGGTAATGCACATCACTATAAGCCTTGCAAGCAATGTGACTAATGAGTTAGTTGCGGGATGATGCATTACGAAATGAGTAAAGAGACTTGCCGGTAACAAGATTGAACTAGGTATTGAGATACCGACGATCGAATCTTGGGCAAGTAACATACCGATGACAAAGGGAACAACGTATTTTGTTATGCGGTTTGACCGATAAAGATCTTCATAGAATATGTAGGAGCCAATATGAGCATCCAGGTTCCACTATTGGTTATTGACTGCAGATGAGTCTCGGTCATGTCTACATAGTTCTCGAACCCGTAAGGTCCGCACGCTTAACGTTCGGTGACGATCGGTATTATGAGTTTATGTGTTTTGATGTACCGAAGGTAGTTTGGAGTCCCGGATGAGATCAGGGACATGACGAGGAGTCTCGAAATGGTCGAGACATAAAGATCGATATATTGGACGACTATATTCGAACATCGGAAAGGTTCCGAGTGATTCGGGTATTTATAGTAATACGGGAGAGTTACGGGAATTCGCGGGGAGTATATGGGCCTTATTGGGCTTTAGGGGAGAGAGAGAGAGGGGCTGCGTGGGGCAGCCCCCCCCCCCCAAGGCCTAGTCCGAATTGGACTAAGGGGAGGGGCGGCGCCCCCTCCTTCCTTCTCTTCTCTCTTCCCCTTCCTTCTCTCCTACTCATACTACTTGGAAGGGGGGAATCCTACTCCCGATGGGAGTAGGACTCCTCCAGGGCGCGCCATAGCTAGGCCGGCCCTCCCGCCTCCTCCACTCCTTTATATAGGTGGCCAGGGGGGCACCCCATAGACACACAAGTTGATCATTGATCTCTTAGCCGTGTGCGGTGCCCCCTCCACCATAATCCACCTCGGTCATTTTGGTGCGGTTCTTGGGCGAAGCCCTGCGTCGGTAGCATCATTATCACCATCATCATGCTGTCGTGCTGAAAAAACTCTCCCTCTAAGCTCTGCTGGATCGTGAGTTCGAGGGACGTCATCGAGCTGAGCGTGTGATGAACTCGGAGGTGCCGTGCGTTCAGTACTTGGATCGGTCGGATCATGAAGACGTAGGACTACATCAACTGCATTGTCATAATGCTTCCGCTTACGGTATACGAGGGTACATAGACAACTCTCCCCTCTCATTGCTATGCATCACCATGATCTTGCGTGTGCGTAGGATTTTTTTTTGAAATTACTACGTTACCCAACAGTGGCATCCGAGCCAGGTTTATGCGTAGATGTTATATGCACGAGTAGAACACAAGTGAGTTGTGGGCGATACAAGTCATACTGCTTACCAGCATGTCACACTTTGATTCGGCGGTATTGTTGGATGAAGCGGCCCAGACCGACATTACGCGTACGCTTACGTGAGACTGGTTCTACCGACATTACGCGTTTAGCTCCCCTGTTTTATTTTTGATATGTTCCTAGAGAAAACTAAGTTGAAAGATGTTAGTAGCAATGATGCGGATTGGATCCGTGATCTGAGGATTATCCTCATTGCTGCTCAGAAGAATTATGTTCTTGATGCACCGCTAGGTGACAGACCGATTGCAGGAGCAAATACAGACGTTATGAACGTTTGGCAAGCTCGATATGATGACTACTTGATAGTTTAGTGCACCATGCTTTACGGCTTAGAATCAGGGGCTTCAAAGACGTTTTTGAAACGCCACGGAGCATATGAGATGTTCCAAGAGTTCAAATTAGTATTTCAGACTCATACCCATGTCGAAAGGTATGAGACCTTTGACAAGTACTTTGCCTACAAGATAGAGGAGAATAGCTCAGCTACTGAGCATGTGCTTAGAATGTCTGAGTACTACAATCACTTGAATCAAGTGGGAGTTAATCTTCCAGATAAGATAGTGATTGACAGAGTTCTCTAGTCACTATCACCAAGTTACTAGAACTTTGTGATGAACTATAATATGCAAGGGATAACAGAAACGATTCCCAAGCTCTTCGTGATGCTGAAATCGACGAAGGTAGAAATCAAGAAAAGCATCAAGTGTTGATGGTTGACAAGACCACTAGTTTCAAGAAAAGGGCAAAGGGAAGAAGGGGAACTTCAAGAAGACCGGCAAGCAAGTTGCTTCTCAAGTGAAGAAGCCCAAGTCTGGACCTAAGCCTGAGACTAAGTGCTTCTACTGCAAAGGGACTGGTCACTTGAAGCGGAACTGCCCCAAGTATTTGGCGGATAAGAAGGATGGCAAAGTGAACAAAGGTATATTTGATATACATGTTATTGATGTGTACTTTACTAGTGTTTATAGCAACTCCTCAGTATTTGATACTAGTTCAGTTGCTAAAGATTAGTAACTTGAAACGGGAGTTGCAGAATGAACAGAGACTAGTTAAGGGTGAAGTGACGATGTGTGTTGGAAGTGGTTCCAAGATTGATATGATCATCATCCCACACTCCCTATACTTTCAGGATTAGTGTTGAACCTAAATAAATGTTATTTGGTGTTTGCGTTGAGCATGAATATGATTTGATCATGTTTATTGCAATACATATATTCATTTAAAGTCAGAGAATAATTGTTGTTCCGTTTACATGAATAAAACCTTCGATGGTCATACACCCAATGAAAATAGTTTGTTGGATCTCGATCGTAGTGATACACATATTCATAATATTGAAGCCAAAAGATGCAAAGTTAATAATGATAGTGCAACTTATTTGTGGCACTGCTGTTTAGGTCATATTGGTGTAAAGCACATGAAGAAACTTCATGCTGATGGGCTTTTGGAATCACTTGATTATGAATCATTTGATGCTTGTGAACAATGCCTCATGGGCAAGATGACTAAAACTCCGTTCTCCTAACAATGGAGCGAGCTCTCGACTTCTCGGAAATAATACATACCGATGTATGCGGTCCGATGAGTGTTAAGGCTCGCGACGGGTATCGTTATTTTCTGACCTTCACAGATGATTTGAGCAGATATGGGTGTATCTACTTAATGAAACACAAATCTGAGACAGTTGAAAAGTTCAAAGAATTACAGAGTGAAGTGGAGAATCATTGTAACAAGAAAATAAAGTTTTTCTGTGATTTGATCGCGGAGACGAATATTTGAGTTACGAGTTTGGCCTTCAATTAAAACAACGTGGAATAGTTTCACAAACTCATGCCACCTGGAACACCACAACATAATGGTGTGTCCGAACGTCATAACCGTGCTTTATTGGATATAGTGCAATCTATGATGTCTCTTACCGATTTACCACTATCGTTTTGGGGTTATGCATTAGAGACATCTGCATTCACGTTAAATAGGGCACCGTCTAATCCGTTGAGACGACACCATATGAACTATGGTTTAGCAAGAAACCTAAGCTGTCGTTTTTTAAAGTTTGGGGTTGCGATGCTTATGTGAAAAAGTTTTCACCTGATAAGCTCGAACCCAAATCGGAGATATGCGTCTTCATAGGATACCCAAAGGAAACTATTGGGTACAACTTCTAACACAGATCCGAAGGCAAGATATTCGTTGCTAAGAATGGATCCTTTCTAGAGAAGGAGTTTCTCTCGAAAGAAGTGAGTGAGAGGAAAGTAGAACTTGATGAGGTAACTGTACCTGCTCCTTATTGGAAAGTAGTTCATCACAGAAATCTATTCCTGTGACTCCTACACCAATTAGTGAGGAAGCTAATGATGATATAACTTCAGATCAAGTTACTACTGAACCTCGTAGGTCAACCAGAGTAAGATCCGCACCAGAGTGGTACGGTAATCCTATTCTGGAGTTCATGTTACTTGACCATGACGAACCTACGAACTATGACGAAGCGATGATGAGCCCAGATTTCGCGAAATGGCTTGAGGCCATGAAATCTGAGATATGATCCATGTATGAGAACAAAGTGTGTACTTTGGTTGACTTGCCCGATGGTCGACAAGCCATAGAAAATAAATGGATCTTCAAGAGGAAGACGGACGCTGATAGTAGTGTTACTATCTACAAAGCTAGACTTGTCGAAAAAGGTTTTGATAAAGTTCAAGGTGTTGACTACGATGAGATTTTCTCACTCGTAGCGATGCTTAAGTCTGTCCGAATCATGTTAGCAAATTGCCACATTTTATGAAATCTGGCAAATGGATATCAAAACTACATTCCTTAATGGATCTCTTAAAGAAGAGTTGTATATGATGCAACCAGAAGGTTTTGTCAATCCTAAAGGTGCTAACAAAATGTGCAAGCTCCAGCGATCCATCCATGGACTGGTGCAAAGCATCTCGGAGTTGGAATATACGCTTTGATGAGTTGATAAAAGCATATATATTTATACAGACATGCGGTGAAGCCTGTATTTACAAGAAAGTGAGTGGGAGCACTACAACTTTTCTGATAAATATATGTGAATGACATATTGTTGATCAGAAATGATGTAGAATTTTTCTGCAAAGCATAAAGGAGTGTTTGAAAGGAGTTTTTTCAAAAGAAAGACCTCGGTGAAGCTACTTACATATTGAGCATCAAGATCTATAGAGATAGATCAAGACGCTTGATAAGTTTTTTCAATGAGTACATACCTTGACAAGTTTTTGAAGTAGTTCAAAATGGAACAGTCAAAGAAAGAGTTCTTGCCTGTGTTCCAAGGTGTGAAGTTGAGTAAGACTCAAAGCCCGACCACAACAGAAGATAGAGAGAGAATGAAAGTCATTCCCTATGCCTCAGCGATAGGTTCTATAAAATATGCCATGCTGTGTACCAGACCTATTGTATACCCTGCCCTGATTTTGGTAAGTGAGTACAATTTTGATCTAGGAGTAGATCATTGGACAACGGTCAAAAATTATCCTTAGAAGACTAAGGAAATATTTCTTGGTTATGGAGGTGATAAAGAGTTCATCGTAAAGAGTTATGCCGATGCATGCTTTGACACCAATCTGGATGACTCTAAGTCACAATCCGGACACCTATTGAAACTGGGAGCCATTAGCTAGAGTAGCTCCATACAGAGCACTGTAGACATAGAAATATGCAAAATACATACGGATTTGAATGTGGCAGACCCGTTGACTAAATTTCTCTCACAAGCAAAACATGATCACATCTTAGTACTCTTTGGGTGTTAATCACATAGCAATGTGAACTAGATTATTGACTCTAGTAAACCCTTTGGGTGTTGGTCACATGACGATGTGAACTATGGGTGTTAATCACATGGTGATGTGAACTATTGATGTTAAATCACATGGCCATGTGATCTAGATTATTGACTCTAGTGCAAGTGAGAGACTGAAGGAAATATGCCCTAGAGGCAATAATAAAGTTGTTATTTATATTTCCTTATATCATGATAAATGTTTATTATTCATGCTAGAATTGTATTAACCGGAAACATAGTACATGTGTGAATACATAGACAAACAGAGTGTCACTAGTATGCCTCTACTTGACTAGCTCGTTGAATCAAAGATGGTTGAGTTTCCTAGCCATAGACATGAGTTGTCATTTGATTAACGGGATCACATCATTAGAGAATGATGTGATTGACTTGACCCATTCCGTTAGCTTAGCACTTGATCATTTAGTATGTTGCTATTGCTTTCTTCATGACTTATACATGTTCCTATGACTATGAGATTATGCAACTCCCGAATACCGGAGGAACACTTTGTGTGCTACCAAACGTCTACAACGTGCGGGTGATTATAAAGGTGCTCTCAGGTGTCTCCGATGGTGTTTGTTGAGTTGGCATAGGTCGAGATTAGGATTTGTCACTCCGATTGTCGGAGAGGTATCTCTGGCCCTCTCGGTAATGCACATCACTATAAGCCTTGCAAGCAATGTGACTAATGAGTTAGTTGCGGGATGATGCATTACGGAACGAGTAAAGAGACTTGCCGATTCTGAGATTGAACTAGGTATTGAGATACCGACGATCGAATCTCGGGCAAGTAACATACCGATGACAAAGGGAACAACGTATGTTGTTATGCGGTTTGACCGATAAAGATCTTCACAGAATATGTAGGAGCCAATATGAGCATCCAGGTTCTGCTATTGGTTATTGACCGGAGATGAGTATCGGTCATGTCTACATAGTTCTCGAACCCGTAGGGTCCGCACGCTTAACGTTCGGTGACGATCGGTATTATGAGTTTATGTGTTTTGATGTACCGAAGGTAGTTCGGAGTCCCATATGAGATCGGGGGCATGACGAGGAGTCTCAAAATGGTCGAGACGTAAAGATCGATATATTGGACGACTATATTCAGATATCGGAAAGGTTCCGAGTGATTCGGGTATTTATAGGAGTACCGGAGAGTTACAGGAATTCGCCGGGGAGTATATGGGCCTTATTGGGCTTTAGGGGAGAGAGAGGGGCTGCCTGGGGCAGCCCCCCCGCCGCCGCCAAGGCCTAGTCCGAATTGGACTAAGGGGAGGGGCGGCGGCCCCTCCTTCCTTCTCTTCTCTCTTCGCCTTCCTTCTCTCCTACTCCTACTACTTGGAGGCGAATCCTACTCCCGGTGGGAGTAGGACTCCTCCAGGGCGCGCCATAGCTAGGCCGGCGCTCCCCCTCCTCCACTCCTTTATATACGTGGCCAGGGGGGCACCCCATAGACACACAAGTTGATCATTGATCTCTTAGCCGTGCGCGGTGCCCCCCTCCATCATAATCCACCTCGGTCATATTGTTGCGGTGCTTAGGCGAAGCCCTGCATCGGTAGCATCATCATCACCGTCATCACGCTGTCGTGCTGACTTAACTCTTCCTCGAAGCTATGCTAGATCGTGAGTTCGAGGGACGTCACCGAGCTGAACGTGTGATGAACTCGGAGGTGCCGTGCGTTGGTACTTGGATCGGTCGGATCGTGAAGACGTACGACTACATCAACTGCATTGTCATAACGCTTCCGCTTACGGTCTACGAGGATACGTAGACAACACTCTCCCCACTCGTTGCTATGCATCACCATGATCTTGCATGTGCGTAGATTTTTTTTTTTGAAATTACTACGTTACCTAACAAATTATATCATTAACGAAGTTAGTGTGTGTGGACTTTTTTTAGTTCTTGTACCATTCTGTACCTTGGGTTCGATCTGGGCCGGAAGGGGGCGGCCTGCTCGATCCGATCGTCGGGAGCCGGCCGGCGGCGTGGGAGTTGCTGTTTCGGCCTGAATAAAGGTGGTTTGGCCTTGCTTTTCTTCCAGCGCCAAGTCATCGATCACCTTAATGCGGGCCTACTCGATCAAGACTCCGGCGAGTTTCGGTCTTCCTCTCAGTGATTCCGCTGATTGGCGCATGGCGTCACGGGATATCCATATCGGAATCGATCCGGTCGTGCGCTCCCTTATCTTCGCCCAATAAGGCTTCCTGAGCGTGTAGCGCGAAGCTTCACTTTATTGACGAGAACATGGGACATGTCTAAATATGGATTTCCATGGCATTGAGAGAGGTGGAGAAAGTCATGGTGGCTGCGATCGGAGGTTTGTAATGGTGTAGACGTGAATTGGTGCCGATGAAGAATGGCGGCACATGTTCTTCCTGTGGATCGGGTGTTGGTGACTTGCAGCAGCGACCTTGGCAAGAGGGCGAAACAGTACATGTGAACTGCATTTTTTCTGGTGCTGCTCGAGCACCGATTCGTGATTTCCAAGGTGAAAGCCCAAGGTCTTCCCTTCATTGGCTGTGCCTGGCAATAGCCTTACAGAAGGCATTGTTTTGTGAAATTAAATTTCTCCAGAGTGAAAACTCAAGATCTTCGATCGGATGATGATAATGCTGGTGCATTATTTTCTTCTTGAAGGCATCGTTTTTTAAGAATCTCTTTTCACGGTTCAGGTGTTGTCTTTGATGGTGGTTAGAGTCTTGTTGTTGTGTATTTCATCACCGCGACAGGGTCTTTGTGTTATATATTTTTCTTGGCTGTGTGCATCTTTGATGTCTTTAGAAATGTTGTTAGTGCAGAGGCTGGGTGTAATTGATATCTTCGTGATATTAATATATCCCTTTGTCAAACAAAAATTAACTCGCTCTAGTGCTTTCCGACACATAAAAGGCCCATTTGGCAAATATTGCAGGAAAAGAGCCGTCGAAAAAACGGAACGAGCAATATTCCCCACCCCACCCCACCCCCCAAAAAACTAAACGGGCCGCACCACACTGTCGCCCGAAACGGCGTTTCATACATGATTCTCTCTTAGATGTAATGTATTAATGACATAGAGCGAGCATTGAACTCGGTCAATCTATTTAGCCAGGTTATGTGCCCTGTGTTTCCTGATCTATGAACTTCCAGAAGGTTTCAGTCCAATTTTTCGTTTGTTTCTTATCAAGTTTTATAAAAAAGCGTTAGAATTTTCCACAATTTTATGAACATAATTTGTAATTTAAAAATCTTCATGTTTCTTGAAATATGTTGGAAATATAAAAAATATCGGCATATATTTAGAAAAATTATAATTTATATAAATGCTCGCTTTTTGTAAATTTTCATATTTTCCCACAAAATGTTCAAAAATGTTTTTAGAAATGTCCACGCTTTTTAAAAAAATTCCTGAAAATTTTAAATTGATCACTTTTCAAAATAAACCGTTTTAAGGTTCACGCAATCTTAAAGAAGAATGACTGTATATCGAAATAAACCGAGAAAAGCAAAAGGCAGCCCAAAATACTCATAAACAAACAAAGCGCTTGGACGGGGAACACCTAACTAAATGGGCCATAACCCACGATTGATCATTGCGCGACACCCTCCAATTTGATGATAAGTCAAATAGGAGGCCCCGCACGAAATAAAATCATCGGCTGAACGAATACATTTTTACAGAAAAAGAGACATTTTATTACTTAAAAGGTTTAAGCATTACACCCGATTTCTGCATAACTAAGATACACATAACCAAGCTGAACGAATACATATAGGCATATAGCCAATGATTGATACTACAAGAAAATTCTCACGGCTTTCCCGCAAAAAAGAAAAGAAAATTCTCACGGCCAAAACAACGGAACCAGGACTTATCCTTCCAAGCGGCTTCACATCACGAAATGCAACGAGCGAGCAGAGCATGCACCCAACCAATATCAGAGTAGTAGTACTACTTGGAAAGTGCTGTAGATGGAACAAGGATGTGACGATAGTTCGTCCTCATGTTAAATGCCGCCATGCCGGAGTCTGTCTTTTGTCAAAAGAGTGGCCTGGAAACGGGGTCGCGAGTCAAGCCGAAGCAGTGACTTGGATCGGTGGATACATCTAGCATTTCATTTCTGATCTCTAAGTTTACGTCCCTCATGCTAAAAGCAAGTACAATAATAGGCTATAGTAGTATAGAGACGTCTTCTCCTCATTCTTAGATGTTCTTTCATGCAAATTATTGTATATGTTTTCTTTTAGACACCTTCAAATTAGGACGATATACCCTGTGTTTGTGCCAGCAAGCTACGCATCCTGTGTACGTTTCTTGCCTACCTATCAATGCAATGATATGCAACAATGAGTATTCCGAAAAAATTAGGCCGATATGCCTGCCTTATCCAAGACGATGTTGTGGTGGCTTCAGTGAGACAACTTGGAGAAGGACAACATCCCATAGAAGGAACACGTGCGGTAATCGCGTTTGCAGCATCTTCCACTCATTTGGTAACACGAGTTCAAAGAACCGCCGCCGCCGCTGACCCGTCCGGCATGCGCTGCACTGCTCTCCCGCAAACAGCATCAGACTTGCCTCTCAAGACTCATCGAGCGCGCGCGCCTGCCCCCTTCCTTCCACCTTCTTTCTCCCCTGTTTCATCCATGTCAGTGTCACTGACCTCGTCACTCCAACGCTGCGCATATATATGTGTACCGAGTTTTTTCACATCGTGCGCATCTTCACTCATCAAGCCCCACGGAATTGATAAAGACCAAGACCGCGCAACTACATGGTACAAGAATCCGAGCAGTCCGCCGCCGCTGCTATGGACTCATCCTCGGGCTGGGCGGTCGCGCCGGCGGTCTCCGCGGCCGCACCGAACATGCCGATCGGTGGCATACTCACCATGGCAGGCATCTTTCTGGTGTTCCTGACGTTCGCCCTCGCGCTCATCTTCCTCCAGTACTACTTCAACACCAGCGTCCGGACCGCGCCGAGAGGGCGGCCACGCGGTGCCCGGGAGGCGGCCGCAGGGGGCGTCGACCCGGAGCTTCTGCGGTCGCTACCGGTCACGGTGTACCGCGCGGGACCGAAGGGCTCCACGGACGACGTCGGGGTGGAGTGCGCGGTGTGCCTGACCGAGCTCGAGGACGGGGAGGAGGCCAGGTTCTTGCCCCGGTGCGACCACGGCTTCCACACCGAGTGCGTCGACATGTGGCTTGCCTCCCACACCAGCTGCCCGCTCTGCAGGGCCACCGTCGGCAAGCCAGACGCGTCGCAGGCGCTTACACCGAGGAGTCTCCCTTCCTTGCCGCCGGAGCCGGTGAACTACGCCGGGAACCTGCCGGCGAGTGTACTGCTCGGGGTTTCAGACCAGGCCACGCTCGCCACGGTGACCGTGACCTCTCACGGAGGCCACTCGAGCTCCTCCGCCCTTGCCACCGCGGCAGTGCTGGTGATCGACATTCCGGACTCAAGAACAGTGGCGACCCCGCGTGGCGCGTCCAAGTCTCCGGGCTTGGCGAGGCTGAGGTCTTTGAAGAGGCTGTGGAGCTTCGGGAGGCAAGGACCGTCGGGGTCGACTCCTCCCTGCTCCGGCGGCAGCGGTAGCGGAACAGCAGACACAGACCAGGGTATTAGCATCACCTGTGCAACTCCAAGAGCTCCCGTGTAGCGTGGAGCCGGAATTACCTCGGACGTGCGGCCAGCCTGCCTCCCTCCCAGTCCCAAAGATCAACTCTTTTTTTTTTTTTTTTTTTTGAAACGGAGGCAAAAGCTTTGCCTCATCCATTAATTAAGATAAAAAAGAGTTTTTACAGGACACCCAACAAACACGGCATGCGGATTATTCGCGTGAAATAAAAGACCCTAGCTTCTTTGCGCCGGCGATGACTCAAAGGTTGGCCTCAGCAGAGATGGAGGAGAGCAAGATTGGCGGTGGAGCACTCTTATGCTTAAACACTCTTGCATTACGCTCGTTCCAAATCGTCCTTGAGACGAGCATAGTGCGGGAGGCCTTGGCTTGGCGGTTCGGCGTACCATCGGCGCAGGTGCTTGCCCACCACTCGTCCACCGAGTCGAACAGGGGCCAAGCGGAAGTGTCGAGCCCGTGCATGAGGAATTTCTCAATGACCAAAGACCAAAGACGCCGGGTGTAGCGGCACTTGTAGAAGAGGTGAGGTCCGCATTCTTGCACCGTCCTGCAAAGAGGGCAGAGATCGCAGTTTGGCACGAAAACATCAATACATTGCAAATTTGGATAGAACATGACAATTTCAAACATACTCCCTCCGTCCCATAATGTAAGATATTTTTTGACACTAGAAACATATTACATTATGGAACGGAGGGAGTAGTTCCGATACAAACTAAAAGCATAGTTCCAATACAAACTAAAAGTAGTTCCGATACAAAGATTCTTTGACTACAAACTACTACGAACTACTCCCTCCGTCCCAAAATATAAGAACGTTTTTAACACTAGCATAGTGTCAAAAACGTTCTTATATTCTGGGACAGAGGGAGTACTCATCAGAGAGGTCGTCCTAGTCGATATCGGAGCCCGACTCGTCGGCCTCGTTGTTCACCAAGTCCGAACTATTGAGCACAACCATCCTGTGAGGGGCCAACTTCGTCCTCCTTCTTTGTTTTCGTCTTCTCCTCCTTCACCTCCTTCTTTGTCTTGTTCGGCGACGCATAGAACTCGTACTCCGCCTGCTCGAGGTGTTGATTTTTCGCCGCAAACCTCGCCATCGGGACTTCATCCTGCCGACAAGCGTCACACTGATCAAGAACAATCCGTGTCTCATTCTTCTCCGCGACGGTCATCATCTCGATGTCGGGACCGACGAACTCCAGATCGGCCTGGTTGTCAATCCCCGGGAAGTTCAAGTGCGACTTCGGTTGGACGAAGCGCCACAAGCCTTGTCAAAGGTGAGTGCGGCGATGTCAGACTCCTCCCACGTGTCAAGCAAGTAGCACACTTGGTCCTATGTTATCTCAGCTGAGTAACGGCCGGATTGATGCCGATGCACACTGTGGAAGCCGGTGGAGCTCCTCGGGCGGTGGCATTGCAACGGCGAACGAAACGAAAGGAGAGAGGCGCAACGGAGAGGCGCGATGGAGGCGGATTCGAAGGTGGGAACCGGCGTGAAGTTTCACGTGAGCGGGAGGGAGCGGCTGTGCACGTTGGTGGGGGCTGCGGAGGTTTTTACGTTTGGGCAGCCGGTTAGGTGATGCAAATATACATCACCTAGGGGTGATTTTACATCAAGCCCTAAAAAATTGGACCACATGATTTTACATATATATCACCTGTTGGAGCTAGATTTCTAGACACGGTGATGTAAAACAGTTATACACCAATTGATGTATTTTACATCACTTATTGGAGATTGAGGGAGTCCTGGATTAGGGGGTATCCGGACAGCCGGACTATATCCTTTGGCCGGACTGTTGGACTATGAAGATACAAGATTGAAGACTTCGTCTCGTGTCCGGATGGGACTCTCTTGGCATGGAAGGCAAGCTTGGCGATACGGATATGTAGATCTCCTTCCGTTGTAACCGACTCTGTGTAACCCTAGACCCCTCCGGTGTCTATATAAACCGGAGGGTTTAGTCCGTACGAAAACAATAATCATACCATAGGCTAGCTTCTAGGGTTTAGCCTCTACGATCTCGTGGTAGATCAACTCTTGTAATACTCATATTCACCAAGATCAATCAAGCAGGAAGTAGGGTATTACCTCCATAGAGAGGGCCCGAACCTGGGTAAACATCGTGTCCCTTGCCTCCTGTTACCATCCACCTTAGACGCACAGTTCGGGACCCCCTACTCGAGATCCGCCGGTTTTGACACCGACAGAGATGCTCTAAGTATAGCAAGCAAGGATGAGAGCTTTTGGGCGTCCACATCGCACATATAATATTGTAAGCAAGACCACCCGCTGAGGCATTACTCCTTGTGTTAAGCAACCCCTCCGGGGGCATGAACCAATTCCATCGGCGTGAGCAACTCACGGGGAGGAGGGCAGAACATATTTGAGGGACAATGGGGTCTATTATCGGTAATCCTATATACTAGCGAGCGAAAGATCGCATACGGCTGCTTTAACAATCGAACACTAGACGCAGCGTCACCACCGAGATGATGACCGTCGTTAGGACCGCGGACACGGTTAGACGAGTCCGCCAATCATTGGATAGATATTGGTTCGATGGTTACACCCGTATAGACGGTACCAGGGGCTACGCCGCAATAATTCGGCTCATCTTTACCCATCTCGACTTTTTCATGGTTTATTTATAATAACCAAATTTTTGCACAACAACTTTTCACTAAGCACCTCTCTTTTACAGATGACGATCGTGCTACACCCGTCCAGGATATGGCACAACAGAGACACAGGCGCAAACGTGCAGCAGGGACCGTATAAAGGTTTCTCTTTAGATTAAGACCCTGCGTAAACCTTTTTTTACTGTCTTTTGTTGTTCACATCCTCCGGATTCTCAATACAACTGAGAAGGATGCTGACGTCTTGGCATCCGCCACGTCAGAATATTGCTCGTACCTGGACACTATGGGTTCATTATCCAAGGGCATCACCTAAGCCCAGTATATGTTTCAAAGACCGAACACCTTAGGGAGTGTTCGGCGTCGCGAGTTAGGCCTTATATGCATCAGCTCCGAATCATGTCTTTGGTCAAATGTTGGGTTTGTCCGGCTCCTGTATTTTGCTACCTTACATTCCGCTCTATCGGCTAAGGTGGCACCATGAGAACTACTGCGATTGTGCCACAGCTAGCAGGACGAGCACCTCGATGAGAAAAGCCGGCCGATCAGTAATGATAAAGCGAGAGACTGGTCAACCACTCGATGACTTATCGGAATCTTCGGGATTCCTCCGCATTAACGAAGGTCCGTTTCCCGGCCAGGCATGACCACGCCCCGTATTCGGATGAGCGCGGAGCCACCAGGGGCTATATAGTAGCCTCACTGTCAAACTCCTATGGCTAAGTGAAAGTGTTAAAGCAATATAGTCTGATTGCCTAGTTCGCTGCGCTATCACCTCCTTAATGGACCAAGATGTTGGATCAAGTGTGAACACGCGTCTTCTGCGAACACCCCCGCATTATATGCGTGGGGGCTGAAGCCGACGACTGCAAACTTTCAGGTTATATACACATAAACGGCCGCACAGGAGGCATCATAACACTTTTAGGCAAAAGTATAAAAATAGCCTTTATATAATTTAGTAAAACATTGTTTTTCAATGGGAATAGATGTCATTCGAACATAATATTCTTCAAGCACTGCGCTTCTATGGAACGAGCGCCGTCAAGGACCTCATCAAAATAGTGCTCGACAGCTACTCGGCTAATTGGCGAACTAGGGGCTGCAATTGCGGTGGCGTCCATCTCCGCCCAGTGCGTTTTGACATGGGCAAGCACCATCCGCGCACCCTCGATGCATGCCGACCTCTTCATAGCGTCGATGCGTGGCACAGCACCAAGGAACTGTTGCACCAAACTGAAGTAACTGTTCGGCCTTAGCCCTGCCGGCCATAGGTGATCCACAACAGACCTCATGGCGTGTCCGGACAACCTATGCAGCTCGGCCCGTTCGGCCATCCGCTCATTCAGAGGAAGCGGACGCGCTGGACCATTAAATTGCGACCAGAACAACTTCTCCACTTCGCGATCTCTTTGATCTTTGAAGAACTTCGGCGCATCGGCACTTCGCTGCCAAATCGAGATAGGCGTCTGCAGAACTCCACAGCCGGTCCAGAGGAGCATACTTAGGATCTACGAACTTCATCCGCAGCATAAAGGGCTTCCCAGCCGTGATATCCCCGGCGTGACGCAGCTCCTCCTTCATTGCTCTAATTGTAGAGAGGGATTCCTTGGCTGCTACCATGGCCTTCTCCAGCTCCGTAGCCCTCGCTTGGCTTTCCTTCTCAAGAAGCCGGTATCGGTCAGCGGCACCACTTAACTCAACGGCCATCTTGGCCATCTTCTCCTTACTTTGGCAATGGGCAGCTTTTTCGGCCCTCAGCTCTTTAGTCGCCTTTAGAGCGGCCGCATCACTATTCCTGGCTTGCTTTTTGGCTCGGGCAAGTTCCGCCCGAAGGGTCTCCACTGCCGCAGCTCCATCTGCATTTCACAACATGTTCAAGATACTGGCATTACGCTCCTCTTACCATATGTTGATATCCGGAGAAATTACATACGCTGCGCCTCGTCAAGCCGCTTGTTGACAAGCACGATGTCGGCATCTGCCGCATCAAGTCGCCGCGTTAGCTCGGCAACCCCACAAGTTTGGCTAGCCACCGGACCTCCAGCCACCTGCATATGAAGACGACTGGATTATTACCTGCGACTATGATCCTCTGTTTACCGCCGTTTCTGACGGCAACCAGAGTCTCAGGGGCTACTATCTGCACAGGGCACATTTAAAACATGTGCGGTACTGTCAAAAATACACGTCACTTCGCGTACCTCAAAACCTTTCAGCAAACTCATAAAGGCTTCATGCAACCCGCTTTCTACGGATGAAACCCTCTAAAACACCGCACCCATTAGCGCACAGTGCGCTTCTAAGATAGCCGCCTGCTCTAGCAGATCCTTCAGTGCATCCGACCGCATGACAGGCGGAGCCGGGCCCTTCCGGTTGCTCTCTTCAAGAGCCGGATACTGAGGACTTCGGGTGGCCAAAGAATCACCTTCTGGCCTTGCCGGATCGGGAGAAGCCCTCCGAGACGACACCTCAGGGTCGCCCACCTCGTAAGGCGGGATGGCGTGGGGAGGCGTTTCTCTCTCCATCATCTTCGAAGGAAGATCCCCCGAAGACGAACTCTGCCGAGAAGGGCCACGATCCGGACTACAAGACGGATGATTCGGTTATTTTCCTCAGAAGTAAAGTAGGATGTTTTTTATATTAAACCCTTTCTTTTACTTACAGCTCGATGGAGGGCTGATCCCCTTGCGGGCACTGTACGGCTGGGGTATCCCCTGGGCCAGGACCCTCTGGCGAAGATTCCTTCCCCCGTTTAGAGACTATTGTCTCCGGGCCTTCAGAGGCGGTCCTTTTCCTTCCTTGGGGAAAGGGAGATTTGGCTTATTCTCCCCGGTTGTCCGCCTTCGCGGAGGCGTCAGCCTCTTTCTTCCCACTTTTATCCTCCCCTGAGGGCGCTTGGTAGGGCGCAAGCTCCAACATCCGGACTAATACCGGATCCGGTGAGACCTCGGGGAGGAGGGCCGGACACCTGATCATCTTCGCCTTTGCTATCCAGTCCTGATCAAAGAGCGACTTTTCAGAATGATGTCGTGATGAATAGAAATACAATGTGTTCGGCCATAGGGCGACTTACTTGGGTATCTGGACGATTGCAGCTCAGACCCGCGTCCTCGGTGGAATCCGGACACATTACTTGCGGTCCGAAGTACAATTTGTACATCTCCTCGGGCGTCATGCCGAGGAAGTGCTGAATAGCTCGCGGTCCCTCTGGATTGAATTCCACAGACGGAGGGGACGACGTTTACAGGGCAGGGTTCGGCGAAGTAACACTACTTGCGTTACTGTGACCAGATCAATATCTCTTTCGAGAAGATCTCAGATGCGGCCCTGCAGTATGGGCACGTCCTTCACTGGCCCCCTGTCTAGCCCCTTGTTGATCCATGACGTTAGTCGTGGAGGGTGACCCGAGCAAAAGGCAGGTGGGGCCACCCATTTGGTACCCCTGGGAGCTGTGACATAAAACCATTCTTGTTGCCATAAGCTGGACACCTCCTGGAAAGAACCCTCGGGCCATGGGGCATCGGCGCTTTTGCTTATTATAGCAGCTCCGCATTCTGCATACCTCCCCTCGATTGTCTTCGGCTCCACTTGGAAGGTCTTGAGCCACAGGCCTAAGTGAGGGGTGATGTGGAGAAAAGCTTCGCACACGACGATAAAAGACGAGATGTGGAGAATAGAATTCGGAGCTAAATCATGGAAGTCCAGCCCGTAATAGAACATGAGCCCCCTCACGAAGGGATCCAGAGCCAGGCCTAGCCCTTGAAGGAAGTGAGACATGAATACTACGCTCTCGCCGGGTTTGGGAGTAGGTATGACCTGCCCTTGAGCAGCAGCGGTCGCAATCTCGCAGTCAAGAACCTGGCCTCTCTGAACTTTCTGACGTCTTCCTCCGTGACGGAGGAGGGCATCCACCGACCTTGAAGGTTGGATCCGGACATGGTTGAAGGTCCGAAGCACCTGACCTGAGCTTTGGGTGTTGGAACTCGAGGCGGGGGAGGGATTCGATTTAGTTTGAGGAATAAAAAAGGATAGGCCTTGGTCTCTTTATAAAGAGGGTGAATACCAGGCGTCCTCCTCGTGACCGTTTGGGACTTGCCTATAATCGAGGAGTCATACCAACGGGCACGATTGGGTTACCCACGCCCGTATTGATGAGAATCCCGTGATAAGGGGACACGATCTCTGCTTTGACAAGACGTGCCAAGGAAACCGCCTCGCGATATGCGCCAAGGCTGGTTGAAAAACACGGTTCGATAATAACCCGGCCATGGCGTGATGTCATGGTATCAAATACGTCAGCAGGTCGGATTTGTGAATATTATTCTCTCTACGGTGGAATGTGGAACTTGTTTTGCAGAGCCGGACACTATCCTTGTGTTCAAGATCTTCTATGGAGTATTCGGAGGAGGAACCCGCCTTGCAATGCCGAAAACAATCTGCGCACCGGACTCATCGTCATTGAAGCCTGGTTCAGGGGCTATTGAGGGAGTCCTGAATTGGGGGGTATCCGGACAGCCGGACTATATCCTTTGGCCGGACTGTTGGACTATGAAGATACAAGATTGAAGACTTTGTCTCGTGTCCGGATGGGTCTCTCTTGGCGTGGAAGGCAAGCTTGGCGATACAGATATGTAGATCTCCTTCCGTTGTAACCGACTCTGTGTAACCCTAGCCCGCTCCGGTGTCTATATAAACCGGAGGGTTTAGTCCGTAGGAAAACAATAATCATACCATAGGCTAGCTTCTAGGGTTTAGCCTCTACGATCTCGTGGTAGATCAACTCTTGTAATACTCATATTCATCAAGATCAATCAAGCAGGAAGTAGGGTATTACCTCCATAGAGAGGGCCCGAACCTGGGTAAACATCGTGTCCCATGCCTCCTGTTACCATCCACCTTAGACGCACAGTTCGGGACCCCCTACCCGAGATCCGCCGGTTTTGACACCGACAGAGATGCTCTAAGTATAGCAAGCATGGATGAGAGCTTTTGGACGTCCACATCGCACATATAATATTGTAAGCAAGACCACCCGCACAAGGCATTACTCCCTTGTGCCAAGCAACCCCCCCGGGGGGCATGAACCAATTCCATCGAGCGTGAGCAACTCACCGGGGGAGGAGGGGCAGAACATATTTAAGGGACAACTGGGGTCTATTATCAGTAATCCTATATACTAGCAGGCAGAGGTGCGGCGTCACACTGTGCCCGTCAAACTGCTTGGGCAGGTATGTAGGTTGTCTTTTTGTCTTAATTAGAAGATATGTGATAGTGGATTTGAGGGCGAGTTGGTGGTGTGTGTTCTTATTTCTTAGGGCATTTCTAACCAATCCCCAATAAGGTCGTAAGAGAGGATAAATTCGGTTATCCTCCCTTACGGCGCACCTAGTTGATCCCCTAACCGGTATAGTGGAGTAGAAATTATCCTGCACCTCCCAATATCCCCCCCGATGTCCCTAAGTATGCTCACTCCCGCCACAGTCGTGTACAAGTGGCACCTCACTTTCTCCCACCCCCGCGCTGCCCTGTCTCCCGCCACCACGCCCTACCGCCAGCACTGATGACTGTCCCTCTGGTTGAAATGGATAGCCCAGACCCTTCCATCACCCCGCCGGCCACCGCCATGGCTTTTCTTTGCCATAAATCACCCATGCGTCGCCGCCTGCACCGAAGAAGAGGTTGGGGTGGAAAAAAACACCGGGTTCAAGCTCCTCCTCCAACCACCGCAATGGCCTCCTGGGTGGCCACAGCCTCTCCAGCAACAGCCCGTTGATGACCCTCAAGTATAGGGGATATATTGTAGCTCTTTTCGATAAGTAAGAGTGTCAAACCCAACGAAGAGCAGAAGGAAATGACAAGTAGATTTCAGTAAGGTAATGTCTGCAAGGGCTGAAATTGTAAGTAGCAGAGTAGTTTGATAGCAAGGTAATTTGTAACAAGCAAGTAACAATAGTGGTAACGAAAGTGCAGCAAGGTAGCCCAATCCTTTTGAGGCAAAGGACATGCCAAAATGGTCTCTTATGATAAGAAAAGCGTTCTTGAGGGTGCACGTGAATTTCATCTAGTCACTTTCATCATGTTGGTTTAACTTGTGTTCGCTACTTTGATAATTTGATATGTGGGTGGACCGGTGCTTAGGTGCTGTTCTTACTTGAACAAACCTCCTACTTATGATTAACCCCCCCCCCCCCCGCAAGCATCCGTAACTACGAGAAAAGTATTAAGTATAAATTCTAACCATAGCATTAAACTTTTGGATCCAATCGGTCCCTTACGGAATAGCGCATAAACCGGGGTTTAAGCTTCTGTCACTCTCGCAACCCATCATCTAATAGCTACTCCACAATGCATTCCCTTAGGCCCAAATATGGTGAAGTGTCATGTAGTCGACGTTCACATGACACCACTAAGGGAATCACAACATACATACTATATATCAAAATATCAAACACATATCAAGTTCACATGATTACTTGCAACATGATTTCTCCGTGACCTCAAGAACAAAACTAACTACTCACGAATGATAAACATGCTCATGATCAGAGGAGTATTAAATAGCATATTGGATATAAACATACACTACAAAAAAATACACTTCTGTGATGATACGTGTTTGTCACAGTAGGTCACGTTTTCTGTCATGCATGTACATCCATGACAAATTTATGACAGAATCAAGATAGTCATATCTGTGCTGTCGTAGAAGTGTTCCATGACATTACCAAAATTATCATCACAGAAGTGTCCACTTCCATGATGATAAATTGCGCGTCACAGAGGTGCTTTCGTCAAGGGTGACCAACACGTGGCATCCACCGCAACGGAACACCGTTAAGCTATCGGGTCCGGTTTTGGATCCGATAACCCGTTAACAGCCCCGACCAATGGGGATTTTCCACATGTAAAATCATCATTGGCTGGAGGAAACACGTGTCAGCTCACCGTTGGGACAGATGTCATCCACTCATTGGACCCAAAGCGCCTATGATACGTCGACACGTGGCACGACCCAACAGAGGCCCATTCCTGTGAAAAGGCCGGCCCGTTTGACTTGGTCAAAAGGTGGCGGGCCGACCCACGGCAAGCCTGTTAATGGCCTGTTCGCTTATAGCCCATTTACAACCCGCTAACCCAGGGCCCGTTTACGGCCTATCCGAATTAGGCCCAGTAGCGTCATCTGGGCCGTCCAATATAATTTCAGCCCGTTTTAACTTCCGGCCCATGTATGGCACATGACGTCTTTCAGCCCATATGAGGCCCTTAGTAACCCTCGGCCCCTTAACGGCCGTGGTAAAACTGGCCCATAATGAATAGTGTATCACTTTATACCCATTAACGACCCATTATTCAGTTGGGCCGTTTCCAGCCCATGTTATCTTTCGGCCTTCTCAGGGCCCATTTATTCTTGGGCTCATTTCCAGCATTCGTTTACTTACGGCCCGTTACTGTCATTTTCTGCTTGTGGGCCAAATTTAGCCCATGGTTATAGTTGTCCCGTTTGTGGCCCGTTAATACGTTGGGCCGTTTTCATAGCGTCATCAAATACGGCTGATTAACGACGGCCCGTTATGGTTGGCCCATGAACGGACGATTTCAACTCTAGCCCATTTACGACCATAATGTGGTCTGTTATTGGCCCATGTTTGGCCAACTGATCATACGGCCCGTAGAAGGCCCATTGATGATACAGCCCGTAGAAGGCCCATTGTGTCTACGGCCTGTATAAGGCCCATTGCTTCTACGCCCCGTAGAAGGCCCGTTGTTTCTACGGCCCATAGAAGGCCCATTGTTTCTACGGCCCGTAGGAGGCCCATGTTAACTACAGTAAATATGTAGCCCATGGTTAATGTGGCCTAGTTTTAAAAAATAGGTTATTGCGGCCACTAGCAAACCACGGAAAAAAACTGCACTGACTACAAGAAAACAAATAAACAAGACAATAAGGAAATAAATAAGCAAGCAACTTACGCTAGGCTATCACGGCTATTACACATATTACATCCACTGGGCATCAAAGTTCGCCACCAGTGCAAATATAGGGAACACCCTACACTATACAAAAATGGCTTGCTGTTTTCTTCAGCCAGTGGCTGCATGTTAAGAACAAATTTTGTATCGCACCAAAACAAATTACAACTATAAAACAAAAGGAAGGTTGGCATAAAAGTTAAGAGTCTAGCAGATAAATGCACCACCAGAAGTTCAGAAGCTCAGTTCATTTGACCTCACTGTTACGTTTTCATGTTGTATTGTCCGATGGAGCACCATAACCTTCGCCTTCAGTTCTCCTAGGCTCCTGAACAACATAGCAAATGTCTGATAGTCTGGTTTCAAAATCATGCATATCTTGACAACATCGAACAATGTCTCTCCTTGTTTCACAAAGGGTCTCTATTAGGGAATGGACTTGTGTCTGGAGCGCAGATACAACATTGTTTTGAGCTTGCATATCTTGATCATGAGGCAGTTTGGATGAGATTGCCTTAACAACCAACCCAAGATACGCAGAACATGCTTTTGGCATCGTTAGTGGACATGTATCGACCCACCGCAGCAAGAGCGACATTGCGATTATAGTTGCCTCGCCACCTTCAGAAGGTGGCGGTTCCGCCATTTTTTTCCATAGCTCGCTGAAAAGTTGAGGTTTTACATTAGTAGTACCAGAACAGAAGATATTAAGGAGGCAGCAAAACCAAACAAAGTAGTTTTGGTATATATATAGAACTTATTCTGGTGAACCCATGTAAAATAATAGTTGTATTTTATTGCAAAGTACATAATAAAACCAGGTTCCAAACAGATGACCATGTACCATCGCTAATGTATTGTCTATTTCTTCACATTGTATTGAGGGCTAAGGATAAAGAGATGAAGTTTATAATACGGTAAGCATAGTATGGCATCATTCATATCACAAAACAAATGAGGACAGACAAACAGGCAATTTTAACATTGTGTGGGCAAGTCCAACACGGAACTAGATTACAGGTCAAGATCAAAGGAACATCACTCCTCTCTTTTAAACCTTGTAAGGTGCAATGATACGCTAAGACAATTGTGTATAAAATTGAAAAGAGTAATAGACATTGGCTGCAAACCATGTAGTTCAAGGCACAAGTCAGAGTAAGTAGTAGTTAAAAGGCATGAGGATTAAGGACTTACAATAGCGGCTTTGACTGGTGTAGTCATGCCCTTCTTCTTGCTGGTGTGACAGTCCTTGAAGATTTCCACAACCTTTGGTTCAGGTACTTTTTGGTCCTTGCGGGCTTTCCTATGCCTTTGGAACAAGTCAATATAGATCTGATAATATGGTACAGCGAAAAGAGTGAAACAGCAGCTAATTACAAGAGCCTCGCAATGTGCAATATAGCTACGAGATCCTGTCGTCTGTTGGAATTTCACTTTCGTACGGCTGGCCTTGTTCTTTGAACAGTTCACCTACAAGAAGATAGATTTGTGTGGCACATGTGTAAATAGGACTTCAACATTTGATCTAATCACATATATATAATGTACCTGATACTTCGGATCAGACTAGTGTTTAACGAGGCCTCTCCAGTCTTCATCAGATATATTTTCCACTGGAGATGTTTGGGCAAGTTCACTGTTAGCCTTGCCTTCAAAGTGAGTTTTCCTCAAGTTATGCCGATCTTGTCATGCAAAGGCAGACTTGAAAACATGGGTGCAAGCTTGTCTAGTTGCATCATCTTGGCTATCCAACTTGAACCTCATCTGTTGAAAATTACGGGAGTCTCATTATCAGCAACCTAGAAAGTATTGGACAGAGCAAGACGATATTACTAGTTTCCATACATAACCATACTTACAGATAAATGGTCGAGGAAGGTGTTGAACTGGGTTTCGTCTTTGTCATTCCTGTACTGAATCCATGTTGGGAGGATACATACATGACACCTAACATCAATTGTTGCCTCTGATACTAACTTGGCTGACTCTGTAGCATCACGTGGCCTTTTTAAACCTGCTTCAAAACGGATCTCCATTCTTCCTCCTCTAGATTTAGTTAACCTATCGAGCATTATCACTGATGTTTGTTTCCTCTTGCGCCTAGGTGCTAGTCCAACAACAAACATAGGAAGTGTTAGTGTACATCAAACTGTGAGACTACATATAAAGAAGCATGCAACTGTAACTTGACTCCAACAACTACCTTCTTGCTGTTGAAGCTCACAAAGTTCATCTGATGTTGCCAACTCATCTTGTGTCAAGAGTGCTTCGGAAGTAGTGTCAGGTGGCAAGGGAGCTTGGGAAGGTGCTGCTAGCTGAGTTGACCAACGAGTAAATCATGCAGCTGGTGGTACTGTGGAAGGTGTTGCAACAACTAGGGTTGTCTCTGTTTGTTTGGTGGCAGCTATTTGTTTCTGTTTGGCTTGTTCTGCTGCTCATTTAGCACGGGATACCCTGTCGGTACAATTTTCCACTGGACTTTGACCTTCTATTGCACCATCAGTATCAGCAGAATCTGCAGGATTCTTCCCCTTCCCTTTCCCTGTCGTTATGTCTTGCTTCCTGTTTCTCTGTGCCATGTTAAGTCAAGCCGACAAGAAAAGCGAACAACAATTTAGTTCTTCAGAACAAATTGATGTGTGATACAGACGAACTGAACTTTGATATTAGACAACCACATGATAGGAGGATGTAATATGTAAGAAAAACAGGACGACATGAGATAACCAGAACTATGATGTGTAAACTAAGCAGAAGACATTTCACTAAATTAGAAGCAATGCAATGGAAGGTAGACACCATATGAAAGATGCTACAAATATCGCTCTGCCAAGTTAACAGTCTCTCATCATAAATGTCGTTTAAACAAACGTGAAGCAGTACAAGAAATAAATCATATGCAAGATGCAAACAACATCACACTATCAAGTAAAGGTCTCTCGTATTAGTGCCATTGCATATTCACAGCATTGCGTATTCACAGCTTATGATGTGTAAACTAAGGAGGATGCATTTCAACAAATTAGAAGCAATGAAAGCTAGACACCATATGTCACGCCCAATATGCGACCCTATCCAAAAGGAACTCGACGGTCCCACCAAGGATAGACCCGCATATTGAGACACTTTTGCAAGGTGGATATCATTACATCAACATTACAAAATAGATGGGGATACATACATAAGGCACAACTGCCACAAGAATACATCAACATCATACACAAGATCAACATCCGACTACGGATGAAACATAAACGAAACTCAAACGACATCCACCACGCTAGCCTGTGCTGCCAACCCGAACCTATCCCCGATCAAGAAGAAGCGGAAGAAGAACTCCAACACAAGTAAACATCGCTCTCACGTCATGAGCATCGCATAACCTGTACCTGCAATGGTGGTGTAGTAATCAGTGAGCCACGAGGACTCAGCAATCCCATTACCATGGGTATCAAGACTAGCAAAGCTTAAAGGGTAAGGAAGAGGTAAAGTGGTGAGGTTGCAGCAGCGACTAAGCATATATGGTGGCTAACATACGCAAAATGAGAGCGAGGAGAGAAACAAAGGAACGGTCGTCAACTAGTAATGATCAAGAAGTGATCATGAACTCCTACTTACGTCAGTCATAATCCAGAAACCGTGTTCTCCTCTCGATCAACCCCGAAAAGAGACACTCATGGTTACGCACACGGTTGGTGTATTTTAATTAAGATCAACTTCGGGTTTTCTACAACCGGACATTGACAAATTCCCATCTGCCACATAACCGCGGGCACGGCTTTCGAAAGTTCAAACCCTGCAGGGGTGTCCCAACTTAGCCCATGATAAGCTCTCGCGATCAACGAAGGATATTCCTTCTCCCGGAAGACCCGATCAGTCTCGAATCCGGCTACAAGACATTTCGACAACAATAAAACAAGACCAACAAAGCCGCTCGATCGCCGACAATCCCGATAGGAGCTGCACATATCTCGTTCTCGAGGCAACACCGGATGAGACATCCTACGAGTAAAACCAAACCTCGAGTTGCCACGAGGGGCCCCCGATCTACTCGGTTCGGGCCAGACTTAGAGAAGCACCGTCCGGGGCTAAATAAAGATGACCCTTGGGTTAATTACTCCCAAAGGAAATATAGGTGGTGGTGAGGCAAATGGTAAAACCAATGTTGGGCCTTCTTTGAAAAGTCTTATTCAAAGCGAACTGTCAAGGGGGTCCCATAAATCACCCGACCGCGTTAGGGACGCAAAATCCGGGAACATAATACCGATATGACGGAAACTAGGAGGGCAAGAGTGGAACAAAACACCAGGCATAAGGCCGAGCCTTCCACCCTTTACCAAGTATATAGATGCATTAATTAAATAAGATATATTGTGATATCCCAACAAGTAAACATGTTCCAACAAGGAACAACATCTCCATGTTCAACAAGGAACAAACTTCATCTTCACCTGCAACTAACAACGCTATAAGAGGGCTGAGCAAAGCGGTAACATAGCCAAACAACGGTTTGCTAGGGAAGGGTGCAAAAGGTTAGAGGTCGACATAGCAATTTGGGATGGCTTGATAAACAGTAATAGGTAGCGCAGCATAGCGAAAGAACGAAGCAACTAGCATAGCAATGATAGTAGTGAGATCCAGGGTAGCGGTCATCTTGCCTGAAATCCCGCAAGGAAGGAGAACGAGTCCATGAGGAAGACGAACGGATGAAGCCAACCAAGCGTGAGCGAACGAATCCTCACGATCGCAACGAAACAGAACTAACAAGAAGAAGCACACAACATAGTAAACACACCACACATGAACAAGGCATGATGCACAACAAGCATGATGCATGACAAAGCTACATGAAGCTACTCATGGCAAGAGATGATGCAAACAGGAGCAACACATCAACAAGTTTAAATGAGGCCGGGAACAACATAGAACAATTCCGGTAAGTCCTCATATGCAAACTTCAAAATTGGTCCAGATCTGAATAAACCTTAAGTTCAAGTTGTTAAACAGCAATTTAAGATGCACCACGATGATCTACACGAAATTCTAGTCAAGTTTCATATAAAGTTCATTAGATTCGGAGCTACGGCCTAGAAGATATGAGCAAAACAAGATAAGCATGGCATTGATGCAAAATGCATACAAAAATCAAGCAAACACCTCAAAACAAGGATGCAACATGATAATAAGAAACTACATGCAAAATCAAGCAAGTTTCATATAGAGCACACTCAAAACGGAGCAACGGTTCAACACACACTCTATACAAGTTATAGTAACAATCTGTCCAAAACAGCAAGTAGGCATATTGCAAGCATCAAAACAACATGCTACAGTATCTCAACATGATAACAAAAGGCATGGGCATGATCTACAGGTAAAGCATGATAAAACATGAACACTGAGCTACCTCCAGAAATGACTAGAACATGCTCATAATGACATGGCAAGATTGCAACTAATAACAGTTTCAGGCATTGGCAGAAATAACAACAGGTTGCAATGTTTAGAGCTATGAAACAACATGTTACAGGAACTTAACATGGCAAACAAAGGCATGGCATGAATCTACTAATTGCATATAACGAAAGTCCTTTAGTGACCATAAGCCAAAAAGGATCAGAAAATATGATAGCACCCATGTAAACATGGCAAGTTATATTACAGATTTAAACATGGCAGGAACAACGACAAGTAGGCATGTTGGTGAGCTTGAACCACTTACTACAGAGCAATACATGGCATGGCAAGGCAACCAACAGTAAGAAGACATGGCATAGAAGCTATACATGGCAAGAACAACATCATAGCATACACGGATCAACTACAACAACCTTGGCAAAATTGAATAACATGTAAACAACCTGCCAGGAAACATTTTATAGCAAAAGTAGAGCTCGATTGACTCAAGCTATGGCACTCCATAATTGCAAACAAGGGCATGGATGGATAGAGAAAGACATGTTTAACAAAACATCCTTACTGAAGTATCTCAAAATATGCATGGATCTCTCTGTAGCATCAAGTTAACATGGCATCAAAATATCAGCAAAACTGGGCTGAAATCAGCAACAACAAGACACCTAGTTTGCATGCTTGTGCTAGTCACCACATAGATCACAAAAATACATGGCAAGCACCACTGGAAAGATGGCATGGCATATTACAAAACACATGTAGGACTCAAGTCCATAGGGTGCACACATCAATCATGGCAAAAATGACAAAAGTGCATGTTCTGTTAAGAAACAGAAACTAACATCACATAGCACTCTTCTAGCAGCATTTCGGGCATCAAGATGAGCTCAAATGAAAATGATGCAATGGAATGAAATGATCTACTCATCGAGGCGAACATTTTGACATATTACACGCATGAAACGGAGCAATGATGACAGAGTTACGATGCGATGAAAATGCAATAAAATATGCAACAACTCGGGGACTTAGTGGATTTTATACCCTCCGAAAACGGGACGAGGAGGAACGGGATCGGGGGCGCCGTTTGGTTGGGTGGCCTGGTGGATCTGGTCCACCTCCAGATCCGGCGAGGGCGGCGGCTCCGGCGAGCTCCTCCGGCGAGGTGGCGCGCCGGCCGGAGCGGAGGAGGACAGTGAGGTCCGGCTGCGGAGGACGCAGCAGGGGGAAGCGCGGGGCTCGGGCGAGGCGCGGAGGAAGAGGCGGCGGCGAGGGCAGCGCGGCCGGTGGCGGAAGGCCATGGCCGCGGCTCGGCTCAGGCGGGCGTGGCTGTGAGGCGAGGCGGCGCGCGGGCGACGGCGGCAGGCGTCGGAGGGAGAGGCGGCGCCGGGCGAGACGGGCCGGCGCGGCGAGGGTGGAGGCGAGGCGGGGCACCGGCGAAAAAGCGCGTCGCCCTTCGGCGCAACTCGGGCGCTGGACGGGCGAGGCGCCTGGCGGCGACGGGCGGCGTTGGCCCGCGGGCCTCCAGGGCTCGGCGGGCAGCGGCGGCCGGGCGGCGGGAGCGCCACGTGGCACCGCGTGGATGGACGAGGGCGGGCGGACATGTCCAGCGGCGGAGGATGAAACGTCCGCGCATGGAGAGGATTTGATCTAGGGTTAGGGGTGGTTTCATCCGCGATTTGAAGGGAAGGTGTATTTATAGGTAGAGGAGCTAGGAGAGTCCAAATGAGGTGCGGTTTTCGCCACACGATCGTGATCGAACGACCGAGAGCATGGAGGGGAGTTTGGTGGGTTTTGGGCCAGTTAGAAAGGGGAGTTGGGCTGCAACAAAAGAGGCTTTTGCGGTTACCCAGTTAACCGTTGGAGTACCAAACGACCTCCAAATGATCCGAAACTTGACAGGCGGTCTACCAGTGCTATACCAAGGCCGCTTGGCAAACCTCGGTCCATTCCGAGACCGTTTAACACCAGCACATGAAAAGAGGTAAAAGGAGGCGCCGGGAGACATGGGAGTGCCGGATTGCAAAACGGACAACGGGAAAAATGCTCGGATGCATGAGACGAACACGTATGCGAAATGAAATGCACATGATGACATGATATGAAATGCAAATGATGACATGGCAAAGTGCAACACGCAAGCAAATGACATGGCAATGCTGACGAATAACTGGCAGACACCTGGCGCATCGAATCCGGGGCGTTACAACACTCCTCCACTAACAAGAGATCTCGTCCCGAGATCTTAGGACCGAGACGGAAGGGAAAATGGATGAGGTGAAAACAAGAATTCAAGAGAAGAAGCAAAGAATCGAGAGCACTCGAGAAGAAGAGGTGAGCGACGAGAATGACGAGAATCGAAAGCTCACGGAATCAAGATAGACTCTGAAAGCATTCCGGATAGGACGAGATAAGAAGCGAATAAGACTGAAAGGATTTAGGCAGCACACCGGTTAAAAATGGAAAGAATAGAACAAGAACTTGAGAGGATGGAATGATACTTGACGAGATGAACAACACAATGCCTCCGGAAAGATTTGAAATAGAATGAAAAGAACTTAGAAGGAAGGATTGAGTGGAGTTGTTGAGAAAATCAACAACGAAAGAATAAGATTGTTGTGGACTTATGGAAAACATCTCGAAATTAATGAGGTGATAACCGACCACAAACGGAAAAGATTGAATAACCGAGAAAAACGAGGAAATGCAAAACTCCACTTCAAAAGAATACGGAGAATTAATTGCACTTCGAGATGCAAGAAGAAAAGGTACTTGAATTCCTCCAAAATAATCTTGATGAACACTTGAAGAATGAATGAAACCATGAAGAACCACCATGAAAAACTCCGGTGACAAAAGGATGATGAGATAAAATAAAGGATGAAAGAATAAGATTAAAGCTTGCGATGATTTAGATGGAGGTTCCGACGAGATGGCCAAGTAAATCTGAACTCCGGAAAAGAAAAGACAAACGACTTGAAACTAGAATTTATTCATCAAGAACAAACTCCGAAGAAAAGGATTAAACGCTTGGATGAAATAAGAATAAGATTTATGTTATGCTTATCCTTCATCAAATTAAATTGATGACCAACAATGGATTTTTCATACTACTTATTCTTCTTGAAAAGGATTAAGGGGGGGTATAGCACAAAACTTGAGAAAGTCTTCTTGAACCACCGGTAGGATTGGAAGGAACGAATGAATTAAAAAGATAATCAAGGAAAAAGAATCTTGAACGAACCACCGTAAGAATTCAAAAATGACTGATGAAAGAGAATGGATCACCGGGCAGAATTAGAGAAGCACGGAGATACTTGAGGGAATTTAGAGAAAAGAGATCGAAGAGATCGCGAACTGATTAACGAATGCTTGAACGCAGCACCGGAAGAATATTGAGACGAACGAAAGGGCACGGATATAGAATAATTGGGGAATGAATCCGAAAACTTAGAATGAAGAAATCTTCCGAAAAGATGGCCTTCGGATGATCGGGACGGAAAACAACTCCTGAAATACTCCGGATGGATGAAAAGAATTGCACAACTGGAAACAACTAGATAGGATAACATCGAGCTAGCACCATGAATCTCCGGGGGAACGGACAAGATTTAAGAGAAACTCTACGTCGGTTTTCAAATGACGACGAGAAACACCACCAAAATTAATGAGATTCTCCGGAAGAATGAAAAACAAAGACGTTGAGTCAACAATGAAATGATTCGAAATCGATCTTGGAAAAGGCAAGTGACTGATGAAATTCATCCTTACGTCACACTTGAAAAGAATTGGGAATAGCTCCGGGGAATTAGAAGAGTCAGGTAAGATCCTGGGAAAAGACCTGTGGGTTAGGGCCCACTAAAATAAAACACCGTTGGAAAGGGATGTTGAACAGATAGATGACGCACCGGAAGAACTGAAATATTTGACTGAGGTGACAGCCTCGAATTAATTGGAACACAGACGAATCTCCTGATATGACTTCCGAACTCCGGAATGATAAACTGGCGAGAGGCGAACGAGCAAAGGGAAATATTTGAGCTGAGGGAAAGAATACGATCGACAACGAAAAACTTGAATTGAACCCACCGGAGAAGAAAAGAGATGATGAATGTCAAACGCGACGAGAATTCACCGGTTGAAATAATTGAGGGAAGACTGAGAAAGGTTCCACATGAATGAAATTGATGGTCGGAAGAAACTCGAACTCCGGGAATAATAGGGTGGGAGGGCGGGAAAACAAAGGCAACTGGAAGGGGGAATCGACGAATATCTTGAATAGAAAACATCGGTTGAAATCATTTAGGGAACGGATACTCGATTACGGACTCCGGTTCCGAGAAGAAGAAGGGAGGGCGGGTGGGAAAAGAAAGCAACTGGGGATTGAACTCAAGGATGAAGAGGCTCGAGTCAACTTGACGAGAAATGCACCGGATGAAAAGAGATGAGAACCAACGATCGGAAAACCAACTGCGTGATCCTAAAGAAAAATTTGAAGGGGAAGAGAAGTAGTTCAAAACACCTACATCAAGATTCCTCACCAGAGCGACGAAGGGGCTGAGGAGTAAAAGAATTCCTACTCTCCGATTTACCTAGACTCCGAAAACAGTTTTCTTCTAGACTCAACTGCGGCCAAACTACACGATCAATCAAGGGGGCTCCTAGGGTCGGTCGAGGCTCTGATACCAACTTGTCACGCCCAATATGCGACCCTATCCAAAAGGAACTCGACGGTCCCACCAAGGATAGACCCGCATATTGAGACGCTTTTGCAAGGTGGATATCATTACATCAACATTACAAAATAGATGGGGATACATACATAAGGCACAACTGCCACAAGAATACATCAACATCATACACAAGATCAACATCCGACTACGGATGAAACATAAACAGAAACTCAAACGACATCCACCCTGCTAGCCCAGGCTGCCAACCTGGAACCTATCCCCTGATCGAAGAAGAAGCATAAGAAGAACTCCAACACAAGTAAACATCGCTCTCACGTCATGAGCATCGCATAACCTGTACCTGCAACTGGTGGTGTAGTAATCTGTGAGCCACGAGGACTCAGCAATCCCATTACCATGGGTATCAAGACTAGCAAAGCTTAAAGGGTAAGGAAGAGGTAAAGTGGTGAGGTTGCAGCAGCGACTAAGCATATATGGCGGCTAACATACGCAAAATGAGAGCGAGGAGAGAAACAAAGGAACGGTCGTCAACTAGTAATGATCAAGAAGTGATCCTGAACTCCTACTTACGTCAGTCATAACCCAGAAACCGTGTTCTCCTCTCGATCAACCCCGAAAAGAGACACTCACGGTTACGCACACGGTTGGTGTATTTTAATTACGATCAACTTCGGGTTTTCTACAACCGGACATTGACAAATTCCCATCTGCCACATAACCGCGGGCACAGCTTTCGAAAGTTCAAACCCTGCAGGGGTGTCCCAACTTAGCCCATGATAAGCTCTCGCGATCAACGAAGGATATTCCTTCTCCCCGGGAAGACCCGACCAGTCTCGGAATCCGGCTACAAGACATTTCGACAAAGAATAAAACAAGACCAGCAAAGCCGCCCGATGCGCCGACAATCCCGATAGGAGCTGCACATATCTCGTTCTCGAGGCAACACCGGATGAGACATCCTACGAGTAAAACCAAACCTCGAGTTGCCACGAGGGGCCCCAGATCTTCTCGGTTCGGGCCAGCACTTAGAGAAGCACCGTCCGGGGGCTAAATAAAGATGACCCTTGGGTTAATTACTCCCAAGGGAAATATAGGTGGTGGTGAGGCAAATGGTAAAACCAATGTTGGGCCTTCTTTGAAAAGTCTTATTCAAAGCGAACTGTCAAGGGGTCCCATAAATCACCCGACCTCGTTAGGGACGCAAAATCCGGGAACATAATACCGATATGACGGAAACTAGGAGGGCAAGAGTGGAACAAAACACCAGGCATAAGGCCGAGCCTTCCACCCTTTACCAAGTATATAGATGCATTAATTAAATAAGATATATTGTGATATCCCAACAAGTAAACATGTTCCAACAAGGAACAACACCTCCATGTTCCAACAAGGAACAAACTTCATCTTCACCTGCAACTAACAACGCTATAAGAGGGGCTGAGCAAAGCGGTAACATAGCCAAACAACGGTTTGCTGGGAAGGGTGCAAAAGGTTAGAGGCTGACATGGCAATTTGGGATGGCTTGATAAACAGGTAATAGGTAGCGCAGCATAGCGAAAGAACGAAGCAACTAGCATAGCAATGATAGTAGTGAGATCCAGGGTAGCGGTCATCTTGCCTGAAATCCCGCAAGGAAGGAGAACGAGTCCATGAGGAAGACGAACGGATGAAGCCGAACCAAGCGTAGACGAACGAATCCTCACGATCGCAACGAAACAGGAACTAACAAGAAGAAGCACACAACATAGTAAACACACCACACATGAACAAGGCATGATGCACAACAAGCATGATGCATGACAAAGCTACATGAAGCTACTCATGGCAAGAGATGATGCAAACAGGAGCAACACATCAACAAGTTTAAATGAGGCCGGGAACAACATAGAACAATTCCGGTAAGTCCTCATATGCAAATTTCGAAATTGGTCCAGATCTGAATAAACCTTAAGTTCAAGTTGTTAAACAGCAATTTAAGATGCACCACGATGATCTACACGAAATTCTAGTCAAGTTTCATATAAAGTTCATTAGATTCGGAGCTACGGCCTAGAAGATATGAGCAAAACAAGATAAGCATGGCATTGATGCAAAATGCATACAAACATCAAGCAAACACCTCAAAACAAGGATGCAACATGATAATAAGAAACTACATGCAAAATCAAGCAAGTTTCATATAGAGCACACTCAAAACGGAGCAACGGTTCAACACATACACTCTATACAAGTTATAGCAACAATCTGTCCAAAACAGCAAGTAGGCATATTGCAAGCATCAAAACAACATGCTACGGTATCTCAACATGATAACAAAAGGCATGGGCATGATCTACAGGTAAAGCATGACAAAACATGAACACTGAGCTACCTCCAGAAATGACTAGAACATGCTCAAAATGACATGGCAAGATTGCAACTAATAACAGTTTCAGGCATTGGCAGAAATAACAACAGGTTGCAATGTTTAGAGCTATGAAACAACATGTTACAGGAACTTAACATGGCAAACAAAGGCATGGCATGAATCTACTAATTGCATAGAACAAAAGTCCTTTAGTGACCATAAGCCAAAAAGGATCAGAAAATATGATAGCACCCATGTAAACATGGCAAGTTATATTACAGATTTAAACATGGCAGGAACAACGACAAGTAGGCATGTTGGTGAGCTTGAACCACTTACTACAGAGCAATACATGGCATGGCAAGGCAACCAACAGTAATAAGACATGGCATAGAAGCTATACATGGCAAGAACAATATCATAGCATACACGGATCAACTACAACAACCTTGGCAAAATTGAATAACATGTAAACAACCTGCCAGGAAACATTTTATAGCAAAAGTAGAGCTCGATTGACTCAAGCTATGGCACTCCATAATTGCAAACAAGGGCATGGATGGATAGAGCAAGACATGTTTAACAAAGCATCCTTACTGAAGTATCTCAAAATATGCATGGATCTCTCTGTAGCATCAAGTTAACATGGCATCAAAATATCAGCAAAACTGGGCTGAAATCAGCAACAACAAGACACCTAGTTTGCATGCTTGTGCTAGTCACCACATAGATCACAAAAATACATGGCAAGCACCACTGGAAAGATGGCATGGCATATTACAAAACACATGTAGGACTCAAGTCCATAGGGTGCACACATCAATCATGGCAAAAATGACAAAAGTGCATGTTCTGTTAAGAAACAGAAACTAACATCACATAGCACTCTTCTAGCAGCATTTCGGGCACCAATATGAGCTCAAATGAAAATGATGCAATGGAATGAAATGATCTACTCATCGGGGCGAACATTTTGACATATTACACGCATGAAACGGAGCAACGATGACAGAGTTACGATGCGATGAAAATGCAATAAAATATGCAACAACTCGGGGACTTGGTGGATTTTATACCCTCCGAAAACGGGACGAGGAGGAACGGGATCGGGGGTGCCGTTTGGTTGGATGGCCTGGTGGATCTGGTCCACCTCCAGATCCGGCGAGGGCGGCGGCTCCGGCGAGCTCCTCCGGCGAGGTGGCGCGCCGGCCGGAGCGGAGGAGGACAGCGAGGTCCGGCTGCGGAGGACGCCGCCATGGGGCGGCGCGGGCCAGCGGCGCGAGGAAGAGGCGGCGGCGAGGGCAGCGCGCGGTGTGGCGGAAGGCTATGGCCGGCGGCTCGGCGAGGCGGGCGCTGCCGCGAGGCGAGGCGCGCGCCAGCGACGGCAGGCGTCGGAGGAGGCGGCGGCGCCGGGCGAGACGGCCGCACCGGCGACGGGAGGCGAGGCGTGGGGCACCGCGAAGGGCAGCGTCGACGCCGCCGGGCGGCGGGTTTCGGCGCTGACGCGGGCGAGGCGCCGCGGCGGCGGCGGCGCGCGCAGGCGCGGCCTCCCGCTGGCTCGGGCGGCGGCGCGGCGGCGGCGGCGGGGCGCCACGTGGCAGCGTGGATGGACGAAGGGGCGGTGGCGGACATGTCCGCGGCGGAGGATGAAACGTCCGTGGCGGAGAGGATTTGATCTAGGGTTAGGGTGGTTTCATCCGCGATTTGAAGGGAAGGTGTATTTATAGGTAGAGGGAGCTAGGAGAGTCCAAATGAGGTGCGGTTTTCGCCACGCGATCGTGATCGAACGACCGAGAGCATGGAGGGAGTTTGGTGGGTTTTGGGCCAGTTAGAAAGGGAGTTGGGCTGCAACAAAAGAGGCTTTTGCGGTTACCCTGCTAACTGTTGAGTACCAAACGACCTCCAAATGATCCGAAACTTGACAGCGGTTCACGGTGCTATACCAAGGCCGCTTGGCAAACCTCGGTCCATTCCGAGACCATTTAACACCCGCACATGAAAAGAGGTAAAAGGGGGCGCCGGGAGACATGGGAGTGCCGTATTGCAAAACGGACAACGGGAAAAATGCTCGGATGCATGAGACGAACACGTATGCGAAATGAAATGCACATGATGACATGATATGAAATGCAAATGATGACATGGCAAAGTGCAACACGCAAGCAAATGACATGGCAATGCTGACGAATAACTGGCAGACACCTGGCACATCGAGTCCGGGGCGTTACACCATATGAAAGATGCAATGAATATCACTCTACCAAGTTAAAACTGTCTCGTCATAAGTGCCATTTCAACAAATTAGTAGTACAAGCTAGAAAAGAATGCGAGATGTAACCTATATCACACTCCGAAGTCAAACGTGTCTTATGATAAGTGATTGTTGCAGGTTACACAACAGTAGTAATTTGATGTAAGAACATGGTGTGATAGACAGATATTGTATGTTCTAGAAACAGGAACACGTGTCTTATTCAAGTATAATGTGTAAAGTAAGCCGATGGAATTTCAACAAAATTAGAAGCAATACAAGCTAGACATCACACATAACATGCAACCACATATAACAGTGCCAAGTTAGAGGGAGCACTGGTGATGGTGCACTAAGGGGAGATGTGCTCATCATAAACATAGGTACGTTGAGTGTCTATGCATGTGTTGTCTTGGAAATCATCTTGGGGGATGGAGGAGTAGAAATTGTAGAGGCCCTCCGTTTGGAAGGAGCACCTTTATCCGCTACCTTGCTAACTTCCTTCTGCTTTATTGATTTTGAATTGTCAAGTAAAACCGACAAGAAAAAGCAATAAAATTCTCTCTTTAGAACTCATTCATGCATGATAACGACAATCACTACTTTGATGTAAGGCAAACACATGATACCGTGGATGGAATATGTACGAAAAATAGGATGGCATGGCATGTTCACAACTGTTTGTGTAAACTAAGCGAAACCATTCCAACAAATAAGAAGCAATGCAAGCTAGACACCACATGAAAGATGCAACCAATATGACTCGCCAAGTTAAAAGTGTCCCATCATAAATGGAATTTCAACAAATTAGAAGCAAAAGATGCTATAAATCATATCAAAGATGCAACTAATATCACACTGCATATACTGAAGGTGTCTCGTCATATTGATTTATGCGGGATACAAAAAAACAATAGTTTTATGTGAGGACGTGCTTAATAGACAGATGTACTATGTACTAAAAACAGGAAGGCATGTCACATTAATAGGTATAATGTATAAACTAAGCAGAACAACACATGCAATTTAACCAGATTAGAAGAATTACAATCTAGACAACATATGCAACATGCAACCACATATCACGCTGCCAAGTTAGAGAAAGCACCTGTGATGCTAGTGTAGGGGAAATGCGGTAATCAACTATAGAGCTACGTTCACTATCTTCATCTAGCCTTGCTGTTTCTTGAGAATCATGTGGGGAGGCTGACGCTGCATTTTTAAATGAGGATCTTTTATCACAAAGAGTCCATCGGCTGACCGCCTCATCATAAGTGATTGATGAGGGATACACAAGAACATTAGTTTGATGTAAGAACATGGTTAATAGACAGATGTACTAGTATGTACCAGAAACAGGAAGGCGTGTCATATTCAAAGGTATAGTGTGTAAGCTAAGCAGATGCAATTTAACCAAATTGGAAGCAATACGTGTTAGACACCCGGCTGGAGTGGTGAGCATGATCATCTAGGACCTGAGAGCCTGGTGGGAGGCGGGCTACTTCGCCACCATCGTGGCTTGTTAGTTGGCTTCCAGGTGATGCATGTCTGTGCTGGGCTTGTCACTGGCTCGGCCAGTGCCCTGACTAGCTATTTGTCTTCTGGTGCTCCCGGGATGGTGGTTCATGTAAAAAAATATATTTCCTTATCTTAATAAAGACCGACTTCAGCCTTTCAAATACAAGCTAGACATCATATGCAACATGCAACCACATATGACACCGCGAAGTTAAAGGAAGCACCTGGGATGGTGGTTCATGGCGAGCGAGGTCATCAACTCCAGAGCTACGTTTACCGTCTCCATCTGCTGACACTACACCCTTTATAAGGCTGAAACGTGTCTGTCCTAGCCGCGTACCACGCTGGATCGACTTCTCTCTTTTCTTTTTTGCTTCTGTCAAGGCAGCAGAGTCTGAAATACCCTTGCATAAAAACACAATAGTGAGAGTATGGGTGAAGTGTGTGCAGAACTAGTGCACTGTAAAAGTAGCAGATAGCAGGTGGCTGAAAAATAAATGACAGGAGACATATGATAGCTCTACAATATTGCATGGCAAACAAAATTAGATTCTACTCCGTATGATTTTGTAATATATGAGCACTGGGATGGCTGGGAAATGCAGGTACTCCTCCAGCACACCACCACATGTGGTCCAATCGAGATAACAGTCGACTGAAAATAAATAGGTCGGTCGATTTTATTATGAACCGTCTGATCTATAAGGATGGGCAGATGGCCTTCGTCTACCTCCCGCAAGTCACTGTTGACGATCTTTCTCGAACCGCTAGCGACCGCCGGCCCAGACCCCTGCCTTCGCCGCCCCGCCCTCCCCTCGACCTCACACCACCGCCGTGCTTGGCAGCGCCCCCAGGCCATCCCTTTAATCCTGGCCGACGTCCAGATCAGGCGCCTGTTATGCCAGGGAATGCTTCCGTTAATTGGGAATCAACTGACCAGGAATTGAAATCCAGGGGCCGACGGACCTCTAGCTAAGGTGAAATAGTATATGAGGAGACACCTTGTGCATCGCGAGTAACTAGGAACATCTAGTATCAAGAAGAAGCGGTCAACTAGTGTCTTCTGTGGGATGAATACCGTGCAAGCAGACACGTAAGATTTGCACGAATAAGGGAAGAGGAGTACCATTTTCGGTTGCCGGTGTGGTCGCCTCCACATGTCGCGCCGATCTTCTTCTTTTTGCCAGGGAAACCGATGTTCTAGAGGAGGGTGCAGGCTTGGACGAACCCATGGCCAAATTGTTGACTGTGTTGCCGTGGCCGTATGTTGGCGGAGGGGAAGCAGATCCGAGGCGGCGAAGGACGGCGTAGCAGGAACAACTCCGCTGCGGTGGAGGGTGGCAAAGTTGGAGCGGTAGCAGTGAGGCGCAGGATGGCGTGGTTGAACTGGCTCGGGTACGGACGGCTTGGCCTCGGCTTCAACTACTAGCCGTGGAGGGCGTTGCGGTTGAGGTTGCGGTGGACGACGACGCCGGGGTATCGGCTCCGGCATGATGGAGGAGGGCGACGGTTGATGGGTGGAATGGGGTGGCGGACGGAGGATGCTGGGGTTTCGCGGCTGGTGGAGAGGTAGTTTTTGCGCCCATGGAGTACGAATGGGGAATCAGACGGGTGGTCGGGGGGGGGGGAGGGGGAGAACCATGTTTCGGTCTAGGATGCACTTGTTTTTCGCTTTTTTTAACAGAAGATGGGACGCGCTTGTTTGAAATTTGGGGAAAGTACAAACTTTGCCCCCTCTTAAATTTCGGACCTACTGCGGGTCGGGGGTAGGATGGTAATCCTAGTTATCCCAAATAGTGGGCGGGAGCGATTTCGGCCGCGCGCATGTGTGCTTAGGCGGCCATTGTTTATGAATGTTTTTCGGAGGCGGTTGTGCGGCGTCTAGATGAAGCTACAAACCTACCCCGGTTTAGACCTTTGGACATCGGGCCGGTAGGCTTCACGGGTCGGAGTTATTAGAAAAGTAATTTTTGTACTACCAAACATTGGTCTCACGCGGTTCCGGGCGTAGTAGAGGCTCTTTGGCGCTTGCTCAAAATTTTGAAACACAAGCATTCACGCTTAGAGTACTCTTGAACTTTGAGGATTGACCTAAATAGACAACGTTAAATTTGACCTTGTATGTTTGAAAACCTCATTAAATTATTCGCTTCTTTTTGAAATTTTGACACTTGAAAATCCTATAACTACGATTATTTTGGAATGGAGGAGCTAACTTTGAATCTATTTTGTACACGACTACATATGATATTATGTACAAAATCAGAGCAAAGATTGGTGCCCCCATAATTTAGGTATGATTTACAAATGCCAAGATATCAAATTCAAATAATTGAATGGACTTCATGTTGAATTTGATTTTTTAAACCACCTTAAGTTGAATTCAAATGTGCTAGTTCATAGGTAGCTATTTATAATGTTGATTGTGTAACTTTCGTATGTATAATGTGCTTTACACACACAACATGAACTATACTCACGTTTATATTCGATTGCTAAAGCGATGCATTGTCTGGAGTTCAAAATACTAACTATGTGGATCAATTGTGTCAAATAATAACATATACATGCTCAAATTCGATAGAATCTAGATGTCTGATGGATCAATGATTGTTCCTTACGCGAATTGCAAATATCATATGATCCCATCCTAATATTTGTATACAATTTATATCTTTAATCAATGTGTACAGCAGTCTTTTACGTGTAGTTTCACTCTCCATCGGTGGTCTCTCACACATGCTCACACACTCTCTCCCGAGGTGTCTTTCTCGCACACATGCTCTCGATATAACCCTCCCTCCCTCTCGTAACCATTTATGATCGTTTTCACTAACCTTTATCACAAGCACTCTTCCTCTCGCAAGCATATACACGCACAATCCCCATCGACCCTTTCTATATACATAGACCTGCCTACGTGTCTCCTGTACGCACATTATCTTTCTGCCTCTCTCTCACGCATTGTCTCACACCTCTCTTCCTAATCGACGAGTATGATTCTAGCAGAGCATTCTGTAGGATGCCCCTTAAAGTTAGGTTGGATGAATAGTAATATCAGAGATAAGGGGTTACCTTAGTCCGAGAACCTAGGGTTACAAATCCTAGCTGGCTTTGTTAGTGGACATAGAGTCCTTCACAATTATGCTATCTTTGTCTTGTACGACTAGTCATTCGTGGGTCTCCCTAAATGCGTCACGGGCCGACCAATGTGGCGCAGGACGGAACCGAACGAAGGGCCTCACCTCGACCCACTGGACCTCACGCGGTGACACACCCTATGCCCCCACGTCTCGTTATCTTCTCACACCCACACATACCAACACAGACACCACACACAAAAAATATATTCTCCTGGTGCCTCTATCCACTCCCCCCTTGCATATACACACTCAAGGGAATCTCTTGCCATGACGTCATATTCGTCTCTCTCTCTGTAGACCACTCTCATTTCTCGTGCTATCTCTCCCACGCCCCCGTGTCGCCCCTCTATCCGTGCCTCTCTCGAATACGTAATACACACACATACCTCTCTAGGCCCTACCAAATGCATCAACTACACATTCACACATGTTAAATCACGTACCCCATTGATCTAAAAAGCCCTGTCTTCATGTTTATTTTGAATACAACATTCCTTTTGAATAAAGTGTGGCCAAAAAATATTTTAGAATTTCTACATATATACAACATTACAAAGTTATATGGAGGAGTATGAACGCTTGCATTGCATGGTGCCCACAATGATATTTATTCCAAGACCGTGAATTTGTATATTTTTATACTATATATAAAGTTTGTCATAATAAAGAGAAACGAAGAGCATCTCTCTCTCATCGTGATACCCCCCTCTCGCCCCTTTCACATGCGCACACAACTATCTCTAGGTCCTCTAAAAGTAAGCCCCAAAGACATTCACGCATATTTCATCTTTCTCTCGCGATATATACAAAGATGATCATTGTATTTGAACCGAAAGCACGATCGTACATTGGACTTCGTAATCCACTCATTGCGGTCACCATTTACGCTTTGTGGTTATTATACGATCCACGGGCTCACCGTACAACTCAGATTTGCTCAAGACATGACTAGTTGACCAGCTTAAACGCCCACGTGGCACCTCTAGTGTTGTATCACATTATCTCACTACCATCGGGCCCACCTGTCGGCTTGTATCTACTCTACATCTACACTCTTATAAAATACAAAATACACTCTTATAAAAAACAGAGTTGGTGATGATGGTGTGCCTGCCATCCTGCAATATAGGTCGTCCGATTTATATCTGACGGATAGGAAAGAAACTATGACAATTTTGCGAAAAGGTACCCACACACCTCTCCACATTTGCAAATAAGGCCTTCCCTCATTTATCATGTTCTCTCACAAGATAAACTAGTCATACAAATGCATCTTGATGTTACATGCAACGCACAGGCATCTTGCTAGTAAGAATGAAAACAAACGACAAAAAAATATTGCACGGTGGTTCGAAGTCATGACCGCGGGCACAGCGGACAAGGTGGCCTTGTATTGGTATGCTGAGCCGTATGTTTTTAACACACAGGAGCTGGTGTGGTGATTATACACACACGCACGCATGCACACGAACTGCATGAACGCAACACTCACACGAACACATGCACCCACGCACACAACACTCACACGTACACAGCAGCCACGCACGCACGCAACACTCACATGCACACACGCATGCATGCATGCACACACTAGTACACCACATGACCAACACACACTCTCACGCTCAAGTGCTCAACCTACACGTGCATGCGCAAACATCAGGCCCTGACAGACACATACACAACTAGGTGATTCCCGCGCACAGGGTGGAGTCTTGTCGCGCATGCGTAAATTTGTGTTTATCTGACCTTTTCCCTATGCGAACTAACAGGTGGGACCCACAAGGAACATGGTCAATTTAACTAGTCAACATGGTGCCACGCAGACTATTTGGCCGGTCAACAGAGTGCAATCCGATGTTGAACCGTGAGCAAGTGACCGTATAATCACCGCAAAACGTATATAGTGACCGTTACCAGCTTATTCCGAAGTTTGGTGAACGTATTACGCTTTTCTCTCTGTAGGCCCTCCAAAACTACATCTCTACACGTTATCGCATGTTACATCTAACAACTATGCAATACAGCACTACTACTACACTCTAACACAAGAAATCATATGTGTTTTTAGTTTTACTAGATATCATATTGTTACTTAATTATTCAGTTTGCATACATTAAAATTGCATTTGAAATGTATGGCCAGTATCATATACCATGCAGGAAAAATCCCGCCCTTTCCAGTTTAATCGGGTTTGTATCGATGGATCGTGCAAAACAACAAAACTATAGTACTATATAGTACAAGTGACAGTTCACTGGGCCGTCGTGTCGTGTACTCCTCCGTCGTAAGAGTGGAGCGCTCGCTTTCATAAATATTCTAGTCCCTTTCGCCGACATGTGGGACATCAAGCTACCTGGTCCATGTGCCATACCGGAATACAGTGCAGAGCAGCCGGGGTGAAGCACCCAGTCATGGCGTCAGCGTAGTAATGAGCAATGAGGCATCAAATCACAAAGCTCCACCTTTCCCGTAGTTAAGTTGGAGGGACGAAGTAATAATGCTAAAAAAAGAAGTTGGAGGGATGAAGCAACCATCATTTCACTCGTTGCTGAATTCGCTTCTCCCTCATCTTCTTCAAGTTAACCACGTGTTGCTTCTGCCGTTGTTCTGCCTCATGTGGGAAGCGGATCGGCTTGGTAAAGCACTGACACGTGGGACCGCATGTTAGCAAACCGCTAGGACAACGTCCTCTAAAAATAAGAAACCTCCCCCGCCATCCACACGGCAAAATCACCTCCTTTTTACTAATCTTGATTCTATAATTTTTTAGATCAATATAATTGAGATTTGTATAGATAGCACACAGGAGCAAAACCAAGTGGTACGGTTAAGGGCATCCACAATGTGTAGCCAAATGTGAAAATAGCTTTTGGCATCGTGGGAACCATTGTGGACGGTGTTGCCAAAGCCAAAAGGATGGAACCAAAGCTCCCTAATTGATTGATTGAGGAATAAAAAATGCAACGTCTTTCCTCTTTCTCCCGTGCTTGGACGCATGTACAGTATAGAGCACATAGTCTACTCCCCTGTCCCTTCTATCACAAATCACAAAGTAGTGAGGCGTCAAATCACAAAGCACGGACGAAGCAACCATCATTTCACTCTTCGCCGACTCCGCTTCTCCATCGTCTTGTTCGAGAAACCATCTCACCGCACTAAGCTGGACGGATGACGCTATTGTGTACGAGTAGTACTAGTACATTTACGCGTCCTTTGGTTCAATGGACTTCCTGGATGCAAATAAGGCGGTTGTCTCGGCTTGCAGGCGACACTTGAGAACGAATTACCGTGGTCTCCCTCAATGGTGTTCTCCGTCGAACGCATTTCGCCAAACCACAACGTTCGAGATATCGTCGATGTCACCGCAATGGGGAAGGAAGTCAAATATAGTTACTACCACCATTTTTTGTACACAAGGCCAGTATATCAAAATTGAAATTTGCAAAAGGCCACTAACACTAATTGAGGCAAAATTGATGGGGTTTGCCTCGTACTAGCAACCATGGACATTAATATCCCCTGCATGCATGCAGACGTGAGAAGGTTGGTTTGCATGGCGCTGCATTAATCAAGCGATGAGGAGTGAGATGGTTAGCTCTTTGGGCTTTGGAGAAAAAAATACGCATTAATTGACACGTGAAACGAGGATTTGTATCAATTAATCCCGCGAAGGAAAATCCCGCCTTTCTTTTTTAACACTAGTACTCCTAGTACGTAGTACGTACTTATCCTGTTTGGGTCTAGGCCTTGCATTGCCATACTTCGCCACACATTTTTGCCAAGCTTGCCTAAAGTTTTCAAAATGAAAAGGAGGTACACTTGCGCACGGCTGTCGCGGTCCCACCGCACCTCACACGATCGCCTCCTGCACGCCACGGTCGCACCGCACCTCACACACGCTCCTGCATGCCGTAAACCCAACCAAGGGAACGCACCTCACCGACACGTGATGTCGCATGTGAACAAACCAAACTCAGCCATCCTACCACTGACACATAATTTTCGCTCATAGAGTATGTTTATCCAACCGCATGTTGGGGAGTATCCGTCTGACCCGCAAAGGGTGGTCATTGGGGAAGAAGAAGAGGTGAGGAAGAAGGGTTAGGAGACGAGGATATTCATCCAACCGCCTGAAATGGTAGATCGCCCAAGTCAGCGACTTGCATAACAATATTTGTTTTTACACAGCAAAAGATCCATAAAAACAACAACATAAAGAAAACTATCACTACTCGCGGAACGAGACAGCCTCGTCGCCTTTGGCTGCCGGCGTGAACCAGCCGTAGCTGCCGACGTGTGTCTCCGCACCGTGGTTGTCCTCGGCCTCCAGCTACTCGTTCACGCGGAGCGTGCGGGCGCTCTGCACGGACGAGAGCACCGCCCGGTTCAAGTCGAGGACGTCCGGTTCCGCCTGCATGAGGGCCTCGATGACAGCAGCATCCGCGCGCTCCTTGTCGAGTTGAGCCTCCGCCGCCCGGTTCAAGTCCAGGACGTCCATTTCCGCCAGGAGGGCTCTCGAGAGCGGCATCAGCGCGCCCGCCGAGTTGAGCCTCTACCACCTGGTTCAAGTCCGTGACGCCCGGTTCCGCTGCAGGAGGGCCTCGATGGCAGCGGCATCCGCGCTCCGCCTCAAGTTGAGCCTCCGCCGCCGGTTCACATCCACGACATCCGGTTCCACTTGGAGGAGAGCCTCGATGGCAGCGGCATGCGCGCCCATGTCAAGTTGAGCCTCGCCTCCCGGTCCTCCTTTAGTATCGCCAGTTGAACCGCCGGTGCGCCACCATGGGGACTTGACGCCGACACGAAGTCGACGTCCATCGTCTCATACCCATTCGGGGCCTTCTGCGCCGCGACCTCCGCCATGAACATTGGATTGGCTTCCTCCTCCTCATAGCTTGGCTGTAGAGAACTCGGGGATTGGCCCGCTGCAAAGCGAGCTTGGGAACGGAGGTCTGTGGCGCCGACCGTCGCCGCGATTTCTGCGCGGCGCTCCGGCGTTAGCATCTTGTAGTATGTGATCTTGCGGCGCACCATGGATTTCCGGTGAACTATGGGACACTTGATGCGGGCTAGGGGATCGAAAGGTGGGGGAAGGGGCTGGAGATTAGGTGTGGTTTTAGGGCAGTGGCTGGCTTAGGCCGAGCAAAGGAAGGTTCGTGTGAAGGTTCCGTGACGACCGTCAATTGGTTTTGATCAGACATCGCTCTTGTCGCTGTTCGCGTTCCAGCCCGCACGCTGGACCTCCACATCGCTCACCGAATGGAACGCGCTTGCCTTTTGCGCTCGCTTGTGGGACCGCAGCTTGAGAGCAAACCGGCGCCCCTCCCTCCCCGCCCATGTCTATTTTTTTATGCATAGTAAATAAAAACAGAGGGAGTATACTATGGATGAGGATCCCCTGACGTGGCCGAACCCATTGAGTAACTGACATGCGGGGCCTAGCAAGCATGGGGTCCGCCAGTAAGTGACCTAAAGGGAGGGTAAGGCAGGGATACCTACGTTAGAGGATCCACTTCCACTACTACTCCCTCCTTCCATTTACTATACAACGCCTAATGCGTTTTTCGAGGCTAACTTTGACCAAATGTTAGAGTAATAATATATGACATGCAACTTACACAAAGCATACACTCAAATTCGTATGTGAAAGGAGCTTCCAATGATATAATTTTCACATTGTACATCTCATGTACTATTAATCTTGTCAATAGTCAAATGCGGTTTTGAAAAACGCATTAGAGCATGGTTAATAATATAGCCAGTCGATGGCTATAAGGAACTGCCATGTCATCTATAGCCATCATCTATTATATGCACTCATACAGTAATGTGGGCTATAAGGTTGGCTATTTCCCGCATAAAAATTATAAGGTTGGCTATGGTATTAGTACTTTTTTCCATCTCCTCTCCATATCTTTCTTCATATTTATTGTATTTAACTAGGAATGCGTATATAGCTAGGCTCTTGCATGAGAGCTCACTCCCCTTACTTTTTCACATCTCTCTCCTCCACATAGGCCCTATATAAATGGAAGGATGGAGTACTACTATGAGCACTGCATACTCTAGTACAGATGTTGTCAGTACTCCACTAGTACTATTGGACAGGGAGCTTAAAAAAGTTACTATTGGACTGGCTATACGTGGCGAAATCCTAGTAGGAAGAGCATGCGCGAGAACAAGCACATTCACGTGGTTGAAAACAAATTGGAAACCATCTCGAGTACAAATCTAGGAGTACGTACGAGTCTAACGATATTGATTGGGCGTTGTTGAATGTTGATACTTTTTTTATCAAACAAGAGATACTTTGACTACACATAAAACTTATATGTAAACTAGAAAGGATAGGAGGGAGTATATTGTACGTTCAAAAACGAAACGAACATTGAATACCCTTTATATATGATTTGCGGATGTATGATCACCGGTTCAAAATTTTGAATCCGCCTTAGGTATCACACATGCCCCCACTCATTCTCTCTCGATTTCATCTCAGGGTCCGGAGATCGATTGAAAGAGGACTAGGGTGTGTACAATACGTTCGTTTCACTTATGAACGTACAATATATCTCCTTGCACGACACGCAATTGATCTCTGAAGATCAATCAATCTCGTCAACATGTGTCGGGGCATGAACCGAATGGGATGTCAAAACTAAGACGCGAAGCGACACGTAGTGGAGGCAAAGTGAAACTTTAAATGAACCGTTTGTTTGTATGCATGTCGGACAAATTACAAAACATTGGAAGTACAAGCATGGTCTAGGCCCACATGCAAATGATACTTGGCGGAATGTTCAAATGAGGCATGCGGGAGGATGGACTCGACCGAGGGCTTACATGATCGATGGAGAAGAGGGTTGAGAGGAATGAGAAATAAGCAAACGCCACATGATTATAGTTGAACAACTCAAATAAACAATAAGTTGTCTCGCTTGGCCTACATAGTGAAAGGCCTAATGCGCAACGCGAGCACCGACTTCGAATATGGCCGGAAAACAGGGAAACCGACATGTGGGGCACACTGTTGGGACGACGAGCGCAGATTAGTCCAATGGAGGAGCTGGCCCACGACCTCCTCGCCACCGGCAACCGTTCATGTGGGTCGTGGGGGCCAACAACGTGGCGCAGCTCCAGCATCGCCTCTGGATACGTTAACCGCGGCTAGCGACACACTCATCGTCGCTAGACACGGTCGGTTTCAGTGTGCCGAGGGTGGCGTTAGTGCCGTGGCACGACCAACAGTAAGTTTGGTTTGTGCCCAAGGTTGCCCCATCAAAGCATTGGGTAGCCAAAATTTTGACTGAGGTTTTGGTTGCCCATGATTTGGCCGACATTGGCAAGAAAATGAACTAGAGTTGGCTAGAGTTCATTGGCATGCCAAAAAATGGCAACCATCAAAACAAAGACCAATCTTTGGGTCATGACCAAAATTTTGGTAAGGTGCACTTTGGCCACAATCCAAACACACCCCAACACCCGACTCGCCGAGGATGCATGGGCGCCGGACGCATCCACGGAGTGGTGTAGCGACCAACTGCATCCTCGGGACTGAGACCATGCCGGGTCGTCTTGCTTTTTCAATGACATGCGTCGATCGTATGTGAGCAAAGGGCATCTCCAACGTTGCCACGACCGCAGCTAACTACCCTGGCACACCAAAAACCCTCGTCCCTCGCGCCGTCGTGTGGTGCGTTCCCAGCCGGCGCCAGCTACCCGCATTCATGCCGTCTGTCTGTATGCCGTCATTAAGAGGCTCGGTGCCCGAGGAACCAACTCCGGCGACTTAATGACGCACCAGGACGCTTGGCCTCACAGGAATGCGCTACTTAAAGCGGCAGCGCCCAGCTAACCTCCACACCATAGCGCATCATCCTCCTACCTGGCACCACATCTGCCATGACCGCAAGCGTGAACGCTCTGCGGGAGAGCTTGTCTTCGGGGATGAAGCTCGAGGTCGCCGCCCTCGCTCAAGTCACCGCACAAGCGGTGGCCACGCTGGAGGCCGACGACGGGAGCACCGTCAGCCACGCGTCCTACTTGCTGCCGTCCAATGTCCGGCACCGCCGAGGTCGGGGACTCCTCCGAGGATGAGTAGGGCATGGGAGGCGGCAGGGCATGGTGTGCCAACTGGCCGGTACGTCTCCCGTGTTCTACTTTTCCTTGCCGGAGACCGCACCTTCACTTCACGGGTCTTGAACCACGCCCCCGACATGGAGATCACAGATGGAGGACGTCGGTCACCGCTGTAGAATAGGTTTAGGGTCAGGTTTCTTTTATTTTTCTGTCCTATAAAAGTTCAAAATGTAATGAAAATCTGCCATGTTTGCATTAATCTCGGCCGGTGTATATGAACTTTCACAATAATATAGTATATTGTAGGAGTACTAGCAAGATGCCCGTGCGTTGCACGGAAGATCAAGATCTTGTGGGAGAAAAGGATGAACGAGGGAAGGCCTTATCTGCAAATACACATTCACGCATTTCACATCTTTCTACATCTACGGAACCTACAAAAGGGTTAACGTAAATTGCCTCTCTCTCTCCTCCCCTGATTTTCATGGTGGTGGGCCCCTCCCTCGCCCCAATCTACAATCAACAGCTCATACGTTTCACATTACATTAATTACGTAACTGGGACTACGTAGGTGTAGCATTACTCGTCCTAAAAAACCCAACTAAGCCAACCTCCCAGCATATCGCGCGGGAAAAGACCCGCCGTGCCGTTTTAGTCGGGATTACCAGATTACTAGTAGTGGTATCGATGGATCGCACGAAGCAACAAGTTTTTTTGAGGGGGCGAAGCACCTAGTTTAAAAGGAAAAAAGGCGGTACACTCACAGCATCCCTGTCGCGGTCGCATTGCACCCCACACACGTTCGGTCTTGCACATGGCTCACGCAAATGGAACGCGCTTCGGCTTGCCTCTTCACTGACACATGGGAGTGCACTTGGAGATACCGACCATGCGCAAAACTCCCCCCGCCCACCGCGCAAAAATCCTCCCCCCCCCCCACCCAAAAATTCCGCCCAAATCCTAGATTCAACCGCCCTTCGGCCAACTAGCCAATAATATTCCCCAAACCCCCTCCCCCGTCCCCCTCCACTCCATTCGCTCCGCCAAAGCCGCCCTCCCCGCCACGCCGATACGTCGGCGCCGCGGTTCATCGAGGGGACGCACGGTGATCCTCTCGCTCCCACAGTACGCTCTCGTAGACTGTCGTCCTCTAGCCGCGCCGCCACCGCTGGCGACGTTCTTGTGGAGGCACACGGCGGTCAGCGCCGCCACCGCTGGCGACGTTCGTGTGGGGACGCACGGCGGTCAGCTTCTCCCACGTACGCGCATTATAGACTAAGGCCCCGTGCATGTTGGTGTAGCGCTGAATGTTAGCTGACAGACGCTGTTAATCTCACTGTTTGCTGAAGTAGTTTACAGTCAATATGCTCTGCTTAAGAAGCTTCCTTGCCCTGTTCTGCACTCAATCTGATTAGCTGAGATGGCATGCCAAGGCCGATTAGTTGCTAAAATATCCTGCCATATATTTATTGTGACGTAGATTGCCATGGTCTAGTAGCCAATCTGTTAGGTTAAATAGCTCTACACCGTTTTATACTCGATCTTTGTTGCTGCGATGGCCTTCGATAGTTTGATGGCTATGTGCTCGGCCTCATCTACTGCTGAAACAACTTGCCATAATTTAGCACTCAAATATGTTTGCTGAATTAGCTTTACATATATTTCGTTACTTAGATCTGCTCATCCAGATATCTTGCCATAGCTTTAGACATCGACCTAGGTATTTTCTTCTGGACTTCATAAAAAAGCATATATGTTTTTCCGGTAATATCTAGTAGAAGAACTAATTTGTATGTCTAACAGATGGACAGGACTTGGATAACTTCTGCTCAAAGATTCTCCGTTGCATATGTCGAGGGGGTTGAAAACTTCATGAACTTTATCAGAGCTGAGTACGGTGGTCCGAAATCAGATGTCCCGTGTAGCAGTTGTATGAATTCAGTTACAAGACCCCACTCAACTGTGCAAAATCATCTACACTTGTATGGGATGTCGGTCACATATACTAGGTGGGTTCATCATGGTGAAGCTATGAACGTTAATGTTATTGACTACGTGGAAGCAGCAGATCACCATCTTGATCTGCCTGATGCTCAGGTGGAAGAGGAGGAGGAGGAGGTGGTGGCGGAGCCAGTGAGTTTGACCAACATTGAAACAATGGTACGAAATGCTCGTGCATTCCGTGAACTTTCACCTGCAGAAGAAAAACGGTGGGCATGCATGTTGGAACAATGCAACGTGGCTGTCACCCCAGGAAATAAGCTGTCAGTATTCTCAGCTATGGTCACCTTTCTTCAGGTGAAGACATCTGAGCGGATGACCAACAAATCATTTGATGCGATGTTGGCTGCTTTCCGCAAAGCTCTCCCAGATGCGTCTGAGCTGCCACACACCTACAGTAAAATCAAGAATTTCCTTCATGCAGTTGGAATTGGATATGATATGATCCATGTTTGTAAGAATAATTGTGTTCTGTTCCAGAAGGATTATGCCAACTTAAGTGAATGCCCAAAATCAAATTCATAAGATGGAAAGATGGCGATGGCGTTGAGAAGGATTCCTCATAATGTTCTGAGACATTTTCCAATTACACCAAGATTGCAGAGGTTGTTTCATGATGCTGAAACAAGAGAGGATGTATTGTGGCATTCTAGGAACCAGGAGTACAGAGATCAGAATGTAATGAGCCATCCATCACATGGTAGTGAGTGGAAAAGCTTCAATCAGAAACACGAAAAGTTTGCTGCTGACCCGAGAAACATTAGACTTGGCTTAGCTTCAGATGGATTTAACCCATTTGGCCACCAGAGCGCCACATATAGCATGTGGCCAGTGCTTGTTATCACCTACAACATGACTCCAAATGTCTGCACCAAAGAATCAAAATACATGATGGCCTTGCTCATGCTAGGTCCAAAAAGTCCTAGAAAGGATTTTGATTTGTTCATGGAGCCTCTTGTGGAGGAACTTCAACATCTATGGAGGGGTGTTCTCACTCGAGACCTATATAGCAGCCCACCAGCTGTTTTCTTTCTGCGTGTTGTTATAATTTGGTGGATCCATGATTATCCGGCTTTGGGTACTATGCCAGGGCGAACGACACATGGTTACAATGCATGTGTTCGCTGTGATAGGAATCCGCTGTCATACGCAATACTTAGCAAGATCTGTTACATTGGACACCGTTGTTTCCTTGCCAAGGAAAATCCGCATCCTAGAAAATACCGAAGACATGTGTTGAATGCAAAGCATGAAAACCGTGATGCGCCAAAGAGGCTCACCGCCGATGAGTTGCAAGTGGAATTAGAGAAGGTCAGGCATATTGCACCAGGAAACCATCCTGATAATGGTAGCGGGAAAAGGAAGCGTGGCAGGGCAGAAGAGAGATTATTGTTTACCCGCAGGTCCACTTTGTGAGACTTGGAGTATGGAAAGATTTGGATCTGCGGCATAATCTTGATGTGATGCACGTCGAGAAAAATATATGTGACAACATTATCGGCACACTTCTTAATATTGAAGGCAAGATGAAAGATACCTTAAAATCTAGGATTGATTTGACACACTGGTATCGTATGTGATTTGCAGGTGCAAGATGAAGGTAAACCATGGGATATGACACCAGTTGTGTACGTCTTGGACAAGGTAAAAAGAAAAGAATTCTGCGAGGTCCTATCACGTGTGAGATTCCCACATGGATTTGCTTCCAACCCTGAAAGGAGAGTCAGTGCAGATGGAAACAAGGTACAAGGGTTGAAAACTCATGACTGCCACGTTCTACTTCAAAGGGTTTTTCCTTTTATCCTTAGAGGATTGGGCCGCCCTGACTTATACAGAGCAGTTGCAGAGTTTGGACAATTCTTTAGGGAACTCTGCAGTAGAAATATCAGGATAGATGCTTTGGAGAGTCTTAGAGACAAGATACCAACTATCCTATGCGACCTTGAGAAGATATATCCTCCAGCCTTCTTTGATGTGATGGTGCATTTGGTTGTTCATCTACCGATGAGGCACTACTTAGAGGTCCAAGACAAGATGGCTGGATGTACCCTATTGAAAGGCGGCTAGGCACTTTCAAGGGCTATGTTAGGAACAGAGCTAGACCCGAGGGTTACATTGCAGAGGCCTACATTGCTACAGAAGCGTTGACATTCTGCTCAAAATACATTGAAACAGCTAATCAGCTTAGCAAAGAGGTGGATGAAGACAATCCCGGGCTCAATGTTTTCGATTATTCTGTTCGAGTTACAGGGAAGAATCGACAAGAGGACAAACCTAATGATTTGGACAAAATGGTTTGGTATGTGTTGAATAACTGTCCTGAGATACTACCTTATATCAAGTAAGTGCTAAGTACTACAGCTTATACATCGTAATCTACTACAGCACATTCTTATATATTTAGATGTTTGACGTGATCACTATGTTGTGCAGCATCTACAAAAAGGAGTTACTGCCGCAAAATCCAAGAAACATTGACAAACTGGTTATGGCGGGATTTGCGAAATGGTTCAAGAGCCATGTAAGCTTTTGAATTGCACTGTCAGTTTTTTTAATATATTGAGTATAAGATGATCAGCTTGTCTATTTTCTAACCATAGGTTAAGAAGATGCGGGAGGATGGGCAAGCAGTTGATGATGCCCTTTACTCACTAGCAATGGGTCCTGATACTCGGGTAAGACATTATGAATCTTGCGTTGTTGGAGATGTGCGCTACAACACCCTTGCACGAGACGAAGGCAGGAAGGCACAAAATAGTGCCATCATGAGCACGGATACGTATGACAAAGAGATAACTGAAATGTATGCTAACATAATAGACATTGTTCAGTTGCAGTATATCTCCAGTTTCGAGGATCATCGGTGTGTGGTTCATTGTCTTGTCGTTGGTATAACCTGTTTTCCGTGATCGCAAAACCCAGAGCTGATGATTATTTCAAATCCATCAATGTCAAGGCGGCGTACCGCATCAAAAAGCCTTTTATTTTGGCAAATCAAGCAACATAGATATTTTTCTTGAAGACACATTTGCACGTAGCAATGATCGGAGAGTATTGCAAAGGTTTGAGCAGAGGAATTCATTTAATGAAGTTGCACAACAAGATGATGCTTACATCGCCCCGATGTACAAGATAACACAGATGTTCCTAATATCTTTGAGAACCATCATGTCAATGACACCGGTGAAAAGATTGTCGTCGTCTGTGGACATACAAGAGTTGATCAAGAAGAAGCCAACGTTCGAGGACGTTGAGGACGAAGAAGAAGATGACACCATGGGGAATGACGATTCAGACTGATACACCTGGCGAAGATGTTGATGCTGTCGTTGCAGATGATGATTACATTGCTTTTGTCGTATTTTCCTGTCAGAAGACATTTTTTTTATCTACTATGTGAAATTTGTGTTTGCTATGACAACTGAAACCTGATGAACATGTTGTTTAGTATTTTCCTGTGAGAACATCACTTGTTATGTATGCTGATTTGTGTTTGGTGATTGTATGACGACTAAAACATGATGACATTGTTGTTTAGTTGTACTCATATTTGGCTGTGAAATTTGAATTTGATGACATAGTTTGTTGTTGGACTGCAATTTGCTCGACGTCTTTGAATGAGAACAAAGCTGACCCGACAGGGCCTCTGCTAATTTATCTATTTATTACCAAAAGGGCCTCTGCTATTTATTTATGAGCAAAAGGGGATACCCCCTGATTTCCGTTAATAGAAATCATTAGATGTTCACAACACTACGCCCACCCCTACTACATGTGTTTCATTCATTACTAGTTTCAGCAAAGTGCTCATGTCATAGCCACTGAATACATCACGAGTGCAACATACACTCAAATAAAGAGACAATCATCCTACTCGATTTTGCCCATTATCTTCACAAGCTCTTTCATCTCCTCATTGCTGTCAAGGTCGTTCAACAACTGTTGCTTGGCCATGATTAGAGGAACTGCATCTTTAACCTTCTGCTCTGCATCTTCCTCTTCTGTCGTTCCTTCAGTTACTTGTACAACACCCCAACCTGCTGGTATTGGGATTCCTCGGTTAACCAAATAATCAGCGTAGTTGCACTCCCCCACATTAGCAACTTCCCAGAAATACAAATCACACAAATCTTCCCTTTTCTGCATGAATCAAATTGGAAGATCATCAACCAAACTATTAAAAAAATCAGCAACTGAAAGCAGCAAAACAACACTTAAACATATTATTACCCCATGATTCGGGCATTTGTAGAAGACTCGGACAGGGTTGAGGATTGTGGTTGAGACGCGACGGATGACTCTGCGTGATTTGCAGCAGTGGCACCACACCAACGGCAGCGGGTTGCGATGAGCAACCCGCTGCGGTGCGCGCGCCGACGGGGGTGTGATGAGACCCACAGGCGATGGTACGGGTAGCGACTTGGTGCATATTTGGTTGTTGCCTGCTGAAGAGCAGGTGGACGAGCAGCCAGCGGACATGGTTGCTGCGGCCAGAGCTTCTGATGCTAGGCAGAGTAAGTAGAGAAGAGGAGAAGCGAACGTTGGATATGTCAGTTTCGTTACTTGTAGAGTAGCATAGCACCATATATAGTCATAGTCTAGGTTTGGATTCGAACCAGCTACATGACCACGTCTATCTTTTTTCTAAAACTCAGCAACGTCTCTTTACCGGTACACTAGCTTTTTCTGTACACCTTCTCAAGTCTTTGATTCCTCCACCTGACATCTGGGACCACCGGAAGGGCCTCTATATTTCACTGAAAAAACGTGTTCTCATCGACAGGTCGGACCCACTAGCTATCTTCGCACGCAAGGAAGTGCCTCCTTATTACGCACAAAAATGAATACTCCCCGCCACCGGAACCCAAAGATAGTGGGAGGCTGACTTGTGGGCCTACCAAGTTGACGGGATGGAGGGCTTTGTCAACTTAGTCAATATGAACGATTCTAGCCCAGTTACCGTACGATGTTCATCCAATGGCCGTAGTGCTTCTTCAACCTCTGGTCTTCTTGCTCCAGCCGCCCAAACCAGCGCCGGTCGTGCCACATGCTCCTGCCTCCTCCGTGGTCGGTTGTGATGCCGCGGAGGCCTCACCGCCTCTACTACTCCCACCACCGCCAGGCATCCTCTCTCACCCACACCCCCGTTATTCTCAAGGCGACGGCAGCCTCACACCGCAGCCGAACCAAGGAACCTCGACTCCTCTTCGTGTGGGCATCCACCGCCGCGTCTTCCCGGCTCCGCGTTGTCCCCTTCCTAGGCCTCGCTGTGTCCACCGCCTTGGTGCTCTCGGCGCGCGTGGTCAATGTGGTCAACGTCCGACTTCCATCGGAAGAGTATCAGACGTGGAGAGGTCGATAATCGGGTCCATGGCCACAGCCCAATTTTTTTGTGATTTGCCAAGTAAGTCACTTTGTCAGGCCTGTTGGGCTGCAAATCTTTCAAGACGAGGAGAGCTTCATTCGGCTAGCCGAGAAAATGGCCTATCAGTAATGAGAAATGGGCTGTACACTTTTAAAACACATCAAACCGACAATTAGTTTCAAATTTCTTTTTTTCATTTCGAGATTTTAAATTGCATTGATTTTTATGCGTGGACAATTTGTTGGATTTTATATTGATATACATTTATTTTTAAAATCATTTTGAATGCGACTTGAAATTTCAGGATTAAAAACAATTCGGACCGCACCAAAATAGGCAAAATTTCGTACACTTTTTTAACCGTGGCCACCATATGGGCTGTAATGCTAACAAAAAGAATATGGGCTCCAAAAAAACCTTAAGAATTAGCAAATGGGCTATAAATTATTAGAAATAATGGCAGATGGGTTGTATGTTGTTTTCCACAGATTTGATGCTTTTCTAAAAAAAAGGTTGACGCACAAGCAGTGACTGTTGGATGTCCATCCAACGGCCGTCGTGCTTCTTCAATCTCTGCTCTTCTGCTCCAGCCGCTCAAACAAGCGCCGGGGACTGCTCGCTCACTCCTCCTCATGGTCGGGCCAGGCTGCCGGGCAGGCCTCACCGCTCCACCATACTCCCATCGCTGGCCTAGCCATCCTCTACTCATCCAGACCTGTTGTTATTCTTGGCGACAATGCAGACGAACCAAGAAACCTCAGACAACAGACTCCCCTCCGCGGGAAAACAACTGCCGAGTCTTCCTCGCCTCCGTGTCATTCCTTCCCAGCCTCGCCGCCGTCCACCGCCATGGTGCTCTCGGCGCTGCCTGATCAACGTGGTCAACGACCAACATGCATCTGGCGGATCAGACGTGGAGAGGCCGACACTGGGTCCACGGCCGCACGCAAGGAAATGCCTCCTTATTACGCACAAAATGATGATTCCTCTACCGACATCCGGGACCCACCGAAGGGCCTCAGATTTCGTGAAAAAACATTACCGCCGCTGCAGCTCGGACCCACCAGCTATATCTTCGCACGCAAGGATGTGCCTCCTTATTACGCACAAAAATGAATACTCCCCGCTAGCCGGGACCCAAAGATAGTGGCAGGCTGACTTGTGGGCCTACTAAGTTGACGGGACGGAGGGCTTTGTCAACTTAGTCAATATGCACGATTCTAGCTCCAGTGACCGTACGATGTCCATCCAACGTCCGTAGTGCTTCTTCAACCTCTGGTCTTCTTGCTCCAGCCGCCCAAACCAGCACAGGTCGTGCCTCGTGCTCCTGCCTCCCGTGGCCGGCTGCGATGCGACGGAGACCTCACCGCCCCCTACTACTCCCACCGCTACCAAGGCCATCCCTCTACTCACCCACACCCCCTGTTATTCTGCGGCGATGGCAGCCTCACACCGCAACGAACCAGTGAACCCTCATACTCCTCTATGCATGGGCATCCACTACTGCGTCTTCCCCGGCTCCGTGTCGTCCCCTTCCTAGGCCTCACCGTCGTCCACCGCCCTGGTGCTCTCGGTGCGGCGTGGTCAACGTGGTCAAGGAACGACTTCCATCGGACGTGGATCAGACGTGGAGAGGCCGACACCGGGTCCACGACCGCAGCAAGGAAGTGCCTCCTTATTACGCATAAAATAATTATTCCTCCACCGACATCGGGACCCACGGACGGGCCACCGATTTCATGAAAAAATGTTTCCCACGATCGCTGGGACCCACCAGCTACATCTTCACACGGAAGGAAGTGCGTCCGGGCAAAAAAATGATTTGCCCCCTGACTGCTGGGACCCACCAGCTACATCTTCGCACGCAAGGAAGTGCGTGACAGTCGGGACCCACCTGGTCGAAGCGTACGGAGCGTTGTCATTCTGGTCGCGAACGTGTACATACATACTGGTCGATGTAGAGGCGCGCAATGTCTTAGTAGAGGCGTGCACGTAGCATGTACACGTACGTACAGCGGCCAGGGTGCAAGAAAGAAAATACGGCCACGTACGTACATACGGGCAGGGTCTCGAACGCCTACTCGTGCATACGTATGGCCAGGGCTCGTGTACATGGCTGGGTCGGAACGGAGAAACAACATCGTCGTCGTGTTCATGGGGAGCCAACCGGCTGGGTCAGAACGGAATGCGTCGTCGTGTTCATCGGGAGGGCTTGGGCGGAACAACCGATGGAAACGAGGCATGGCGTACCGCAGAACGGAGGAAATGACCTTGTGTTTGATCGGCCACGTTCGAAACGGGATCATGTTCATCGAGAGGGGTCTGGCGTACCACAAAACGGAGGAAACGGACCTCCTATGATCGAAACGGGGGTCCTGTTGATCGGGAGGGGTGTGGCATACCGCAAAACGGAGGAAACAAACTTGTGTTGGAGCGCTACGGTCGAAACGGGGGTCCTGTTCATCGGGAGGGGTGTGGCGTACCGCAAAACGGGACTCCACAAGATACTGTTCATCTCCACCGTCGACCCCCTCCAGCCTCCATGGGCTACTGTTCATCCACCGTCGACCTCCTCCAGCCTCCACCTGCGACTGTTCATCCACGGGCTCCTGTTCATCCAACCTCCACCGCGTGCTACTCCACCGGCTGCTGTTCAACCAGCCCTCTCCACGGGCTCCTATTCAACCACCCCTCCACGGGCTACTGTTCATCCAGCCCTCCACCGTCTACTGTTCATCCAGCCCTCCACGGGGTGGTCTGGTTCATCTAGTCCTCCACGGGGTCCTGTTCATCCAGCCCCAACCGACTCGATCGACCGGGTTCAGTTAATAGCGATCAATCGATCGTTCGGGTTCAGTTAGAGCCCAACGCCTCGCTCGGGTTCAGTTAGAGCCCAATGCCTAGCACACAAGCCCGTACGTGTACGAGAGAAATGCGCATCGCTCAGCCCCCGACCACCCACCGTAACCGGGAACTCCCCGAAATTTTCCTCGCCCCCGCTTCAACCACGGTTTTTTCCGTCATGGACGGCACAAAGAATGTCTCGCAGCTGCGTCTCCGGCCCGCCCAGGACGAAAAGCCCACTTTCTGTCATGATTTTTTGTCATAGAAGTAGGAGCCCACCACATCTATGATGATACCTGGTTTTGTCACAATTATCGTCATAGAAGTGTCATAAGTATGACAGAAAAAATTTCGTTTAGCCCAAAATGTCACGGATGTGTCTTTTTTTTGTAGTGATATAATCTTCCACAAAATAAACCATATAGTAATCAACTACAAGATGTAATCAACACTACTAGTCACCCACAAGCACCAATCTATAGTTCTGGTAACAAGATTGAACACAAGAGATGAACTAGGGTTTGAGATGAGATGGTGCTGTTGAAGATGTTGATGGAGATTTCCCTCCCCAAGATGGGAGAGTTGTTGGTGATGATGAGGACGATGATTTCCCCCTCTGGGAGGGAAGATCCCCCGACGGAATCGCTCCGCCGGAGGGCAAAAGTGCTCCTGCCCAAGTTCCGCCTCGAGACGGTGGCGCTCCATCCTGAAAGTCCTCCTCTTATTTTTTCTAGGTCAAAATGACATATGTACCAGAAGATTTTCACTGGAGGTGGGCCTGGGTGAGCACAACCCACCAGGGCGCGCCTGGGCTCCCTGGCGCACCCAGGTGGGTTGTGCCCACCTGGTGGGGCCCCTCTAGTAGTTATTTGCTCCAATAATTATTAAATATTCCATAAACAAATCTCCGTGAAGTTTCAGCTTGTTTGGAGTTGTGTAGAATAGGCGGCCCGATGTAGCTTTTCCAAGTCTAGATTTCCAGCTCCCGGAATTCTCCCTCTTGGTGTGTTGAAAGTGCAACTATCCCTAGGTGGTTTTGGTAATTCATAACAACATATAGCTCATTGAGCTAATGCTATTCCAAGACTATTGTTTCAGGAAAGCTCAAGGAATGGCATGGCATGGATGATGAAAGTCGATCCCTCAAAATACTAAGGACAAAGGATTGGCTCAAGCTCAAAAGCTCAAGACTCTTCATTTTACATTTTAGTGATCCAAGGTCACATTGAGTCTATAGGAAAAGCCAATACTATCAAGAAGGGATGAGGTGTTGCTTAATGAGCCTCTTGCTTCATGTGCTTAGTGATATGCTCCAAAACCCTCAACTACTTTCCCACATCCACAAATGACCTAAACCTAAAGACAAAATCGGTCACACCGATTCTTTCTATCCGGCGCCACCGATTCCAAAATTCATAGCCACTGCCACAAACCCTAAGCAAATCGGTCTTACCGATAGGGATCTCGGTCTCACCGAGATGGGGTTGCAATCTCTCTTTTCCCTTCGTAATGTTTCGGTCTAACGAAGTGAGCGATCGGTCCCACCGAGATTGCAATGTAAACTCTCTGCTTCCTTTTGTAACATTTCGGTCTCACCGAAAAGAGCAAATCGGTCCCACCAAGTTTACGACCAACTCTCTGAAAGCTTATTACCAAATCGGTCTCACCGAGTTTGTGTAATCGGTCTCACCGAGATTACGTTATGCCCTAACCCTAACCGAATCGGCCTCACCGAGATGCATGTCACCCCACGAAAATCACTAATGGTCACTAGGTTTACTAAATCGGTCCGACCGAGTTTAACGATTCGGTCCCACCGAGTTTGGTAAATTGTGTGTAACGGTTAGATTTTGTGTGGAGGCTATATATACCCTCCACCTCCTCTTCATTCATGGAGAGAGCCATCAAGACGAACCTACACTTCCAACTTACCATTTCTCGAGAGAACCACCTACTCATGTGTTGAGGCCAGGATATTCCATTCCTACCATATGAATCTTGATCTCTAGCCTTCCCCAAGTTGCTTTCCACTCAAACCCTCTTTCCACCAGATCCAAATCCTATGAGAGAGAGTTGAGTGTTGGGGAGACTATCATTTGAAGAACAAGAGCAAGGAGTTCATCATCAATGCACCATTTGTTACTTCTTGGAGAGTGGTGTCTCCTAGATTGGCTAGGTGTCACTTGGGAGCCTCCGACAAGATTGTGGAGTTGAACCAAGGAGTTTGTAAGGGCAAGGAGATCGCCTACTTCGTGAAGATCTACCGCTAGTGAGGCAAGTCCTTCGTGGGCGACGGCCATGGTGGGATAGACAAGGTTGCTTCTTCGTGGACCCTTCATGGGTGGAGCCCTCCGTGGACTCGCGCAGCCGTTACCCTTCGTGGGTTGAAGTCTCCATCAACGTGGATGTACGATAGCACCACCTATCGGAACCACGCCAAAAACATCCGTGTCTCCAATTGCGTTAGAATCCTCCAAACCCTTCCCTTTACTTTCTTGCAAGTTGCATGCTTTAATTTCCGCTGCCTATACACTCTTTGCATGCTTGCTTGAATTGTGTGATGATTGCTTGACTTGTCCTAAAATAGCTAAAATCTGCCAAACTCTAAAATTGGGAAAAGGTTAAGTTTTTATTGGTCAAGTAGTCTAATCACCCCCCCCTCTAGACATACTTCAAGGTCCTACAAGTGGTATCAGAGCGTTGGTCTCCATTTGCTTTGATTTCCATAGCTTTTGGTGGCCATAGCCTTGGTTTCACAACCTAGGAGAGTATGGCGTCTAGCGAGGGAAATTATCACCGTAGAGGTCCTTACTTTGATGGTACTAATTTTGCTAGTTGGAAGCATAAGATGAAAATGCATATTCTTGGACATAACCTAGCCGTTTGGGAAATTATTTGTATTGGCTTGCAAGGTGAATTCTTCGATGGGAGAGAACCGAACCGTGAAGCTAATGCGGAAGAATTGAAGATGCTGCAATACAACGCTCAAGAATGTGACATCATCTTCAACGGATTGTGCCCCGAAGAATTCAACAAAATCAGCCGTCTTGAGAATGCAAAGGAAATTTGGGATACTTTGATTGATATGCATGAAGGTACCGAATCCGTCAAGGAATCCAAGTTGGATGTGCTCCAAAGTCAGCTTGACAAGTTCAAAATGAAGGATGGTGAAGGTGTCGCTGAAATGTACTCTAGGCTTGCTCTTATCACAAATGAGATTGCCGGCTTAGGGAGTGAAGAGATGACCGACAAATTCATCATCAAGAAAATCCTAAGAGCATTGGATGGAAAGTATGATACCGTGTGCACATTGATCCAAATGATGCCAAACTACAAAGATCTCAAGCCAACGGAAGTCATTGGAAGGATTGTTGCTCATGAGATGTCACTCAAGGATAAGGAGGAACTTCACAACAAGTCAAGTGGTGCTTACAAAGCCTCAAGTGAAGCCCCCACATCATCAAGTGAGAAACCAACCTTCAATGAAGAATTGAGCTTAATGGTGAAGAACTTCAACAAATTCTACAAAAGTAGAAGCAAATAAAGAAGCTCCAAGTCAAGGTCTTACAATGACAAGAGATCTTCTAGTCGAGAGCGCAATTGCTACAATTGTGGGAGACCCGGACACTACTCCAATGAGTGTACGGCACCCTACAAAAGAAGAGAAGATTCTCCAAGAAGAAGGAGCAAAAGAGAAGAATCACCACCAAGAGAGAGGAGGAGTAGAGATGATCGTTATGAATGAAGACCCTCACGGAGAAGTAAGGATTCGGAAAGAAAGGACAAGTCATCAAGGAGCTACACAAAACGAAGACATCAAGCTCATGTTGGTGAATGGGTTTCCGGCTCCGACTCCGACAATCACTCCGAGAGAAGCTATCACTCCGACTCCGAATATACTCAAGATGAAGGTGTTGCCGGTCTAGCACTTGTGTCAACCAACTCCTACGACATATTTAACTCACCAAATGAAGGTGTTGGAAGATGCTTCATGGCCAAAGGTCCAAAGGTAACACATCCCGAGTATGTTGATTTTAATAGTGATGAAGATGACTTGCTTGTGGATGATGATTTACTTGTTGACAACTCTAGTGATGAATACTATGATGAAACGTCGATTAATCATGCTAATCAAACGAATGACAATGATAAGGAGAAAATTCAGCTTCTAACTAAAGAACTAAACACTCTTAAGTTGGCTCATGAAACTATCTTCGAAGATCATCGAGAACTTTTAAGGGCTCATGAGAAGTTATGCTTTGAAAAGATCAATCTTGAGCAAGAGCATGAGTTCTTAAAGGCAATCAATGATGATCTCCAAGAAAAGTTCTTCTTACATTGCCAGCGTTTACTCTTATCTACTTACATGCCTCAAGTCAAGTCTAGTAGCAAGTACAAGAAAGATACTTCCTCTAGTAGTAACAATAATAATGTCAAATCCAATGTTGTTGCTTCTAGTAGTTCTCTTGATTCCACTAATGATTATCTTAGCCAAGTTACTCTTGAGCAAGAAAATAGTTTATTGAAGGGAATTATAGAGAAAGGTGTTTACAAGAGCCTTGCCGGGAGTAAGCAATTCGAGGAAATTGTACGCAAGCAAGGAAGGCACTGGAAGAATCAAGGTGTTGGTTTTGAACGAAAGTTCAACGCCAATGGAGTTGAGTGGGAAGAAGATCAATACCCCAAGACAAAGTTTGTTCCTCAACAAGAGAAGTATGATCCTACTTCCTTCAAGGGGAAAGAAGCTCAAGATGATCTTCCACCACAAGACCACAAGAACAAAGGCAAGGACAAGCTTCAAGAAGAGATTGATGCATTTGAAGAAGCACCTAAAGCCTCGTTCAAGTGGGTCCCCAAGACTACGTCAAGTTCTACTTCATCAAGTACAACTACAACTCCAAGGATTCCCATCAAGATGATGTGGATCCCAAAGAAGAAGAACTAGAGAGTTCTTGAGGGTGACTCCGCCAACATTCTTCACTCATATCATTTTGGCAAGAACAAGTGCAATCAACTTTCACATCTTGCACTAGTTCAAGGAGTCACAAACCCTCATGTTGGTTAGGCAAGGGACAAGGTAACCTAATGTTTTCATGGACATCATCTTGTGTGTGCATCACTCTATGTCTATGGATATTCTTGTTTGTTCCTTGTGGGACTAACCCATGTAGGCAAGTTGAAAGTGCAACTCACTCCAAAGGATTGCTCCAAAAGATCTACATCAACATTGAGCATCTACATCTTCAACACCTACATGAAGTCATCATCGACAAAACCCAAGGTTAGTTCATCCCTCTAAGGGGGGATCTCACATCTAGGGGGAGCTTAACTCTAAGAATTGAGTCAAAGCAACTCTAATGGTGTGAACACATTAATGCATTATGTAAAAGTGGAAACCCCACCTGAGCTTAAACAATGAGTATGACCTATGATCAAATATTCTCATTTGACTCCTAAGTCAGTATACTCATATATAGATGACCTAGTCATCGCCAATTGCGTGATAGATGCTAAAATTGGTTGTGCATGCTCTGCCACATATTTCAATTGCCATCTTATTGTGTGAGCATGTTGGTGCATATTTTACTCATTCAAGGACATCCACTTGTTGTTTTGTTAGTTTGGTTTCTTTTCTTTGTGCCAAGTGGATGGACAAGAATGCCTAAGAACCTTCTTTAGCTATCTATGCTTTTCTCGTCTCAAAATCTATTCATGCTACATCACAAAATTTTATCAAGTCAGATTCGAACCACTCTGTGTGAGGAGCACTCGGAGTCCCCGATTCGTCATAGACTTAAACTTCCAAAACCTCTTAGTGATTCTCGGTCGACCGATCCTTCCATTTCGTTCCTACCGAGATCATCAAGTTGATCTGAGTTTTCAATCTCGGTGCAACCGATTTGAACTTTCGGTCTCAACGATTTGGTCAGAATCGAACACGATTATGCATCTCGGTGCCACCGAGTTGTTCCACTCGGTCACACCGACAGGTCGAGCTATATATAGCCACGGGCAAAATTTTGAAATTTCTCCAAACCCTTCGCCACAAGATCAGCTCGCTCTGCCATCATGGTCTCCGGATCGTCTCCTCGTCGCCAGCAACCTCCTGTCGCCGGTCTCCGCCGCCGTCAACGGATTTCGTCCCCGCCGTTGCCGCCGTAGCAAGTCCACCGCCAAGTTAGGGTATGGACTTAATCTTTGTGCTATCCACGTCTGATTCCCGGCACATTGCTTTCATATTGATTCTTGCCAAGATTGAAACTCTTCTATCCAGCCAAAGTAGTTCATAGATTAGATGTGATTCAAATTTTTAGGGTTAGGTTTCCGCCGAAACCATCTCGGACCCACCGAGTTGAAAAACTCGGTCTCACCGATTTGGCTTATGCCATTGCACTAGTGACTCTCGGTCTGACCGAGAATTACTAATCGGTGCAACCGATTTGAGGATTCTGTGAAACCCTAGCAGTCTCGGTACCACCGAACTGAAACTCGGTCCAACCGAGATCATCAGTTTAGGTTCCAAAACTGCTTCGGTATCACCGAGTTTGAAAATCGGTGGATCCGAAATGCTTTCTGTGGAAAACTAAGGCTGAACTTTTGAGTCATTCTTTTGCAAAAACCTCTGCATTTTGTGATGCTCGTCTTTTCTATCTCATCTATAACTCTTCACGGGTCGTGATCAGCTTTTGCAAGATGTCCGATCAAAGTGACAGCGAGAAAAAGGTCAAGAGCAGATGGACTTGAGTGAGGGCACTAGTCCCTCAACTTCAGATGAAGGGAGCAGAAGTACTCCTAGCAATTTGCCTAAGGCTGCAACTAGGCAAAGGAGGAAAAGAACTTCAGATTCAGAGGATGAATATTACAAAGCTGAGGAAGATGAGGCTACTTCCAAGAAAGAGGTGCTCAAGAAGGAATATGGCTCAGCAAAGAATACAAAGCCATGCATGAAGACCAAAAGGCCTGCAGGAAGACAACCAATATCCAAGGCCAGAGCATCAACTCAACTGCCTAAAAGGCCTGATCCCAAAGAGCCAGCTGCTGAAGGAAAGAAGAGGAAGGAAAGGGTCAAGAAGACCATGGCCAAAATTGTTGGTCAACCTTCCATGATGGAAGAGGAAGAGCTTGCTGCACCAGCTCCAAAGGCAGCTAAGCTTATGGGAGATGCAATCAGATCAGGGGGTGCAACATCCAAGCCCAAGGAAACACCCAAAGCTGCCTCCAAGGCCAAGCAAGTTCCAAATAGGAATACTAGGAGTATTCCATTGCTTTGAGAAGAACAAGGCCCCAAAGTGCCCAATGTTCTTGAAGATTCGAAGAAGAAGGAAAAGTTCTAAGAAAGCTCAAGCCCAAGATACAGACCACAATGATGCCCATCCTATGGTGAGGACATGAGAATCGTGGAAGGATTCAGGGCTGAGACTGTGGAGAATGGAAGATCCATATGCTTCAAGAAGAAGAACTGATGTTGACTACGGGTTCCACACAAAGGAACAGCAGGACTTCTATGAAACAATTCTGTTGGACAAGAAGCCCATAGTCTGTGACATGAGGTGGGTTGATTGAAATTCATCAAGGAAAATGAACAGCACTATCCTCGAGTGCAAGACAGCTTTGTTGCTTGTGGAGTTGCAGATTTTGTTGGATGAAGTTCACCAACCTGGAATGATGAGCTTATCATGCGCTTCTACTCCACACACACTTTTACCCAGATGGAAGAATAGTTTGGATGTCTGAAGGTACAAGGTACCAGTCCACTATTGAAGAATGGGCAAGTATGATCAATGCCCCAAGGAGAATGAGGATGACCTAGACATTTATGCAAAGAAGAAGTTGGGTCACAATTCAATGGCTCACATGTACAAGGAAATTCCAGACAAGGCATTAGAGACTCACAAGTTTGGATCAGTTCACTTTCTGCTGTCAGGGTTGCCAACCATAAATTGGATTCTGAGGCACACTTTGTTGCCCAAGTCTAGTGACCATAACATGATCAAAGGGCATGCCATCAACATGTTGCATGTGTTTGATGTGCCACAGAAGTTCAAAGTCATGAGCCTGATCATTGAAACAATCAAGAGGACTGCAGCAGATCAGAAGAGGAGCTGTGGATATGCACCTCAGATTCAAGAATTGATAAACTCAAAGATGGGCACAGGAAAATATCAGTTGGATAAGGAACACTTTCCACTTTATCCAGACTTTGAGGACAATGAGGTTGTCATGAATGAAGATGATCCACAATCAGTTCAAGCTCAGGAGAAGAAGGAGAAGGCAAAGAGGGAGAAGGCTGCCAAGATGCCAACTCAAGAGGAGGCATCTGAATATTTCTTGAAAACCAAACAGGAGCAGCTTGGTTACTTGATAGCATCATCTCTGAGGATTGAGAAGGGGTTGGCCACCCTAACTCAAAACCAAGAGAGCCTGGAAAGAATCATGGAACAAAAATTCTATGATCTAGATGTCAAGGTAATCGAGATTCATCGGTTGTGGAGCAGCGGCAGGATGACATGCAGAGAGAGGAAGGGCAAGACTACCACCAATGTGTTTGCCAGTGTGCCCAGAGCCAGATTTCATTGCGTGCAAGGATGACACACTAGAGCAACAACTTCAGCACCAGCCACCGCCCCTACAGTTCCCAAAGCAACCAGCTCCAAACCAACTCCTCCAGCTCCATCCACTTCAATCTGAAGCCTTCATCCAAGGAGCCATCTCTACACCACCACCAGAAGATCAAGCCTGAGAGTCGATCTACCACTATGCATTTTCTATGAACTTTTTGGTAACTTGTTGCCAAAGGGGGAGAAAAATGTATAGATCATAGGCTTCGAGAGAGAGAGAGTGTGTGTGTTGCTTTTGTTCTCTCTTGCTTTATTTGGTGGTTTTTTAATCTTTGTTTGCTTTTGGTTGAGATACTATGCTTGTGAGACATTGATGATCATGTGTTTGATCATAAGCTACACTTATGCATGCTTGATATTATCCTATCTATCTTATGTGATCACTCACTATGCTTGGTGATGAGTGCATGTATTCATTGTTTATTATTTTGAGCGCTCCACCAAGATGTATGTGACATGGAAGAGTAACCCATGATCCTAACTCATTGTGCATTTGGAGTCCAAAGCAAATCTTAAAACTATGCACAAATTTAGGGGGAGCTCTTGCTTATCACATACTTCTCAAAGCGACGATGTTATTTAAATTTTATTATCATTTGTCGAAGCTTTGATCTATATGTTGTCATCAATTACCAAAAAGGGGGAGATTGAAAGTGCAACTATCCCTAGGTGGTTTTGGTAATTCATAACAACATATAGCTCATTGAGCTAATGCTATTCCAAGACTATTGTTTCAGGAAAGCTCAATGAATGGCATGGCATGGATGATGAAAGTGGATCCCTCAAAATACTAAGGACAAAGGATTGGCTCAAGCTCAAAAGCTCAAGACTCTTCATTTTACATTTTAGTGATCCAAGATCACATTGAGTCTATAGGAAAAGCCAATACTATCAAGAAGGGATGAGGTGTTGCTTAATGAGCCTCTTGCTTCATGTGCTTAGTGATATGCTCCAAAACCCTCAACTACTTTCCCACATCCACAAATGACCTAAACCTAAAGCCAAAATCGGTCACACCGATTCTTTCTCTCCGGCGCCACCGATTCCAAAATTCATAGACACTGCCACAAACCCTAAGCAAATCGGTCTTACCGATAGGGATCTCGGTCTCACCAAGATGGGGTTGCAATCTCTCTGTTTCCCTTCGTAACGTTTCGGTCTAACCGAAGTGAGCGATCGGTCCCACCGAGATTGCAATGTAAACTCTCTGTTTCCTTTTTGTAACATTTCGGTCTCACCTAAAAGAGCAAATCGGTCCCACCGAGTTTACCTGACCAACTCTCTGGAAAGCTTATTACCAAATCAGTCTCACCGAGTTTGTGTAATCGGTCTCACCGAGATTACGTTATGCCCTAACCCTAACCGAATCGGCCTCACCGAGATGCATGTCACCCACGAAAATCACTAACGGTCACTAGGTTTACTAAATCGGTCCGACCGAGTTTAACGATTCGGTCCCACCGAGTTTGGTAAATTGTGTGTAACGGTTAGATTTTGTGTGGAGGCTATATATACCCTCCACCTCCTCTTCATTCGTGGAGAGAGCCATCGAACGAACCTACACTTCCAACTTACCATTTCGAGAGAGAACCACCTACTCATGTGTTGAGGCCAAGATATTCCATTCCTACCATATGAATCTTGATCTCTAGCCTTCCCCAAGTTGCTTTCCACTCAAACCCTCTTTCCACCAGATCCAAATCCTATGAGAGAGAGTTGAGTGTTGGGGAGACTATCATTTGAAGCACAAGAGCAAGGAGTTCATCATCAACGCACCATTTGTTACTTCTTGGAGAGTGGTGTCTCCTAGATTGGCTAGGTGTCACTTGGGAGCCTCCGACAAGATTGTGGAGTTGAACCAAGGAGTTTGTAAGGGCAAGGAGATCGCCTACTTCGTGAAGATCTACCGCTAGTGAGGCAAGTCCTTCGTGGGCGACGGCCATGGTGGGATAGACAAGGTTGCTTCTTCGTGGACCCTTCGTGGGTGGAGCCCTCCGTGGACTCGCGCAGCCGTTACCCTTCGTGGGTTGAAGTCTCCATCAACGTGGATGCACGATAGCACCACCTATTGGAACCACGCCAAAAACATCTGTGTCTCCAATTCGTTTGAATCCTCCAAACCCTTCCCTTTACTTTCTTGCAAGTTGCATGCTTTAATTTCCGCTGCCTATACACTCTTTGCATGCTTGCTTGAATTGTGTGATGATTGCTTGACTTGTCCTAAAATAGCTAAAATCTGCCAAACTCTAAAATTGGGAAAAGGTTAAGTTTTTATTGGTCAAGTAGTCTAATCACCCCCCCCCCTCTAGACATACTTCAAGGTCCTACATGTGTACCTTGCAAATTATGAAAGAAAAGGCATTGGAATTAGTCCAAAAAGCATTATTATGGATAAAAACATTATAAATAACAGTAAGAAAACATGATGCAAAATGGACGTATCAACTCCCCCAAGCTTAGACCTCGCTTGTCCTCAAGCGAAAACCGAAATCGAAAAACATGTCCACATGCTTTGAGAGAGAGGTGTCGATAAAAACAAAATACGGACATAGAAGCATCATGTTGATTATTATAACAACAAGAAAATTAAACATAGGACTTTTATCATATACTTCTCATGAATAAGTAATAGTTCATCACATAATCAAAGTATAAAGCAAAAACTCTATTAGAAACCAACAAACTATGTTCTCAGTCAACTTTGCAACTACAATTCATCATCTTTTCAGGAAGGGTCACGTGTCGGAGCCTTTTGGCAAGTCCACATACTCAACCATCATATAGTTTTCTATGATTGCTAACACTCACCTCGTAGCCATGAGCAAAATGTTTCAACCGGACACATTGAAAGATAGGGGCTTAAAGTTTCGCCTCCCAACATATTCACCTCAAGGGTGATGTCAACAATAATAACTCATGCTATCTATATTCAATTGGGCATATGTGCCTAGATCTTTCCTCACCACATGATGCTTGCCAAAGGAGAAAAATAAAAAGGAATAGAAGGAAAACTTTGACTCTTTGCATAAAAGTAAATACATAAAAGTAAAGATTGGCCCTTCGCAGAGGGAAGCAGAGGTTGCCATGCGCTTATTTGTTTGTATGCTCAATCCCTTAGTGCAAAAGCACGTCACGTTGTATTGCCCCTTAAGATGACAACCTTTATTATGCAATCTGTCGCTTTTATTCTTTGCCATCCAAGTTCGTACAACGCTCAATTTTCTCTTACACTAAATGATCTCACATTGTTAGAAGCAATATTTATTGCCTTTTTGCACCGATGACAACTTACTTAAGGGATCTTGCTCAATCCCTAGGTAGGTATGGTGGACACTTGAAAATAAGATTTGGGTTTAAGGGTTTTTGGATTCACAAGTAGTATCTCTACTTAGTGCGGAATTTTTGGCTAGCAAAGATAGGGGGAAAGCATCACATGTTAAAGGATCTATGGCAATATGACTTCTATGTGAATATAAACAAACATAAACCATTAAGTTGTCTTCCTTGTCCAATGTCAACAATTTTGGCATATAATACTTTGATGAGGACTCACAATCACAAAATATTTCTAGGATAGTATATTTATATGTGAATCTTCTCTTCCCTTATTAACTCTTTCATGAGTTGCATCATTGACTAATGCTATGTTTGTCAATCTCTAATAAAATTTTCTACTTATACTTTTCCTTATGTGGTGCCATCACCTACCATAGGATTAGTATATAATCTTATTGATTTATTTCTTTCCTTTTATTTATTTCTTTTCTCTTTTTCCTTCTTTATTTGCAACATGAAAGTAAACAAGGCAAAAACTCAAACTAAACTTTATTATATAACTTGCACACGATTACAAGGATAGATCACTAAGCAAACTCTCAAGGAAGAAAGGATCAAACTAACTTTTATTCATCTAATGCAAAAGATCAAACTAAAATAAGTAAAAGAAAAAAAGATAGTGGGATGATACGATGCCGAGGCACCTCCCCCAAGCTTGGCAAAAGCCAAGTGGAGTGCCCATACCCGATACTCAATTCTCCTTTGGTGGTGAAGAAGATGATGGTGGTGATGACAAATTTGCCTTTAAATTTTTCATATTATAGTGGAGGAGAGCAATTTCTTCCTTTAAATCATTGACTTCCAACTCCAGCTTCAAGATCTTTTCACATAAATCCCCTTTGCTTTTCTGCCTAAAACGAAAAGGAATAGATTGGTTTTTAAACCGGTTAGCTCTCTTAGGAATACTTGACTTCTTGAATTCCACGTGCATATCCCCAGGTTGAGGTAGAGGGACATCATCCTCCTCCGAGCTTGAATCATCGATCTTCATCAAGTGAGCATCCTCTTCGTCATCTGTAGTTCGATCATAAGGGGAAAGGTTACCATAGGTCTTTGGGTCAGCAATGAGATGTGAGACATAGCTCTCTCCGTCCCAGTCTTGGGATGACATATTTTCAGAACTGCGCAAAAAACAGCAAGAAAAGAGAACAGAGGATTTCTTCGCAATACGGTGATCAACAGGTTCGGGAATTATATATAATTTTTTTATCTTGGAGGACAAGCATACGGAAGAAAACGGAGTATGGAAGGTGCCTCAGGTGGGCACAACCCACAGGCGCGCGCCAGTAGCTTTGGCGCGCACTGTGTCTTAATGCCCACCAGAGCGCTCTGGAAGTTTCTTTATTTCCAAAATTCTTAAATATTCCAAAACTAATAAAAAATATTTTTTCGGATTTTTCGGAGTCTGTTTACTTACCGTATCACGTACCTCCTTATTTTCACGATTCTGGAGTGTTCCGGGAGGACACTTTTATGTGTTCTTCCGGTGTCAAAGTTTGGATAATATTACTTTCAACTTTAATGGGCATACCTTAGATATAATGTTTTATTCATTTCCCATTGCCAACCTTCGGGTTATTACCTTTGGGATTATTTAGTTTGATGGCTCCAGACCGGTAAACCTCCTCGATGACATATGGGCCTTCCCATTTTGAGAGGAGTTTTCCTGCAAAGAATCCGAAACGAGAGTTGTACAAAAGAACATATTCTCCGAATTTAAATTCACGCTTTTGGATTCTTTTGTCATGCCATCTTTTAACTTTTTATTTGAATAATTTTGCATTTTCATAAGCTTGGGTTCTCAATTCATCTACAGAGCTAATAACAAATAACCTCTTTTCACCAGCAAGTTTGAAATCATAGTTGAGTTCTTTAACTACCCAAAATGCTTTATGTTCTAACTCAAGAGGCAAATGACAAGCTTTTTCATAAACCATTTTATAAGGAGACATACCCATAGGATTTTTATAAGCTGTTCTATAAGCCCAAAGTGCATCATCTAATTTCTTAGACCAATTCTTCGTGGACCTATTGACAGTATTTTGCAGAATTAATTTTATTTCTCTATTGCTAAGTTCAAATTGACCACTAGACTGAGGATGATAGGGTGATGCAATTCTATGGTTAATATCATACTTGGCAAGCATCTTACGGAAAGCACCATGAATAAAGTGTGAACCACCATCACTCATTAAATATCTAGGGACTCCAAACCTTCGGAAAATAACTTCCTTAAGCATTTTAATAGAGGTGTTTTGATCAACACTACTAGTTGGAATAGCTTATACCCATTTAGTAACATAATCAACAGCAACCAAAATATGTGTATACCCATTAGAGGAAGGAAAATGTTCCATGTAATCAAATCCCCAAACATCAAATGGTTCAACAGCAAGTGAATAATTCATAGGCATTTCTTGACGCTTACAGATATTACCTATTCTTTGACATTCATCACAATATAAGACGGACTTACGGGCATCCTTGAAGAGAGTAGGCCAATAAAATCCAGACTGCAATACCTTATGAGCAATTCTGTCTCCAGCATGATGCCCTCCATAAGCTTCGGAGTGACATTTCCGTTGGATTTGTCCCAGTTCATGCTTAGGTACACAACTTCTAATCATACCATCTACTCCTTCTTTATAAAGATGTGGGTCATCCAAAAGCAATGTCTTAAGTCATAGAGATTTTTTTCTTTTGTTGGTATGTAAAGCTAGGTGGTAAATATTTAGCAACAATGTAATTAGCATAATCAGCATACCAAGGAGTACTATGAGAAACATTTATTGCAGCTAACTGCTCATCAGGAAAACTATCATCAATAGGTAGTGGGTCATCGAGCACATTTTCAAGCCTAGACAAATTATGAACTACTGGGTTCTCAGCTCCTTTTCTATCAATGATATGTAAATCAAATTCTTGTAATAAGAGAACCCATCGAATAAGTCTAGGTTTAGCATCTTTCTTTTCCATAAGATATTTAATAGCAGCATGGTATGTGTGAACAGTTACTTGGGAATAAAAAATATAAGGTCTAAATTTATCACAAGCAAACACCACTGCTAAGAATTCTTTTTTAGTAGTATCATAGTTTCTTTGAGCATTGTCTAGAGTTTTACTAGCATAACGAATAACACTCAGTTTCTTATCAACTCTTTGTCCTAGAACTACACCAACAGCATAATCACTAGCATCACACATAATTTCAAAAGGCAAGTTCCAATCAGGTGGTTGAACAATAGGTGCAGATATTAAGGCTTTCTTGAGTGTTTCAAAGGCTTCTAAACAATCATCATCAAAAACAAAAGGAATGTCCTTTTTCAAGAGACTAGTGAGAGGCCTAGAAATTTTAGAGGAGTCTTTGATAAATCTCCTATAAAAACTAGCATGACCTAGGAAACTACGAATACCTTTTATATCTTTAGGACATGTCATTTTCTCAATTTTATCAACCTTAGCTTGGTCCACTTCAATACCTCTTTCAGAAATTTTATGACCCAAGACAATGCCTTCATTAACCATAAAGTGGCACTTCTCCCAATTCAAGACAAGATTTGTTTGTTCACATCTCTGCAAAACTCGATCAAGATTGCTTAAACAATCATCAAAAGACTTCCCATAAACAGAAAGGTCATCCATGAAAACCTCAATAATCTTGTCAGAAAAGTCAGAGAATATAGCAGTCATACATCTTTGAAAGGTAGCAGGTGCATTACATGAACCAAAAGGCATACATCTATAAGCATAGGTTCCCAAAGGACAAGTATAAGTGGTCTTTTCTTGATCAGGTTGAGAAACGGGTATTTGTGAAAAACCCGAATATCCATCAAGGAAACAAAAGTGTGTGTGCTTAGATAATCTTTCAAGCATTTGATCAATAAAAGGCAAAGGGTAATGATCTTTTCTAGTTGCTTTGTTTAATTTTCTAAAATCAATTACCACTCTATAGCCTGTAACAATTCTTTGTGGAATAAGTTCATTCTTACCATTAGGAACAACAGTTATACCTCCTTTCTTAGGAACACAATGAACAAGACCTACCCATCTACTATCAACTATAGGATAGATTATACCTGCTTCTAGGAGTTTTAATATTTCCGTTCTTACCACTTCTTTCATCTTCAGATTTAACCGACGTTGGTGATCAACAACGGGTTTAGCATCAGGTTCCATATTAATTTTGTGCTGACATAGAGTGGGACTAATGCCCTTTAAATCGTCAAGAGTATATCCAATAGCAGCTCGGTGCTTCCTTAGAACTTTCAATAATCTTTCTTCTTCATGTTCTGAAGGGTTAGCACTAATAATAACATGATATATCTTCTTTTCATCAAGATCAGCATATTTCAAAGTGTCTGGCAATTGTTTTAATTCAAACACAGGATCACCTTTAGGTGGAGGAGGACCTCCTAGAGTTTCAATAAGAAAATTGTGTTTAAGCAGAGGAAGTTGTTCAAAGAAATGTTTACCTATTTCATTTCTTTCATGCATATGTAAATCATTTTCATGGTCTAGCAAATATTGTTCTAAAGGATCAGTATGTGGTACAACAATAGAAGCAAGACCAATTAATTCATCCTTACTAGGCAATTCTTTTTCATGAAGATTTCTACTAAACTTGGAAAAATTAAAATCATGAGACTCATTACCAAAGCTAACACCGACGGTTAGTTTCTCACAATCTATCTTAGCATTAATGGTGTTCAAGAAGGGTCTACCAAAGATAATGGGACAAAAGTCATCTTGTGGGGAACCAAGAACAAGAAAATCAATAGGGTATTTTATTTTCCCACACAAGACTTCAACATCTCTAACAATGCCAATTGGTGAAATGGTGTCTCTATTAGCAAGTTTAATAGTAACATCTATGTCTTCTATTTCTGCGGGTGCTATGTCATTCATAATTTCTTGATATAAGGTGTAAGGAATAGCACTCACACTAGCACCTATGTCACATAAACCATGATAATAGTGATCTCCTGTTTTAAATGAGATGACAGGCATGCCAACAACAGGTCTATGTTTATCCTTTTTATCAGGTTTGGTGATTCCAGCAGCTTCTTCACAAAAGTAAATAACATGCCCATCTATATCTTCTTCCCAGAGATCTTTAACCATAGCAATGCTAGGTTCTACCTTAATTTGTTCATCAGGTTTAGGTGTTCTAATATAGCTTTTGTTAACCACAGTTGAAACTTTAGCATATTCCTCTATCCTAACAAGGAAAGGTGGTTTCTCAATATAAGCAGAAGGAACAACTGGATCAACTTGTAAAGTATAGTTTCTTCTTTAATTGGTACTGGTTCTTTAATTTATTCTTTAATAGGTGGGTGGTATTTAAACCACTTCTCTTTAGAGAGTTCAACATGAGTAGCAAATGATTCATAAAAGGAGGCTATTATCTCTGAGTCAAGTCCATATTTAGGGTTAAACTTTTGAAAAGCATCGGTATCCATAAAAGATTTAACACAATCATACTTAAGTTTAGAACCTGACTCTTTACCTTCATCGAGTTCCCAGTCTTCAGAGTTGTGTTTAATTCTTTCCAAAAGATCCCACCAGAATTCAACAGTCTTCTTCATAAAAGAACCAGCACAAGAAGTATCAAGCATGGTTTGATCATTACGAGAAAGCCGAGCATAGAAATTCTGGATAATAATTTCTCTTGAGAGCTCATGATTGGGGCATGAATATAACATTGACATAAGCATCCCCCAAGCTAGAGCGATAAGTTCTCCTTCACGAGGCCAAAAATTATATATATAATTCCGATCACGATGAACTAGATGCATAGGATAAATTTTTTGGTGGAACTCCAATTTCAAACGATTCCACATCCATGATCCAATATCATGGCATAGCCTATACCATGTTGAAGCTTTTCCCTTCAAAGATAAAGGGAAAACCTTGTTCATAACTTCATCCCTGGGTAAACCTGCAAGCTTAAACAATCCACAAATTTGTTCTACATATATCAAGTGCATATCAGGATGTTCGGTCCCATCTCCTTCATAAGGATTAGCTAGCAGTTGTTCTATCATACCCGAAGGAATTTCAGATTCAATATTTTCAGTAGGTGCAGTAGGTTGAGGGGTAGCTAATTGTGTTTCTGGACGAGGTGAAGATACCCCGAACAAACCCCTCAAAGGATTGTTTTCCATAGTAACAAGTGACAATAAATTTCAGCACACTATATAAATGTTTCCTTACCAAATTCCACTTACCAAAGGCGCTTCACTCCCCGGCAACGGCGCCATAAAATAGCCTTGATGACCCACAAGTATAGGGGATCAATTGTAGCTCTTTTCGATAAGTAAGAGTGTTGAACCCAACAAGGAGCAGAAGGAAATGACAAGTAGTTTTTAGTAAGGTAATGTCTGCAAGGGCTGAAATTGTAAGTAGCGGAGTAGTTTGATAGCAAGGTAATTTGTAACGAGCAAGTAACAATAGTAGTAACAAAAGTGCAGCAAGGTAGCCCAATCCTTTTGAGGTAAAGGATAGGCCAAAACGGTCTCTTATGATAAGCAGAGCGTTCTTGAGGGTACACAGGAATTTCATCTAGTCACTTTCATCATGTTGGTTTAATTTGTGTTCGCTACTTTGATAATTTGATATGTGGGTGGACCGGTGCTTAGGTGCTGTTATCACTTGAACAACCCTCCTAATTATAATTAACCCTCACGCAAGCATCCGCAACTACGAGAAAAGTACTAAGAATAAATTCTAACCATAGCATTAAACTTTTGGATCCAATCAGTGCCTTACAGAATAGCGCATAAACTGGGGTTTAAGCTTCTGTCACTCTCGCAACACATCATCTAATTGCTACTCCACAATGTGTTCCCTTAGGCCCAAATACACCACTAAGGGAATCACAACATACATACTATCAAAATATCGAACACATATCAAGTTCACATGATTACTTGCAACATGATTTCTCCTGTGACCTCAAGAACAAAAGTAACTACTCACAAATGATAAACATGCTCATGATCAGAGGAGTATTAAATAGCATATTGGATCTGAACATATAATCTTCCACCAAATAAACCATATAGTAATCAACTACAAGATGTAATCAACACTACTAGTCACCCACAAGCACCAATCTATAGTTCCGGTAACAAGATTGAACACAAGAGATGAACTAGGGTTTGAGATGAGATGGTGCTGTTGAAGATGTTGATGGAGATTTCCCTCCCCAGGATGGGAGAGTTTTTGGTGATGATTAGGACGATGATTTCCCCCTCCGGGAGGGAAGTTCCCCCAGCGGAATCGCTCCGCCAAAGGGCAAAAGTGCTCCTGCCCAAGTTCCGCCTCGAGACGGCGGCACTCCGTCCCGAAAGTCCTCCTCTTATTTTTTTCTAGGTCAAAATGACCTATATACCAGAAGATGGGCACTGGAGGTGGGCCTGGGTGAGCACAACCTAGCAGGGCATGCCTGGGCTCCCTGGCGTGCCCAGGTGAGTTGTGCCCACTTGGTGGGGCCCCTCTGGTAGTTATTTGCTCCAATAATTCTTAAATATTCCATAAAAAATCTCCGTGAAGTTTCAGCTTGTTTGGAGTTGTGCAGAATAGGTGGCCTGACGTAGCTTTTCGTGGTCCAGATTTTTAGCTGCCGGAATTCTTTCTCTTGGTGTGTACCCTACAAATTATGAGAGAAAATGTATTATAATTACTCCAAAAAGCATTATTATGGATAAAAACATTATAAATAACAGTAAGAAAACATGATGCAAAATGGATGTATCACCCGCCGCCCTCTCGCCGCTCCCGCCGGAGCCAAATAAGCTCGAAAGCTGCCCGTGGCGCTTGCCAAGGCTGCCATGAAGAAGAAGATGAAGAAGGCCACATCCGCGCCTCATCCGCAGCCGATGCCTCGTGCAGCTACTCTGACGCCGCCTACGGCCACTGCTCCAGTGCGGGCAGCGGCTGTAGCCGGCAACAAACATCGTGGCCGCCTAGTGCTCAATCAAATGCCTACAAGGTAAAAAAATTCTAGGCCACGGTGATTGTTTGTAGCCAATTAGTGATTTTTTGTAGCCGATGGTGATGTAGTTTCTTTGTTTCGTTGTCATAGTGCGGAGATGAACATGCTGAGTTCTTAGCGTCTTTGGAGTCCTCGGCCACGATGGGACTTGACGAGCTCAACTATGACTCCATTTGGCATCATTCGGATGTGGTCCAAGACATGGAGCAAGAGGAGGAGATGGTCGAAGAAGAGGAGGAGCCCGATGAGGAGGTGGGCAATGATGAAGAGGAGGTTGGAGGTGACCGAAGGAAGCACACGATGGCCAAGGTCACGTACCGCCAACTACAATCACACATAGGATGTTGCTCTTTGCGATGCTTGGATGAGTATCTCCATGGATGCATTAATTGGAACGGATCAAATGAAGACTATATCTTGGGAGAGAATTGCTGACCACTACAACAATTCCATGGATGTGCAATCAAGCTGCATGCAAGGTTCTCTTGGGCATCGTTAGAGCACCATTCATGTCCAATGCAACCGATGGTCCAGTTGTATCAACCAAGTGAATCATGCACCACCGAGAGGTGTGCAAGTGGCGGAGTATGCCCCTACATCCAAGAACTTTTCAAGCATGGGAACACCAAGTTCGGATTTCGCATTGCATAATTGCTACGAGGGTTTTTTTATTTCTGTGCCCCTGGTTCCTTAGCTCTACTCATTCATCCCCACTCTGTTAACTTTTGCTCACTTTTCCCCACTCCCTTGCCCAAAACCCTCAGAACAGGTTACAACGGACGTTGCCGTCAGGGTCAATGCCTTTGACCATTAACTCTAACGAGTGGGGCCGCGTAGGGCCGAGTACACCTTTGACCGTTATCCGTATAGTTTTTTCATATGCTGACTATACAGGTATTCTGGGCGCATGCAACGGACCGCGGTCGTGGGTTAGCACGTGTCCATGGGACTTGCCTGAAACGTCCCATCGTATAAAGAGGGGCAACCACCTCCATTTCCCCCTAACATTTTCCCCCAAATCCCCTCCCTGCCACATCATCTTTCTCTCCCCCACCAGCGTCGTCTCACTCTCCTCCACCGCACCATCTCGCTCTCCCCCACCGCATCCTCTTCCTCACCTTCATCGCCTTCACCCGGAGATGGTCGAAGCCCGTGGCGACACCGGCGCAGCGGCCGGAGATGTGGTCGAGCTGCAGGGCGCGGTGACCGCGGATGTCGACGGCGTCCACGGTGGTGCGGGGAAACTCACAATCGTTGTGGATGTGGAGAAGGAGGTGGCGGGCTCCGCCTCAGCGTTGCAGAAGGTGACGGCGTCGAGCGGCGTAGTCAATCCTGATACCCCCCATGCGCAGCCTGGCGAGGAGCAGAAGGTATTTTCACTTGCTTTGCTTTAGGATATTAGCTTGTAGAGTTAGTTGGATTGGTTAGATTGTGGATTCATACCATAGTTCAAATGGTTAGAGTAATTGGTTTGGCGGATGGGCCGGGGTTTTCTGTATTGGGGGGATGGGGGTTTTTGTACTAGGGTTTGTTGGATAAATTCGTTGCAAAAATGCTAGATAGATCAATTTATTAGATGTGCTTCAATTCTACACAGATGTATGCTTATTAGATTTGTTTTTAATGCTCACAGATTGGGTTTTTTAATGCTACAGACATGTATTCTTATTAGATTGGGAGATTGGGTCCCTATTAGATTTGTTTTTGAATGCTACTCAGATTGGGGTTTTGAATGTCATATGCCCAAATGGAATCCATTGATTAAGAAGTTATTTGATTCATTAGTATATAAATTTGTCCACAATATGTAGTTATATTAGCTTTGTTCTTCAATGTGTGTGCATGACCAATGATCATTGTGTTATTTGAATGTCATATTGGGGTTTTTGATCAATGTGTGTACAAATCTAATACATTGATATACTGGTGATGGATGTGGTTTTTGAATGCATAGAGCTAAGGGGCACAGAAATAAATAAAAACCCACTTCTAAAACATTTCTGATGTTGGGAGTATATTAGCCCTATGATCAATGTGTCATGTGTGCATATCTAAATTTTCAATTGGCTACTAGTTATTTGATTCATTAGTATATAAATTTTCCACAATATGTAGTTATATTAGCTTCGTTCTTCAATGTGTGTGCATGACCAATGATCAATGTGTTATTTGAATGTCATATTGGGGTTTTTGATCAATGGATGTAACTGTATATTCAGGAGGATGATGGTTGGGGGGCGGAGAGGAAGCTGGCCGACTACGACCGTACGAGGGGGCGTTTAGTGACGATTCTGAATATGAGGTAAGCCTATCTCTTGTTCATTTAGTTCCTTTGACATGGTGTATATGAATGAGTAATGTATTAATGCAATTCATTCATGTGTGCAGTATGATTCTGGAGATGATGTGTACAAGGGCAACGTCGCGTCCTTCACAGCCAAGGAGGTGGAGAGATCAAGGCCAGGGGAGTTGCTTCCTTCTACAACCGCAAGTTCAAGAAGTGGCACTGCCCCTACTACACCACCAAGCCAAAGCCCAAGGATGGCCGCTTCGATCACCTTCTGTCTCATGCAAAGGATGTAGCGATCCGCGGGGAGGACTACATGATCAGGGGGCAGCATGCTACGCTCGCGAAGGCCCTGACTCTGGCATGAAGTGATGTGATGACGCTGTGATGGTGTGATGTTGTGAACTGAATCTTAATCTTTTGGGTACTTAGGGTCCGGTTACTTATGGTAAACTTAATGTGGCAGTTTATGGTGTGAACTTAATCTATGGTGATGCTAGTAATGTATTATTCTATCTATATTTGTCTGTCCTTATATTTGCCTGTGGTGTATGGTTAGTTCTGTTTAGATGTTGTGAACTATGAGTTTAGGTGCTGCAATGATCAAACATGTTGTTTCAGTGTTGCTTCTCTTATCAGACATGTTGTTTCAGTGTTGCTTCACTGGTCACAAATGTTGTTTCAGTGTTGCTTCACTGATCACACATGTTATTGGTCTCATGTTTATTAATCAAATCAAATGCATGCTTTTTCCCACCAGCAAATTATCTATGTATGTTTGTGTAAATTCAAGAAAATGCAAAAAAAAAAAAAAACCTTGGCAAACTATCTATGTTTGTGTAGGAGATCATGTGTGCAAAAATTTGAGGTGATTTAAATAAATTTGGATTTGAGAAATGTGCTCCAAATGAGCTCCCAGGCTAGGGTAAACAGCCCATTTGTAATCAAGTTTTTTTGGACCTACTCTAAATGAGCCAAATGTTTTTTTATTAACACCTATTCAATCTATATAGTGTAGATTCGAAGTCTCACTTTTTTTGAATTAACCTTCATATTTTTACATTTTCTTTTGAAAAATATGCTTTAATATAAAAACTATTAAAAAACATGTTTAAAATATGTAAATGGAAAACTAAGTTCAGATCCTTCTTATTCACTTTGAAATAAAGCTTTCATGATTTTTTTGATTTTTTTAAATTTTTCAAAAACAGAAGGTAACCCTACCTCATCTCCTTGAACTCTATGAAATCTTGTAGGTGATAGCTCATATGTGTGAAGGTTTTCTAATGAAAATGACCATAGACCAAGTTTATGATTTTTGGTTGGTAACATGACACATAAGACAACATTGTGCGTAGGTTTCATATTTTTTGATTTTTTTTAAATTAATGGTGCTCACGCTAGAGGTGTAATAGGAAAACCACGCTAGAAAGGGCACCACGCTAGAGACGTAATAGGAAAACTGAAGGGACCCCCAAAAAAGGGGGGCACTACGGATCCCATGGAGGTTCGGGGGACAAGGCCGCATGCGTAAATTGGTTTGTTGAGAAAAGGAAGTGGATGTGTGTCACATGCTAGGAGTTAGGAGACCACGCGAGATATCAACTGGGAGCATGTTGGGTAAAGAAAAAGAAAAAAAGGTACAAGTCTGGAAGGCTAGTCAAGGCTGCAAGAAACTGTTTCTTTGTTGTTCTTATGTTTGTACATGGATTGTGTACACGGGATGGGGTGGCATATAGACATACAGTCCCAAATCAAGATCAAGGGATATGGCAGGTTCCCTGTTGTCAAGTGTTGCATTAAGGATTGCAGGGTTGATGTTTTTCACTTCAACCATGGAGTTGGGTATTGTTGACGACTATTGTGGAATGGTATAGTTCGATGGAACCAAAAGCTTTAGATAACGACAGAGACGGATGAAGCATGCATGCTGTTGTAGAGGAATGTCAAACTGATTTAGATGGACAACGTGCAGCGACAGGAGGCGATTCAAGAAGAGTCTCGAGTGCATCATGCAGTTGAAATGGTAGCATAATATTTCACATGATAGCTTATATATATACATATATATATACCTCAAAATCTTTCTCAACATGATATCATAATTTTTCACCGTGACAATCCAATATGGAGTCCTTTTTATGGCACTAGGAAACTCATCACCAACATCGTCCTTCATACAACGTAGCAACTAGTTAGGCCACTAAGTGCAAAGTTTCTAGCAAGCAGCTGGTTTCCCTCATATATTAATCAGTCAATGTACAAGTTTTCTACAAAAATGATAAGCTCCACAACTAAAAAAAAATCTTCACTTGTACTCTCAACAATTCTTGTAAGGGTGTCAAACTTACTAACTTTGCTAGTTGTACAAGATATTAACATATAATGTGGCAGGAAGCATTTCGTATTTTTGGAATAAATAATAGCTACAAATAAAAGTACATGTGTAAAATATGTTGGAAGCTGTTTCTTACATTGGAAATTGGGCCAGATTATAGTTGTACCAATAGTAACTCTATAAGATAAAAGCGCGGCAAAAATAACATTGGCTTGTGAAAGTGTAATATTTTGTACTTAGTCTATGGCATGTATCGTGTGATGGGATTATAAAGGCGAGCTTAGTTGGGTCATCAATAGAGGGAGTGGTGTGTGATACTTCTCAAAAGTACTAATAATTTTTGAAGTATTCATGCTATATTCACATCATTTATATAAGTTTTGGCATAATTTTATATCATTTTATTTGGACTAACCTATTAATAATTGCAATAGTGCCAACTTCTTGTTTTGTACTTTGACGTGCATGATGTACTTGGATATTGCAAAAAACGCAAACGAGCCCTTTGTTGCGGTGGAATCCAAACTTTCCTAAAATCTGTCTCCACCTGACAGCTTTTATAAATGGCTAAGCGAAGGCCCGGATATGATGTCAAACGGAAAACGTTACAACATAAAATTGTAGAGAATTTTGCGCTAATGTAGATTCATAGATTGAATATTCCATAATAATTTAGGATGCAACCTGTGGGTCCGTTTTATCATAAATACATATGTGATTACCTGATTCCAAAAGTGGATGATGGGATTGACTCATGGTTTTACCCTATGGACTCATGTGGACATAAGAGAAACCCTAGGAAGGTTCTAGAGCTTCCCAAGAGCCCTTGGATCAATGGGGGTATTAATCAGAAGGCCGAGAAGCATTGTCTCGATCTATTAAAGAGTGGAAACAATAGAGATTTTCCATATGTTTTCATTATCATACTAGTGGGCAATTTTACATATGTTTTCCATATGTTTTTGTGAGCTAGCAACTTGGATGCAAACCACACTTAGTTCATTTGGAGAGACTTTTTTGACTAGAAATTGTGAGGCAAAAGCCCCATAGTACTTTATTACCCACAAAAGCAAACAAGAAAAATAGAGTCCTTACAAACAAAGAAGATAAACAAAAAGCTAAGTATCTACCTGCATGTACAGAACTTACCACTACTAGGAGAAAGCCTACTAGCAGTGCTGGAAATACCTATAGCAGAAGCGCTGGGTCCAGCGCTACTGCTAACACGCTACAACTAGGTTGTAGCAGTAGCGCTGCTCCGACTAGCGCTACTGGTAAGTATGGTTAGCAGTAGCGCTGCTTCAGCCAGCGCTACTGCTAATTATCTGTAGCGCTACACCAAAGCAAACGCTGCTGCTAAACCAGTGTTGCTGCTAATATTGCTGCTTTCATATTTTTTATTTCCCCTCTACGTATTTGTGATGTATTTGTGCATGCTCTATACAGTAGTTTCATCATATCATAACAAACATACATTATTCTAATCATATCATACACATACAGTAGTCTCTTCATACCACCATCATCATCATCATCATCCAACACAAATATCATCACATCTCGAAAATAGCAATACAGAAGTCATGTCATGTCTCGAATAAATGCAACTGCATGGTCATGTCACACACACAAGTTTCATCATCTCTATTTAAACCATGATGTAGAAGAGAAGAGCGATCAGCACGAGCAAGAGCGCGACTATGTAGTACTTCTTGAGACACCGGTTTTGCTCCCTCTCTTGCCGGAGCGTCCACCTCAAGTAACTATTTTCCGCTTCGGCTCTGCTGTCGAACCCTGTATGGCTAGCGCCCGGGTACCTGTCCACCCGGGCCTGAACGTCTGGCCAGTGGTCGTACACTCCTGGAACCCTCCCAACGAATACGGCGTAGCAGTCCTTCGCCATCTCGGATCTATGTACCTGCATCGTCAGTTGACGAATTTAATGAAAATATGCGACATAATGTACTTGAGAAACACAAAGAGGCATAATTAGCAAAATACAAGCAACATGTAGTAAACATAAATAACGAAGTTCCTCATACCCAAACTAATTAACTAGAGCGATCTACGCTAGTTCAGGAGGACTGTTTAATTACATCAAAGAGTTTCGCCGTGCATAAATTCAAAGTTTTGCCATAGAAAGACAGTAGTGACATATTTTCATCGACAATCAGTCCTCTATGTCGGCGGTCCAATCTTCATAGTCAGGGAGGAAGAACCCGAGCTTGTTAAAAGGCTTCAGGTCCAGACGTTGAGCGAGTAACAGTGCTCGGATATCATCCTGCGTGATTGGCCCATGGTAGAACATCCCTGTTAGTTCGAGGACCTCCTTCATGATTGATATGTCTCCAACGTATCTATAAATTTTTATTGTTCCATGCTATTATATTGTCACACCCTGATTTTTGGCCCTTTCTTTTTCTTTTAATTTTCCGAGATTTTTGCTTGAGTTTTCTTTTTTCGTGGATATGTGGTCTGGAAACCGGAGAAGATGACCTCTTCTTCCTTTCCAGAGTGGCTTGTCATCCTCATATCCATCCCTAGACCATGTCATATTCATCTTGGCCCAACCTCAATATTCTTTTCCTAGGGAATATTCTTTTTCTATTAAAGGAATAGTCCTTTTTTCCCTAGGTTGTGAAGCAACATATATTTCTGTTACTCCCAAAATTCCCAAATAATTCTCATAAATTGTTTGGGTCATATATTGCTCAAATATGTCAAAATCCTTCCTTGACATCATCAAAGATAATTAACAAATATCCCTTTTCTCATTCTGCCCTCTGTGGCTTTTTGAGAAGGCAGTGTCATTTATCTTTGCTTGATTGACCCCAAACTTTTTGGACACCTTTTCATGCCCATATCATTGCCTCATGCCAAAATTCAACTTAATTTTCCTAGTGAAGATTCCTGAGCAATTTTTCAAATTTCCTGTCTGAGGGAATTCTTTGTAAAGGAAGTACTAGCTAGTATAATCCAAACGAGTTGAAATTTTGGATGGTCCTTGACATCATCAAATCATGACTCTCCTCAAAATGTTAGCTCATTTTATCTATCCATGTGAGCACACCTTCAATTCTTTGTTTCTGGTCATATTTCCAGGTTGTGAAGCAAGTATATTTTATCTTGCTCCATTATGGCTGGAAATTTTCCAGGACCTTCTCCTACCCATATAACTTATCTCCACAAGATTTGGGCTCATTTTATTCAGCCATTTTCCCTCAGGATTTTTCCCGAGAATCTGTCCAGAGAGGTGTTGTATGAAGGAAGTACCATTTTGGCTTGACCAAATGGCATGGAATTTTTATGGCACTTTCATATGCCCAAATAATCTTGCCATGTCCATTTTCAACCCAAGGCATCACTCTATGTGAGTGCTACTTCCTGGTTTTGTTTCTGGACCAATTTATGTAGTTGTAAAGCAACTATATTAATTAGTGGTCCAAATCTCTTCATAATTCACAGGACTATAGTCCTTCCTATCCTAAACCTCCCTGACATCAAGTTCTTCACTTAACCTCACTTTGTTGATCACAACAATATGGTCAAGTTTGCTACAACAAACTTCTGAGCATCATTCCAACCTAACCACAGTGCCATTTCTTTTATCTATCACCTCCTGTCTGCTCCTGGTAGTAAGGGAACTTATACTAGACATCGGTTGCCTGCCAGTTGATTCCTAACCATGCCAGTCTGCGTGGTGACCATCATTTTGGCATGCTATGAGCGTGTCCAGAACGTTGTTTTGCTCGGGCCCTGCTCGTGATCGTCGTTCCAGCGCGCCCGTGCATGTCTAGCGGGTTCCCCGTGCCTTAGCCGTACCCCTGGACCCCTCTACCCCTCCGGTAGCTCGCTCGTCGGAGCTCGTCGCCACGCGTCCGCGGGCGCACAGTGGCCTGTTGTCTCTGTTCGCGCCCTGGCTCTTTCCTCCCCGTGCCCCCTTGGCCTTCTCTGCTCCATGACCGCTGCACCGATGTTTCGTCGCGTTCCCGCGCCTTCCCGTGATCGTTGAGCATCGCCAGAGCGTTGGCCGAGCCCGAGCGGTGGCACTCGGCCACGGCCCCGCGTCCCCGGCTATATAAGCCCTTCCCTACCCTCTCAGAGCTCACCAGAAGCCTCCTCCTCCTCCCAGGACCCCGCCCAGCCTCTCTGTCGAGCCTCTGGAGCTCTCCTCGACCCCCATGGCCGCAGTGCCTCTCGCCAGTGCCCGGCTAAATTCGCGGCAGCCGGCGCCCCTCCCTCCTCCTCTAGCACCTCCAGACGCTTCCTCCACCACCCTGAAGCCTCCCCGTCGCTGATCCCCTCCTCTCCGCGGGTGCACCGTCCTCCCCAAGATCGCCCGACGCCACCCACCGCCGTTCTCGAAGCCGTCGTCAACTCAGCCTTCCCCGCCGGCTGTGGATGGGCCCAGGGGATGCTCCGTGCTCCGCTGAGCTCATACATAGGCGAAGCCTCGCCGGAGGTGCCCTGTAACTCCGGCAGGCCTCGTCGGGATCGGCCCTGCCCCTGGCCAGGCGCGGGATCGACGAAGGAAGAAGAAGAGGACCCCAGCCCTGCAAGTGGGCCCCGCCATCTTTACGGCCCCACCGGTCAGCCTAACAGGGCGTTGGCCCCAGTTGATGACGTGATAAGTGGAAGTGCACTTCAGGGGAATATGTCTTCGATTAATGAAACCGTACTACGCTGCGTCTTTTGCCAGGAATACGCTTTAGCTATCATGAAGACGGACTTCAAAGAATGCGCTTTCTCTTGTTCAGCCCGACGCCGAAGCCACTATTTTGTGAACGTTCACCCGTTAGCGCAGAAAAAGAATACTTTTTATTTATTTTCTGCCTAATGAACGAACGGGCGTATCTCCGCAACCGTAACTCCGAATCAGGTGATTCCGAAGCCCACGTCTTCGTCTCGTCGAGCCTGTTCTGTTGGCGCCATTTTCATAAGGTTGTAACACTATGTAAATGACCATTTTGCCCTCGCCCTTATCAGCCCCCTTCGAGGGAGAACTCTTTTCGGCGATTCTTTCAGCTTCCCGCACTTCTCCCCTGTGTATTCTTCATCCCCAGGCAAGCCACGACAACCACTTGCATGATAGCCATGGTTTTCTACTTAAACATTTAATAAGTGCTTGTTTGTCTGCAACTGCTATAATTGTTTCGATAATGTTTATAGTTTCATGTTCATCTCCATGACATGTTCGGATGCACCTAGTCATCATGTATTCTTGCTAGTATTACTTTTGTATGTCATGCTTGGTAGTAGTACATGCTGGTAGTAGTGATGTTCGTTCTGATGCATGCTTATCGGCTGTTATCCAGTACCGTTGCTATGCATGTTCTGTTGCATCTAGTTGGTTACATGCTTACTTGGTATGTTCTTGCTTGGTATTTATTGTTGATGCTAGTGGTCATGTTATGCTATGAGTAGCGTTATACTTGTGATATTCATGCTCGTCAGAATGCCCTGCTCATTCGGATATATAGAACATATACACTATAGCAGAAGATTGCATAGTAAAAGTAGATAGCACAATTCACTAGAATTTGTGAAGGAAAGGCGGTATCTAGCAAACGATGGCCTCGAGAAAACGCCACAAACTGTCGTTTAAAGCAGCCAACCGCGTTGCAGCGTCGGCGCGCGAGGCGTCAACGGTGGCCTCGACGGCGAGGTGCTCCTCCAAGATCTAGGGGTCGGCACGAATGGCAGCCATCGCGACCTCATCCGCGCGTCGTCCGTGATTTGCTTTTCCGCTGCCAAATGCTCCTTGAGATCCTGGCTATACTGCATGCACCATGGCTTAGGCCGGTGCTTATTTGGTGTAGGGGTCGGTGATTTGGGTGGAAGGTGTCGGCGCCATGCCGGTGGTCAGGGCATGTGGGATGTGGAAGGAGGAGGAGGATGGGGTTCGGGTGTGGATTACCTGCCTGGATAGGCGAGACCGAGCAGCGTGAAGGAGGGTCGCCGGTGAGGAGGCGGCGCTGCAAGCAAGGAGTGAAGGTTTCAACTTGGAAAGGAAGGCGGAAAGGGGGGAAATGTGGCTTTTGGTAAGGGGGAGGGGGCGGGGAGGTAGATATTTTCGTGGAAGCCGAAAATTTGGAATCACTTCAGCCAAAATACTGGCGCGCAAAGTGTCATCAGACACGGTCCCTTATTCAGAACCGTGTACGATATGTAAACATCACAAACGATTCAGATAGCTTAACCTGTGTGTGATGAGTTTGAACGTCAAAATTTTTGGTTCGAATTCCATGGTTACTGTGGTCATCCACGTCATTGCATAATTTGGGTACACAAAGGAGACTACAACACACCCACACTTCTTAATCGAGCAAGTTCAGCAATTAAACAAAGCTATCTGACCTAAACATTACTCTAACTAATTAAAGACCAGCGCTCTTAATTAAACAAAACAGAGATTACTACAACGGCTGGTGCTCGTCGATTTCCGCCGCCGCCTCCATGTCCAGCTCGCGCACGACGGTCTCCTGGGGAAGGGGCTGCATGGCATCAATCGCACCATTCTCGGCAAGCATCTCGCCATCCGCATGCGCCATATCTTTAGAATAGGCCGCCACGAGCAGGGCGTGGGCGGCCGTGATCTAGGCTTTGGCGGGCTCCGTCGTGGCAAGGTATGCCGCGCAGGAATGGATGGCTGCTCGAACTCTCTCGGCGATTGCCACCTCTTAGGCCGTGGGTTGCCGACCGTTGTCGGAGAAGCTTCCTTCGATTTGTGCGGTGAGCGCCACGAGCTGGGCATGGACGGCCTCGACATGGTGGTGGGCGGACTCCATCAGGGCTAAGGCCGCCACTGCAGAACGGACAGCTGATGTGCCGCTCTTGCCAGTTGCTATCCCCGAGGCAGTTGCTATCCCCGCCGCCTTGGCCGCCCGGACATAGATTGCGGTCGCCCTCATGAAGCTTGCTAGCACGCGCCTAGCGGCTGCGAACGCGCTCTCGCTGGAGTGGGCCGCTGAAGTTTCCCTCATGACGCGGGTCCACGTCCCCATCTTTCACCGGCGATGATTAAACAGTGAAATGATATTTGGGGAGTGAGCTAGTGTTCTTGATACGCCGGTTGTGGACTGTAGCACCTTCTCGCGTAAGCCATAGGCGTACTATATGCTGACGGTGCTCCAAGATATTTTGTGTTGCATCTCACATGGTTGGTGATAATAAACTGTGTGCGATCTACTTGATTTTTTGTCTTGATTTGAATTACGTAATGGGGTCACAGCTACAAAGTATTGTGTTTGAATTAATAGAACTTTTATCTGCAGTGAACATGCAACTATAGGTGTGTCGTAAAAAATGGAATTATTCAGGGTTCGATTGGATGTTTTTATACATTAACTTGGTTTTGTAGGCATTTCAGGTGCATAATTCAAATTTGAAATACATGCACATGCTCTAGTGCATATAATTGATTGAATGTCAAATATGTATCCTTGGTTGCATGCTTAGGTCCCATGCAAGAAATGGGAATGAATGTCAAACACCCGGCCACCGTCACTCGGCCGTAAACATTGAGATACTTGGTTTTAAAATTCTAGTAAATCCAAAACTCGTCTAAAATTCATGAAACTTGGCATGCTATCATGGAGCGGCATCAACATGCCGTGGTAAAAATTTTGTCCCATTTGGGGCAGGTTTGGGTATAAGCTTCTCACAAACCAGAACTTCTCATAACAAGCATGATGGTTTCGGTAGGGAATGCCCCACCTTTGGGGACGAAACGATATCTGTTGCCTCTTATTGCTTCCAAAAAAATTCTCGTGTCAACATAGAACAACAGGAGTGTTGTGTTATTTTTTGTGATTTTTTGGGGTTCATTTGGACATTTTTATGCGTTAAGTGAATTTTCAAAGCATTTATGTGCATAATTCAAATTTGAACTACATGCACATGCTCCAGTGCATATAAATTGGTTGAAAAATCAAATCTGTGTCCTTTGGTGCATGCTCAGGTCCCATGCAAGAAATGGGAATGAATTTCAAACACCCTGCCACTGTCACTCGGACGCAAACAATGAGATACATGTCTTTTAAATTCTAGTAAATCCAAAACTCTTCTGAAATTCATGAAACTTGGCATGCTATCATGGAGCGGCATCAACATGCCGGGGTAAATTTTTTGTCCCATTTGGGGTAGGTTTGGGTATAAGTTTCTCACAAACCAGAGCTTCTCACAACAAGCGTGATGCTTTCGGTACGGAACGTGCCACCTTTGGGGGCGAAACGATATCCGTTGCCTTTGATTGCTTTCAAAAAAAATCGAGTGTCAACATAGAACAACAGGAGTGTTGTGTTAAATTTTGGAATTTTTCGGGGTTCGTTTGGACATTTCTATACATTACCTGGGTTTCCCAGGCATTTTATGCACATAATTCAAATTTGAACTACATGCACATTCTCTAGTGCATATAAACTGGTTGAAAAATCAAATATGTGTCCTTGGTTGCATGCTTATGTCCTATGCAAGAAAGGGGAATGAATTTCAAACATCTTGCCACCGTCACTCGGCCACAAACATTGAGACACCCGGTTTTTAAATTCTAGTAAATCCAAAACTCGTCCGAAATTCATGAAACTTGGCATGCTATCATGGAGTGGCATCAATATCCCGTGGTAAATTTTTTGTCCCATTTGGGGCAGGTTTGGGTATAAGCTTCTCACAAACCAGAACTTCTCACAACAAGCGTGATGGTTTCGGTAGGGAATGTGCCACCTTTGGGGACGAAATGATATTCGTTGCCTCTGATTGCTTTCAAAAAAATTCGAGTGTCAACATAGAACAACAGGAGTGTTGTGTTCAATTTTGGAATTTTTCACGGTTTGTTTGGACATTTCTATACATTAACTGGGTTTCCTAGGCATTTTATGCGCATAATTCAAATTTGAACTACATGCACATTCTCAAGTGCATACAAACTGGTTGGAAAATCAAATATGTGTCCTTGGTTGCATGCTTAAGTCCCATGCAAGAAATGGGAATGAATTTCAAACACCTTGCCACCGTCACTCGACCGCAAACATTGAGATACCTGGTTTTTAAATTCTAGTAAATCCAAAACTCGTCTGAAATTCATGAAACTTGGCATGCTATCAGGGAGCGGCATCAACATGCCGTGGTAAAATTTTTGTACCATTTGGGGAAGATTTGGGTATAAGTTTCTCACAAACCAGAGCTTCTCACAACAAGCGTGATGCTTTCGGTAGGGAACGTGCCACCTTTGGGGACGAAACGATATCCGTTGCCTCTGATTGTTTACAAAAAAAATTGAGTGTCAACATAGAACAACAGGAGTGTTGTGTTCAATTTTGGAATTTTTCGCGGTTCGTTTGGACATTTTTATACATTAACTTGGTTTACTGGGCATTTTATGCGCATCATTCAAATTTGAACTACATGCACATTCTCCAGTGCATATAAACTGGTTGAAAAATCAAATATGTGTCCTTGGTTGCATGCTTAGGTCCCATGCAAGAAATGGGAATGAATTTCGAACACCTTGCCACCATCACTCGTACGCAAACATTGCAATACCTGGTTTTTAAATTCTAGTGAATCCAAAACTCGTCTGAAATCCATGAAACTTGGCATGCTATCATGGAGTGGCATCAGCATGCCGTGGTAAATTTTTTGTCCCATTTGGGGCAGGTTTGGGTATAAGCTTCTCACAAACCAGAGCTTCTCACAACAAGCGTGATGGTTTCGGTAGGGAATGTGCCACCTTTGGGGACAAAACGATATCTGTTGCCTCTTTTTGCTTCCAAAAAATTTCGAGTGTCAACATAGAACAACAGGAGTGTTGTGCTCAATTTTGGAATTTTTCGGGGTTCGTTTGGACATTTTTATACATTAACTTGGTTTTCGAGGCATTTTATGTGCATATTTCAAATTTGAACTACATGCACATTCTCCATTGCATATAAACTTGTTAAAAATCAAATCTGTGTCCTTGGTTGCATGCTTAGGTCCCATGCAAGAAATGAGAATGAATTTCAAACACCAGGGCACTATTGATTGCCGGCAAAATGTTGAGATACTTTGTTTTAAAATTCTAGTAAATCCAAAACTAGTCTGAAATTCATGAAACTTGGCATGCTATCATGGAATGGCACCTGACATGATGTGGTATTTTTCGTGTCCATTTTGAGAGAAGGTGCACTCGAATAACAGCCAACAAAGGCATTTTGAAACAAATAGCTGCCATTGTAACATCTCAAACTTTTTGTATAATTTAAATTGTGTGCGTTCTATTAACCATTCACGTGACGCCATGCCTCACTCTTTTAATGGCTAGGAGGTGCCGTGCGGACAGGTGCTTGAGTGCTTGACTAAACGGAAGGCGTGCGAGCTGTACTCCAATGTGGAGGCTCAACGCGAAGCGTGCGAGTTGTACGCCGGGCAGGCTCACCGGGAAGCGAGCCCTTTGACTTCCATGGCCGCCCGCCTTGCTCGCATCCTCTCCATTAATGGCGCCCAATCCGCAGTTTAATTCATTTTTAAAATATAAAACATCGCAAACGTTTTAGTTAGAACACCCGTATGCAAACCGACAGCTTCCCCAGGAAGCCAAGGGAAAATGTGCCGAGCAGGATTTGTGCAGCTCTTGATCGTAAACATTTTAGATAGATTACGCACCCCGGCGAAGGACTATGGTCGCCAAAACGATTACGCCAATCGAATGCCAGTCCGGAATAAACACCGGACACAACAACAACCGACGGCATGCCACAACACGTCCAGATACAGAGGGGCTGCTCACCCCCTGTGCTTTACCGATGACGTACAGGACCATGAATTCCCACAGGGCTTTAAACCTGTGAACATAGAGGCATACGACGGAAAGATAGACCCAGGGGTCTGGATCGAGGACTTTATCCTGCACATACATATGGCTCGTGGGGATGACCTTCATGCCGTCAAATACCTCCCCCTCAAGTTTGAAGGGACCAGCTCGGCCTTTGGTTGAAAGGCCTCCCGAAAATTCAATTGGGAGCTGGGAGGAACTCGAGGACGCTTTGGCCAATTTTCAAGGGACCTATGTCCGCCTCCGGATCTTGACGACTTAAGTCACATAGTCCAACAGCCCGGAGAATCCGCCCAAAGTTTTGGAACAGATTCCTCACTAAGAAGAATCAAATTGTTGATGTCCGGATGCGAAGCCTTAGCGGCATTCAAACACAAAGATCCGTGATGAGTGGCTCGCCAAACACCTCGCCAAGAAAAGCCAAGGACAATGGCAGCCCTAATAAGCCTTATGACCCGCTTTTGCGCTGGAGAAGATAGCAGCTAGCAGTAAAGGCACCAGCGACCCCAGCACATCCGAAATAAGGGATGGCAACGGAAGCCACGACATCATAAAAACAAACGCCAAAACAAGGAAGAGAGCCCGGATAACACGACGGTTAATGCCGGATTCAGGGGCTCTCGACCTAATCAGCAAAATAAGTCATCTAAAGGCAGCAAAGAGGGACCGTCCGGTCTGAATAGAGTCCTAGACAGACTATGACAAATTCATGGCACCCCTGACAAACCTGCAAACCACACGCACAGAGACTGCTGGGTCTTCAAGCAGGCCGACAAATTAAATGCCGAACACAAGGGAAGGGAAACACCAAGTGAAGACGAGGATGAACCTCGCCAGCCAAACACTGAAGGACAGAAAAAATTCCCGCCAGAGGTTAAAGCAGTGAACATGATCCACGCGACTCACACATCCATGAGGAGGCACGAACGCACGCTCGATATAGAGCCCATCGTACTCACACCTAACCACTGGATGCCTTATCTGATCACTTCCGATAACCTGGACGACCGAACCAGTATTCGGCGCGGAGAATCAAAGGCCTTTGTGCTTGACCCAATAATCGACGGATACCGTCTCACCCGCGTCCTTATGGACGGCGGCAACAGCCTCAATTTAATATATGAGGACATCGTCCGCAGGATGGGGATAGACCCACCTGAATTAACCAAAGCAACACCACCTTTGAAGGGTGATACCAGCGTTGAAGCCCATAGCAGAGCTCCGTCGACCGAGGTAACATTCGCTCTCCAGCAACTCGAGCGAAGAACTACTCTTCATCATCGCACCCTTCCAAAGCGACTATCACGCAAAGATTTCGGAAGAACGGCCTTCGCCCGCTTCAACGCATTGCCGCACTATGGCTACCTTACACTTAAGATGCCCGGTCCACGTGGCGTCATCACCATTAGCGGAATAACAGAGCGCTTGTCATGCGCAGAGGAACACGCGACGGCCCTCGCGGCCGGACTATAAGCGACCTCCAACATCAAAAAATATGACCGGTCGTTAAGACCAGGGACACGGTTAGACGAGTCTGGTAGCCCAGATCAAACCAGGGCACCGTATATGTAATCCTATAGTGGACACCAGGGGCTATAAATACTTAATACAACCCCACTCTCGGCCCAGCCTTATGGGTAGGCCAACATCTTACACTTTTATTATCCATCGCATACTTACGTTGCACTCTTCTACGAGTTTTCCTCTTCCCACGGACAACGTTCGCGCGATACCCTTCCAGGATACGGCACAACGGAGACAAAGGCGCAGCCGTGCAGCAGGGCCCCGTTCAACAGGTTTCTTTTTAGATTAAGCCCCTGTGTAAACCTTTTCTATTGCCTCTTGTTGTTTAACCATCCCATGGGTTCCATACCCACAGAGGATACTGCCGTTTTTGGCATCTCGCCACGACAGATTAACACACGTACCTGGGCATTCTTGAGCCCGTCGACTATTATAAAGTCCGAATACCCTCGGGAGTGTTCGGCGTCACGAGTTTGGCCTTATATGCAGCAGCTTCGAATCATGTCTTTGGTCAAATGTTGGGTTTGCCCGGCTCCTGGGTTTGCCGCCTTACGTTCCATTACTATCGGCTAAGGTGGCCAAAGGAGAACTATTGCGATTGTGCCCTGGTTATTCGGACGAGCACCTCGAGAGAGAAAGCCAAAACCGATCACATGATATAGCGAGAGACTGTTCAACCACTCGAAGACTTATCGGAATCTTTAGGATCCCTCTGCATTAACGAAGGACTGTTTCCCGGTCATGTACTCACGCGCCCGTATTCGGATGCACGCGAAGGTACCAGGGGCTACATAGTAGCCCCAACATTAGACTCCCATGGCTAAGCGAAAGTGTTACAGCTATATAGTCCGGTTGCCTAGTTCGACGTGCGATCACCTCCTTCATGGACCAAGACGTTGGATCAAGTGTGATTAAGCATATTTTTTGCGAACACCCCCGCATTGCCTGCGTGGGGGATGAAGCCAATGACTGCTATCTTTTGGATTAAACATTCATATATATACGGCCACACAAGGGACACAATAATACTTTCGGGCAAAAAGTATAAATATAGCCTTACAACCAAACTAACATTGTTTTTTACAATGATTCGATTCATCACTCGAACAAGACATTCTTCGAGCATTGCGCCTCTATTAGGCGGGCACCTCCTGTGACCAGCGCCAAGTAGTGCTCGGCCGGATACTGGCCCCCCGCCGGATCTTGGGTCGCTATAATATGGGCCTCCATATCCGTCCAATAGGCTTTAACGCGGGCAAGAGCCATCCGTGCACCCTCTATGCACGCCGACCTCCTCATGGCGTCGATCCAAGGCACGGTCCCAAGGAATTGCTGCACCAAGCCAAAGTAAATGTCCGGATTAGGCCCTTTCAGCCAAAGATGGTCTATCACAGACCGCATTGCAAGACCGGATAGTCTGTGAAGCTCCGCTACAGCAGCCATCTTGTCACTTAACGGCAGCGGGCGAGTGGGAGCATTGAATTGCGACCAGAAAAGCTTCTCCGCCTCCTTATCACCCTGACCCTCGAAGAACTTGGCAGCGTCAGCCGTACTCTTCGCCAAATCCGCATCTGGCGTCCACAGGACTCCAAATACCATCCAGGGAGCGATTGATCGAAAAACTTCGTCCGTAGCAAGTAGGAACCTCCAGCCACGATTTTACCGCCTGTTGAAGCTCCTCCAGCACCCCCTTAGCTCGGTCCGTATTTCCTTGGTGGCATTGCGTGCCTTGTCCAGCTCAAATTAAGCTATCCTTATGCTCCTTTTTAAGGAGCTCATACCGTCAGCCGCATTTTTAACTCAATAGCCATTTCAGCCATCTTTTCCTCGCTTGGCGATGAGCAGCCTATTCGGCTCTCGCCTTGGCCGCTTTTAGGGCAGCCGCATTGCTAACCCGAGCTTGTTCCTTGGCTTGGACAAGTTCTGCCTCGGGGCCTCCACGGCAGCAAAGCACCATCTGCAGTCCAACATATTACATTAATATCATGCCGCCTCCATATTTTACTATATAAAGGAAGGCAGAGCACATACCTTGCGATTTGTCCAGCCGCTCGTTCACCAACTGATATCGACATCAATCAATCCAATCCGCCTGGATAGTTCGGCAACTTCAACGGACTGGTCGGCGGCCGGACCCGCAGGTACCTGCAAGTGTTTACATCACAATCATTGATTTATGATCCCCCGTTTGCCGCCTAGGGCGGGCAGCCAGAGTCTCAGGGGCTACTATCTATATGGAGCACACCTAACGCGTGACTCACAGCCAAAAACAGTGTATCCTTCACTACATACCTCAAAGCCTCTGAGCAGACTTGTAAATGCTTCATTCAAACCGCTTGTAGCGGAGGAAATCTTCCTGAGCACCGCGCTCATTAATGAGCGGTGCTCCTCCGAGAGCGCAGCTTCGCTCCAAGAGGGCTCGAAGACGTCCGGCGGACATCAAACTGTGCGGACCTTCCCATCGCCTCATGGGAGCCAAACTCTCCGGCTCGGGGCTGACATTGGCTTCCGGCTTGCAGATCCGGACTCCTCCGTGATTTACACCTCGGTGTCGCCCGCTTCATGAGCCGGAGAGGTGGGTGGGGTCTCGCTCTCCATCATCTCCGGAGGAAGATCCCCTGAAGACGAACTCTGTCGAGAAGGGCTGCTAGCCGGATTGTGAAAGATGAATCCCGGTTATTGATCTAGGAGGAACGCAGATTGGATTAAAAATTAACTTACAGCTCGGTGGAGGGCTGGCCTGCTGGAGGGCATGGTGCGGTGAGGGTGCCCGCTGTGCCAAGGCCCCCGGGATGTCTTTTTCCCTAATTGGGCATCTCCGCCTCCAAATCTTCGGAGGCGGCCCTCTTTTTCACGCGCGGGGAGGAGGCTTTAGCCTCCCTCCCGGCTATCCTCCTTAGGGAGGAAACAATTCCCCGGTTCGATGCATAGTGTGTGAGTTCGGTTTCTTCGTTCTTCCCTTGTCTATAGCGACCGGACCTCAAATACCGATCTCGTGCTCAGTGTCATCCCCGGATCAAGAATGCCGACACCACACAAGACTCGGAGGATTTATAACAGAGTAGCAATCACACACTTATTACAATCGAAAGTCTCAAGAGAGAACTTAATAAAAATAAATATGGCTTAAGGCCATCTAGTACGATAACAACGGAAGGCTTGGAAGAAAAGCGAGTCCATCAACTCCAACGGCATCACTGAGTATAGAACCACGACCTAAGCACCGTACTCGTCGTCTGAAAAGTCTGCAACATGAAACGTTGCAGCCCGAAAACGGGTCATCACATGGAATATGCTGGCAATGTAACACATAGAGAAATAATGGAGTAATGAGCCTATACTACATGCATCTTTGGCTGGTGGAAAAGCTCTATGGTTACAGTTTTTGCGTAAAGCCAATTTTTCCCTACTGTAAAGGAATAAATTTATTTAACTATCATGGTGGTTGTTAAACATTGAGAATGGTTGACAGCATTCTCAATCCCAATTAAAAGCACTCATTTACAAACCAAACAATATTGAATTAGAAGTAACATGATGAGATTCACATGATATCCAAGTACTAGATACTCAAGATGTCCATAACCGGGGACACGGCTAACCATGATTAGTTTATACACTCTGCAGAGGTTTGCGACTTTTCCCCACAAGACTCGATCGCCTCAGCTGGATTTCTCGTGACTACATGATGTTTGAGAAACGGATGACCGAGACATAGTCTTTCAGAAGCGCTAGCACCTTACATGTGGGTAGACCGTACCAACCTACATCCCCTACATCAGCTAGCCTACCCGTAAGAGTTCGCACAACTTAATCAACTACGCCAGAGCCCATAATGGCTTGTGGCTGCACACGGAAGTTTCTAGTTTGAATAATCTCATGATCCCTTTGAGCCCAGGTGGCGGTCCAAGAAATACAGGCAAGTCTGATAGAAACTAGGTGCCTCAATCCACCCAGTATGTGTGTTTAAGTTGCCACCTTAAATAAACCATTAATTTAACAATCTCACATCTGTCATGGATACACTCACCCAATCCACGTCTACTAGCATAGCATAGCATAATAAGCAAACGTAGAAGTAACTCCCAAGGGTTTGATAATAAAACAGGTAATAGGTACTACCTCAACTACTTCCCATCCCACAATTTAATTAGATCCTAATCATGCAAGTGTTTGAGGATATATCTAATGCATAAAAATTGGGTATGAGAAGAGGTATGATCAAAGTGTTACTTGCCTTGCTGATGATCCGCGAAACCTAAAGCCTCGAAGTAACAGGCGGCGCACTCCGGGTATTCTATCGCAGACAAATAAACAAGCATACAATAAGTATTCATCTAATGCACAGGTAAAACTCAAATGGATCTAACCAGATAGTTCAACTTAAGAACTCCGGTTTGCAAAAAGAATCAAATCAAACGAAGCAACGAAAGTCAAACGGCGGAAGAAAACAACTCTGTTTTACTAATCTGGATCTAAGTCAAATTTTACAGAAGCAAAAACTTTTTTAAGTAGATTATTCATAAAGAGGGTTTCGAGACGAAACTCCAAGCGCTTGAATCGCCTGATTCCGATAAACGAGCGAAAAGTTATACTAAAACGAAAATCGGATCTGGAATCGCGATCAGAAAAATCACGGATTAAATCCGAGAAAAAGAAAAACGATGAACGGGTTAACGAACAGACGTTCGTTAACTAAACTAATCTAACGAATGCGTTCGTTTAAACGAACTAACGGACGAACGTCCGCTAATTAGCCTAAATAAAAAAAACGAATCTAAAAAAACGAAACTTAAAAAAAACCGGAAAAAACCCAAAAAAACCGAAGAAAAACCGGCGGCACGCGGATCGAGGCAACGGCGAACCTCGGCGGCGGGTCGGCGGCGCGGAGGCGCGGGAGCATGGCGCCGGCGGGCGGCACGGCGACGCTAGGTTCGGGGGGGGGGTGGGATGGGCCTCGGCCGGCCTCCCGGCTTATAAAGCCTCCTCGGCCGGAGTCCGTGGACACGCCCGTGGGTCGGTCATGCTGCTTTTTTAAATAGTTACATGCAGAAAAAAATAAAAGAAATACTAAACGGACTCAAAAATCCCGAATAATTTTCCCCGGCTTCTAAAATCAAGCCGGATTTAATGAACATTTATTTGGGGCCTAAATGCAATTTTGAAAAACGCGCATTTTTCCTAAATTCAAATAAAATGGCGAAAAATTCCAAAATAAACACTTATTTGATTTTATTATTAAATCCTCATTATTTCTTTATTTTGGGAAAGTCATTTTATTCCCTCTCTCATATTTTTGTAATAGAAATAATTGAAGATAAAATAATTAAAATCAAATTATCCTATTTTCAAAATTTGAGAAAACTCAAATATGAAAATAACGAAAATCCCCAACTCTCTCCGTGGGTCCTTGAGTTGTGTAGAATTTCTAGGATCGAGCAAAATGCAACAAAAATATGATATGCAATGATGTTTATGTATAACATTCCAAATTGAAAATTTGGGATGTTACAAACCTACCCCCTTAAGATGAATCTCGCCCTCGAGATTCGGGTTGGCTAGAAAATAGGTGAGGGTGGTCCTTAAGCAGATCTTCCTCTCGCTCCGAGGTGGCTTCATCCTCTGTGTGGTGGCTCCACTGAACTTTGCAAAACTTAATAACCTTGTCGGGTGACTCGGTGGCAAACTCGAGAATCTTAACCGGTTTCTCCTCGTAGGTCAAATCATTATTCAATCAATCGCTTCTAGTGGCACGGTATCTCTCGGTGGTATATCGCCATCTCTGCGTGACACTTCTTCAATCGAGAAACATGAAACACGCATGAACTCCTCGACAATCCTTCGGTAGTTCCAACTTGTACGCAACTCTCCCATGCGTTCCAAAACACGATAAGGTCCTACAAATCGGGTGCTAACTTTCCTTAACTCCAAAACGCTTAACTCCTCGAAGTGGCGATATCAAGATAAACTCGCTCCGACTTCAGATTCTCGCTCCTTGCGCTTTGAATCCGCATAACTTTTCTGTCTCGACCGGGCTACCTTGAGCCTATCGCTAATCAACTTTACTTTCCGCTCGCACTCCTTAATCAAATCTGGTCCAAACAACTGGCGGTCTCCAACTTCATCCCACAACAACGGGGTCCTGCACCTCCTTCCATACAAGGCTTCGAAAGGTGCCATCTTCAGACTGGTTTGGTAACTGTTGTTATAAGAAAACTCCGCATATGGCAAGTTATCACCCCAACTTGATCCATAATCCAAAGCACAAGCTCTAAGCATATCCTCCAAAATCTGGTTGACTCTCTCGGTTTGTCCATCTGTCTGTGGATGAAAAGTTGTGCTAAACTCCAGCCTGGTTCCCAAAGTTTCGTGCAACTGCTTCCAGAACTTTGAGGTGAATTGGGTTCCTCTATCTGATACGATACTCCTCGGAACTCCATGCAAGCGTACAATCCTGGTCATGTATATCTTAGCCAATTTGGCACTGCTGTAGGTAGTCTTTACTGGAATGAAATGAGCTACCTTCACAAACGATCGACTACAACCCAAATCGAGTCATAGCCCGAACGTGTCCTCGCAATCCCGTGATGAAATCCATACCTAGCTTATCCCACTTCCATTTGGGTATAGGCAATGGTCAGTAATAATCCTGGGCTTCGATGTTCCGCCTTCACCCTCCGACATACATCACAAATCTGCGACATACTCGCAATATCCTTCTTCATTCCACCACCGTAAAGTATTCTTTAAATCCAAATACATCTTGGTATTTCCTGGGTGAATCGAATATGGTGAATCATGTGCCTCTTGCAAAATCAACTTCCTGATCTCCGGGTCATTGGGCACATAAACACGGTCCTCAAACCATAGGGTATCGTGCTCATCCTCACGAAATCCCTTTGCTTTTCCTTCGCTCATTTTCTCCTTTATAGAGGCAATCTCTTTGTCAATCTTCTGAGATTCCCTGATTTTATCCATCAAAGTTGACTGAACCTCCAATGCTGCTACATAGCCTCTCGGAACTATTTCCAAACATAGCTCTCAAAGATCCTCGGCTAACTCCTTTGGCATTTCTCCCGGCATTAGTGTATTGACGTGACTCTTATGGCTCAACGCGTCTGCTACAACGTTAGCCTTTCCGGGGTGATAATGCAATCTCATATCATAATCTTTGATAAGCTCCAGCCATCTCCTCTGCCTGAGATTTAGCTGCTTCTGCGTGAAGATGTACTTCAAACTCTAGTGATCCGTATACACCTCACAATGGTTTCCAATGAGGAAATGTCTCCATGTTTTCAACGCATGCACTATGGCTTCTAACTCCAAATCATGCGTAGCATAATTTAGCTCATGAGGCTTAAGCTGTCATGAAGCATACGAAACAACTCTTCCCTCCTGCATAAGCACTGCTCCAAGTCCTCGACGTGAAGCGTCGCAATACACCTCATAATCCTTGGTCCGGTCCAGCAGGATTAACACCGGTGAGGTAACCAAACGCTTTCTTCAACTCTTGAAACTAGCTTCACACTCATCACCCAAATAAACTTGGTATCCTTCTTCAACAATTCATCATAGGCTTCGCAATCCTTGAGAAATTCTCAATGAATCTCCGTAGTATCCTGCGAGTCCAAGGAAACTCCGGATCTCTCAACTGTTGTTGGCGCTTCCCGCTTGTCACAAAGGACAACTTTAGTGGGGTCCATTGCTATACCTTCTCCGGATATAACATGTCCAAGAAATCCAACTTCCTTCAACCAAAACTCACACTTCATCGAACTTGGCATACAACCGGTGTTCTCTCGAGCTTCTCGAGTACCAAACGCAAATGCTCCTTATATTCTTCTTCATTCTTCGAGTAAACCAAAATATCATCAATGAACACCACGACGAACTTATCCAAAAACTCCATAAACACTTTGTTCATCATGTTCATAAAATAAGCAGGTGCGTTAGTGAGACCAAATGACATAACTGTATACTCATATAGCCCGTACCTGGTGGTAAAATCTGTCTTAGGTATATCCTGCTCTCGAATCTTCAACTGATGGTACCCTGATCACAAATCGATCTTGGAAAACACCTTAGCTCCTTGTAATTGGTCAAACAAGTCATTGATCATCGGTAGTGGGTACTTGTTCTTAATGGTCACTTCATTCAATCCTCGATAATCAACAACCATTCTTAATGATCCATCCTTCTTCTCCACTAGAAGTACTGGTGATCTCCAAGGCGAAGAACTTGGGCGAACAAAACCTTTATCCAGTAACTCCTTAATATGCTTCTTAATTTCCTCAAAATCTTGGGCTGGCATCCTAAACGGTCTCTTAGATATCGGCCCAGTGCCTGGTAGTAGTTCAATCAGAAATTCAATGTCTCTGTCCGGCGGCATGCCTGGCAACTCTTTCGGAAACACGTCTGGGAAATCCCTTACCACTGGTACTTCCTCCTACACAACTCCTGTTAAGGAATTTACATGTGCTCTCCTCGGCTCATGCCGTGATACAAACTTGATTCTTCTCGCTTCTGGGGTGGTAAGAAAAATTGACTTACTGGCACAATCTATGTTTCCTCCATACTTCGATAACCAATCCATGCCTAATATCACATCCAATCCTTGGGATTCTAGAACTATTAGGTCCGAGGGAAATACATAGTGTCCAATCCTTAATGGCAGTCGATCACACCATATACTAGCCAGGTATTCTGCTCCGGGTGAGGTTACTAGCATGGGTGACCTAAGGGCTTGGGTTGGTAGTTTATACTTATCCACAAATCCCCTTGATATGTATGAATGCGATGCACCAGTATCAAAAAGAACAACTGTAGTAAATGACTTAACCAAAAACTTACCTATTATCGCGTCCGGCTGAGCTTCAACCTCCTCCACGGTAACGTGGTTCACTTGTCCTCTGTTGAAAGGGTTCGCTTCTTTCCCCGAGCTTCCATTTTCATTACCATTTTGGCCTTCGGACAATCATTTGCATAATGCCCGCCTTGCGGCACTTAAAGCAAGTGATGTGGCTCAGTCTACCTTGGATGGTGTTGACGGGTTGGTGCGGTTTTGTCCATTGCTTCCTCCATTCCTGCTCCCATTCTTGGTGCCATTATGGTTGTGCGAGCTACCTCCTCCATGGGTATGCTGAAATTGTCCTCCGGCTTTGGGGTAAAGCGAAGTTTCTACCGAGCTCGAGTTATTCTTCCCCGTCCATACTTCCTCTTGCGATTGTCAATCTGCTGCTGCTTCCCTTCAATCATAAGTGCACGATCTACCAACTCCTAGTAGTTATTGAAAGTGGCTACCATCAACTGCATGCTCAGCTCATCATTCAGTCCTTCTAGAAACTTCTCTTGCTTAGTTGCATCTGTAGCAACGTCATCTGGGGCATAACATGCTAACTTGCTAAAATCATCCACATACTGGCCAACTGTCCGTCCTCCTTGGCGCAAGTTGCAAAACTCACACTTCTTCAGGGCCATAGCTCCTGCTGAAACATGGGTAGTACGGAAAGCTTGCTGAAACTGATCCCATGTGATAGTGTCTACAGGGTAAGTGGCTATAAAATTCTCCCACCATGCTGCTGCGGGTCCTTCCAGCTGATGTGCGGCAAATTTCACCCTTTCTCCATTTGTACATCCTGCAGTGGTCAACTCCCTCCCTATCTTACGGAGCCAATCATCTGCAACAATCGGCTCAATGCTACTGGAAAACACCGGCGGATTCAGCCTTAAGAAACGGGTCAAATGGTCAACAGGTGGTGGTGGTGGGTTGTTGTTGTTGTTGTTGCCTTGGTTCTGTACCAATGTTTGAATCAAGGCATTCTGCTGCTGAATCAACTGAGTGATCTCTGGCCGGAAAACAAATCTGGTGTCGCGTCTCGGAGGCATCTGAGGGTTTTAAAGAAAAGACGAGAATTTAGAATAGAATGAGGTCTAGAGAGAAACACTACCCATATGCACATGAGACAAATCACACAATATCACTCCAATCAATTCAAACAAGGGCATACAACGGTCTATCTATCGTTACAAAGTGCTGAAACTAAAACTAATATAAATTGGGGAAATCTACTCACCGTTATGGTGGTCAACTAGAAAACTGCTCCGATGAAGACTCCATGATATCTGCTCCACTTCATCTTCGTAATCATCATCACTAGGATCGAAATCGGTGTCGCGATGATGATGTATTTCTCGGACAGTGCTATCTTCATCTTCTCCTCCGGTGCTGAATTTCCCATGAGTTCTTCAATCTTCTCCTTAAGATCGCTGCTTTGTCCCACTAGGCTACAATCTCCTCCATGTAGTCCTTGCAAGTGGCCTTCGCCTCCTTCTAGTTCGATAATCTTGGCTTTTGCTGTCTTCAACTCCATCATGTCTCACAAGACATCCGGTTCTCTGGCGTCCGAATGTGCTGATTTAACTCCGGATGAAAGCTGCAATGGATCGGTCCTTCTTAGTGCCAACTATCTCCCATTGTTCATCTCGGCGTCCGCAAATCTGGTAGATAGTATCCTTGAGGTCTTCTTTGTAAACTTCTCCAATGCGTCCCATGGTTATGTGAGCTGCCATGCTCTTTCCCAGACTCCAGGTTGGTGCATTGAAAACACACTCTATGGGCTCCGTGATTGGCGCAAACGTCCTTCCGGGAACATGAGCTTGAACCTTTCAGCGCTCTTCTTCAGGTAAAGTGGAATTGTAGGTCCCGGTGAAGCTTGGTAATCCGATGTTAAGGTACTTAGTGATTTCCTTCAGGTGTCGTCCAAAGGGTGTATCTTCATCCGGATGAGTGAACTTGATCCTCGCTTCCGTCATCCTAAAAGAGTAGAAAAGATGAGGAGTTAGAAATGAGAAGAGAGAGTAGTGATCCAGGGCTTTAGCTTAATGGTCATGTCCTACAACCGGTGTGTGCTCGATACCATCTTTGTAGCGACCGGACCTCAAATAGTCGATCTCGTGCTCGGTGTCATCCTGGATCAAGAATGACACCACCACACAAGATCGAAGGATTTATAACAGAGTAGCAATCACACACTTATTACTATCGAAAGTCTCAAGAGAGAACTTAATAAAATAAATATGGCTTAAGGCCATCTAATACGATAACAATGAAGGCTTGGAAGAAAAGCGAGTCCATCAACTCCAACGGCATCATCGAGTATAGAACCACGACCTAAGCACCTTACTAAATAAATTCTAAAAGTTTGCAACATGAAGCGTTGCAGCCCGAAACGGTCAACATGGAATATCTTTGGCAATGTAACACATAGAGAAATAATGGAGTAATGAGCCTATACTACATGCTTATTTGGCTGGTGGAAAAGCTCTATGGTTACAGCTTTTGCGTAAAGCCAATTTTTTCCTCTTCAGAAAGGAATAAATTTATTTAACTATCATGGTGGTTGTTAAACATTGAGAATGGTTGACAGCATTCTCAATCCCAATTAAAAGCACTCATTTACAAACCCAACAATATTAAATTAGAAGTAACATGATGAGATTCACATGATATCCAAGTACTAGATACTCAAGATGTCCATAACCGGGGACACGGCTAACCATGATTAGTTTATACACTCTGCAGAGGTTTATGACTTTTCCCCACAAGACTCGATCGCCTCCGTTGGATTTCTCGCACTACATGATGTTTGAGAAACGGATGACCGAGACATAGTCTTTCAGAAGCGCTAGCACCTTACATGTGGGTAGACCGTACCAACCTACATCCCCTACATCAGCTAGCCTACCCGTAAGAGTTTGCACAACTTAATCAACTACGCCAGAGCCCATAATGGCTTGTGGCTGCACACGGAAGTTTCTAGTTTGAATAATCTCATGATCCCTTTGAGCCCGGGTGGCGGTCCAAAGAAATACAGCAAGTCTGATAGAAACCAGTGCCTCAATCCACCCAGGATGTGTGTTTAAGTTGCCACCTTAAATAAACCATTAATTTAACAATCTCACATCTGTCATGGATACACTCACCCAATCCACGCCTACTAGCATAGCATAGCATAATAAGCAAACGAGAAGTAACTCCCAAGGGTTTGATAATAAAACAGTAATAGGTACTACTCAACTACTTCCCATCCCACAATTTAATTAGATCCTAATCATGCAAGTGTTTGAGGATAGATCTAATGCATAAAAATTGGGTATGAGAAGAGGTATGATCAAAGTGTTACTTGCCTTGCTGATGATCCGCGAAACCTAAAGACTCGAAGTAACAGGCGGCGCACTCCGGGTATTCTATCGCAGACAAATAAACAAGCATACAATAATTATTCATCTGATGCATAGGTAAAACTCAAATAGATCTAACCAGATAGTTCAACTTAAGAACTCCGGTTTGCAAAAAGAATCAAATCAAACGAAGCAACGAAAGTCAAACGGCGGAAGAAAACAGCTCTGTTTTACTAATCTGGATCTAAGTCAAATTTTACAGAAGCAAAAACTTGTTTAAGTAGATTATTTGGAAAGAGGGTTTCGAGACGACACTCCTGGCGCTTGAATCGCCTGATTCCGATAAACGAGCGAAAAGTTATACTAAAACGAAAATCGGATCTGGAATCGCGATCAGAAAAATCGCGGATTAAATCCGAGAAAAAGAAAAACGACGAACGGTTTAACGAACGGACGTTCGTTAACTAAACAAATCTGGCGAACACGTTCGTTTAAACGAACTAACGGACGAACGTCCGCTAATTAGCCTAAACCAGAAAAACTGAATCTAAAAAACGAAACTTAAAAAAAACCGAAAAAAAACTGAAAAAAAACCAAAGAAAAACCACCCGGTTTTTAGAAAAACCGGTGGCACGCGGATCGATGCGGCGGCGAACCTCGGTGGCGGGGTCCGGCGAGGTTGGCGGCGGTCGGGTCGTCCCGACGGCGGCATGGCGTGGCGGCACCATGCACAGGCAAGGCATGGTCATGGCGAGTGCTAGGGTTCGGGGGGCTGGGGTGGCGGTTGGGCCTCGCTGGCCTCCCGGCTTATAAAGCCTCCTCGGGCGGAGTCCCAAGGACACGGCAATGGGTCGATTCATGCTGCTTTTTAAATAGTTGCGCGCAGAAAAAAATAAAAAGAAATACTAAACGGGCTCCAAAAATCCTGAAATAAATTTTCCCATGCTTCTAAAATCAAGCCGGATTTAATGAACATTTATTTGGGGCCTAAGTGCAATTTTGAAAAACGCGCATTTTTCCTAAATTCAAATAAAATGGCGAAAAATTCCAAAATAAACACTTATTTGATTTTATTATTAATCCTCATTATTTATTTATTTTGGGAAATTCATTTTATTCCCTCTCTCATATTTTTGTAATAGAAATAATTGAAGATAAAATAATTAAAATCAAATGATCCTATTTTCAAAATTTGAGAAAACTCAAATATGAAAATAACGAAAATCCCCAACTCTCTCCGTGGGTCCTTGAGTTGTGTGGAATTTCTAGGATCGAGCAAAAATGCAACGAAAAAATATGATATGCAATGATGCTCTATGTGTAACATTCCAAATTGAAAATTTGGGATGTTACATTGTCCTTCCCTGAGGGCATTCTGCTGAGTACCCGGTCAAGCATCTTGGCCATGGTGGGACCAGGCGAGCCTTCGGGAAGTGGCGCCGGACACATAATTCTCTCCGCCTTGTTGAGCCATTCCTGGCCACGGGTGATTGTCAGGATAAACAATTATGGCAAATACAAAACACGGTGTCCGGTATCAAGTTTACTTACTTGGGTATCTAGGCGGTTGCAGCTTAGGCCCGCATCCTCGGTGGTGTCCGGACACTTTACTTTCGGTTCGAAGAATAGTCTGCACATCCTTCGAGCTTTAGGCCAAGAAGTGCTGACAGTCCGCGACCTCCGGATTGAACTCCCACATCCGGAGAGGCCGGCGTTAACACAGTTACATCCGCCGGATTAACATCACTTGCATTATAATGACAAGGTTAATGTCCTCTCAAGAAGCTCTCGGATGCGATTCTGCGGTGCGGTATATAACCAAATGGATCCCCAATTCCTCCCTACGCCCATCCCAAGACGCCAAGCTGTGATGGAGGCCCGAGCAAAACTCGGGGCAGCCACCACTTTGTGCCCCTAGGAGCCATGACATAAAACCACCTCGCTGCCATACATCGGATATACGGAAAGAACCCTCTTGCCACGGGGCATCGGCGTTCCTGCTTATTACGGCGCCTCCGCACTCCACATGTCGCCCCTCGATCATCTTCGGCGTCACATTGAAGGTCTTGAGCCATAAGCCGAAGTGTGGGGTGACGTGGAGAAAAGCCTCGCACACGATAATGAACGATGAGATATGGAGGATAGCGTCTGGAGCCAGATCATGAAAATCCAACCCATAATAGAACATGAACCCCCTCACGAAGGGATCGAGGGTGAAACCCAAACCGCGGAGGAAGTGTGGGATGAAAACGACACACTCATTGGGCTCCGGCGTAGGGATGACCTGCCCTGGAGCAGGAGGCCTGTGCTGGATATCTGCGGTCAAGTATCCGACCTCCCTAAGCTTTGCAATGTCCTTCTCTTCAATCGAGGAGGCCACCCACCGGCCTTGAGGGTCAGATCCGGACATATTGGAGGATTCCGAAGGGGTGGAGCTTAGGTTTTGGGTGTTAGAACTCGAGGTGCGAGAAGGCGCGATGAAGGTGAAAAAATAGGCGTAGGTCTCGACCCCTTTATAAAGAGGGTGAATATCAAGAGTCCCCGGTGTGACCGTTTGAGGCCTATCTAAAAAACACACGGGTTATACCAATAGCCGTCGTGGGGTCACGCGTGCTCATATTGATGGAAAATCCCGTAATAAGAGGAACACGATCTCTGCCTCGACGGGACATGCCAATAAAACTGCCTCGTAACACGAGTCGTTGTGGGGCAGGAAACGTCAGTTCGCGTTGGACCGAGCCGCGATGCAAGGGCACGACGCACGAAGATTGCCAGCAAATCAGATCTATACCATACGGAGATCATCTTGCATCCAGACACGGTTTACCTGTTCGATAATTACCTTGGAGTATTCGGAAGAGGAACCCACCGCAATGCCAAGACAAGATCGCTTGGCGGACTCATCGTCATTGAAGCCTGGTTCGAGGGCTACCGAGGAATCTGGATTAGGGGTATCCGGACAGCCGGACCGTGTATAACGTCCGGACTATTGAAGCGTGAAGATACAAGACTCGAGACTTGACGCGTGTCGGATGGGACTTTCTTGGCGTGGAAGGCAAGCTTGGCGATCCGGATATTATATTTCCTTCCTTGTAACCGACTCCATGTAAACCTAGCCCTCTCCTGTCTATATAAACCGGAGAGGTTGGTCCTAGAAGGTCGATCACAATTACAAGCATACCATCATAGGCTAGCTCTTAGGGTTTGGCCTCTACAGGTCTCGTGGTAGATCTACTCTTGTACTACCCATATCATCAATATTAATCAAGCAGAAGTAGGGTTTTACCTCCATCGAGAGGGCCGAACACAGGTAAACATCTGTGTCCCTTGCTTCCTGTTACCATCAGCCTTGACGCACAGATCGGGACCCCCTACCCGAGATCCGCCGGTTTTGACACCGACAGCGGCCTCCACAAATCTAGAGGCGGAGGCGCCCAAGAGGGGGAAGGGCCCCCTCGCGGATAACTTCGGGTAGGACATCGACAGAAGCCCCGAGCGACCCTCCCGAAGCAAGCCCCTGGCCGCATCGTAAGTACAAAAACTCGTATATGTCCATATATCCGGCCTCTCCTCTTCATCGTATTAGCATGGTTAATTATGCCATTACAGTCCGGCCCACGAGAGCTCCCCGCGAACCTCATCGGGAGGTTCGCTGGATTCGAAGGCGATGGCCAGCGAGTCACCGCCGGCCGCTTACTCTCCCAAGGCCAAGGGTGACGACGAGGTGCTGTCCCGAAGGACCTTCCCCGGCCAGGAGGAAGCCCGGGAGACTGTCCGGGAGGCGCTGGAGGGCGAAACCCCAGTCAACAGACATATGGGGGAGCAGACCCCCATGGAGACCAGCGATGGGAGTCGTGTTCCGTTTGGCCCCCAGCCGTATATGGTTCCAGAGACCTATGCGGCTCTAGAATCCAGCGAGCAGCCTCCTTTGAGAGAAGGAGGTGTGCCTATCCCGCCGGTGACCTCTGTCCAACCAGGGGCACCGGATAATCTGCTGGAAGCGCTACGAGGCGCTTCCATTGTGGATGAACACCGTATCCTTATGGGTACGGTGATTGAAAGGGTTCAGTCCATCAAGAGCGGACTAACCGAAGCCTGCAGCAGCTTGCTGATAGGTTTTGAGGTGAGCGACGCATAGGAAAAAGTCCCAATATAGACAGTAGCCCCTGAGACACTGTCTGGTGTTCGGAAAGAAAAGTCGGACAGAGGATCAATTAAATTTCGCAGGGAACTAACTAAATGTGTCTTATGTAAATAAACAGGTGTCATTGCTTTCCGCGACCTCACACACTGCCGAAGTCTCCGGACTAAAGCAGAGACTGGAGCGGGCCGAGGAGGAGCTCGGCCAAGCGAGGAAGTAGCTACAGGACCAGCAAGGTATGTAATGACTTGCTATATATTCGGAAAGAATAGATGAGGCGGTTTGACCATAGTGTCATGATATGTGTGGGAGCGACGACCGAGGTCGAGGCCCTTAAGAAGGCCCTGGCCGAAGCCGAGGAGAAAGCTGCCAAAGAGCAAGCCGCCCGTAAGAAGCTCAAGGCCAGGCTTAACGAGGTCCAGCAAGAGCTCCAAGACGCTGTGAAAAAAATGCAAGACCTTGGAGTGCGATGTTTCGGCTCGAGAGACCGAACTCGCCAAGGCTCGCCAAAGCGTGGAAGAGGCCCGGGTTGAAGCCCAGGGCACCCTCCAGAAGATTGCGGCGGGTAAGGCGTTTAGTATGCAAAGCAAGTATGTGAAGAAGAAGTATTTCTTACTAACCCGGATTCAGAGTTCTCCAGGGGCGTTTGCTGATCTGCCGTGCAGTGTGTCCGACACTGCGGAGTTCTTCCGAGCCGAAGAAGGGAGCTCCATGGAGAAGCTGTTCTGGTCGCAATATCTTACGCCAGAACATCCGGTGCCCTTTACCGATCATCTAAAACAGCTGGTCGAGCTGCACAGGGTGGCCGAACTGGCCATGAAGGATTTGATAATCCGGCTGTGGCCTGACGAAGCTATACCCAGCAGCTACTTCGGCCTCGTGAAGCGGCTGGTGAATGCCTGTCCTCGGCTGGACATCGTCAAGCAGTCGGTCTGCATCGAGGGCACGCGCATGGCCTTCGCCCGCGTCAAGGTATGGTGGGTGAAGATGGACGCCGTCAAGCTTGTGACCGAGGGGCCGCCTGAGGGCAAGGAGTACCACACGCCCGAGCGATATTTTGAAGACGTCCTGGAGGGGTCTCGTATTGTGGCGACGCAATGTGCGAAAGACATTATCTTTGAATGAATACATTCATGTCGTCTCTGCCTTGTATGATGAAACAAAGTTGTTATGTAATATAACTTTTGTTATATTTAAAAAATTTACCTCCTGTGTGGCCGTGTTGTATGAAATCTGAGAGTTGGCTAGTCGTCGGCTTCTGCCCCCATGTAGGTAGTCCGGGGGTTTTCGGGATGGAATCTAAACACTCTTGATCCAATTGTTTGATCCTTGAAGGAGGTGTTTAGCGCAACGAACCAGGCAATCAGACTATGCGGCTTGAACACCCTCACTTAGCCATAGGAGTTTGACAATAAAAAAATTTAGGCGTAGCCCCTATTATCTGAACCAGGATGCTATAAGCGCTTGATCGGGTAAGTACCGATCCCTCGCGTAATGCGGAAAAAATCTCTAACAATTTGAAACCTCCGAAGAGCTGACCGGCTCTCGCCGCATCATGACAGTCAGTTTTCGGCTTTCTCTACTGAGGTGCTCCTTTGGGTAAACCAGGGCACAATCGCACTAGCTCTCCCTTTACTACCTTAGCCAATATAGCGGAACGTAAGGTAGGTGAAAATGCTAGTTATCGACTAGAGGGGGGGGGGGTGAATAGGCGATTTTTATGAAAGTCTTCAAAACGTGGAAGTTTCGAAAAACAAAAGAAATGACCTAATTGATATGCAGCGGAAGATAAGCTACAACAAGCAAACCATAGTCAAGTATGCAGTAATGTGAAAGTACAAAGACTAACAGCAGCTTAGTAGTAAGGATCAGGATGGAAGATAGTATGAGGCCAACCAATGATAGTAGTCAAGCAATGAAGTCAAACAGTGCGACAAGTAGGCAATGACTTCACGAAGACAAACTCTAAGTAAAGGGAGGGAGAGGATAGAACCGGTCACTTGTTGAAGACACAGATTTGTTGGACCAGTTCAATTCTTTGTGACAACTGTGACGTCTGGTTAGGGAGGCTGAGATTCAACTCGTAAGACCGCGTCTTCACCTTATTCCCTTGAGCAAAGGACACACAGTCCTCGCCCAATCACTCGATAAGTCTTCAAGGTAGACTTCAACCTTCACAGACTTCGCTCAACGGCGATCCACAATGACTCTTGGATGCTCGTAAGCGATGCCTAACCGGTGGAGGATTCACAGTCCTCAAGTGTAATAAGTCTTGAGTCACAGATAGAAAGACTTCAAGATGCCTAACACTCTTTGGCTCTGGGTGTTTGGGCTTTGTCCTCGCAAGGATTTCTCTCTCTCAAAGGCTTCGAGGTGGGTTTCTCTCAAACGACAAAAGTCGTGCACTAACTCTGAGCAGCCACCAATTTATGGTGTAGGGGGTGGGCTATTTATAGCCACTAGGCAACCCGACCTGATATGTCCGAAATGACCCTAGGTCACTAAGGAACTGACACGTGTTCCAACGGCTAGATTTCAAACACACACGGCAACTTTACTTGGGCTACAAGCAAAGCTGACCCATCCAGCCCTGGATAAGATTTGCTCTCATTGTCTTCGCTCGAAGACATAGGATTTGGGTTGAGCATCACTTTAGTCATTCTGACTTTGTTCACTTGGACCCCACTTAACAGTACGGTGGTTCCTATGACTCAACAAAGAAGAAAAAGGAAACAACGAAATGACACAGTCTTCGCGCTCCATAGTCTTCACTCAATGTCTTCTCATGTCATAGTCTTCAATATGAATATCTTCACATACCACCATTGTCGTCAATGTCTTCATACATTTTAGGGTCATCTCCGTAGGTAAACCGAATCAATGAGGGACACTACCTATGTTATCCTGCAATTCTCACAAACACATTAGTCCTCAACCAAATCTGTCGTCAATACTCCAAAACCAACTAGGGGTGGCACTAGATGCACTTACAATCTCCCCCTTTTTGGTGATTGATGACAAACAGGTTGAAGTTTTCAACGGGGATAAAGTATGTGAAATTGTAAAGGATAGTGTATTATCTTCATAAGTGGCAAAGGCTCCCCCTGAAGATGTGCATATAAGTAATTTGCTTTTGGAATGCAAATGCACATGGCAGGTTGTACTTGTGGAGACCCTCTTCAACTTATGAAGATAATTCATCATGCATGAAATGGTATAACAAAGAGAATGACATGCATAATGAAAAATGGACGTCTGCAGAATGATCTAAGTGCGGAAGTTATCATCGCACATGCGGAATTTATCATCGCATCACAGAAAAGCAAATAAGTAGCGATTTAACCATCGAGTTTAAGTGTTACAACTCAAAGAACCAAATGTATCAAAAGCGAGAGTTGTAAACACTAGGCAAAATATAAAGCAACCACCCATATGAACCCGCTTGAAGACTATCAAACTCATATGCTTCTCCCCCTTTTGTCAGTAAGGACCAAACAGGTTTGAAGACATAGAGCATCTACTCGTTCTCATGAGGAGTAGGTGAAGCAGCAGGGTTGTCGTTGTTGTTTGGCGGCGCAGACGAACTTGGTGCAGTGTCGATGCGTGCAGACGTAGGGGGTGGTGAAGTAGCATCGTCTTCATCATCGATCACTTTGGCATTCACAGTTGCCGCGGAGGAAGAATAGTCAGAGTCTTCAAGGGATGGAGTTCAACGTAGGACAGCATTCCGTGGAGGAGTGGAGTCAAACTTGAATCTTTTAGTGAAGCCATCGTCTTGAAGATCTGCTTCAAAGACTCGAAAGCAGCGCCAAACTCTTCCATGATCGCCGATGTGTCTCGTGAGTGACAAAAGCATTCTTGGTGGCAAGATTTGAATGCGATTGACGCCCACCAAGAGGCTTTGCATCTGCCGCTTGAGCCGAAGTGATGCTTGTCTTGTTTACGATGCGGTGCCACAAGAAGTTCTCGGTCATTTAGGATGCGAGAGCGCTTCTTAGGCCTTTGGGCAATTGTGCTCTCGAGCTTCGGTTTGCACGGTGAGGCGAGCATTTAGTGTTCCCAGCCATTGGATAGACACGAGTTATCGCTGGACTCCTTCCATGGGTTGAGTGAAGCTTTGGTGATCAGCATTTTGAAGACAAAGAGGCTTCTTGGCAGGCTCAGGGTATATGGCTTCAACTGACATATCAACCTCTGGTAGAAAGATCAGATGATTGCGAGCAGAGGGCTGATAGTTGATAGCAGAGTGTAGCTTGATGAGGCGCATGACCCATGGAGCATAGAATTTCAGGACAAAAAGGTCAGAACCAGACGCAGCCACTTACCGGATGAAGAATTCTTGTGTATGGAAGATGATGCCATTGAGGATGTAAAAGACCAATGTCTTCATGGCTCCTTCAAGTTTTGCAGATGATGAATGCCCTTTGATAGGACATAGAGTTCGCCTGATGATGTGATATATTGTGCGAGGCAGATACTCAAGGTCATCAACAAAGAACTCCTTTGAATATTCAGCGTCAGGTGGCAGAGGCTTCATCATGCTCAACATCTGGCTCATGTTGGGCTCGATTATGGAAGATGCTCTCCAAAGGCATTGTGGTGGAGTTGACAATCGGTTCAACAGCTCTCCGGAGTGGGTAGGCTGTAAGCTCAATGACGCCAAGAGCTTTGGCTTCATGATGAACATTTCTGTCATCCACTCGAGAACCCATGTCTTTGTATCCCTCAGAGTAGCCGCGAATGTGGAGGGTAGCATAGAATTGAAGCAAAAGTTCCTCATTCCAATGTTCTTTGTCCATCAAAAAAGAGCAGACACGCATCACGAAAGCGGTCCAAGTGCTTCTTCTAAGCATGGCAGTCCAAAGAATGGCTTCATTGTCGAGGCGATATGAGGGAAAATGCGCCCTTGATCATCAGAACGCAGGAGTAATAGCTTCGCTGCTGATAGCTCCAGAAACGATCTGATGATATTCTTGGCCTTGAGTAGGGGTTCTTTACTCTGTCAAAGAAGGTGTTGTGGGCTTTGAAGCCATTTGCATTGTGGGCTCCAGAAACAGGAGCAGTGGCAACAACAGAGGCGTCAGGCTGCACAACAGATGCTTCAGGAGCAGTTGCATCATTGGCTTTTGGCACATTGGTTGGTGCAGGCTCCACATTTGCTTCAGCCATGACTACGTCGTTGGCTTCATTTGTGTTGGTGGTGGCAGCCTCAAGATTTTCAACCTCCACTTGTTGAGCTGGAGGGTCGGGCACTGGCACGTTCACTTCAGCAACAGCTTCTTCAGTAATGGGGGGAGTAGGGACACGTTCTTCTTCTTGGTTGTCATCGGCTGATGTAGCCGGATTGTCTTCAGCAGCTTTGGCTTCGATACGTAGACATTCACAATGGAGTGGCTTCGAAACACTTGACGTGCAACAGATTGGTGGTGCACTTCTCCTTCTGGAACGCTCGAAAGAGGGGCTTGAGGCCTTGGTCCTTTTTGAAGCCTGCGGAATGCTGACGACGCCTTTGGAGATGGAGTTGGCTGGGCCTCAAAGTCAGCCTCTTCTTCTTGCACAGGTGGTGTGACTTGTTTTTGTTGGGGAGTACTCGGGGAGTCTTGTTGTTGTGGGTGATCAGCCCATGATGCATCCTGAGCAATTGGCGTCAGAGGACGACCAATGCTGATGAGTTCGCTGTTCGTGAGAACAAAGCGATGATACCAAGTTGTGTTCGATCCGAGGAAGAACTACATCATCTTCAACATTGTCATTGTGACCAATGTCTTCAAAGAGCGTGGGATCAATCTGCTGAATGTCTTCACTCCATGAGCCTCTGTGGAAGCCGGCTCATGAACTATCATCCGTCGTTCTTGGTGTTCGAAGGTATGAACCATTGAGATAGGTTCAACAACTAAGGGCTCTGTGGGAGCAGCCCGATTCTTCTTGGTTTTGGCGCTTCTTCTTGGAGGAGCAACATCGAGGCTTCAGGATTTTTCCTTTTTACGCTTCAGCCTCGGCGATCCTCGCCTTCTTGATTACGAAGTGGTTTACCTGACCTTTGGCTTCGAGCCAGTCATGCTGCTTGGGAACACTATGCGAGGTTCTTCCTGCCTTGAAGGTGCAGATTGGTCAGTTGGTAGCTTCTTATTCTTTGCAGCCATTCTGGGGTCAATACCAGGACGACCAAGAGCCTTGCTTCTCAGCCTCATTGTAGGCTTGCACACACTTGTCAGCCAGACTCTTCATGCTGACGAGAGCCTTTATCTTCTTCGCGCTTCTTGAGAAAGGCTTCTTTGAGCTCGTGCAGCACGCTGAGCTCTGCCACATGCTTCTTGAACTGAGCTTTCTCATAGTCGATCTTGTGCTTCAGTTCAACGATGCGCTGAACAAGAGCTAGCTCAGAAGCAATGGCACCATTGAAGGAGACGTTGAGGCCAACGGGAAGTTGCGGATCTTCAAAGCTGAGATTTGGGGTGTCAAACCACTCATCAATGAAGTTATGGATGATTGCCACATCAAAGAGAGGCAAATCATTGAAGATCTCTGCTTCTTCCTTGCTCTTGATCAGTTGCTCAAGAGCATCATCTGCAAGATCTTCATCACTGGATAGATCAATGTGCTCTTCTCGCAGAATGGCAGCAGGAGTCAATGTCTGATCAGTATTTTTGACGATTTTATTTTTCTTCTCCGTCTTCTTGGAGATACGTGATAGATCTTCGATCGCATAATCGCCTTCGGGAGGTGCAATGGCTGATTTCGCACGTGAAGCGCTTTGGAGGAGCAGCTGATCTTGAAACCTTAGCCTTCTTTGGCTTCGCGGCTTTGGAGTAGGAGCTGGGCTTCATCGATGTCGATATCATCATCAGAATGATCCACCTTGGCACCTTGGACTGAGATGTGAGTGATGAGGCCATCAAGGTTGTAGAAAGGACCGATGACATTGGGTTCTGCATCACGTGAGCCGTCAGCACGGGGAGCAGAGGGACCAGGGTTGAAGTCTAATCCCAATGACTTCTTGTTTTCCTTGGCCGATGCCTTTGCGTGCTGGAAGTTGCGTTTGAAAAGATTATCGTCACGACACCAGAGCAATGACGATGGGTCGGCATTTTCAGGCTGAGGTCCACGGACCATACAAGGATAGAAACCCTGTGCAATAGCTTCATCTCTGTTCTTGGGTGGAAGGCCTCGAAAGAGAATATCACCCCAAGGACTTTTGAGAGCATTCTTCTCACCGTATTCCTGGGTCACAAACTTGTATTTGAACCATTGTTCAGCCCAATATCGTCGAATCCATTGGATTCGTGTCTTCGCCGATTATAATTCTCTTGAGGATCTGCCTTGTAAAGCTCGAGAGGTCATCAGCAAATCTCTTGATGTTCCCCACGACGCTGCTCCGCCACCCTTCCTCATCGATTTCTCGCAGCCATGAACTTCAAGCTGAATGGCTTCAACACGCTCAAAGGCTTCAAAAGCTTTAAACTGCTGGACAAACAGAACTGGCTTCGAGAGTTAATGTGATGTCAGTAAGAATTCTGCAAACGAATGCGCACTATGAGAACCAAGGATTCTCCCACGGACATGTACCGTGACAAAGATTAGAGATGCGAGGGAAGGGAAGAGGTCATATACATTCTCGTAAGATTTTGAAGATAAATCAGTTTGAAGACATTGACCTCATGATGCGAAGACATTCACTTATACGTTGAGAGTTGGTTCCAGATTTGTACGAATCCGTGAATAAGTACAAGTGAGGAATCAACTAGATATGAAGCTTAAGTGAATATACTAGGCAGTATGAGATGCAAACAGAATAGATCTAACATTGTATAGGCAGAAACCAATTTTGGTAAATAGGATGAATCTTTGAGGATCAAAAAGATGGTAAAAATAGAGTTGTATTTACCACATGAAGACCTGCTAGATGGGATGAGTAGGAGACCGAGCAGTTCAATCCACCGTGCCCTAACTTGGCGACGGAGGACACCTACGGCGGCAGCGGAGAGGACGATGTCCGCGGCCGGCGTGGGGACGGCGTCGGAGAAGTCGCGGCAGCTAAGCGCTTCGTCGCCGGCGTCATCGAGAGCTAGCGGCGGCGCTAAGGTTTTGACGAGGTGGAGAGGTGGAAGAAGGTTTTCTTTACCGCAGGGGACATGTATTTATAAGGAAGTGTGCGGCACAGCACAATTACTCAGGTGCCCTTGGCGGTTCACATCTGAGGGGCACGTGGCAAGCATGCAACATACTCAGAGTTGTCCCACGTTCCCACGCCCGCCAGGTTTGTCGGATGGTCGTTCCGGCTTCTCCGGATTTCAAACAATAAGGATGAATCATTTAAAACAGACTTAATGTTTGTCTCTGTGTCTTCTGCTAACAAGGACGCATAGAAGACATTCAACAGTTTCAATAGAATGCATATGATTTGGACAGATAGAGTTTGAGATAGAGAGCATAGAGAGATTAGGCCCGATCACGTTCACTTAGTTCAAAAGATTCAACTAGGAAGACATAGCTATAAGTGAATGTTGTAGAGGACAGATGTAACGCCCAAGATGCGACCCTATCCTAAAGGAACTCGAAGGTCCCACCAAGGATAGAAGCGCATCTTGAAGACGCTTTTGCAAGGTGGATATCATTACATCAACATTACATAATAGTGGGGATACATACATAAGGCATACAATGCCACACGAATACAACATCACATCATATACAAGATCAACATCCGACTACGGATGAGACATAAACAGAAACTCAAACAATATCCACCTGCTAGCCCAAAGCTGCCGACCGAACCTATCCCTGAACGAAGAAGCGTAAGAAGAACTCCAAAACAAGTAACATCGCTCTCGCCATGATCATCGCAAACCTGCACCTGCAATCGGTGGTGTAGAAAATCTGTGAGCCACGAGGACAAAGAATCCCATTACCATGGGTATCAAGACTAGCAAAGCTTAATAGGAAAGGAAGGGATAAAGTGGTGAGGTTGCAGCAGCGGCTACATATATGGTGGCTAACGAACGCAAATAAGAGCGAGAAGAGAGCAAGCGGAACGGTCGTCAACTAGTAATGATCAAGAAGTGATCCTGAACCCCTACTTACGCCGACATAACCCGAAATCGTGTTCTCCTCTCGATCAACCCCAAAAGAGACACTCACGGTTACGCATTACGGTTGGTGTATTTTAGAAGAGTTTACTTCAAGTTTACTACAACCGGATATTAACAAATTTCCCATCTGCCACATAACCGCGAGCACGGCTCTCGAAAGTTTATACCTGCAGGGTGTCCTAACTTAGCCCATGATAAGCTCTCACGATCAACGAAGGATATTCCTTCTCCCGGAAGGCCCGATCAGTCTCGAATCCGGCTACAAGACATTTCGACAAGAATAAAACTAGACCAGCAAAGCCGCCCGATGCGCCGACAATCCCGATAGGAGCTGCACATATCTCGCTCTCGGCAACACCGATGAGACATCCTACGAGTAAAACCAGACCTCGAAGTTGCCACGAGGGGCCCATGATCTATTTCTGCTTCGGGCCAACACTTAGACAAGCATTGGCCCGGGGGGCTAAAATAAAGATGACCCTTAGGATGCGCGACTCCCAAGGGAAAAGGTAATAGGTCGTGCAAATGGTAAAACCAAAGTTGGGCCTTGCCGGAAAAGTCTTATTCAAAGCGAACTGTCAAGGGGTCCTATAAATCACCCGACCGCGTTAGGGACGCAAAATCCGGGAACATAATACCGATATGACGGAAACTAGGGCGGCAAGAGTGGAACAAAACACCGGGCATAAGGCCGAGCCTTCCACCCTTTACCAAGTATATAGATGCATTAATTAAATAAGATATATTGTGATATCCCAACAAGTAAACATGTTCCAACAAGGAACAACATCTCCATGTTCCAACAAGGAACAAACTTCATCTTCACCGCAACTAACAACGCTATAAGAGGGGCTGAGCAAAGCGGTAACATAGCCAAACAACGGTTTGCATAGGAAAGGTGTCAAAGGTTAGAGGCTGACATGGCAATTTGGGATGGCTTGATAAACAGTGATAGGTAGCGCAGCATAGCGATAGAACGAAGCAACTAGCATAGCAATGATAGTAGTGAGATCCAGGTAGCGGTCATCTTGCCTGAAATCCCGCAAGGAAGAAGAACGAGTCCATGAAGAAGACGACGGAAGTAGTCGAACGAATCCTCACAATCGCAACATTACGGAACCGAGAAGCAACACCGAAAGAAACAAACAACATGATAAATGCACAAGCATAAACATGGCATGATGCACAATCAAGTATGATGCATGTCCGGTTTAATGAGGCATGGCATGGCAAAGTGCAACAAACAATACTACTAATTAAGTGGAGCTCAATATGCAACGAGTTGCATATTGACAAAACACCACATGCAATTATTTAGTTTGATCTCGTTTAAGCTACCAAACAATATTAAATGTTGTTAAACATAGCAAGAGGTGAAGCATAAGTAAACTATCTATCTAGGCAAGTTTAAATGAGGCCGGAATAACAAACAACAATTCCGGAAAATCCTCATGTGCAAGTTTTGTTTTGGTACTGTTCTGCCCTAAATCATATATTAATATTGTTAAACAGGAAAATAAACTGCACCATGTTAAACTAGGCATTTTTCCACCCCATTTACATATAAAGTTTATTAAAATTGGAGCTACGGTTATTTAGTTATGAAATAAATCATTTTAACATGGCATTTATGCAAATTAAAGCAAACAGCAAGTTAAACATTTCAAACATGGATGAAAGTGGCCAAATATGAAACTAGATGAAATTCTAAGCATTTTACATATTTAAGCCATTTTAATATGATGCACCGTTCATGAGTTATTAAATGCATGATCACTAGGGTTTTTCTCAAAAGCGCAAATCACGAATAATAGACAAATTCGCTCAGAGCGTAAAAAAAACATGGCAGGTCGAATCTGGTGCAAGTTGGGCCAACAGAGAGGAGGGGCTGGGCAGCTGCTCACATTGGGCCGGCTGCGGGATGCGATCCACGGGGGGGAGGGGGGGCGCTAGAGGCGGACGATGTGGCCCATCCGGGTGGCCACGCACAGGCGAACGAGCGGGCGAGCGAGCTCCTCTGCTCGTCAGGAAGCAGAGCTGCGGCGGCTCAAGCAGGTGAAGCAGGGTGCAGGGGGCGCGGCGCGGCGACGAGGGCCTGCCGGATCTAGCGAAACGGCGGAGGCAGGGCTTGCCGGCGGCGGGATCCGGGCGAAGAGGGCCTTGGCGAGACGCGGGTGACACGGCAGCGCGTGGGTGGTGGTGGAAGACGGGACGTCTCGGGCAGGAGGCGAGGACCGGCCTCGACGGACCGGTGGCGGAGGCCACCGGATCTGGACGAAGATTGGAGCTCCGGGACGCTGTGGTGGTCCTGTCCAACAGAGAAGACAGGGAGAGCGGGGAAGGTTTGAGAGAGAGAGAGGGGAAGGAGGGGGAGGACGAAGGAGAGGGCGCGACGGGGCCTGCCTGGGGTTGCCGGCGATGACGAGGCCGTCCGTCGGAGGCGCGAAGGCGACGCCGAGGTTGCAAGGGCGGCAAGGCAGGCCCTAGCTTGAGGCGCCCATGGCTGCAAAAGGGCGCAGGAGGAGTTCAGGTCGGAGGCGGCCATGGCGTTTCTTCTGCTGCGGACCATGAAAGGGCAAGAGAGGTCAGGAGGGAGAGGGCACGGGGAAGGAGAAGAAAGAGGGCAGGGTGCAGGGACGGCCTGGTGGTGCTTGCTCCGACGAGCTCCGTCGTGGAGGCGGCGGGGTCCAGCAGGTCAGGCGAGGCGAGGCGCTTGGCTCAAGCCAACTGCTGTGCTGCGGGCTCGAGGAGAAAGCAGAGGAGGAGCTCCTCTCTAGTGGGCTGGATCGAGGCAAGGAGGAGGATTTGGTGGTGGCTAGTGGAGAACGAGAGAGGAATTTTTTTGGATCTGGGAGGAGGCTGCTGGTTGGTCCGGGGGGGATCCCGAGGAAACCAGGTGGAGTGGCGGCACGGTGGGATCGATGGGACAAGACCCCTAGGATCTAGGGTTGGACCTTATATTTATAACAGATGAAAACAGTTTAGGGCGGTTAGGTCCCTCCGATCGTAATCGGACGGTCGTGAATAAAATAGCTAGGGAGTCCAAAAGAGAAACCGATGATGATTTAGAGATGTTTGGTGATGATCCGGACCCATCGGTCGTGACCGTGCGGTTCGGGTTCGGGGAAGTTTCGGGCGAGCAAGCGAGGGGTTCGAGCATTGAGCAAAGAGATTAAGCGGCCAGACAAGAGGGACTCGAAAAACCCGGTTGGTCTCGGAACGGTCAAAGAAGGCAAGGGGAACGCGACAACTACGAACGGGTGCAAGCTTTAAAAACAAAGACAACAACGAGTGCCGATGCAATGCAAATGATGCGATGAGATGAGATGCATGACATGAACAAAATGCAAAACAAAAGACAAAACCCAACCACGGAGGAAATAATATATCGCATCTCCGGAAAAGGCAAGAGTTGAGTTACTGAATATGGAAAGTTGTATCCGGGGCGTTACAACACTCCACCACTACGAGAGGATCTCGTCCCGAGATTTAGGATGGCACCAGAGGGAAAAGAAAGAGGAAGATAAGAGGTAAAACTAAGTTGCTTCTTCGACCAATGAGTGAAACCAAAGAACCTTGAGAGGTTGAACAAATGAAAGAGAGAAAACAACGAAGATAAGCAAAGTTGAAAACACTCTGTTAGAAAATAGGAACAAGGGATACGACAAGAACCAAGAGTTTTAGTGATAAGATAGATATTGAAACCACTCCGGTTAAAACTAGATAGAGAAGGAAGAATTCGGGCAGCACTCCGGTTGAACATGGAAGGAATAGAACATGAACTTGACAAGATGAGAGGATACTTGAAGAGATGACACAACACTCCGGTTAAATGGATAAGTAAGAAAATAACATGATCTTAACAAAACGAGGTGATGGGTGAAGAGAGCAACATCGCAATGCCTCCGGAAGAAAGAAAGAATGGAATGACATGAACGGAGAGAAACAAGATCTTGAGAGAGCACGCTTACAACAAATGCTAGAACGGAGTTGTTGGATTATCAACAACGAAAGGATAAGCTTGATGTGGGCTTATGAAAGACAACTCAAAATTATGAGGTGACAAACGGCCACTAAAGGAAGCCATCGGTTTGATTGAGAGCACCAAAGAGATGAAAAACTTCTTCACCGAGATGAGAAGGAGAAAATTGGATCATTGATAAGCACCACAAATAGCTACATTCCTTAGGGAAGGCTGTAGGTGAAATATAACCCATGATAACTCCAATGAAGAGATTGATGGATTTAAATACCTCATTCTTGACAACATGTGAATCATGAAGCACGAGGAGAAATTGCCAAGGATGACATAACACCATCTCAAAAGATAAGGTAGAAAGAATTGCACTTCGAAATGCAAAAGAAGAATACTTGAGCTCCTCAAAACAAAACATGTGTTGAGCACCATGTTTAATTTTGAGTATAGCTTATGGATCATAACTTCGAGAAAATTTTGAAGAACAATTGAAGAATGAAAAGAATCCTTGACAAACCATCATGTAGAGCCTCCAAGAAGCAAAAGGATGAAAGAATAGGATCCAAGCCTAGAAATGATTTAGAAGGAGCTCATGATGAGATAATGCCGAAAACTTGGAACTCCAGAAAAGAAAGGTGAATCAACTCGAACCGAGAATTACTTCATCATGAACAATCTCCGGAAGAAAAGAATTGAATCACCTCGAGGAAATAAGAATAAGATTTATTGTATGCTTATCCTTCCTCAAATTAAATTGATGACAAGCAATGGATTTGGCATACTACTTATTCCCATGGAAAGGATTAAGAGAGATATAGCGCAACCTTGAGAAGGTATTGATGGAACCACCGGTGGAATTGAAAAGAACGAATCAATTAAAGTTATAATCAAGGAAAAAGAATCTTGAACGAACCACCGTAAGAAATGACAATGAACGAAGAAAAGAGAAAGAATCGCCGGGAAGAATTAGGAAAGCACGAAGATACTTGAGGGAATTAAAAAGCAAGAGAACGAAGAGATCGCGAACTGATTGAAGAATACTTGAACGAAGCACCGGAATCATATTAAGGCGAACGAAAGGGCACGGATATAGAATAATTGAGAGAACAAAGCTGAAAACTTGGAACGAAGAAATCTTCCAAAAAGATGGCCTCCGGATGATTGAGACGGAAAGTAACTCCTGAAATACTCCGGATGGATGAAAAGAATATCTGACAAACGGAATAATTGGAGACTGATAACATGAAGCTAGAACCGCGAATCTTCGAGAGAACGAGCAGAATTTAGGGGAAAACTCTTCTTCGGTCTTCAAATGACGACGGGAAACACCACCAAAATTACTGAGATACTCCGGGATAATGAAAAGTGAAGGGGGTTGAGCCAACAATGAAAAGAATTTGAAAGAGATCTTGGAGAAGGAATGTGACTGATGAAAATTCATTCTTACATCAAACTTGGAAAAGAATTTGGGATAGCTCCGGAATAATTAGAAGAGTCAGGTAAGATCCTGGGAAAAGACCTGTGGGTTAGGGCCCACTCGAAAGAAACATCGTTGAAGGATTGCTTGAAATAAAGATTGCACCAGTAGAATTAAATGGCTTGAATGAGATAACAACCTCAAAATAACTTGAACGGATCTGGAATGAAAAGATGAGCCTTCTGAGATATCTTCAACACTCCAGAACAAATGAATAGCGAGAAGTGAATGATTAAGAGGTGCATCGGCAAGAGAAATCATTAGAAACGAGGAAAGGAATATGATGAATATCGAAAGCTTGAGTTGGATCCACCGGAGAATAAACAACAATGAAGGATGATGAACTTGAAACTTTTGAGCAACTTCATGGGAAATCACCGAATAAGAACATTGAAAGAAAAGAATGAAGAGACTTCACATGAATAAATGGATACTTGATTAAAAAAATCTGAGTCCTTGAAGAAAAAGGGTGGGAGGGCGGGAAAACAAAGACAACTTGGGACGGATGGGACAAACACCATTGAGAAAACTTGGAATTGATCTCGCAAATTTGAAATGATCGGATCCACTTGAAGAGAAGCACGCCGGTTGGGAAAAGAATTAACATGACGACCTCGATGATCAAGAAGGATTAGTATTCACATAGCAATATGAGAACACCGTTTAGGAAAGGTATGGATTCAACATTTGACTTCGAAGCAACTCGAATACCACAAATAAAACAAAACAAAGGATTTGTCTTGCAGAATAAGCCGGAATAAATACATATGATAGAGATTTACCCAATCTCATATCACGCATCTGTCGGAAAGATATTCTAGGAGCTACTTGAATTCCCACCTATAAACTCCCGAAACTTTCTGGTTATGCAATCAGGTGTTGGGGATACAGGGGAAACAAAATATATCACCCAAACTAACAATACCTAGATCCAGCTGTATCCATCCGTCAACACATAGCCAAGAAAACTCCGAAAATCATGTACCTCGACCTTCGAAAAGCATCCGTTATACAAGCTATGGCAATACTCCCGAACTCCCCAGTACTGGGTGGCGTCGAGGTTATCTCACCAACAACTGCATAAAAGAGATTTTCGATGTCGGCAAAACTCGGGTATTCGAATCGCAACGATAAAATTGTGACGACAACACCTCGGAGCTCAACTCCCCGGGACACTGCCACAACCCCTAAATGTCAGGAGGCACCAAGAACAATGCTCTCGTCACAAAACCATCGGAACGATTCCAAGATACCCGCGTGATCCTAAAAAAAAATTTAGTGAAATTTAAGGAGAGGAGAGTCAAAACTTCTACGGCAGGAGACCTCACCAGAGCGACGAAGGGACTGGGGAGTAAAAAGAATCCTACTCTCTGATATATATAATCCTAAGACTCAAAACATTTTTGTTCTAGACTCAACAACGCCAGCAAACAATCAAGGGGGCTCCTATGGTCGGTTGAGCCTCTGATACCAACTTGTAACGCCCAAGATGCGACCCTATCCTAAAGGAACTCGAAGGTCCCACCAAGGATAGAAGCGCATCTTGAAGACGCTTTTGCAAGGTGGATATCATTACATCAACATTACATAATAGTGGGGATACATACATAAGGCATACAATGCCACACGAATACAACATCACATCATATACAAGATCAACATCCGACTACGGATGAGACATAAAAGTAAACTCAAACAATATCCACCTGTTAGCCCAGTGCTGCCGACCGAACCTATCCCCGAACGAAGAAGCGTAAGAAGAACTCCAAAACAAGTAACATCGCTCTCGCGTCGTGATCATCGCAAACCTGTACACGCAATCGGTGGTGTAGAAAATCTGTGAGCCACGAGGACTCAAAGAATCCCATTACCATGGGTATCAAGACTAGCAAAGCTTAATGGGAAAGGAAGGGATAAAGTGGTGAGGTTGCAGAGGCGGCTAAGCATATATGGTGGCTAACCAACGCAAATAAGAGCGAGAAGAGAGCAAGCAGAACGGTCGTCAACTAGTAATGATCAAGAAGTGATCCTGAACCCCTACTTACGTCAGACATAACCCAGAAATCGTGTTCTCCTCTCGATCAACCCCAAAAGAGACACTCACTGTTCGCTACGGTTGGTGTATTTTAGAAGAGTTTACTTCAAGTTTACTACAACCGGATATTAACAAATTTCCCATCTGCCACATAACCGCTGCACGGCTCTCGAAAGTTTATACCTGCAGGGTGTCCCAACTTAGCCCATGATAAGCTCTCACGATCAACGAAGGATATTCCTTCTCCCGGAAGACCGATCAGTCTCGGAATCCGGCTACAAGACATTTCGACAGAATAAAACTAGACCAGCAAAGCCACCCGATGCGCCGACAATCCCGATAGGAGCTGCACATATCTCGTTTTCAGGGCAACACCGGATGAGACATCCTACGAGTAAAACCAGACCTCGAGTTGCCATGAGGGGGCCCCGCAGTCTACTCAGTTCGGGCCAACACTTAGATAAGCATTGGCCCGGGGCTAAAATAAAGATGACCCTTGGGATCTGCGACTCCCAAGGAAAAAGGTAATAGGTCGAGCAAATGGTAAAACCAAAGTTGGGCCTTCTTTGAAAAGTCTTATTCAAAGCGAATCGTCAAGGGGGTCCCATAAATCACCCGACCGCGTTAGGGACGCAAAATCCGGGAACATAATACCGATATGACGGAAACTAGGCGGCAAGAGTGGAACAAAACACTGCATAAGGCCGAGCCTTCCACCCTTTACCAAGTATATAGATGCATTAATTAAATAAGATATATTGTGATATCCCAACAAGTAAACATGTTCCAACAAGGAACAACATCTCCATGTTCCAACAAGGAACAAACTTCATCTTCACCTGCAACTAACAACGCTATAAGAGGGGCTGAGCAAAGCGGTAACATAGCCAAACAACGGTTTGCATAGGAAAGGTGTCAAAGGTTAGAGGCTGACATGGCAATTTGGGATGGCTTGATAAACAGGTGATAGGTAGCGCAGCATAGCGATAGAACGAAGCAACTAGCATAGCAATGATAGTAGTGAGATCCAGGGTAGCGGTCATCTTGCCTGAAATCCCGCAAGGAAGAAGAACGAGTCCATGAAGAAGACGCACAGAAGTAGTCGAACGAATCCTCACAATCACAACATTACCGGAACCGAGAAGCAACACCGGAAAGAAACAAACAACATGATAAATGCACAAGCATAAACATGGCATGATGCACAATCAAGTATGATGCATGTCCGGTTTAATGACGCATGGCATGGCAAAGTGCAACAAACAATACTACCAATTAAGTGGAGCTCAATATGCAACGAGTTGCATATTGACAAAACACCACATGCAATTATTTAGTTTGATCTCGTTTAAGCTACCAAACAATATTAAATGTTGTTAAACATAGCAAGAGGTGAAGCATAAGTAAACTATCTATCTAGGCAAGTTTAAATGAGGCCGGAATAACAAACAACAATTCCGGAAAATCCTCATGTGCAAGTTTTGTTTTGGTACTGTTCTGCCCTAAATCATATATTAATATTGTTAAACAGGAAAATAAACTGCACCATGTTAAACTAGGCATTTTCCACCCCATTTACATATAAAGTTTATTAAAAGTGGAGCTACGGTTATTTAGTTATGAAATAAATCATTTTAACATGGCATTTATGCAAATTAAAGCAAACAGCAAGTTAAACATTTCAAACATGGATGAAAGTGGCCAAATATGAAACTAGATGAAATTCTAAGCATTTTACATATTTAAACCATTTTAATATGATGCACGGTTCATGAGTTATTAAATGCATGATCACTAGGGTTTTTCTGCAAAACTGCAAATCCTGGAATAATAGACAAATTCGTTCAGAGCAGAAAAAAAACATGGCAGGCCGAATCTAGTGCATGTTGGGCTAACAGAGAGGAGGGGCTGGGCGGCTGCTCACATTGGGCCGTCTGCGGGATGCGATCCACGGGGGCTAGAGGCGGACGATGTGGCCCATCCGGTGGCCACGCGCAAAGCGAATGAGCGGGCGAGCTCCTCTGCTTTCTGTCGAAGCGAGCTGCGGCGGCTCAAGCAGTGAAGCGAGGTGGTGCGGGCGCGCGGCGACGAGGGCCTGCCGGATCTGGCGAGACGGCGGAGGCAGGGCTTGCCTGCGGCGGGATCCGGGCGAAGAGGGCCTTGGCGAGACGCGGTGACATGGCAGCGCGTGGGTGGTGGTGGAGGACGGGACGTCTCGGGCAGGAAGCGAGGACCGGCCTCGACGGATTGGTGGCGGAGGCCACCGGATCTGGACGAAGATTGGAGCTCCGGGACGCTGTGATGGTCCTGTCCAACAGAGAAGACAGGGAGAGCGGGGAAGGTTAGAGAGAGAGAGAGGGGAAGGAGGGGAAGGATGAAGGAGAGGGCGCGACGGGGCCTGCCTGGGGTTGCCGGCGATGACGAGGCCGTCCGTCGGAGGCGCGAAGGCGACGCCGAGGTTGCAAGGGCGGCAAGGCAGGCCCTAGCTTGAGGTGTCCATGGCTGCAGGTGCGGGCGCAGGAGGAGTTCAGGTCGGAGGCGGCCATGGCGTTTCTTCTGCTGCGGACCATGAAAGGGCAAGAGAGGTCAGGAGGGAGAGGGCACGGGGAAGGAGAAGAAAGAGGGAAGGGTGCAGGGACGGCCTGGTGGTGCTTGCTCACGAGCCTGGCTCCGTCGTGGAGGCGGCGGGGTCCAGCAGGTCGCGAGGCGAGGCGCTTCTCGCTATTCTTGCCTTCTGCGGGCTCGAGGAGAAAGCAGAGGAGGAGCTCCTCTCTTCTGGGCTGGATCGAGGCAAGGAGGAGGATTTGGTGGTGGCTGGTGGAGAACGAGAGAGGAATTTTTTTGGATCAGGGAGGAGGCTGCTGGTTGGTCCGGGAGGGATCCCGAGGAAACCAGGTGGAGTGGCGGCGCGGTGGGATCAATGGGACAAGACCCCTAGGATCTAGGGTTGGACCTTATATTAACAGATGAAAACAGTTTAGGGCGGTTAGGTCCCTCCGATCGTAATCGGACGGTCGCGAATAAAATAGCTAGGGAGTCCAAAATAGAAACCGATGATGATTTAGAGATGTTTGGTGATGATCCGGACCCATCGGTCGTGACCGTGCGGTTCGGGTTCGGGGAAGTTTCGGGCGAGCAAGCGAGGGGTTCGAGCATTGAGCAAAGAGATTAAGCGGCCAGACAAGAGGGACTCGAAAAACCCGGTTGGTCTCGGAACGGTCAAAGAAGGCAAGGGGAACGCGACAACTACGAACGGGTGCAAGCTTTAAAAACAAAGACAGCAACGAGTGCCGATGCAATGCAAATGATGTGATGAGATGAGATGCATGACATGAACAAAATGCAAAACAAAATACAAAACCCAACCACGGAGGAAATAATATATCGCATCTCCGGAAAAGGCAAGAGTTGGAGTTACAAATATGGAAAGTTGTATCCGGGCGTTACAACAGAACACTACTATATATATATATATATATATATATATATATATATATATATATATATATATATATATATATATATATATATATATATATATATATATATATATATAGAAAGCAATCAAATCATAGTGAACAAAATCATGAAGATAAGTTGAAACTTGAAGACAAACCAAATGCGAAGACATAGCAAAAATAACGCCATGAGAGAAACACTTCAAACAGAGAAATTTGGTGGTGGCGTTACCCACCAGATAGGAAGTATTAGACCTGACACGGCGCACAATTATCGTGGCGCTCAAGTCAAATTCCACGTTAATGTATTCACACTCAGAATGTAAGTCTTCATTGATTGAAGATATACTTTACTTCGTGTGTTGCACATCTAAGTCATCAACATGCATAAGTGTTAGGATGTGTGCCTGATCACATGACATTTGAGGATTCCAAGATATTTAGCTCACACCGTAACTTGCAAAACCTTTTCTCATCCAAGGGCTTTGTGAAGATATCTGCCAGTTGTTCTTCAGTGTTAACGTGAATGATGTCAATATCTTTCTTCATGACATGATCTCTGAGAAAGTGATGACGAATTTCAATGTGCTTTGTCTTCGAGTGCTGGACTATATTGTTGGCAATCTTGATGGCGCTTTCATTGTCGCAGAAGAGAGGTACTTGTTTCAGATTGATGCCATAGTCCTTGAGAGTTTGCTTCATCCATAGAAGCCGAGCGCAGAAGATCCAAAGAACAATGTATTCAGATTCAGCAGCTTGAGAGTGATACAGTTACGCTTCTTTGAAGACCAACGCACAAGCGATCGTGCGAAAGTGACATGTGCCCGATGTAGACTTGCGATCCACCTTGTCACCAGCATAATCAGCATCCGAGAATCCAACCAGATCAAATTCGAGCCCTTTGGATACCATAACCCGAGTGTTGGGGTGTGAGCCAAATATCGAAGAATTCGCTTCACGCCTAAGTGATGCGATTCCTTTGGTGTCGCTTGGAATCGAGCACACATGCAAACACTAAGCATAATATCTGGCCTAGATGCACATAGGTAAAGTAAGGAACCAATCATGGAGCGGTATACCTTTTGATCAAATTCTTTACCATTGTCGTCGGGACCCGATGGTGTTTGGTCGGCATTGGCGTCGTGTAACCTTTGCAATCTTGCATTCCAAACTTCTTGAGACAATCTTTGAGGTATTTTCCTTGAGATATGAAGATGCCATTCCTTTGTCGATTTAATTTGAAGACCAAGGAAGACCTTCACTCACCCATCATGGACATCGATATTGCTCTTGCATCATGTATCCAAACTCATCACTATACTTCGGTTGGTGCAGCCAAGATAATGTCATCCACATATATTTGGCACACAAACAGTTCACCGTCATATGTCTTCGTGAAGAGTGTGGGATCGAGGATCCAGGTTTGAAGCCTTTGCTCTTCGTGAAGTCTTTGATCGTATCATACCAAGCGAGGAGCTTGTTTGAGGCCATCTGATGCTTTGTTTAGCTTGTACACCATATCTGGATGTTTTGGATCTTCAAAGCCGGTGGTTGAGCGACGATACTTCTTCTTCAATCTTGCCGTTGAGAAATGCACTCTTCACATCCATTTGATATAGCAAGATGTTGTGGTGGTTAGCATAGGCTAGCAGTATGCGAATAGCTTCAAGCCTAGCCACAGGAGCAAATGTTTCATCGAAGTCAATTCCTTCAACTTGAGTATATCCTTGAGCCACAAGACGTGCTTTGTTTCTGACGACTTGACCATGCTCATCTTGCTTGTTTCGATATATCCATTTTGTGCCAATAATGTTATGATTGCGAGGGTCCGGACGCTTGACAAGTTCCCAAACATTGTTCAGCTTGAACTGTTGAAGTTCTTCTTGCATAGCTTGTATCCATTCAGGTTCCATAAAGGCTTCAGCTACTTTCTTGGGTTCAGATATTGACACAAAAGAAAAATGCCCACAGAAATTTGCTAACTGTGTTGCTCTTGAGCGAGTAAGTGGACCAGGTGCATTGATGCTATCAATTATCTTCTCAATTTGTACTTCATTTGCAACTCGAGGATGAATCGGGCGAAGACCTTGCTCATGCCGATCATTGTCATCATTGGGAGGATTGTCTTGATCGAGCATTGTCTTCATGTTGGTTAGGTGCGAAATGATAAGTTCCTCTTCACGCTACGCTTGAAGGCATGATTTCACGGTTCCGTCGCCTTGATAGATTCGCGGCGGAGCTTCGTCTAGTGTACTTGGCAGGAGCTCTCTTTGTGAACCATTGGTTTCATCAAATCGCACGTCCACAGCTTTGACGATTTTGTAGAGATAGAGGTTGAAGACTCTATAAGAGTGTGAGTCCTTTCCGTGTATCGAGCATGAAGCCTTCGTGAGCTTTAGGTGCAAATTTTGACTTATGATGGGGATCCTTGATCCAGCACCTAGCTCCAAATACTCAAGTAGGCGACATTTGGCTTCTTGCCAAGAAGGAGCTCATAGGATGTTTTGTTCGAAGCTTATGGATGTAAACACGGTTGATGACGTGACATGTTGTATCAATAGCTTCAGGCCAGAACTTCCTTGGTGTCTTGTACTCGTCGAGCATTGTTCGAGCCATCTCAATGAGGGTTCTGTTCTTGCGCTCTATGATGCCATTTTGCTGAGGTGTGTATGGAGCAGAAAACTCATGAGTGATTCCCATTGTATCCAGATAAAGATCAAGTCCGGTGTTCTTGAACTCAGTGCCGTTGTCACTTATGATATGCTTGATCTTGGCGCCATAATTGTTCATGGCTCGATTGGCGAAGCGTGTGAAGACATCTTGCACTTCAGTTTTGTAGAGAATTATGTGCACCCATGTATATCTTGAGTAGTCATCAACAATGACGAAGCCATAGAGACAAGCAGTTGTTGTGAGGGTAGAGTAGTGCGTAGGGCCAAATAAGTCCATGTGTAACAGCTCGAAGGGTTGAGATGTCGTCATGATTGTCTTCGACGGGTGCTTTGCCCTAGTCATCTTTCCAGCTTCGCAGGCACCACACAAATGATCCTTCTTGAACTTGACACCCTTGATGCCTATGACATGCTTCTTCTTGGCGAGTGTGTGTAAGTTCCTCATGCCAGCATGCCCCAGCCTCCGATGCCAGAGCCAGCATTCTGAAGCTTTTGCAAGAAGACATACAGCAAGCTGTGGACCTGCTGAGAAATCTACCATGTATTGATCATCTTTCCGATACCCTTCAAAGACTAGAGACTTATCAGATTCCATTAGTACAAGGCAACGATATTTTCCGAATAGCACAATCATGTTCAAGTCACAAAGCATCGAGACAGACATTAAGTTGAAACCAAGGGATTCAACAAGCATCACTTTATCCATGTGTTGATCCTTTGAGATTGCAACTCTACCTAGACCCAATACCTTGATTTTACCAGTGTCAGCAAATGTGATGTGACTCTTGTCTGATGGACGTAAGGTTGAGTCCATGAGAAGACTTCGATCACCGGTCATATGATTAGTGCATCCGCTGTCCATAATCCATTCTGAAGCATGAGGTGTCATATCCTACATTACAGTTAGGGGGATAGGCTTCACCAAGAGTATTGTGAAGCATAAACATTTGACGGGCAAGAGGATTATTGAAGCTCAGATCAAGATTAGGACTGATAGGATGAATGACAAACAATTCAGGAACAAAATACATAGTGAGACCATTTGGGCATTTGATCTTGCGCCCTACAAGATGTTTTAGGTCCCCAGCAATAGCATCAGACGCCTTTGATTTTCGGCTGGAGACCCTTTCCTGCAAAAGAAAGTTAATTCTTCTTAACCACCCACATCTTCAGGGGTGGTTTAGAAGCAATGAGTCTAAGTGCAGCATCTGAGAACTTCGGCTTTGAAGCCCTAGCAAATAGCCTTGCAGGAGATGAATGATAATCATATGAATAAGCAGAAAAGTTCTTTGTTCTATGAACATAGCGGTTTGAAGACACACGCTCATATTCATAAGTTTGAGTACGGTTTCCCTGCAAAACATTGGCGTTAGGGTGACTCAGGTGAGTCCTCTGTCTGTATGAAGCCTTTGGACCATATGACGCCTTAGGTGCTGGGTTTGTCTTCTTCCTGTGGTGTCATGATCACATTCATCGGAAGATTCTCAAGACAGCTTTTGGGAACCCAGATCTTCTTCATAGGTGGTCCATTCCTGCAGTTAGCACCAATATACCTGGCAAACACTTCACCATTCTGATTTTTGAACAGCTTATAGTTTGCATCAAAGGATTCATCAATGATAATAGGATTAGCACAGTAAAGCCAGATAAGGTGGATGGATCCATGAAGGTCCCTTTGCAGAACCCATGTGGTTTTGGGATCTTGCTTAGGCTTCGATGGAACCATCAACATTCATTTTCCTCTCGAACCCAACACCCTCTTTCCTAGGGTTTCGGTTCGAGAATCTGCTTTTGAGGACATCGCAAAGTGTCGATGTCCTTTCGACTTTTATACATCCTGTTTCAAGCAATGTCTTCAAGCTAGCATTTTCATCAGCAATAGTAGTGGTATCCTCCGCAGAGGGTTAGTTACCACATCAGTAGTTGAAGACAATGCAACAGTGAGCAACGAAGGGAACATTCAAAGAACAGAGGTAGTGATATCACGCTCAAGGCATTTTAGACATGGTGGTTCAAATCCATCCTGAGAGGAACTGATCTGTTGAGCGCGAAGTGACTCATTCTCTTTTTGAAGATCTTCATGAGCCGCTCTCAATTTCTCAAGCTCTTGCTTCCTTTGAAGATAATCATAGGAGAGCTTTTCATGAGTGGTTGAGAGCATTTCATGACGACTTTCAAGTTCTTGGTACTTAGCATGTAGATTTTTTATGTCTTCAACTAAGGACTGTGAACGTGTCATTTCCGCGTCCAATAGGTCGTCGCTTTTGTCTAACATTTTTTGAGTATGTTCCATAGCTTTTTGTTGTTCAGTTGCAATTTTAGCAAGTGTTTTGTAGCTGGGCTTGGATTCACAATCAGAGTCATCTTCACTTGATGTTTGAAAGTAAGCATCACGTGATTTTACCTTGGCACCACGTGCCATGAAGCAGTAGGTGGGAGCAGGGTCGTCTTTGTCATCAGCTTCAGCGTTGGTGTGGAAGTCATTGTCTTCAGTGTTGAAGATGGACTTGGCAACATAGGCTGTGGCTAGAGCCGGACTTGCAACGCCAGGTCGACTCCTCTTGGACTCCACCTCCGCCTCCTCGAAGCGGACTCCTCCTCTGAATCCATTTCCTTGCCAACAAAAGCACGAGCCTTGCCAGATGAGCTCTTCTTATGAGATGAAGACTTTGATGAGGACTTGGAAGAAGACTTTGAAGATTTCTTCTTCTTCTTGTCATCAGAATCAGATTCCTTGCTCTTATTCTTCTTCTTCTCATTGTACCACTGCGGACACTCAGAGATATAGTGTCGAGTTTTCTTGCACTTGTCACATGTTCTCTTCTTGTAGTCATGAGTGGAAGCTTCATCATTTCTTGAGCTGGATCATGAAGACTTTCTGAAGCCTTTCTTCCTAGTGAACTTCTAGAACTTCTTCACAAGCATAGCAAGTTCCTTTCCAATGTCTTCAGGATCATCGGAATCATATTCCTTGCTCTTCTTCTTCTTCTTCTCATTGTCCCACTGTGGACACCCAGAGATATAGTGTCCACTTGTGACATGTTCTCTTCTTGTAGTCATGAGTGGAAGCTTCATCATTTCTTGAGCTAGATCGTGAAGACTTTCTGAAGCCCTTCTTCTTAGTGAACTTCTGGAACTTCTTCACAAGCATAGCAAGTTCCTTTCCAATGTCTTGTGGATCATCGAGCTGCAATGATTCTTCTTCGATGAGGAAACAATTTTTGCCTTCAAAGCGAGTTCGCCATAGTTGGGACCATAGATATCTCTTTTCTCGTAAAGTGGAACTCATGTGTGTTGAGCCTCTCAAGTATATCGATGGATCGAGTGTCTTGAAGTCGTATTCTTGTATCATGAGGGCAAGGGTGTCAAAGGAGCTGTCAAGTGATCTCGAGAGTGTCTTGACGATTTCATGCTTGGTAATCTCAGTGGCGCCGAGGGCACGAAGCTCATTTGTGATGTCGGTGAGGCGATCAAACGTGAGATGGACATTTTCATTGTCGTTTCTCTTGAAGCGGTTGAAGAGGTTGCGAAGAACACTGATCCTTTGATCTCTCGGGTTGGGGCGCCGTTGACCTTGGATAGCCAGTCCCGCACTAGCTTCGACGTTTCGAGAGCACTCACACGGCCATCTTGTCCTTTGGTCGATGACCACAGATAATGTTCTTGGCGAGAGAGTCCATTTGAATGAACTTCTTGACATCAGCAGGGGTGACACCTTCACCAGTTTTGGGAACGCCGTTCTTGACGACATACCAGAGGTCGACATCAATGGCTTCAATGTGCATCTTATTCTTCCAGTAGGGATATTCAGTTCCATTGAACACGGGCAAGCAGCGGAGACTTTGATTATCTCTGCGAATGACATAGCTAAAACTCCGTGGTTAAATCAATCACACGTAACAAGGAGTACCTTGCTCTGATACCAATTGAAAGTGCTAGTTATCGACTAGAGGGGGGGTGAATAGGCGATTCTTATGAAAGTCTTCAAAACATGGAAGTTTCGAAGACAAACAAAAAAATGATCTAATTGATATGCAACGGAAGATAACCTACAACAAGCAAACCATAGTCAAGTATGCAGTAATGTGAAAGTACAAAGACTAACAGCAGCTTAGTAGTAAGGATCAGGATGGAAGATAGTATGAGGCAAACCAACGATAGTAGTCAAGCAATGAAGTCAAACAGGTACGACAAGTAGGCAATGACTTCACGAAGACAAACTCTAAGTAAAGGGAGGGAGAGGATAGAACCAGTCACTTGTTGAAGACACAGGATTTGTTGGACCAGTTCGATTCTTTGTGACAATTGTACGTCTGTTAGGGAGGCTGAGATTCAACTCGAAGACCGCGTCTTCACCTTATTCCCTTGAGCAAAGGACACACAGTCCTCGCCCAATCACTCGATAAGTCTTCAAGGTAGACTTCGAACCTTCACAGACTTCGTTCACCGGCGATCCACAATGACTCTTGGATGCTCGAACGCGACGCCTAACCGGCCGGAGGATTCACAGTCCTCAAGTGTAATAAGTCTTCAGTCACGCAGCAGAAAGACTTGATGATGCCTAACACTCTTTGGCTCTGGGTGTTTGGGCTTTGTCCTCGCAAGGATTTCTCTCTCTCAAAAGCTTCGAGGTGGGTTGCTCTCAAACGACAAAAGTCGTGCACTAACTCTGAGCAGCCACCAATTTATGGTGTAGGGGGTGGGCTATTTATAGCCACTAGGCAACCCAACCTGATATGTCCGAAATGACCCTGGGTCACTAAGGAACTGACACGTGTTCCAACGGTCAGATTTCAAACACACACGACAACTTTACTTGGGCTACAAGCAAAGCTGACTCATCCAGCTCTGGATAAGATTTGCTCTCATTGTCTTCGCTCGAAGACATAGGGTTTGGGTTGAGCATCACTTCAGTCATTCTAACTTTGTTCACTTGGACCCCACTTAACAGTATGGTGGTTCCTATGACTCAACAAAGAAGAAAAAGGAAACAACGAAACGACACATTCTTCGCGCTCCATAGTCTTCACTCAATGTCTTCTCATGTCATAGTCTTCAATATGAATATCTTCACATACCACCATTGTCGTCAATATCTTCATACATTTTTAGGGGTCATCTCCGGTAGGTAAACTGAATCAATGAGGGACACTACCTGTGTTATCCTGCAATTCTCACAAACACATTAGTCCCTCAACCAAATCTGTCGTCAATACTCCAAAACCAACTAGGGGTGGCACTAGATGCACTTACAGTAGGAAGGACAGGAGCCGGGCAACCCAACTATTGACCAAAGACATGATTCGGAGCCAATGCATATAGTGCTAAATTCGGGGTGCCGAACTATACTGTAAGAAGTGTTCGGACTTTGTTGCTGTAGTGCGGGGCGCTATGAAGCCCCTGGCAAATGTGAAACGTACCAAAGTGTATGGGTGCTATCTGATAAGAGTATCAACAAAAAAAGGAAAACAGAAAGGGAGCAAAGGTAATAAGCTTGGCCCTAAAATTTGGGCCGCAAACTGTTTCCATTATAATTTGATTAATACGTCAAGGCGCATTGATACAAATAGTGCAATAAGCAACATGCTATTTAACATGCCACAACAAAGGGAGTGCTGCGTGCGGGTCCTGAAAACAGGTAGAGTGATCGTTAAAGAAACCACCTAGAAGTTCCCCTCTACGTCCAGGCTAACTGGCGTCTTGGTGTATTTGTCCTTCGAAAGGAACTGCGATCAAGCCATCAGGGAAGGCCTGTGCAAAAGAAACCTGAAAAGGAAAAAAGAAATAGTGAAAGTATATCTGTCTGGGAGCGGTCGAGCCGTATTGTGGATCACACGGTAGGTATGCCTCCGTCTATGCCCATGGTATTCTGAGTGTGTAGTTATGTACGCGCGGTGCGAATGCCGCCACTTGATCAGGACTGGGACGGAGGCCAAATTGCTAATCGAGCTCTCGACGAGCCGAGCTGTCCTGCTGCAGAATAGCCCGGACTCTCTTGATAGTGTCCGGGAGTTCGACCGCTGAATTAAGGTTTTGCTTGAGAAGGCCGCTCTGTATTTCTTCTACTAAGGCAGCGGTGTGCTCCTCGGTATGGAGGGAGCGTTTCGTGTTTCCATTAACTGTTATGATGTCGCGTGGTCCAGGAATCTTGAGCTTGACATAAGCATAATGTGGCACCGCATTAAATCGAGCAAACACCATTCATCCCAGAAGTGCGTGATAGCCGCTGCTAAAGGGAGCGATATCGAAGATTAACTCTTCGCTTCAGAAATTATCCGGAAATCTGAAGACAACCTCGAGTGTGATTGAGCCCGTACAGCGGGCCTCTACACCTGGTATGACTCCTTTAAAGGTAGTCTTTGTGGGCTTGATCCGTGATGGGTTAATGCCCATTTTGTGCACTGTATCCTGATAGAGTGGATTGAGGCTGCTGCCACCGTCCATGAGGACTCGCGTTAGGTGGAATGCATCGATGATTGGGTCGAGGACCAGTTCAGCTGAACCGCCATGACGGATACTGGTCGGATGATCCCCCCGATCAAAGGTGATCAGGAATGATGACCATGGGTTGAATTTTGTGGTGACTGGCTCTATCACATAGACGTCCCTGAGCGCGCGCTTGCGCTCCCTCTTGGGGATGTGTGTAGCATATATCATGTTCACCATTTTGACCTGAGGGGTAAACTTCTTCTGTCCCCCTATGTTCGGTTGACGGGGCTCCTCGTCGTCGTCCTCACTTTGCGATCCCTTTTCCTTGTTCTTGGTGTTTAACTTGCCGGCCTATTTGAAAACCCAACAATCTCTGTTGGTATGATTGGCTGCTTTGTCTGGGGTGCCATGTATCTGGCATGGACGGTCGAGTATGCGGTCCAAGCTAGATTGCCCCGAGTTGTTTCTTTTGTATGGCTTCTTCCGCTGACCGGACTTGGAGCCACTGAATCCGGCATTGACTGTCGTGTCATCGGTGTTATCACCATTGCTTCGGCATTTGTGTCTGTTGCGTCGGAGCTTGCCGTTGCTGTTTTTGACCTCGGAGGTGCCTATTTTGCTTGATGTGTTTTTGCTACGGGCCAGCCAACTATCCTCACCCGCGCAAAAGCGGGTCATGAGTGCCGTGAGGGCTGCCATGGACTTCGGCTTTTCTGGCCGAGGTGGCGGCGAGCCATTAAATCACGATCTTTGTGTTTAAAGGCCGCTTGGGCTTGAAAGACCGGACGATCGGCGATCTGGTTCCTTTTAGTTAGAACCTAGTCCGCATTTCTGGCTGACTCTCCGTGCTGTTGAACTATGTGACTTAAGTCATCGGCATCCGGTGGCCAGACATATGTGCCTTGGAAGTTGTCGAGGAAGGCTTCTTCCAAGTCCTCCCAGCTGCAAATAGAATTATCTAGCAGATTGTTTAACCAGTGCCGAGCTGGCCCTTTGAGTTTGAGTGGGAGGTATTTGATGGCGTGAAGGTCATCTCCGTGGGCCATATAGATGTGGAGAATAAAATCCTCGATGCAGACCGCGGGATCAGTTGTTCCATCGTATGATTCGATATTTACGATTTAAACCCTTCTGGGAATTCATGATCCATTATTTCGTCAGTGAAGCAAAGAGGGTGTGCGGCGCCTCTGTATCGGGCCACGTCGCGACATAGCTCGGATGGAGTCCGTCTGCGGTTTTCAGCCTGGGCGTGACTAGGTTTGTCACGTCCGAATAGGTAGCCGTCGTCACGTGTCAAGGCACGCCCTCGCGATCCATAGATCGATCTGGTATGTCGTGCTCTACTGTCCAGGTCTTGCCGAAGCTCATTTGTTTAACCCCGAGCTACTTTATCTCCGCCTTTACGGCGAAGTGGGGCGGGCTGGTGTTCGGCTTGAGTTGCCGCTTTATCCCGACCGCGTGGTGGTCTGTCAGCCGCATTGGGCGATGATGGTACGGGCTCCGGTGCCTCGTCATCGAAATGAGGTAGCAATTTGCGCTTCGGGTAACTTTTGGCTGGGCGCTTAAGGCCGTATTCTTCGGCTGCCAGGACATCAATCCATCTATCGTTGATTAGATCTTGATCAGCTTGAAGCTGCCGCTGCTTCTTTTTCAGGCTCCTTGCAGTGGCTATTAGCTGGCGCTTAAAGCTCTCCTACTCGAGAGGTTCCTAAGGCACGATAAAATCCTCGTTGCCGAGGCTCACCTCCTCCTCGGAGAGTGGATGGTAACTACCTTCCTCCGAGTCTTCGTCTATGGCCTGTTCATCAGGGCTGACTTGCCCATCTTCTCGATTGTTCTGTTCGGCAGTTTGTTCGTCGGGGTCTTCTATGGCTTCGGCACCATCCGGAGTGTTATCATCTCTTGTGCCGGTGTTGCTGTCTTTGCTGCGGCGAGGTTTAGAGCGGCGCCGCTGACACCGACGCTTTGGTTGTGTCTTAGGAGGGCCATCCTCAACTGGATTTTCCTTGTCCTCGCCATTATTCTCTTTGGGTGTATCCACCATGTATACGTCGTACGAAGAAGCGGCCGTCCAGCGTCCGGTAAACGGCGGGTTTTGGGCCTCCTCTTCTCCGGCATTGTCGTCCATACCGTCGATGTCTTCGGAGTCGTAATCGAGCGTGTCGGTTAAGTCTTCGACAGTGGCTATGAAGTGGGCGGTGGGTGGGAAACAAAATTCTCCATCATCAGCCTCCAGTTCAAACCGGATATAATTCGTCTGAGAGTCCTCCGCTAGGGATAGATGTTTTAATGAGTTGAACAAGTCGCCTAAAGGCGACTGCCGGAAGATGTCCGCGACGCTGAATTCGGCGATCGATGACCGATCCTGCTCGACATACGCGGACGCACATGGTTCGGAACTTATAACCGGAAACGAGTCCGAGGTTCCGGAGACACAGATATCACCCGATGTTAGGTCTGTGTGCGGCTCCAACACCGCGGAATCTACGGCTTCCGTGGTGGGGTTGAGCTTCCCGTCCTTGGATGGCTCGATCTGCTCCGGATCTAAGGCCAGAGCGGTTATAGGTACAATTTCCTGGGCATGGCCCGATGACAGATTTAAGTCATGTTCATCGTGGCGACGGGAAGCGACTGCCGTGTTCTCGAATCCGTCAAAGATCAAGTCTCCGCGGATATCCGCGATGTAGTTCAAGCTCCCAAATCTGACCTGACGGCCAGGGGCGTAGCTGTCGATCTGCTCCAGATGGTAGTGCGAAGCCGCCGAACACGAAGATCTGTCCGGGGAGGAAGGTTTCCCCTTCGACAACATCATTGTTGACGATTGAAGGAGCCATCAAACCCTTTGAGGACGGCACAATGGAACTCTCAATGAAAGCACCAATGTCGGTGTCAAAACCGGCGGATCTTGGGTAGGGGGTCCCGAACTGTGCGTCTAAGGTCGATGGTAACAGGAGACAGGGGACACAATGTTTACCCAGGTTCGGGCCCTCTCTATGGAGGTAATACCCTACTTCCTGCTTGATTTATCTTGATGAATATGAGTATTACAAGAGTTGATCTACCACGAGATCGTAATGGCTAAACCCTAGAAGTCTAGCCTGTATGACTACGATTATGATTGTCCTCCTATCCGGACTAAGCGCTCCGGTTTATATAGACACCAGAGGGGACTAGAGTTATACCAAGTCGGTTACAGAGAAGGGAATCTTCATATTTGATTGCCAAGCTTGCCTTCCATGCCAAGGAGAGCCCCATCCGGACACGGATGAGAGTCTTCGGTCTTCGTATCTTCACAGCCTATCAGTTTGGCCCATGTCCAACAGGCCGGACGCCCGAGGACCCCTTAGTCCAGGACTCCCTCACCCACTTCTAAAACGATTTTCGAAAAGATTCTCCTTTTCTTCGCCCCTCTTCCGTTCGTCTTATTCGTTTGCCTTTTGTTCGCTCGTGCATTAGATCGTTTGTCTTGCTTTCATGGCTAGTCCTCCCATCATTGTTAGCACTCCCGATAATGAAGTCCTCAATTTTAAACAAAGGGAGGGAGAAAATTTAAAAGATGCTTGGTATAGAATTTGCAAGGCTCGGAATAGATCTACTCGAAAACAATCTACTGCCATTCTTCTTTTTAATTTTTATGTGGGCATTACTCCTTGGAATAGATATGTTCTAGATACCATTACTGTGGGGAATTTCTTGGGAGCCACACTTTTGATTCTTACAATGCTATGATAGATTTGTTAGGTCCACCACCTCTTTTGATCAATGGAACTGTCTTAACCTTGGAACATGTGATGCAAAGACTTGATATTATTGAGAATAAAATTGCTACGAGAGTTGATTGAAAATTTTGATAAAAGGATACATAATCAGATTACTCAATATGGATCTAAAGTAGGAGTTACTTCAAAGAGTCTTAGCGAAAAGGAACCCATAGTTAATGAAAGATAGATCAAGATTCTACTAGAATTGGAAAACTAGAGGACATTATTACCAACTTGGGTTCCGCTTTTTCCTCCGATAAAACTACTCAAAATCTTCCTCCTACTAGGACTGCCAAGTTTATTTACGTTCCTAAGAATAAGGGTGAATCGTCTAGTAAAGAAAATGAAGATCTCAAAATAATAAGTGTTCACCACAAGTTTTCGATATTATTAAGGAACCGATTGCCACGAGTGAATTTCCTGATTTCTTGCCTAAGAGTTTAATCAGTGATAAAACCAAAGAATCTCCTAAGGATTACAAGTGTGCAATTGAAGAATTGCATACCAAAGATGACAATACCTAGATCTATTTGTGTTTTTATGCCTAGCTAAGGGCGTTAAACAATAGCGCTTGTTGGGAGGCAACCTAATTTTATTTTTGTTCTTTGCTTTTTGGTTCTGTTTTGCAACAAATAATTCATCTAGCCTCTGGTTAGATGTGGTTTTGTGTTTTAATTAGTGTTTGTGCCAAGTAAGACCTTTGGGATGGCTTACGGTGATAGTTTTTTTGAACCTTGAAAATAGCAGGAGAGGCTCCTATTGTGTAATTAATTAAATAATCAGGGTGTCAACTATACAAGCATGTTACAATGCAAGGGGGGCTTACGGTGATAGTTGATTTTATCTTCCTGAAAAACAGAAACTTTTGCGTCCAGTTCCAGAATTTTTTAAAATCATAGAAGCGTGATAAAATTCTGAATTTTTTACACGAGATTGATATACAAATTTCCTATATTTTCCAAATTTGTTAGAATTTTTGGAGTTACAGAGGTATTCGAACAATCCAGATTACTACATACTGCTCTATTTTTGACAGATTCTGTTTTCTATGTGTTGTTTGCTTATTTTGATGAATCTATGGGTAGTATCGGGGGGTATGAACCATGGAAAAGATGGAATACAGTAGATATTACACTAATATAAATAAAGAATGAGTTCACAACAGTATTAAAAGTGGTGATTTATTTTCTTATACTAACGGAGCTTATGAGATTTTGTGTTGTGAAATTTTCAAGTTTTGGGTAAGGATTTGATGGACTATGGAATAAGGAGTGGCAAGAGCCTAAGCTTGGGGATGCCCAAGGCACCCAAGGTAATATTCAAGGACAACCAAGATCCTAAGCTTGGGGATGCCCCGGAAGGCATCCCCTCTTTCGTCTTCGTCTATCAGTAACTTTACTTGAGGCTATATTTTTATTCACCACATGATATGTGTTTTGCTTGGAGCGTCTTGTATGATATAGGTCTTTGCTTTTTTACTTTTCCACAATCACCCTTGTTGTACACACCTTTTGAGAGGGACACGCATGAATCATGATTTATTAGAATACTCTATGTGCTACACGTATATCTTTTGAGCTAGGCAATTTTGCTCTAGTGCTTCACTTATATCTTTTTAGAGCACGGCGATGGTTTTATTTTATAGAAATTATTGAACTCTCATGCTTCCCTTATATTATTTTGAGAGTCTCTAAACAGCATGGTAATTTTCTTTGGTTATAAATTTAGTCCTAATATGATAGACATCCAAGAGGGAGGGATATAATAAAAACTTTCATATAAAGTGCATTGAATACTATGAGAAGTTTGATTACTTATGATTGTTTTGAGATATAAAGATGGTGATACTAGAGTCATGCTAGTGAGTAATTGTGAATTGGAGAAATACTTGTGTTAAGGTTTGTGATTCCCGTAGCATGCACGTATGGTGAACCGTTATGCAACGAAGTTGGAGCATGAGATATTTTTTGATTGTCTTCCTTATGTGTGGCGGTCGGGGACAAGAGATGGTCTTTTCCTACCAATCTATCCCCCTAGGAGCATGCGCATAGTACTTCGTCTCGATAACTAATGGATTTTTGCAATAAGTATGTGAGTTCTTTATGACTAATGTTGAGTCCATGTATTGTACGCACTCTCACCCTTCCACCATTGCTAGCCTCTCTAGTACCACGCAACTTTCGTCGGTACCATACACCCACCATATACCTTCCTCCAAACAGCCACCATACCTACCTATTATGGCATTTCCATAGCCATTCCGAGATATATTGCCATGCAACTTTCCACCGTTCCGTTTTATTATGACATGTTCCATCATTGTCATATTGCTTTGCATGATCATGTAGTTGACATCGTATTTGTGGCAAAGCCACCGTTCATAATTCTTTCATACATGTCACTCTTGAGTCATTGTACATCCTGGTACACCGCCGGAGGCATTCATATAGAGTCATATTTTGTTCTAAGTATAGAGTTGTAATTCTTGAGTTGTAAGTAAATAAAAGTGTGATGATCATCATTATTAGAGCATTGTCCCATGTGAGGAAATAATAATAAAAAAGAGGCCAAAGAAGCCAAACAAAAAAAACAAAAAACAATGAGAGAAAAAGAGAGAAGGGGCAATGTTACTATCCTTTTTTTCCACACTTGTGCTTCAAAGTAGCACCATGATCTTCATGATAGAGTCTCCTATGTTGTCACTTTCATATGCTAGCGGGAATTTTCATTATAGAACTTGGCTTGTATATTATAATGATGGGCTTCCTCAAATTGCCCTAGGCCTTCATGAGCAAGCAAGTTGGATGCACACCCACTTAGTTTTCTTTTGAGCTTTCATAAACTTATAGCTCTAGTGCATCTGTTGCATGACAATCCCTACTCACTCACATTGATATCTATTGATGGGCATCTCCATAGACCGTTGATACTCCTAGTTGATGTGATATTATCTATTTTGGATGTTTTACATGCATTAATATGCTATTTTATATTATTTTTGGGACTAACCTATTAACCTAGAGCCCAGTGCCAGTTTCTGTTTTCTCCTTGTTTTTTAGTTTCGCAGAAAAGGAATACCAAACGGAATAAAACCTTCGTGATGATTTTTCTTGGACCAGAAGACACCCCAGAGACTTGGAGATCAAGTCGGAAGAGCCACGAGGCAGCCACAAGGGGGAGGGCGCGCCCCCTACCTTGTGGGCCCCTCGTGACTCCCAAGACCTAATTCTTCAGCCTATATATTCCCAAACCACCAGAAATATCCACGAAAACACTTTTCCACCGCCGCAACCTTCTATACCCTTGAGATCCCATCCTGGGGCCTACCTGTGAGATCCCATCTTGGGGCCTTTTCCGGCATGCTGCCGGAGCGGGATTTGATCATGGAGGGCTTCTACATCAACTCTATTGCCCTTCCGATGAAGTGTGAGTAGTTTACCACAGACATACGTGTCCATAGCTAGTAGCTAGATGGCTTCTTCTCTCTCTTTGATTCTCAATACCATGTTCTCCTTGATGATCTTGGAGATCTATCCGATGTAATCTTCTTTTGCGGTGTGTTTGTCGAGATCCGATGAATTGTGGATTTATGATCAGCTTATCTATGAATATTATTTGAATCTTGTCTGAGTTCTTTTATGCATGATTTGGTATCTTTGTAATTCTTTTCGAACTATCTGTTTAGTTTGTCCAACTAGATTGGTTTTCCTTGCGATGGGAGAAGTGCTTAGCTTTGGGTTCAATCTTGCGGTGTCCTTTCCCAGTGACAGTAGGGGCAGCAAGGCATGTATTGTATTGTTGCCATCGAGGATAAAAAGATGGGGTCTACATCATATTGCTTGAGTTTATTCCTCTACATCATGTCATCTTACTTAAAGCATTGCTCTGTTCTTCATGAACTTAATACTCTAGATGCAGGCAGGAGTCGGTCGATGTGTGGAGTAATAGTAGTAGATGCAGAATCGTTTCGGTCTACAGATGCCTCTATTTCATAATCATTGCCTTGGATATCGTCATAACGTTGTGCTTTTCTATTAATTGATCGACAGTAATTTGTTCACCCACCGTATTATTTGCTATCTTGAGAGAAGCATCCAGTGAAACCTGTAGCCCCTGGGTCTATTTTCCATCATATAAGTTTCCGATCTACAATTTTGCAATCTTCTACTTTCCGATCTATAAACCCAAAATACCAAAAATATTTACTTTATTGTTTGTTTAGTTTCATCTATCTTTATCAGATCTCACTTTTGCAAGTAACTGTGAAGGGATTGACAACCCCTTTATCGCGTTCGGTGCAAGTTGTTTGATTGTTTGTGCAGGTATTGGTGATTTGTGTGTTGTCTCCTACTGGATTGATACCTTGGTTCTCAAACCGAGGGAAATACTTGTCTCTACTTTGCTGCATCACCCTTTCCTCTTCAAGGGAAAAACCAACGCAAGCTCAAGATGTAGCAATGATCACTTGGGCAAGTTCACACTATACGTGATAAAAATCATCTCGGATTCGATGATCCGGTGTCTTTCCTATGCTTGTGGCCCAATTGACAATCTCGGCATCATTGGTAGTTGCTGACATGCGAAGGCGTTGATTATCCCTTGTGTACTCGATCAGGTGATGCATGAGGTAGAATCCATCAGCCTTACTGGTATACGGTTGCTGGATGCAGCAGAAGTCGGTCTTATGGCCGAAACCCAACCCGTTCTTCTTGTACTTTTTCACCTTGATATATCCGCCACACAGACTGAAGGTTAACAGGGCACTATCGAGAACACTCTTTATGTGCGTGTAATCCTTTTTCTTGATGTTCTTCGATGAGTCCAAGTACATAGCATGGGAGTATTCTCGATCTGACGCATGGATGAGGACGCCCCGCCTCATTGCGCAAAATAAGTACACCTGAAATTAGCCTCCATGCTTGCAAAGGAATGATTAAAACTTATGAAAGGATATCCGCGAAGGACTTACGCGGGATGATAAGGCAGGAGAATCGCTTCCTTGTCCTTATTAGCGATCATGAACTCACCGATGTACTTGCTCGCATAGTCACGGTGCTCTTTGCAGACTGCCAAAGATCTCTCGTGCATATAGTACGGGTCCGCGACGCAGATATATTTTATGTTCTCGCGCCTGATGATGTAGTTGAGATACAACGCATACATGCGGATGAACTGAAAATCCAGCTTGGTCATGTGGAACATGTCGTAGATGTAGTCAAATCGCAGGATGAACTTATCCGCGGGCCATCTCTGGACGTACAAGTTCCCTCCCGGCACCTGAGCCGCGTAAAGCTGGTATCCTGGTTTTTCCAAGATGAGAAGGCTATTCTCTCTGGCTAACACATATTCATGAAGTCTCCTTAGATCATTGTTCAATATGTGCTCTAGCGCTTTCGGAGGTAGGATCGGGTGGCCGGCGACATGGAAACGCTTTGCACCTTCGACAGGTATTCTGTCTACCTCCCGGGGCTTCAGAGGCGGCTAGCTGCTTGAAGCAGCTCTGGCGCCTTTAGGGCCTTTCTTGTCCGGTCTCCTCCTTTGCTTCTTGGTGGGTGGCGGTAGTGAGCCCACCATACCTTCCCTAATCACCCCCAGTGTCGTCGGGCTAATCAGTGGACGGCCCTCGGGTTGTTGCTGAGTAGAGGCGTCTCCTGCGAGGATCGCATGAAAGAGAGACTTTTTGCATTCCGCCTTAGGACGTTTCGGCTACGGCAAATCAGGCAACATCAAGTCATCATCTCCACACTCATAGCCCGAGTCATAGTCCCGAGCCATCAATCCTCCATCGTCATAGGAAGTATTGATATACTTGAGAGGTCCATGATCCTCCTCCTCCGTGAAATCAATAATATTTGCTTCTTCGACGGGGGCGACGTCATCTGGCACTAGTGGAGGCTCTCCCTCGTGTCGTCTGCTATCACCCGCCATAACAGGTGCAGGTAATTTGGTAGGTGGGGTGGTGTTCATACCTTGTTGAGAAGTTGTCGTTGGTGTGATACTGGGCACCTCGACATGAAGAAGAGTCTTCGGCCAAGGCAAGAACCAGCTCTTGCATGCGCCAATCCGTTTAGTGGTCTCCTCGTCATCGACTGGTACCGGAGGAGGAAAATCCTCGAAGCCCGCTTTGACACTGGCCACGCTAACCTTGAAGACGCCATGGGGAATCTCTCAGTTGCGGAACATGCAGTCCTTCGGCTTCACGATCGTTGCCTTTCCCACGGCCACCTTCTGGCCGTTGATGTCGTACAGTAGGGGTGCACGGGGTATCGTCGGCCTACGAAGACATGTCTGCGACATCAAACATCCGAAAGGCAACTAAAACGGAAGACTATAGACATGCTGGTGAAAAGGGTATGACATGTAATTACCGTGAGGGTGTCGAGATCAGTCATAGACGAAGCCCCACTGAGCATGCCAGAGATGGAGGTCGGGCTGCTATGAAAAGGAGGGGGGCCTTTTGTGGTTGCTTGAGCAGGTGCCGGTGGTGCGATGTTCACCGAATTACTCCCGGCGTAGCTGGGAAGGGGAAAGTTCATTGGCCCTTTACCTGGATTGCTCTTCGACCAATCGATAATTGCCAAAATCAAGCTAGTAATAATTGAAGATTGGAAGTGAGCCGTGACGCCAGCTACCGCTTCATTGTCCGCTGCATTGACTACCCCGAGCAACTCTTCTTTGGTCTCAACTTTGGTCTTATTGACCGCAATCACGACCTTCTCGTTGATGGTCTGTTGAGTAAGCAACCGTCTCTTCTTTCTTTCCTCTGGCTGCTCGTGGTAGCACGTCTTCCACGAGGCGCCATCTCCAATGCCGTGCACACGTCCATAGGACGGCGGTTTGTCCTCCGGACCTTTTTCAGTATGTTCAGGGCTCGGTTGAAAGGGGTGTCCCACTTGGGCCTCGCCGACGACTACTACGACCCGTCGCTTTCGGCTGCCTTTTGGTGCTACTCTTTCTGCAAAAGGAACGTGGATGGTTTACTAATGTGACAAAACTTGTAGTCGAATTGATTGGAAGCTAATATAATAAGGTGGTAATATAACAATTACCAGAACTCTCATGAACTCCCTCGTGTTCGAGTCCGTGTAGAAGATCTTATTGACACGGTCCCACTTGTACCGGGCCCTGATCCAGTCACGCTCTAGCGGGTCGGTGAACTCTGCCAAGGGGTCTGGGATTCCGTGACTTTCACGTTTTTATGTCAGTATTAAACTTTTTTTGAATCTTATGGATCTGAACTCATGCCACAATAAAGAAAATTACATGGATAAATATGTTAGGTAGCATTCCACATAAAATATTCTGTTTTTATCATTTACCTACTTGAGGACGAGCAGGAATTAAGTTTGGGGATGCTTGATACATCTCCAACGTATCTATAATTTCTGACTGTTCCATGCTATTATATTATCTGTTATTGATGTTTTATATGCATTCATATGCTATTTTATATTATTTTTGGGACTAACCTATTAACCTAGAACCCAGTGCCAGTTTCTATTTTTTCCTTGTTTTTGAGCTTCGCAGAAAAAGGAATACCAAACGGAGTCCAAACGGAATAAAACTTCATGATGATTTTTCTTGGACCAGAAGACACCCAGGGGACTTGGAGTCTAAGTCAGAAGAGCCGCGAGGCGGCGACAAGGGTGGAGGGCGCGCCCCCTAGCTTGCCACCTCCTCGGGACTCCTCTGACCTAGCCCTTCCTCCTATATATTCACATATATTCCAAAAACACCAGAAGCATCCACGAAAACACTTCTACGTTGCCGCAACCTTCTGTTCCCGTGAGATCCCATCTTGGGGCCTTTTTCAGCATCCTATCGGAGGGGAATTCGATCATGGAGGCCTTCTACATCAACTCTATTGCCCTTCTGATGAAGCGTGAGTAGTTTACCTCAGACCTACGGGTCCATAGGTAGTAGCTAGATGGCTTCTTCTCTCTCTTTGATTCTCAATACCATGTTCTCCTCGATGTTCTTGGAGATCTATCCGATGTAATCTTCTTTTGCGGTGTGTTTGTTGAGATCCGATGAATTGCAGATTTATGATCAGCTTATCTATGAATATTATTTGAATCTTCTTTGAATTCTTATATGCATGATTTGATATCTTTGTATTTCTCTTTGAATTATCGGTTTGGTTTGGCCAACTAGATTGGTTTTTCTTGCATTGGGAGAGGTGCTTAGCTTTGGGTTCAATCTTGCATGATTTCACCCAGTGACAAAGTAGGGGTAGTGAGACATGTATTGAATTGTTGCCATCGAGGATAAACAGATGGGGTTTATATCATATTGCATAAGTTTATTCCTCGACATCATGTCATCTTACTTAAGGCGTTACTCCATTCTTTATAAACTTAATACTCTAGATGCATGCTGGATAGCAGTCGATGTGTGGAGTAATAGTAGTAGATGCAGGCAGGATTCGGTTTACTTGACACAGACGTGATGCCTATATTACATAATCATTGCCTTGGATATCGTCATTCAAGGAAATATGCCCTAGAGGCAATAATAAAGTTATTATTTATTTCCTCATATCATGATAAATGTTTATTATTCATGCTAGAATTGTATTAACCGGAAACATGATACATGTGTGAATACATAGACAAACATATAGTCACTAGTATGCCTCTACTTGACTAGCTCATTAATCAAAGATGGTTATGTTTCCTAACCATAGGCATGTGTTGTCATTTGATTGATGGGATCACATCATTAGGAGAATGATGTGATTGACATGACCCATTCCGTTAGCCTAGCACTTGATCGTTTAGTATATTGCTATTGCTTTCTTCATGACTTATACATGTTCCGTAACTATGAGATTATGCAACTCCGTTTACGGAGGAACACTTTGGTACTACCAAACGCGTCAACGTAATCGGGTGATTATAAAGGAGTACTACAGGTGTCTCCAAAGGTACATGTTGGGTTGGCGTATTTCGAGATTAGGTTTTGTCACTCCGATTGTCGGAGAGGTATCTCTGGGCCTTCTCGGTAATACACATCATATAAGCCTTGCAAGCATTGCAACTAATAAGTTAGTTACGAGATGATGTATTACGGAACGAGTAAAGAGACTTGCCGGTAACGAGATTGAACTAGGTATTGGATACCGACGATCGAATCTCGGGCAAGTAACATACCGATGACAAAGGGAACAACGTATGTCGTTATGCAGTTTGACCGATAAAGATCTTCGTAGAATATGTAGGAACCAATATGGGCATCCAGGTTCCGCTATTGGTTATTGACCGAGAATAGTTCTAGGTCATGTCTACATAGTTCTCGAACCCGTAGGGTCCGCACGCTTAAGGTTTCGATGACAGTTATATTATGAGTTTACATGTTTTGATGTACCGAAGGAGCTCGGAGTCCCGGATGAGATCGGGGACATGACGAGGAGTCTCGAAATGATCGAGACGTAAAGATTCATATATTGGATGATATGTTTAGGCCAAGGGGTCAAGCCCATGAGGCTTTAGGTCGGTGCAAAAGGAGTTTTATGGGAGGCCGGGGCCAACGCCGGAGACCTGGCGTCGGCCTGGGCCGACGCCAAGGATTGTGGCGTTTGGTCCCGGAGGCCGAGTGGGACTCTTGCCTTTCGGGCAAAACCGACTTTGAGGAGGCTTTTTGCTCCAAGTTTCGACCCGGGCTCAACATATAAATAGAGGGGCAGGGCTAGCACCAAAGACACAACAATTGATCTCTTGGATCTCTTAGCGTGTCGCGTGCCCCCTCCACTATAGTCCACCTCGATAATATCGTAGCGTGCTTAGCGAAGCCTGCGCGACGGTAGAACATCAAGATCATCACCACGCCGTCGTGCTGACGGAACTCTCCCTAGACACTCGGCTGGATCGGAGTTCGAGGGACGTCATCGAGCTGAACGTGTGCTAGAACTCGGAGGTGCCGTAGTTTCGGTGCTTGATCGGTCGGGCCGTGAAGACGTACGACTACATCAACCGCGTTGTGATAAACGCTTCCGCTTAGCGATCTTCAAGGGTATGAAGATACACTCTCCCTCTCGTTGCTATGCCATCACCATGATCTTGCGTGTGCGTAGGAATTTTTTGAAATTACTCGTTCCCCAAATGGTATCGAGCCTGGTTTTATGCGTTGATGTTATATGCACGAGTAGAACACAAGTGAGTTGTGGGCGATACAAGTCATACCGCTTACCAGCATGTCATACTTTGGTTCGGCGGTATTGTGAGATGAAGCGCCCGGACCGACATTACGCCAGACGCTTACGCGAGACTGGTTTCACCGCTGCGAGCACTCGTTGCTTAAAGGTGACCGCGGGTGTCTGTCTCTCTCACTTTAGTTGAACCGAGTGTGGCTACGCCCGGTCCTTGCGAAGGTTAAAACAGCACTAACTTGACAAACTATCGTTGTGGTTTTGATGCGTGGTAAGAACGGTTCTTGCTCAGCCCGTAGCAGCCACGTAAAACTTGCAACAACAAAGTAGAGGACGTCTAACTTGTTTTTGCAGGGCATGTTGTGATGTGATATGGTCAAGACGTGATGCTATATTTTATTGTATGAGATGATCAGGTTTTGTAACCGAGTTATCGGCAATCGGCTGGAGCCATATGGTTGTCGCTTTATTGTATGAAATGCAACGCCATGTAATTGCTTTACTTTATCACTAAGCGGTAGCGATAGTCGAGAAGCAATAGTTGGTGAGACGACAACGATGCTACGATGGAGATCAAGGTGTCGCGCCGGTGACGATGGTGATCACGACGGTGCTTCGGAGATGGAGATCACAAGCACAAGATGATGATGGCCATATCATATCACTTATATTGATTGCATGTGATGTTTATCCTTTATGCATCTTATCTTGCTTTGATTGATGGTAGCATTTTAAGATGATCTCTCACTAAAAATTATCAAGACGTGTTCTCCCTGAGTATGCACCGTTGCCAAAGTTCGTCGTGCCCAGACACCACGTGATGATCGGGTGTGATAAGCTCTACGTCCATCTACAACGGGTGCAAGCCAGTTTTGCACACGCAGAATACTCAAGTTAAACTTGACAAGCCTAGCATATGCAGATATGGCCTCGAACACGGAGACCGAAGGTCGAGCGTGAATCATATAGTAGATATGATCAACATAGTGATGTTCACCGTTGAAACTACTCCATCTCACGTGACGATCGGACATGGTGTAGTTAATATGGATCACGTAATCACTTAGAAGATTAGAGGATGTCTATCTAAGTGGGAGTTCTTAAGTAATATGATTAATTGAACTTAAATTTATCATAAACTTAGTCCTGGTAGTATTTTGCAAATTATGTTGTAGATCAATAGCTCGCGTTGTTGCTTCCCTATGTTTTTGCTCCCTATGTTTTTATATGTGTTCCTAGAAAATTGTATTGAAAAATGTTAGTAGCAATGATGCGGATTGGATCCGTGATCTGAGGTTTATCCTCATTGCTGCATAGAAGAATTATGTCCTTAATGCACCGCTAGGTGACAGACCTATTACGAGGAGCGATCGCGGCGTTATGAGCGTTTGGCTAGCTCAATATGATGACTACTTGATAGTTTAGTGCACCATACTTAACGGCTTAGAATCGGGACTTCAAAGACGTTTTGAACGTTACGGACCATATGAGATGTTCCAGGAATTGAAGTTAATATTTTAAGAAAATACCCGAGTTGAGAGATATGAAGTCTCCAACAAGTTCTATAGCTAAAGGATGGAGGAGAATCGCTCAACTAGTGAGCAAGTGCTTAGATTGTCTGGGTACTACAATCGCTTGAATCAAGTGGGAGTTAATCTTCCAGATAAGATAGTGATTGATAGAATTCTCTAGTCACCATCACCAAGTTAGTAGAACTTCGTGATGAACTATAGTATGCAAAGGATGACGAAAACGATTCCCGAGCTCTTCGTGATGTTGAAATCGACGAAGGTAGAAATCAAGAAAGAGCATCAAGTGTTGATGATTGACAAGACCACTAGTTTCAAGAGAATGGCAAAGGGAAAGAAAGGGAACTTCAAGTAGAATGACAAGCAAGTTGTCACTCCCGCGAAGAAGCCCAAAGCTGGACCTAAAGCCTGAAACTGAGTGCTTCTACTGCAAAGGAAATGGTCACTGGAAGTGGAACTACCCTGAATATTTGGTGGATAAGAAGGATGGCAAAGTGAACAAGAGTATATTTGATATACAGGTTATTGATGTGTGCCTTACTAGTGTTTATAGTAGCCCCTGAGTATTTGATACTTGTTCGGTTGCTAAGATTAGTAACTCAAACAGAGTTCTGAATAAAAGAGACTAGTTGAAGGGAAGTGACGATGAGTGTTGGAAGTAGTTCCAAGATTGATATGATCATCATCGCACACTCCCTATACTCTCGGGATTAGTGTTGAACCTAAATAAATGTTATTTGGCGTTTGCTTGAGCATGAATATAATTTGATCATGTTTATTGCAATACGGTTATTCATGTAAGTTAGAGAATAATTATTGTTCATTTACATGAATAAAACCTTCTATGGTCATACACCCAATGAAAATGGTTTGTTGGATCTCGATCGTGTGATACACATATTCATAATATTGAAACCAAAAGATGCAAAGTTAATAATGATAGTGCAACTTGTTTGTGGCACTCGCCGTTTGGGTCATATCGGTGTAAACGCATGAAGAAACTCCATAAAGATGGATTTTGGAATCACTTGATTATGAATCATTTGATGCTTGCGAACCGTGCCTTTTGGGCAAGATGACTAAAACTCCGTTCTCCGGAACAATGGAATGAGCTACTGACTTATTGGAAATAATACATACCGATGTATGCGATCCAATGAGTGTTGATGCTCGTGGCAAGTATCATTATTTTCTGACCTTCACAGATGATTTGAGCAGATATGCGTATATCTACTTGATGAAACATAAGTCTGAAATAATTGAAAGGTTCAAAGAATTTCAGAGTGAAGTGGAAAAATCATCGTAACAAGAAAATAAAGTTTCTGCGATTTGATCACGGAGACGAATATTTGAGTTACGAGTTTGGTCTTCAATTAAAACAATGTGAAATAGTTTCGCAACTCACGCCACCTGGAACACCACAATGTAATGGTGTGTCCGAACATCGTGTCGTACTTTCTTTGGATATGGTGCGATCTATGATGTCTCTTATCGGTTTACCACTATCGTTTTGGGGTTATGCATTAGAGACAGCTGCATTCACGTTTAATAGGGCACCATCTAAATCCGTTGAGACGACACTATATAAACTGTGGTTTAGCAAGAAACCCAAGTTGTCGTTTCTTAAAGTTTGGGGCTACGATGCTTATGTGAAAAAGTTTCATCCTGATAAGCTCAAACCCGAATCAGAGAAGTGCATCTTCATAGAATACCCAAAGGAAACTATTGGGTACACCTTCTATCACAGATCCGAAGGCAAGTTATTCGTTGCTAAGATGGATCCTTTCTAGAGAAGGAGTTTCTCTCGAAAGAAGTGAGTGGGAGGAAAGTAGAGCTTGATAAGGTAATTTGTACCTTCTCCCTTATTGGAAAGTAGTTTATCACAGAAATCAGTTCCAGTGATTACTACACCAATTAGTGAGGAAGTTAATGATGATGATCATAAAACTTCAGATCAAGTTGCTACCAAACCTCGTAGGTCTTCCAGAGTAAGATCCGCACCAGAGTGGTACGGTAATCATGTTCTGGAAGTCATGTTACTAGACCATGACGAACCTACGAACTATGAGGAAGCAATGATGAGCCCAGATTCCGCGAAATGGCTTGAGGCCATGAAATCTGAGATAGGTTCCATGTATGAGAACAAAGTATGGACTTTGATTGACTTGCTCGATGATCAGCAAGCCATGTTAAATAAATGGATCTTCAAGAGGAAGACGGACACTGATAGTAGTGTTACTATCTACAAAGCTCGACTTGTCACAAAAAAAAGGTTTTCGACAAGTTCAAGGTGTTGACTACAATGAGATTTTCTCAACTGTAGCGATGCTTAAGTCTGTCCGAATCATGTTAGAAATTGCCACATTTTATGAAATCTGGCAAATGGATGTCAAAAACTACATTCCTTAATGGATTTATTAAAGAAGAGTTGCATATGATGCAACCAGAAGGTTTTATCAATCCTAAAGATGCTAACAAAATGTGCAAGCTCCAGCGATCCATCTATGGACTGGTGCAAGCATCTCAGAGTTGGAATACACGCTTTGATAAGTTGATCATAGCATATAGTTTTATACAGACTTGCGGTGAAGCCTGTATTTACAAGAAAGTGAGTGGGAGCACTACAAAATTTCTGATAAGTATATGTGAATGACATATTGTTGATCGGAAATAATGTAGAATTATTCTGCAAAGCATAGAGGAGTGTTTGAAAGGAGTTTTTCAAAGAAAGACCTCGGTGAAGCTGCTTACATATTGAGCATCAAGATCAATTGAGATAGATCAAGACACTTGATACGTTTTTCAATAAGTACATACCTTGTCAAGTTTTGAAGTAGTTCAAAGTGGAACAGTCAAAGAAAAGTTCTTGCCTGTGATTGCAAAGGTGTGAAATTGAGTAAGATTCAAATCCTGACCACGGCAGAAAATAGAAAAGAGAATGAAAGTCATTCCCTATGCCTCAGTTATAGGTTCTATAAAGTATGCTATGCTATGTACCGCACCTATTGTATACCTTGCTCTGAATTTGGCAAGGAGTACAATAGTGATCTAGGAGTAGATCCTTTGGACATTGGTCAAGAATATCCTTAGTGAGGACTAAGGAAATATTTCTCGATTATGGAGGTGATAAAAGAGCCCGTCGTAAAGAGTTACATCGATGCAAGCTTTTTATACCGATCCAGATGACTCTAAGTCTCAATCTGGATACATATTGAAAGTGGGAGCAATTAGCTAGAGTAGCTCCGTGCAGAGCATTGTAGACATAGAATATTTGCAAAATACATACGGCTCTGAATATGACAGACCCGTTGACTAAACTTCTCTCACGAGCAAAACATGATCATACCTTAGTACTCTTTGGTTGTTAATCACATAACGATGTGAACTAGAATATTGACTCTAGTAACCCTTTGGGTGTTTATCACATGACGATGTGAACTATGGGTATTATCACATACAGATGTGAATAATGGTGTTAAATCACATGGCGATGTGAACTAGATTATTGACTCTAGTGCAAGTGGGAGACTGAAGGAAATATGCCCTAGAGGCAATAATAAAGTTATTATTTATTTCCTCATATCATGATAAATGTTTATTATTCATGCTAGAATTGTATTAACCGGAAACATGATACATGTGTGAATACATAGACAAACATATAGTCACTAGTATGCCTCTACTTGACTAGCTCATTAATCAAAGATGGTTATGTTTCCTAACTATAGACATGTGTTGTCATTTGATTAATGGGATCACATCGTTAGGAGAATGATGTGATTGACATGACCCATTCCGTTAGCCTAGCACTTGATCGTTTAGTATATTGCTATTGCTTTCTTCATGACTTATACATGTCCCGGTAACTATGAGATTATGCAACTCCCGTTTACCGAAGGAACACTTTGGGTACTACCAAACGTCACAACGTAACTGGGTGATTATAAAGGAGTACTACAGGTGTCTCCAAAGGTACATGTTGGGTTGGCGTATTTCGAGATTAGGTTTTATCACTCCGATTGTCGGAGAGGTATCTCTGGGCCTTCTCGGTAATACACATCATATAAGCCTTGCAAGCATTGCAACTAATAAGTTAGTTGCGAGATGATGTATTACGGAACGAGTAAAGAGACTTGCCGGTAACGAGATTGAACTAGGTATTGGATACCGACGATCGAATCTCGGGCAAGTAACATACCGATGACAAAGGGAACAACGTATGTCGTTATGCGGTTTGACCAATAAAGATCTTCGTAGAATATGTAGGAACCAATATGGGCATCCAGGTTCCGCTATTGGTTATTGACCGAGAATAGTTCTAGGTCATGTCTACATAGTTCTCGAACCTGTAGGGTCCGCACGCTTAAGGTTTCGATGATGCTTATATTATGAGTTTACATGTTTTGATGTACCGAAGGAGTTCGAGTCCGGATGAGATCGGGGACATGACGAGGAGTCTCGAAATGATCGAGGCGTAAAGATTCATATATTGGATGATATGTTTAGGCCAAGGGTCAAGCCCATGAGGCTTTAGGTCGGTGCAAAAGGAGTTTTATGGAGGCCGGGGCCAAACGCCGGAGACCTGGCGTCGGCCTGGGCCGACGCCGAGGCCCATGGCGTCTGGGCCAGACGCCAAGGATTGTGGCATTTGGTCCTGGAGTCCGAATGGGACTCTTGCCTTTCGGGCAAAACCGACTTTGAGGAGGCTTTTGCTCCAAGTTTCGACCCCGGGGCTCAACATATAAATAGAGGGGCAGGGCTAGCACCAAAGACACAACAATTGATCTCTTGGATCTCTTAGCCGTGTGCGGTGCCCCCCTCCACTATAGTCCACCTTGATAATATCGTAGCGGTACTTAAGCGAAGCCCTGCGACGGTAGAACATCAAGATCGTCACCACGCCGTCGTGCTGACGGAACTCTCCCTCGACACTTGACTGGATCGGAGTTCGAGGGACGTCATCGAGCTGAACGTGTGCTAGAACTCGGAGGTGTCGTAGTTTCGGTGCTTAATCGGTCGGGCCGTGAAGACGTACGACTACATCAACCGCGTTGTGATAAACGCTTCCGCTTAGCGATCTTCAAGGGTATGAAGATACACTCTCCCTCTCGTTGCTATGCCATCACCATGATCTTGCGTGTGCGTAGGAATTTTTTTGAAATTACTACGTTCCCCAACAGTCATAACTTTGCGCTTTTCTATCAATTGCTCGACAGTACTTTGTTCATCCACCATATTATTTGCCTTCATGAGAGAAGCCTCTAGTGAAACCTATGGCCCTGGGATCTATTTTCCATCATATTAGTTTCCGATCTACTATTTTGCAATCTTTTATTTTCAGATCTATAAAACAAAAAACCCAAAAGTATTTACTTTATCTTTTGTTTAGTTTTATCTATCTCTATCAGATCTCACCTTTGCAAGTGACCGTGAAGGGATTGACAACCCCTTTATCGCGTTGGGTGCAAGTGTTTGATTGTTTGTGCAGGTATTGGTGATTTGTGCGTTCTTCTCCTGCTAGATTGATACCTTGGCTCTTAACTGAGGGAAATACTTATCTCTACTTTGCTGCATCACCCTTTCCTCTTCAAGGGAAAAACCAACACAAGCTCAAGAAGTAGCAGGTATCTGTAACTCCACTATGCTTAGCGGTGGTACTACTCCACCGAGCGGTAGTATCGCTTGAGCATTTCCAGAACGGTTAGATTTCTCTTCTCACTATATAAGGGGGCTTCTTCCCCATTGCCCCCAAAGGTTCTTGAGCAAGTTTTCCCCCATCATTGTTGACATCTTGGAGCTTACTTTCTCTCTATATTCCCATGATTCTTGCCTCTTTTTGAGGGAAAATAAAGATGATATCTAGATGTACATTCTCCACCAATCCATCTCTCCTCTTAGTGAGGGGAACCTTGTGGATCTAGATCTTGGAGTTCTTTTGTGTTCTCCCTTGTTCTTCCTCTCATATTCCTCCATAGCTATCGTTTCTTTGGTGGGATTTGAGAGTGGGTGACTTGAGCACTTCGTGTGTTCTTGCCATTGCATTAGTTGCATCATTTTGATTCCTCCACGGTGATACGTGGAAGTGAAAGCTGAGAAGCTTATTACTCTTGGTTGTTTGGGCACCCTAGAGCTTTGTGCCTCTTGGGTGTTTGGGCGCCCTAGACGGTTGGTGGTGTCACTGAGCTCAATCATTTTGGTGTAAGGCTCCGGGCAAGCTTCAGGTCTCCAATTAAATTGTGGAGATTGCCCCGAGCAATTTGAACGGGTTCGGTGACCGGCCCCAAGGGTCACCAATTGTACGGGTTTGGTGACAGCCCCCAAGGGTGACCAACTGTGCAGTTCAGTGACCGCCCTCAAGGGTCCCTTAGTGGAATCACGACACCTTGCATTGTGCGAGGACGTACCGTGGCCCTAGTGGCAAGGGTGTGAACTTCGGGATACATCGTCGTCTCCATGTGCCTCTGTTATCTCTTACCCGATCTCTCTACTTATGCACTTACTTTATGAGAGCCTTCGCACTTGAAATTATATCTTGCTTAGCGTAAATTGTTTATGCACATAGTTGAAGCTAGTATATTCAGGTTTTGTGCTTCACAAATTAAACGCTAGTTTTATTTTTCATTTGTTCAAGCCTAAACCATAATATTTTAAAGCTTCTATTAACCCCCTAGGCGACATCCATGTCCTTTCACAGGGCTCCCGGGCTTAACAGCCGAGTCGTCAAAAGGATCGGGCAACCAAATAGCCTACCCAACTGCGACGAACAACCGGTTAGGCACGACAAAGCTCAGGCAGGGCAGCCAAACAACGGGCCAGACAAAAATGAGCAAGCACCAGCGCGAGCCAAATAGACTGCCTGACAGCCCCCGAAAACATTTTTCGGATGTCTCTTTTTCAGCGTTGCCTTTCGAGTTGGTCGGGGCATGTCGTGTACCTTTGTGTAAATCTGGGAGTGGTTTTAGAAAAACTGGTTTAAATGGGTTGGTTTTTATTATGGGCTTGATTGGTTTAGGTCTTATTGGGCTGAGCCCTTCTTAAGTTTGGTTTGGTTTCAGTTTTGAGAGGAACCAGTTTGGGTATAGTTGGTTATGGGCTGAAACCATTTGATGCATTATGGGCTACAAACCGTGGGTACAACCCGGTTCGCTGCGTCCAGTTTCCCACACGCTGCCCGGCTGCCCCTGTCTCTTCCCCCGCGCCGCCCCTGCCCGGTGCCCCCTGCCTCTTCCTTGCGCCGCCGCCTCGCCAACGTCTACCCGAGTTAGGCCAATGAAATAATCCAAGGTAGTCCGGCACGAGGCGAACGTCGCACCCGAGAGTTGGCTCGCGCGAGCGGCACGCACGCCCCGGCTAGCACGACTGAACTAGCCCGGCGCGAGGCGAGGACCCTGACAAGTGGGTCTGATTCGCTCGTCGCGCGCGGGAGAGCGCGTGAAAAGGCCCTCGCGTGAGTGCCCGACACCATCCAATGATGGTGGCCCCGGGCACGCCCCGACGATCCATCTATTATGGACCACCAGCCAAGTCGCCCAGGCGCACACTATCCGTGTAGACCGGACGGCACGTAGAGCCCCCAAGAGTCCCTCACAACTAGTCACCGCGGGATGGACGGTCGGAGGCGCTCTCAGCCCTCGGTGAGCCCCAAAAGGTGGGTGCTCTAGAATCCTTTATAGGAGTAATATGGTACCGCAGAGAGTCCCTGTTTTTCTGAAAGAAAGGGCAAGGCTCACATGTTTAGTTTTCCACAATAGTGAATTTGGGCAAAGCTCACATAATGTTATTAGAACTAGATGTTCTTCTTTTTTGCTATTTTACATTATACATGATTTACGATTTTTGTGAGTACCCGTCTTCCAAATCTTAGGCCCGTCATTGTATGATATGTATGGCATTTGTGATGCCATCACAAAGAAATGTTAGATACTATTATTGCGAAAGTGTTCTTCTAATGTCGAGCTCAATTTTTTCTTCCCCTATCCCTTAGCGGCTAGTGCAAACTCTTCCCTCTAGGCTTCGCCGTCGAGCTCATGGATTCGCCTCCCCTTTGCATGTTGCTCTCGCGGCGGTGGCAGGGAGTAGAATCCCGATGTCTCCTTTCTAGTTAGTAGTTTAGGTTGGGTTTTTTTAATCCTCGCAAGTGTGGCACTCAGGAGGATGGCGGCACTTCTTTTTCAAGTTTGAGGCTCTGACCCTCTTCGAGATAGTCTATCTGGACTTAGTCAATGGTGCTCCGGAGTAGATTCATCTCATCTTCTTGGGCAGTGAAGTTAGAGTTTATCTCGTGTGGCAAGATTTAGCGTCAGGTGGTTCAGATCAATTAAAGGGTTCAACAATAATAACTGTGCTCCAGGACACTGATCCTTAGGGGCACGGGCACCAAGTCATCCCGACTATCATCTACAAGGTCAAGCTGGCTCCACTAGGAGAGTGGCGACAACGACGCGTTGGCGGCTCGTTTTGGGGACGGTAATGGTTGTTCGGTGGTCTTGGAATCTATGCAATTTTTATTATGTTTGAGATACTTTGTACTTCCGGTGAACTTGAATAATAGGACTGGATCCTTTGTGCAAAATAGACAGAAAGAAGTTTTGTATTTCAACGCATATGAAACGAAAATACGAAAATGCCAAACGGAGACCGAGTTCCATGAAGGCTTTTATTTGAAAACTTCAAAATTCAAACTTTCCGGTTTCAAAAAAATTCTGAAAATAAATACACATATAACTAGATAGATAGTGTACATATGTGCAAATTTTCAGGTCGAAATACATTAAAATGTGAGATACACAAAAAAGACAAATTCTTTGGCTTTTTAGCATATGTACTGTTCATCCTTAAAGTCCATCATTTTTTTGTGCAGCTTGCAATTTAAGGTACTTCATCCTAAAAAAATTTCACACATACACTCTACATCCTTGCATACATGTGTATTTTTTACAAAAAAACTGAAAATTTTGAATTTTAAAATTTTCAAAATAAAAGGCTCCATGGAGCTCGGTCTCCAAAATGCCCTACTCCATATGAAAGCACTTTTTAGTTTTATGGAGTAGTACCTAACCATTATCGGTAAACTCAACTGCAAAACGGTAGTCTCCGGCCCAAGGAATCTCTTGGGGTCGAAACACATATTTGGTGCAAGCAGAGTAAATGTTTTGCATATTCTCAAAAAAAAAGAGTAAATGTTCTGCATGAGTTGTATACTACTACCTTTGGTCCTGATTTATTAGTCCTCTTCGTATTTTATGTCAAAATTTAACAATAGATTTAACTGACAAAATATTAATGCATGTCATAAAAATTTATACCATTGTATTTGTTTTTGAACATAGTTTTAATGATACTATTTTTTGTGACACGCATTAACATTTTATTAATTAAATCCATGGTCAAATTTTAACACAAAATACTAAGAGGACCAATAACCAGGACGAAGGAGTAGGAGTCTAGGAGTACTAAATTACTAATAATACACCAAAGTACCAAGCTACACTAGATCATTTCTCTTTTTCACGGGAAGCTACATGAGCTATCTAAGAGTAATGTTCTACATGAGCTAGATGAAAGTTTGCTTCATGTAAGCATCCACCAACATAAGCCTCATGCGCCTTAGATGATCCTTTTTGAAAAGAAAAACGGATTCATGTCGCCTTCGTCACATCGCCACATAGCATGGCCACGCATTAGAATCGGTGAAAGTTCAACGACAGAACAAAAGTGCCTGATCACGAAGGCAACCAACCACCTGTGCTTCGGCCTTCAGAACTAAAACCTGTTCTACTGATCGCAGAAAATATTTCACGCCCCATGCTGCTTCCTCCTCATACTTATGCAGGGCAGTAATTATACTCCTAGTGATAGCGCTGCAGCCTGCAGAGATGCACACATGACAGGTACTCTACAGGCCCAAATCGAGCCCTCGATGAAACTGAACCACATCAGCTGTTATAAACTTACTAGCAATTCGCAAAAAAAAATAAAACACCATAATTTACGCAAAGCTGATGTGCATGATTCTGATGGAGCTGTACTGTGCTCTCAACAACCGAATGATACAGAGGAGGCAGGACAAGGCTCCTATATGATTGCTTGGTCATTTGTCTGCTTGTGGAGTGCTGGACGGCCAGAATTAGAAGAGGGTACACTCGTTGAGCATTGCATATACGAACAACGACAACACAACAGTACTGAAACTATTGATCGTAGTGGGGACGATTGAAAAAGGGCAAAATATCTTCTTGGGAACACTGATTGTCTCGGCTTGACGAAAGATATGCTAGTTTTTTCACGTACTGTTAGAGGCTGGTTAGATATTTCAGGCCAACAGGAAGCATGCAGTTTGGAGGAATTACGATGATCAAAAAGTTGAACTTTGCTTCTACCAACTCAAGGACTCTTGAGTAGTGGAAGTTGAGCAACTATCTAATAAAACAGTTCAGGCCATCTATATTCTGAAGCAGAACGATCATTGTGGTGCCCTTCATTTCCTTTAACTGAAGTAATTATTTCTAGAGATGACGGTCATTTTGTTGAACTAGAAGCTTCTAAACTGCCTTAACCATGTTTATCATAAAGATTATGTCTCTCCCGTCCGAAATATTGTCATTAAAATGAATAAAAGGGGATGTATCTAGATGTATTTTAGTTCTAGATACATCCCTTTTTGTCCATTTTGATGAGAAGTATTTTCGGACGGAGGGAGTAACCATCAACAAGGAGCAGAGATACTTCGCAAATCTAATAAGAGAAAATGAACATACTTGTTTCTACAAACTGTCCTTCTCACTGGCCCTAGCAGGTGTTGTCTTTCATGTAGGCCACATGATTCAGTGGTTTTACAACGCCCATGCGTGCCCATAGCTGTCAATCACGTGAGCCTTCTCTGATCTGTATCTGCTAAACAATGGGAAAGAAGTATGGAACGGTCCAAATGGATCAGCATATGCCTTTCAATGCAGAAAATGATGCCTAACAAAAGTTGGCATAAAGTTGATTCAGAAAGGAAAAATTTAATGTCAGGTGCAAATCATCAATGAAGTACTCACTCTGAATGTGACTGAAACATGTAAATTGGTCTCTTCATTACGATTTTGCCCCCAACATAAGGCACTCTGTACTCCTTAAGACCTGTTGTGAGGTACCCAATAAGATGGATAGAAGGATCATATTCATTCAATATGCCATGTACTCCCCACCGTTCATTAGGAGTGCCCGGGTACCTTTAGAAAAACCTATTAAACGACTGAAAAAATATGCAGCAGATGCGATGTTAGCTGTGATTAAGTTAATTGAGACAGGTCAGCAAAATATGATTAAGAAAACGATCGATGTTGAGCAGATATAGGATACAAGATACCCTTACTTCTTTACTCCCAATCAAAAACCCACTAGGATGCTGATAGGCGTGTATAGTTTAAGAAATTGCTCGGACATGTGGCTCATCACAGGCGAAGACCCACCACCATTTTGGTTGTTGAACACTCTGAATCATTATGTGGCTCTCGCTGTTCATGCTGTGCTGGTACTTGTGGTCTTGTCCACATAATTGAGTAAAGAATTTGCTAATCTACAACAAGAGCATTAGTAGTTTGGTTCTAGTCTAGCACCCATGCATGTGTCCAGATTTCTACCAGGTCTTGGAAGAGAATAGTAAACAAGTAACAACAAGTATAAAATTCATGAACGGACATTGTTGTTTTGTCTGAAGTAACATGTTGCTGTTTTGACGAGCTGTCCATATCAGCAAAGGACCACTGTCATTTGGCAGCAAGTTGAAGAGAACAAAGAATGGTTCAGCTTGGATGGCCGCAAGTGTATGGTTTACTGGACAATAACACTAATGGACAGCACGACCACCATGAAAAGATTGTAGAGAGGTTGTGGCTTCGCCTTTCACGGATGAGAACAAAAGTAGCAGTACATCGATAGCTGCAGGGTTGCTAATGTCCAAAGACTGAAATCTGGGTTGCTAATGTCCAAAGACTGAAATCTCTGGCACAGATCCCATTGTGCTATGGTATACTGCTTGTGATTCCCCTCTAGACAGGGCACACATGTTAGTATCAACTCGTATCATTTTCTCGCCCTTTTCCCCTTTTTGTCAGAAACATGTGCCGTCGAAAAGGGGAAGAAAATTTGTTCAGCTTTGCACTCAATTTCCCCCCACAAAGGCATCTACCTACCATAGATTTTTAACAGATCATGTGAGAAGATCCCAACATTTGTGGCCAGTTTGACATTCCATAGTTTCACCTGAGGAAGATTTTTTTTATGAAACTACCCTGAGTGCTAGGAAAGGTCATGTGATTCTCCAATGCCAACAAGATGCATAGTTAAAACATGTCCCGTGACTACATGTTATAATAAGACAATCATTCATATATCAGGGACCAAGGAAAGATGCCGCATTGGTGCTCTCATCTCAAAAAATATTACACAGTGTATTATGTGAACCAAATCAACCCCAAAATTAACTTAACTGCAGAAATCAGTCTGTGAAACTGTTTAAGTTTTTTCACGACAACTAGAACTAATGTACAGAATACACAACAACTAGAACTCAGTGCCATGATACATCAGTGATCCATCACTAACACTGTTTAGCACTAAACTGAACTACTAAACGATGGAAAAAAGTGAAGATAATTTTGAATCAATCCATGCTGCTTTTCACCCCACAATAAATTCTCTAAACTTTCACGCAACATTCAGCGTCGGAGGAAGGCCATCCTCGGGCAGGCCATCCACAAGACCTCGAAGGCCGGGCTTGAGCTCACTGCCGCAGAATTGACGGTATTCAGCGGTGTCTCCGGCTTTCTTGCATACCTGGACCATGACGAGCTCCGGCGTGAGCTGAAATATCTTGGTGGATATGGCCAGCGCGCCCTTGTGGCCATTCCTCGTCGCCTCGAAGCTCACCTGGCAATCCTTGGTGCGCGCCGTGAAGCTAACTTGCCCGGCGATCTCCTCCAGCTTCGAGATGATGGTATTCACCGGCGCGCTGGACACGAAACGCAACTGCTCGCCACGCTCCTCGAACAGCCCGGACAGATCGAAGCTTGGCGAGGAGGCGATGATGTCGAACGCGTTCATGCTCTTGATCCGTCTTATGCGCGGCTCGGGGGCACGAGCTGCAGCAATGTGCATCTTCTCCAGATTTACAAGCGACGGTGCTGAAACCGAGGTGTGCATGCCGCCGCCGTCGCCATGAGCCACGGGAGAGGAAGAGCCGGAGGATGACGAAGACATGGCAGTCTCGTCCTCGGAGTCAGAGTCACAGAGATCAGGCTCTTCGGAGCCATCAAGGCTGCGCAAGCAGTCCTTGTTGTCGATGTAGAAACTAACTTCTTTGAAGCCTTTCTTGAACCAATCTGTTTCCTTGGTTTGCAGGAGTGTGATTCGGTGCGCTGGGTTTGGTTGGAGGAGGCGGCGTACTATGCGTACCAGTTCGGGGCTGAAGGTGCGTGGGCAGCGGTAGTCACCGCGGCAGATTGTCCTGTACAGGGTGATGAAGTCGTCGTCGCGGAAGGGCTTGCGGCCGGCGGCGAGCACGAAGAGGACGATGCCGCATGACCAGGCGTCGGCCTTGGCACCGTCATAGCCCCGGCGCGCGAACACCTCGGGAGGGACGTACAGGGGCGTGCCGCAGACGGTGTGGAGGAGCGCCTCCCGGCGAGCCGTGTCGGCGTGGGCGGAGAGCCCGAAGTCGGCGACCTTGAGATTGCCGTGCTCGTCGACGAGGAGGTTGTCGGGCTTGATATCGCGGTGGTACACGCCCTGCGCGTGGCAGAAGGTGAGCGCCGAGACGAGCTGCTGGAAGATGCGGCGCGTCTCGTCCTCCTTGAGGCCGCTGTTGGCGGGGATGTGGCGGTAGAGCGGGCCGCCGCGGACGTACTCCATGACGACGAAGATGCGGGACTTGCAGGCCATCACCTTGTGGAGCTGCACGATGTTGGGGTGCCGCAGCCGGCGCATCACGGCGATCTCGCGCTTGATCTGTTGAACGGCGCCCAACTTGATGAGCTTCTCCTTGTCCATCACCTTGATGGCCACCTCCTCCTTGGTGTCCATGTGCCGCGCGAGGTAGACCTTGGCGAAATTGCCCTCGCCGAGCAGCTTCACCTGCTCGTACCGGGCAGGAAGCTTTGGCCGATCCCCCATGGCGCCGGCGCCGCTTCTTGGGCGGGCGTTCGAAGTTTATTTCCTGGAGTATCTGGGTGGAGGCGAGCAGAGGATTGGGGGATCAGCCGAACTAAATAGGGAGTCTTTAGGGCTGACCGCTTATTGGAAAAAAAAAATCAGTCCAAGCCTCAGTACCTCCCACGCAGGCCCGCGCCCGGGATTTTTTTCTTAGATCGCTCTCTTGCACGAATCTCGAGGAAACTGGCTGCCACCAGCGTTGTTTGTGTACGCAGGGCGCTGATAAGTTTTTTTTTTTGCGATGGGCGCTGATAAGAATTTGAGTGCGTTTTCCCTAGGTTTTTATTGATTCTTTGCACGCGATTCTGTTGTAGTTTTTATTACTTCTTTGCACGTGTACAATTCTACGACTTTACGATCCAAACTAAGCACTCTGATTCTTTTTTGAGGATCTGTAATGAGAGATTGCTGACCACCCACGCCGGATGGTTAAGCACTCTGATTTTACAATATTGGTTAGTAGAAATCTACGTTTTTACGCTTCTGATAGTTAAGATTCTATCATTTATGATCCTAACATCGGAGCTCCGATCCGATTTAGGATCAAATTCGGACAACCTTGCATTGCACCGTTCCAAGGATGAGGGTTTGCGGCACGCAATTGCGAGGGCATTCTGGTCCCTGGTGCCTGCTTTTTATTTTGGTTTCCGATTGTCAAAGTTCTATATATTTTAAACAAAAATTTCAAATTAATTTATGTTTTCATATTTGTGTTTCTCATGACCAATGCTTTGAAATAATATTCATTTTGAATACATTTTGACGACTTTTAAAAAACTATGTTAAGTTTTAGTGTTGAAACATACTACGAGCGGCCGATATAAATCAATTACTTTGTGTCTACGATCGACGGAAAAAATTACTTAAAAATAAATCCTTGAAACTTTGCATTTTTACATGCAAAAACCACAAGTCTTACCATTGAAACTTAAAGCTTTTTGACGGATTTTCTTTTATACGATGCCTTTATGCGGGATTCAACTACTTTGCGAATTGCGAGGCAAATCGAGAAGACGGTACGGCTTGGCAGGTGAGTGTCCATGCACTTGCATGCTGCTGCGAATTTCTGGCCGTTTCAAACTACAATTCTAAGACAATCAGGATGACTGTATACAACAAGCTAAAAATGAACAACAAGAAACACATTGCTCGGAGATTACAAGGTCCTCTTGCGCAAACGAATCACGAGGGGATGGAGAATGCCAGCTTAGAGAAGAAAAGACCGACGTCGATGAAAAGGTACGTCGTCACAATCACCATGGGCCCTACATGCCCCTACCTCCTTGCCTAGCTCGAAAGGCGATACACCGTCGGCAGATGGACATGTTCACCCTAGAACCTGAATGAGTGTCGTCGAAAGGTAGGCATAGGAGAGGAACAAGGAACACCCGACATGTCATCGACTACTCACCTAGAGCAGATCACCGCCGATGCCAATGGATCAGGTAGGCAAAATGGAAAGTTGTTGGATTGGACGGAGAAGTATAAAAGCTTGTGCACAGGGGAATCATTGAGATCTGAAGGGGCAGTGCAAAGGACAAAAGATGGAGTATCTGCTCTCACAATCTGTTGTGATGGAGCCTCCGGGGAGGGGAACCCTGTAACGCCCCGGATCCGATGAGCCAGGTATCTCCCAGTCATTGCCATGTATTTTGCTTGCGTGTTGCATTTTGCCATGTCATCATCTGCATTGCATCCTCATATTTTCAAAACTTGCATCCGGCCTTTTTCCCCGTTATCCGTTTCGCGATCCAACACTCTCACACGCACACGTTGCACCTCTCAGTCCTCGTGTCGTGAGTGGCATAAAAATGTTCTCGGAATGGGATGAACCTTGGCGTGCGGTGTTGTTCTAGAGTAGGTAGACCGCCTGTCAATTTTCGTTCCATTTGGAGGTCGTTTGACACCCCACGGTTAACACTTGTCACGCCCAATATGCGACCCTATCCGAGAGGAACTCGAAGGTCCCACCAAGGATAGACCCGCATATTGAAATGCTTTTGCAAGGTGGATATCATTACATCATACAATTCCCATCTGCCACATAACCGCGGGCACGACTCTCTAAAGTTTATACCCTGCAGGGGTGTCCCAACTTAGCCCATCACAAGCTCTCACAGTCAACGAAGGATATTCCTTCTCCGGGGAAGACCCGATCAGTCTCGGAATCCCGGTTACAAGACATTTCGACAATGCTAAAACAAGACCAGCAAAGCCGCCCGATGTGTCGACAATCCCGATAGGAGTCACACGTATATCGTTCTCAGGACACACCGGATAGGTCAAGCTACGAGTAAAACCAGCCCTCAAGTTGCCCCAAGGTGGCCCCGCAGGCTGCCCGGTTCGGACCAACACTTAGAGAAGCACTGGCCGGGGGAGGGTTAAAATAAAGATGACCCTCGGGTTGGCCGTGAAGGAAATATGCCCTAGAGGCAATAATAAAGTTATTATTTGTTTCCTTATTTCATGATAAATGTTTATTATTCATGCTAGAATTGTATTAACCGAAAACTTAATACATGTGTGAATACATGGACAAACATAGTGCCACTAGTATTTCTCTACTTGACTAGCTCGTTAATCAAATACGGTTGAGTTTCCTAGCCATAGACATGAGTTGTCATTTGATTAACGGAATCACATCATTAGGAGAATGATGAAATTGACTTGACCCATTCCGTTAGCTTAGCACTTGATCGTTTAGTATGTTGCTATTGCTTTCTTCATGACTTATACATGTTCCTATGACTATGAGATTATGCAACTCCCGTTTACCGGAGGAACACTTTGTGTGCTACCAAACGTCACAACGTAACTGAGTGATTATAAAGGTGCTCTATAGGTGTCTCCAAAGGTACTTGTTGGGTTGGCGTATTTCGAGATTAGGATTTGTCACTCTGATTGTCGGAGAGGTATCTCTGGGCCCACTCAGTAATGCACATCACTATAAGCCTTGCAAGCATTGTAACTAATGAGTTAGTTACGGGGTTATGTATTACGGAACGAGTAAAGAGACTTGCCGGTAACGAGATTGAACTAGGTATTGAGATACCGACGATCGAATCTCGGGCAAGTAACATACCGATGACAAAGGGAACAACGTATGTTGTTATGCGGTTTTGACCGAAGATCTTCGTAGAATATGTGGGAGCCAATATGAGCATCCAGGTTCCGCTATTGGTTATTGACCGGAGACGTGTCTCGGTCATGTCTACATTGTTCTCGAACCCGTAGGGTCCGCACGCTTAAAGTTTGATGACGGTTATATTATGAGTTTATGTGTTTTGATGTACCGAAGGTAGTTCGGAGTCCTGGATGAGATTGAGGACATGACGAGGAATCTCGAAATGGTCGAGACGTAAAGATCGATATATTGGACGACTATATTCGGACATCAGAAAGGTTCCGAGTGATTCGGGTATTTTTTGGAGTACCGGAGAGTTACGGGAATTCGCTGGGGAGTATATGGGCCTTATTGGGCTTTAAGGGAAAGAGAGAGGAGAGGCTGGGCGCCCCCTCCCCAAGGCCTAGTCCGAATTGAACTAGGGGGAGGGGCTGCGCCCCCTCCTTCCGTCTCTCTCCCCTTTCCTTGACTCCTACTCCTACTACTTGGAAGGAGGGGGGGGATCCTACTCCCGGTGGGAGTAGGACTCCTCCTAGGGCGCGCCATAGAGAGGGCCGGCCTCCCCTCCTCCACTCCTTTATATCTGAGGAGGGGCACCCTTGAGACACAACAATTGATCATTGATCTCTTAGCCGCAAAGTGCCCCTCCATCATAATCCACCTCGATAATATCGTAGCGGTGCTTAGGCGAAACCCTGCGTCGGTAGAACATCATCATCGTCACCACGCCGTCGTGCTGACAAAACTCTCCCTCAAAGCTCGGCTGGATCGGAGTTCGAGGGACGGTTCAACACATACACATGAAACAAGTTTAAAGGACAAGTTGTCCAAAACAGCAAGTAGGCACCTTGTAAGCATCAAAACAGCATGCTACAACGCTTCAACATGAAAATAAAAGGCATGTACATGATTTACATGTGAAGCTTAACAAAACATGAACACTGAGCTATCTCCAGAAACCACCAGAACATGCTCCAAAGGACATGGCAAGATTGCAAATAATAACAGATTCACAGACTTAGCAGAAAATCACTGAGCATGACAGAAATAACATCAGGTTGCAATGTTTAGAAGTATCAAACAACATGCTACATGAACTTATCATGACAAAAATAGGCATGTCATGCTAATAATAAAGACAAAGAACAAAACTCCCTTACTGAACTTATTCCAAAGATCAACAGAAAAGATGGTAGCATCCATGCAAACATGGCAAATAATATGACAGATTCAGACTGAAAATAACAGGCATGGCAGAAACAATGATAAGTAGGCATGTTGGTGAGCTTGTAATAGTAACCACAATGCATTTCATGGCATGTGAAGTCAATCAAAAGCAAGATGGCATAATTATAAAGCTAATAATGGCAAGAGCAAGTTCATAGGGTGCATGGATCACCAGAAAAACACATGGCAAAACTGTACTTAATGTTAACAGGCTGACGGCAACATTATTTAGCAAGTTTGGAGCATGGTAACAACAAGTTACAGCAGGCCATAATGCAACCAAGGTCATGGATGGATAGAGCATAACATGTATCAGAAAACATACTTAGTGAACATCTCCAGATTGTTCATGGATTAATTGGTAGCATCAAACAAAGATAGCAACATGATATAACAGTTTCAGCATTGACAGAACATTAACAGCAAGTAGCCCACTTCACGAGGATGATGCACTCACCACAAGGCACACAGAAACACATGGATTTCACCACTGTAAATATGGCATGAATATGCTCCTAAAACATGTAGACATCATGCTCAAAGGATACACACGCAAAATACAACGAAAATGACAAAATAGCAAGTTATAACAGTCTCAGCAGGTAAACATCATATAGCACTCTTGCAATGATGATTTGGGCATCAAGATTAACTCAAACAAGCATGACACAATGTAATGAAAGGTAAAGCATCACAATGCGAATACTTTGACATATCATATGCATGATTCCAAGCTACGAGCACGAAGATATAGCTGTTGGGGAACGTAGTAATTTCAAAAATTTTCCTACGATCACGCAAGACCATGGTGATGCATAGCAACGAGATGAGAGTGTTGTCTACGCACTCGTGAGACCAGCAACGGAAGCGTTGACGCAACGTAGAGGAAGTAGTCGTATTTCTTCCCGATCCAACCGATCCAAGTACCGAACGACGGCACCTCCGAAGTTCTGCACACGCTCAGCTCGATGACGCCCCTCGAACTCCGATCCAGCCGAGTGTTGAGGGAGAGTTTCGTCAACCTGACGGCGTGGTGGCGGTGATGATGTTCCACCGGCGCGGGGCTTCGCTTAAGCTCCGCAACGGTATATTCGAGGTGTAGTTTGGTGGAAGGGGGCACCGCACACGGCTAAGGAACGATCTCAATGATCAACTTGTGTGTCTATGGGGTGCCCCCTGCCCCTGTATATAAAGGATGGAGGAGGAGGAGGCCGCCAAGGCAAAGGTGCGGCCAGGATATGGATTCCTACTAGGACTCCAAGTCCTAGTAGGAGTCCACCAAAAGGGGAGGAAGGGAGAAGGAATAGGAGGAGAAGGAGAGGTGTCCGGCCCCCTTTTCCCTAGTCCAATTCGGACTAGAGGGAAGGGGGGGCGCAGCAGCCTTTTTTTCTCTTCCACTAAAGCCCATCAAGGCCCATTACTTCTCCGTAATCCCGTAACTCCCGGTACTCGAAAAATACCGAATCATTCGAACCTTTCCGAACTCCGAATATAGTCGTCCAATATATCGATCTTTACGTCTCGACCATTTCGAGACTCCTCGTCATGTCCCCGATCTCATCCGGGACTCAACTCCTTCGGTACATCAAAACTCATAAACTCATAATATAACATCATCGAAACCTTAAGCGTGCGGACCCTACGGGTTCGAGAACTATGTAGACATGACCTAGAACTATTCTCGGTCAATAACCAATAGCGGAACCTGGATGCCCATATTGGTTCCTACATATTCTACGAAGATCTTTATCGGTCAGACCGCATAACAACATACGTTGTTCCCTTTGTCATCGGTATGTTACTTGCCCGAGATTCGATCGTCGGTATCCAATACCTAGTTCAATCTCAGTTCTCGGCAAGTCTCTTTTCTCGTTCCGTAATACATCATCTCACAACTAACACATTTAGTTGCAATGCTTGCAAGGCTTATGTGATGTGCATTACCGAGAGGGCCAGAGATACCTCTCCGACAATCGGAGTGACAAATCCTAATCTCAAATATGCCAACCCAACATGTACCTTCGGAGACACCTGTAATGTACCTTTATAATCACCCGATTCGCCAGTGACGTTTGGTAGCACCCAAAGTGTTCCTCGGCAAACGGAGTTGCATAATCTCATAGTCATAGGAACATGTATAAGTCATGAAGAAAAGCACTAGCAACAAACTATACGATCAGGTGCTATGCTAATGGAATGGGTCATGTCAATCAGATCATTCAACCAATGATGTGATCCCGTTAATCAAATAACAACTCCTTGTTCATGGTTAGGAAACATAACCATCTTTGATTAACGAGCTAGTCAAGTAGAGGCATACTAGTGACACTCTGTAGGTTTATGTATTCACACATGTATTATGTTTCCGGTTAATACAATTCTAGCATGAATAATAAACATTTATCATGATATAAGGAAATAAATAATAACATTATTATTGCCTCTAGGGCATATTTCCTTCAGCCTCCCACTTGCACTAGAGTCAATAATCTAGTTCACATCGCCATGTGATTTAACATCAATAGTTCACATCTATATGTGGTTAACACCCATAGTTCACATCGACATGTGACCAACACCCAAAGGGTTTACTAGAGTCAGTAATCTAGTTCACATCGCTATGTGATTAACACCCAAAGAGTACTAAGGTGTGATCATGTTTTGCTTTGTGAGATAATTTTAGTCAACGGTCTGTCACATTCGAGCCGTAAGTATTTTGCAAATTTCTATGTCTACAATGCTCGCACGGAGCTACTCTAGCTAATTGCTCCCACTTTCAATATGTATCTAGATTGAGACTCGAGTCATCTAGATTAGTGTTAAAACTTGCATCGACGTAACCTTTTACGATTTAACCTTTTTCACTTCCATAATCGAGAAACATATCCTTATTCTACTAAGGATAATTTTGACCGCTTGTCCATTGATCTACTCCTAGATCTCTATTGCACTCCTTGCCAATCTTAGTGGTAGGGTATGCAATGATCTGGTACACAGACATGACATACTTTATAGAACCTATGGCTGATGCATAGGGAATGACTTTCATTCTCTTTCTATCTTCTGCCGTGGTCGGGTTTTGAGTCTTACTCAATCTCACACCTTGTAACACAGGCAAGAACTCTTTCTTTGACTGCTCCATTTTGAACTACTTCAAAATCTTGTCAAGATATGTATTCATTGAAAAACTTTATCAAGCGCCTTGATCTATCTCTATAGATCTTGATGCTCAATATGTAAGCAGCTTCACCGAGGTCTTTCTTTGAAAAACTCCTTTCAAACACTCCTTTATGCTTTGCGAATAATTCTACATTATTTCGATCAACAATATGTCATTCACATATACTTATCGAAATGCTGTAGTGCTCCCACTCACTTTCTTGTAAATACGAGGCTTCTCCAAAAGTCTCAGATAAAACCATATGCTTTGATCACACTATCAAAGCGTTTATTCCAACTCCGAGATGCTTGCACCAGTCCATAGATGGATCATTGGAGCTTGCACATTTTGTTAGCTCCTTTAGGATTGACAAAACCTTCGGTTGCATCATATACAACTCTTCTTTAATAAATCCATTAAAGAATGTAGTTTTGACATCCATTTGCCGATTTCATAAAATGTGGCAATTGCTAACATGATTCGACAGACTTAAGCATCGCTACAATTGAGAAAATCTCATTGTAGTCAATACCTTGAACTTGTCAAAACCTTTTGCGACAAGTCGAGCTTTGTAGATAGTAACACTACTATCCGTGTCCGCCTTCCTCTTGAAGATCCATTTATTCTCAATGGCTTGCCGATCATCGAGCAAGTCAACCAAAGTCCATACTTTGTTCTCATACATGGATCCCATCTCAGATTTCATGGTCTCAAACCATTTCATGGAATCTGGGCTCATCATCGCTTCCTCATAGTTCGTAGGTTCATCATGGTCTAGTAACATGACTTTTAGAATAGGATTACCGTACCACTCAGTGCGGATCTTACTCTGGAAGACCTACGAGGTTTGGTAGCAACTTGATCTGAAGTTTCATGATCATCATCATTAACTTCCTCACTAATTGGTGTAGGAATCATCGAACTGATTTACGTGATGAACTACTTTCCAATAAGGAGAAGGTACAATTACCTCATCAAGTTCTACTTTCCTCCCACTCACTTCTTTCGAGAGAAATTTCTTCTCTAGAAAGGATCCATCTTAGCAACGAAAAACTTGCCTTCGGATCTGTGATAGAAGGTGTACCCAATAGTTGCCTTTGGGTATTCTATGAAGACGCATTCGATTTGGGTTCGAGCTTATCGGTGAAAACTTTTCACATAAGCATCACAACTCCAAACTTTAAGAAACGACAGCTTAGGTTTCTCGCTAAACCATAGTTCATACGGTGTCATCTCAACGGATTTAGATGGTTGCCCTATTAAACGTGAATGCAGCTGTCTCTAATGCATAACCCCAAAACGATAGTGGTAAATCGGTAAGATACGTCATAGATCGCACCATATCAAAATAAAGTACGGTTACGACGTTCGGACACACCATAACGTTGTGGTGTTCCAGGTGGCGTGAGCTGTGAAACTATTCCACATTGTTTTCATTGAAGACCAAAACTCGTAACTCGAATATTCATCTCCACGATCAGATCGCGAAACTTTATTTTCTTGTTACGATGATTTTCCACTTCACTCTGAAATTCTTTGAACCTTTCAACTATTTCAGACTTATGTTTCATCAAGTAGATATACCCATATCTGCTCAAATCATCTTGTGAAGGTCAGAAAATAACGATACTTGCCACGAGCATCAACACTCATTGGATCGCATACATCGGTATGTATTATTCCCAATAAGTCAAGAGCTTGTTCCATTGTTCCGAGAACGGAGTTTTAGTCATCTTGCCCAAAAGGCACGGTTCATAAGCATCAAATGATTCATAATCAAGTGATTCCAAAAGTCCATCAAGATGGAGTTTTCTTCATGCGCTTTACACCAATATGACCTAAACGGCAAGTGCCACAAATAAGTTGCACTATCATTATTAACTTTGCATCTTTTGGTTTCAATATTATGAATATGTGTATCACTATGATCGAGATCCAATGAACCATTTTCATTGGGTGTGTAACCATATAAGGTTTTATTCATGTAAATGAACAACAATTTATTCTCTTACTTAAATGAATAACCGTATTGCAATAAACATGATCAAATCATATTTATGCTCAACACCAAATAACACTTATTTAGGTTCCACACTAATCCCGAAAGTATAGGGAGTGTGCGATGATGATCATATCAATCTTGGAACTACTTCCAACACTCATCGTCACTTCCCTTCAACTAGTCTCTGTTTATCTCAGAACTCCTGTTTGAGTTACTAATCTTAGCAACCTAACGAGTATCAAATACTCGGGGCTACTATAAACACTAGTAAGGTACACATCAATAACCTGTATATCAAATATAACTTTGTTCACTTTGCCATCCTTCTTATCCACCAAATATTCAGGGTAGTTCCGCTTCAAAGGACCAGTTCCATTGCAGCAAAAGTACTCGGTCTCGTGCTTAGGTCTAGACTTGGGCTTCTTCACTCGAGCAGCAACTTGCTTGTCGTTCCTTTTGAAGTTCCCTTCTTCCCTTTGCCATTTTCCTTGAGACTAGTGGTCTTGTCAACCATCAACACTTGATGTTTTCTTGATTTCTACCTTCGCCGATTTTAGCATCGCGAAGAGCTCGAGAATCTTTTCGTCATCCCTTGCATACTATAGTTCATCACGAAGTTCTACTAACTTAGTGATGGTGACTAGAGAATTCTGTCAATCACTATCTTATCCGAAGATTAACTCCCACTTGATTCAAGCGATTGAAGTACTCGGACAATCTGAGCACATGCTCACTAGTTGAGCGATTCTCCTCCATCTTTTAGCTATAGAACTTGTTGGAGACTTCATATCTCTCAACTCGGTATTTGCTTGAAATATTAACTTCAATTCTGGAACATCTCATATGGTCCATGACGTTCAAAACGTCTTTGAAGTCCCGATTCTAAGCCGTTAAGCATGGTGCACTAAACTATCAAGTAGTCATCATATTGAGCTGGCCAAACGTTCATAACGCCTCAGATCGCTCATATTGAGCTAGCCAAACGTTCATAACGTCGCATCTGCTCCTGCAATAGGTCTGTCACCTAGCGGTGCATTAAGGACATAATTCTTCTGCGCAGCAATGAGGATAAACCTCAGATCACGGATCCAATCCGCATCATTGCTACTAACATCTTTCAATACTATTTTCTCTAGGAACACATATGAAAACATAGGGAAGCAACAACGCGAGCTATTGATCTACAACATAATTTGCAAAATACTACCAGGACTAAGTTCATGATAAATTAAAGTTCAATTAATCATATTACTTAAGAACTCCCACTTAGAAAAATATCCTCCAATTCTCTAAGTGATTATGTGATCCATATCAACTACACCATGACCGATCATCACGTGTGATGGAGTAGTTTCAATGGTGAACATCAATATGTTGATCATATCTACTATATGATTCACGCTCGACCTTCGGTCTCCGTGTTCGAGGTCATATCTTATATGCATAGCTCGTCAAGTATAACCTGAGTATTCTGCGTGTGCAACTGTTTTGCACCGTTGTATTTGAACGTAGAGCCTATCACACCCGATCATCACGTGGTGTCTCAAAGACGAAGAACTTTCGCAACGGTGCATACTCGGGGAGAACACTTCTTGATAATTTAGTAAGGGATCATCTTATAATGCTACCGTCAATCAAAGCAAAATAAGATGCATAAAGGATTAACATCACATGCAATCAATATAAGTGATATGATATGGCCATCATCATCTTGTGCTTGTGATCTCCATCTCAAAGCACCGTCATGATCACCATCGTCACCGGCGCGACACCTTGATCTCCATCGTAGCATCGTTGTCGTCTCGCCAATCTTATGCTTCTCGACTATCGCTACCGCTTAGTGATAAAGTAAAGCATTACAGATGCGTTGCATTGCATACAATAAGCGACAACCATATGGCTCCTGCCGATTGCCGATAACTTCGGTTACAAAACATGATCATCTCATACAATAAAATTCAGCATCATGTCTTGACCATATCACATCACAACATGCCCTGCAAAAACAAGTTAGGCGTCCTCTACTTTGTTGTTGCAAATTTTACGTGGCTGCTACGGGCTGAGCAAGAACCGTTCTTACCTACGCATCAAAACCACAACGATACTTCGTCAAATAGACTCCGCTTTAACCTTCTCAAGGACCGGGCGTAGCCACACTCAGTTCAACTAAAGTGAGAGAGAGACACCGCCAGTCACCTTTAAGCAACGAGTGCTCACAGCGGTGAAACCAGTCTCGCGTAAGCGTCTGCGTAATGTCGGTCCGGCCGCTTCATCTCACAATACCGCTGAACCAAAGTATGACATGCTGGTAGGTAGTATGACTTGTATCGCCCACAACTCACTTGTGTTCTACTCGTGCATATGACATCAACGCATAAAACCAGGCTCGGATGCCACTGTTGGGGAACGTAGTAATTTCAAAAATTTTCCTACGATCACGCAAGACCATGGTGATGCATAGCAACGAGATGAGAGTGTTGTCTCGTACCCTCGTGAGACCAGAACGCGAAGCGTTGACGCAGCGTAGAGGAAGTAGTCGTACTTCTTCCCGATCCAACCGATCCAAGTACCGAGCGTCGGCACCTCCGAGTTCTGCACACGTTCAGCTCGATGGCGTCCTCGAACTCCGATCCAGCCGAGTGTTGAGGGAGAGTTTAACAAGACCTGACGGCGTGGTGACGGTGATGATGTTCCACCGGCGCGGGGCCGCCTAAGCTCCGCAGCGGTATATTCGAGGTGTAGTTTGGTGGAAGGGGCACCGCACACGGCTGAGGAACGATCTCAATGATCAACTTGTGTGTCTATGGGGTGCCCCTGCCCTGTATATAAAGGATGGAGGAGGAGGAGGCCGGCCAAGGCAAAGGTGCGGCCAGGATATGGATTCCTACTAGGACTCCAAGTCCTAGTAGGAGTCCACCAAAAGGGAGGAAGGGAGAAGGAATAGGAGGAGAAGGAGAGGTGTCCGCCCCTTTCCCTAGTCCAATTCGGACTAGAGGGAGGGGCGCAGCAGCCTTTTTTCTCTTCCCACTAAAGCCCATCAAGGCCCATTACTTCTCCCGTAATCCCGTAACTCCCGGTACTCGAAAAATACCCGAATCATTCGAACCTTTCCGAACTCGAATATAGTCGTCCAATATATCGATCTTTACGTCTCGACCATTTCGAGACTCCTCGTCATGTCCCGATCTCATCCGGGACTCGAACTCCTTCGGTACATCAAAACTCATAAACTCATAATATAACATCATCGAAACCTTAAGCGTGCGGACCCTACGGGTTCGAGAACTATGTAGACATGACCTAGAACTATTCTCGGTCAATAACCAATAGCGGAACCTGGATGCCCATATTGGTTCCTACATATTCTCGAAGATCTTTATCGGTCGGACCGCATAACAACATCGTTGTTCCCTTTGTCATCGGTATGTTACTTGCCCGAGATTCGATCGTCGGTATCAATACCTAGTTCAATCTCACTTGGCAAGTCTCTTTTCTCGTTCCGTAATACATCATCTCACAACTAACACATTTAGTTGCAATGCTTGCAAGGCTTATGTGATGTGCATTACCGAGAGGGCCCAGAGATACCTCTCCGACAATCGGAGTGACAAATCCTAATCTCGAAATATGCCAACCCAACATGTACCTTCGGAGACACCTGTAATGTACCTTTATAATCACCCGATTCGTTGTGACGTTTGGTAGCACCCAAAGTGTTCCTCGGCAAGCGGGAGTTGCATAATCTCATAGTCATAGGAACATGTATAAGTCATGAAGAAAAGCACTAGCAACAAACTATACGATCAGGTGCTATGCTAATGGAATGGGTCATGTCAATCAGATCATTCAACCAATGATGTGATCCCGTTAATCAAATAACAACTCCTTGTTCATGGTTAGGAAACATAACCATCTTTGATTAACGAGCTAGTCAAGTAGAGGCATACTAGTGACACTCTGTAGGTTTATGTATTCACACATGTATTATGTTTCCGGTTAATACAATTCTAGCATGAATAATAAACATTTATCATGATATAAGGAAATAAATAATAACATTATTATTGCCTCTAGGGCATATTTCCTTCAATAGCATGATTAACATGGGCACATAAAGTTTCACAAATCAGGGACGGCGAATTTCACCCCGCGAAAAGTGAACGCGGGACGAGACGGTTCCGGGACGGAGGGATCCGGGCGCGGGGAGACGCGTTTGGTTCGGCGATGTGGTGGATCTGATCCACCCGGGCAGATCTCGCCGGAGGATGGCCGGAGATGCGGCGTCACCGGAGAGGGAGGCGCCGGCGAGGAGGTCCGGGGCAGCGCGGTGTCAGCGGCGGCGGTTGCGCCGCGAGGCGGTGGGAGACATCGCCAGCGAGGCATCGCGCGCGTGAGCAAAGCGGAGGCGGCGGCGCGACGGCGGCGCTTCGCGGCAAAGCGCCGGGCGTTGCGGGAGGACGGGCGGCGCGGGCTGCTACGGGCTCCGCGGGCCGGCGACGGAGAGAGCGACGCGGGGACAGGTGTCGGCGCAGGATTCAGTGGGTGGCGGCGGCGGACATGTCCGGCCGTCGCAGACGCGTCCTGTCGGGGATATACCCCGTGGCGTAAACCGGCCGGAAGTATAACCTGACCGGACTGGACGACTCACTGGTAACCCGCGTGGAGCTTGGCGGTTCACGGGCTACCCGCCCAGTCTTGGCGGTTCATTAGTAACCCGGTGGGCGGGTTAGATGGATGACGAGGCCCAAGGCCCAGAAGGCCGGTTCACGTTTAATGGTGGGCCGGTTTATGAGGAAAGCGTAAGGACTATTCTCCTACAAAGGAAGCAAGACTAGGACTCTACTTGTAATAGATTAATCCTAATCCTACTAGGACTAGTCATGTAATCCGCCCCTTCAACATATATAAGGAGGGGCAGGGCTCCCCAAAGAGGGAGAGGCTACAAGCAAGAAGAAACAATCTTAGGGCTAGACACAAAGAGGAGAGCCGGTTTACGGCGACTCCCTCGTGATGATAATGAGACCTAGCCTCAAACAGCATGTAGGGTTTTTACCGGATGATGTTTCTCGGGGCCCGAAGCTGTCTAAATCCCTGTCTTGTGTTGCGTCTCTCGATTCCGCTTAACCCCTCTCAAGCTACCACATAGATGCGTTGGCCTCGCGACTAAGTCCTGTCACTAAGGACATCTGCCGTGACAAATCCACGACAGTTGGCGCCCACTATGGGGCTCGCGCAACGGTGGTGATGAGTTCTTGAAGGGATCTCTCCTAGGGTTTCGAGAAGATCGCGACCCGTCAGATCAGCAAGTGCCAGTTTTAAAGGATTCATATCAGCTACAAGTTCATCTGTCAAAGTCAAAGAAGTTTTTAGTGGCAGCATATGCAAATTTCCGGTACAAGAGAAACTAGGGTTCCATCTATGTACGCCGCCGTCGCGACGTCTTAATCCGCCGAGTCCAAATATAAACCGGTCTGGATTGAAGTCTGCAGATAATCTGATCCGGCGTGTTTGCGTTACTGCTGCGCGTATGCGTTTTCAAGTCCCAAGGGCATCAACGGTATACCGGATCTGCCTAGTTGTCGCCGCCGCGTACAGGATTTGCCGAGACGGTCGAATTGTTTCCATCACATCAAGCATCACAGTTTAATGGTTTCAAAGACTGATGTACTTCTCGACTAGTACATCGCCTGAAGCTAAATCGTTTTTTTTTGCCAACTCTGATTGCTACAAGGAATCTTCCAGGAGGTTAAGTCAAAAAAGAAGGAGCATGTTTTCCTTACGGGAACATACAGGAATCCAACACCTGATCGGTTTGACAAGTCAACACCAAGCTTGTACAAGGCCACGGGCTGAATCTCGGCTTCCGTTTTCATCTCTGAACCCCCACCGCCGGGCGCGTCTCTGACTACCGCCCGTCCTCGTGGCCCTGCTGGACCGGCACCTCTCCAACTCGCTGATGCCTCAGCCGCGGCCCCTGCCGGAGTAGGCCTCGGGCCGCCCCCGCTTGTGGGCTGCTGCCTCCACCGGCGTCGCCCCTGCAGCTGCGACAAGCCGCCGCAGCGACCCGCCGCGCCTTGATTCCCCGCTACTGTGGTCTTGATCCGCCGTCGCCTCTGCCTGTTTCCAAACCGCCGAGGTCGTTGACCCGCCGACTTCAACTCAGTTGAGCTGACTCGTTGCAGTGGCTCCTACCGCCTTCGCCAAGGTCTTACCTGCACGCGGACGCTTAGGCCCCGGCATCCATCGCGCCGATTTGCTACTGCTGCACCCCACGCGCCGATTCACCACTGCTACGAGCTGCTGCCATCCTCGCGGGCCGGTTCATTAGCCGTGACCGCACCCTTGTCCTGCCTCCGTCTTGTCTCCGTTTCAAGTCGCCACCGGGCCTCGCCTCGTTTTCGGTTCAAGTTGTCGGACAAGCCTGAGAGTCACGATTGACTCGCCATCCCTGGATATTTCCACGGCGCCTCATTCCAGCCGGTTCAAGTTATTGCAGGGCGAGTCACCTTTATGGTGTTGAACCGGCCAGGGCTCCACCAACACCTCCGTGAGTGGATCAAGATCGACTATGGCAGACGTGCATCACCCATTGCTGCTGCACCGAGTACTCACTGTAATGAGAACCGCCGACCGCGTCCCCAACTCTGCTCTGTCCGCGGCCTGCGTTAAAACAGCCGGCTGATGCCGTTACTTCTGCGGACTCGTTGTTACTATAACCTGTCATGCTGCTTTGAACCGCCCTCACCGATGTGTTAGGCCGCCGCCAACTTCCGCAGCCGTCTCCGCGAGCAGTTTTTAAGTCAGCTACTACTAAACCGGCGCCGCCTGCAAGCGGTCTTCAGCCCACCCTACTCTGTAGCCATGACCACATCGAATATGTACTAGTACCGCATGGAGCGGAACAAAGTGAGCAACAAGTCAAAGTAATAGCTGAAAGATCTGTATGCGGCAGTGCCTCGCAAGTGCAGAGTGCTATATGCCATGCAAATCCATGGCGTGAGGATAAACAGGAAGAAAAAGAGCAGACCGTGGGAGTTGAACCGGTGACCTGAAGGTCGAATCCTAGTGCTAACAATCACCAGGCCACAGCATGTGTTCTGGCCGGTTTACAGTGGGAGCTGGTCCGGCCGTTTTTAACTCCGGCTATGGAAGTTGTTACGCATTACATCAAAATATCAAACCAGATCAGTATTAAGTGCTAGTACGTACTAAGCACTAGCGGCCGTTTTACGGCTCACGTGAAGGGTGATATTTGACAATCGAGAAACAGGGGGTATGTGCAGACAAAAAAAAACATGCTACTACTCGCTGGTGGCACGGCCAATTAAATTTCCAGGTGCTATCTTTTCCATCTGTTTCTTTTTTGTACATATTGTTTTTCCGAGAACGATTACTCTGGCCTATATCTTTCTATACAGGACAAGTGCTCACTATAAAAGTGATGCCCTACTACGGACGACGCGCACTGGCTGTTTTACGCCGGTATTTGTGCATATCACACTGGTGAACCGGAACACAAACTGCCACCCCCGCAGTCGGGACTACATCAGCAATGCCGCGGTCGACTCTTTTATCCCTACTGGCGTATAACCCCGCGATGGGTATCAACTGGCCTGACATATCAGGTGAAATCCATCCAATATATTTTTATATTATATATTGCTTTCTTTGAAAAAGCAATTACTCCGGCTTGCAAAAGTTATCTAATGCAGGACCCTAAACTGCTATATTGGTGCAAATTTAAAGGCCGTCAGAAAATTTCTGGCTTAAAAAGAAGGTTTCCGGTTTAAAATCCGGTTCAAGGGAAAGCTATCTCCCACAAAACTTTGAAGCTCTCAATATCCGGTTCAAAATCCGGTTCAAGAAGGATTTATCTCTTACAATAAGTTAAAAGGTGCCAAAGAGGACCTGCTGCCATGATGCGCGGTTCAAACATGGGTATCATGCCTTATTGGCTTATCATATCATTGATCACTTGGGGGCTTTGGTCGTATCCGAACCATAGGTACACCTCTTGATCGGCGCAATGCCACATATCACTTGGGGGCTTGGTCGCGTCCGAACCATAGCAACGCCATTTGGTAGGCGAAAAGCCACAACATCACTTGGGGACTTGGTCACGTCTGAATCATAGTCACGCCTCTTGATCGGCCTAGTGCCACAACATCACTTGGGGGCTTGGTCGAACCCGAACCATAGCTACACCTCTTGATCGGCGTAATGCCAAAGCATCACTTGGGGACTTGTGGTCACGTCTGAACCATAGTCACGCCTCTTGATCGGCCTAGTGCCACAGCATCACTTGGGGGCTTGGTCGAACCCGAACCATAGCTACACCTCTTGATCGGCGTAATGCCAAAGCATCATTTGGGGACCTGGCTGACTCGAACCATAGCTACGCCTTTTTGGGGGCTTGGTCGTGTCCGACCATGGTAATGCCTCTTGATCGGCTCAAAGCCTCATTTGCAATGGTTTTATTTTGCCTTTGCTTGAATTCTGTTCTTTTTTGCTAAAGAACTTTTACTTCTGTTGCGTTTTTAAACCGACATTGTTAATCCGGTTCGACTATCAATTACAAATTGGCGGAACACGGTCAAATCTTAATCCGGAGACTATCTGCCCGGTTTGATTTTATGTTACCATCTTATTATGGAGTAAACCGGTGTTCATTAACCCGACTTGACTTTCAACTACAAGTTGTCAGTACATGACTAATTATGGTCCGGCGATTATTAACCCGGTCTGGTTTCGATTATAAGTCGCCAGCATTATATATGGTTAATCCGGTGTTTATCACAACCCGGTATGGTTTATCATAAACCGGCACAATATGGAAGGAGTTATCAGTACTCAAAATTTGGGTTATTACCTCTACTACAAAAAGTTGGTAAACCAACGATGTGATTCAATGTCACAGGTATGATATATTTCATATTTGATTATTCTTAAGTGTAGCCTTGGTTATAAACCTGGGTTATATGTTGGCATTATGACCCGTCCGACGGTAAACCGCCAAGACACTTTAAACTTGTTGTATGCAGAAACAGGTTGAATAAAGCATGATTATAAATCACCGGCGTTTATTAAACCGGCCTGGCTTTAAGACGATAAATCGCCAGTCTATGATGAGAAATTGTCCGGTGTTTATTAAACCGGCCTGGCTTTGGACTATAAGTCGCCAGTATATATTTGGATTGCGCCATTGGAATCATGCGCTTATAAATCATTGGATTATATTATTCAAATAGCCAACATGGCTGGATTTTTATTATGGTTATTAATATTATGATTGAGGTTTTCAAAGTCGCTTTAGCGCAATGGATATGAATATGATTTATTCTGCAATGGAAGGAATAGTCCCAAGTCGCTGCAGGCTCACGACCCGGCACTTGGGGGCTACATTATTCAAAGTTGAGATTATATCAAATATGCAAGTCTCATGTTGCTGCGAGCATGCACCATGACACTTGGGGGCTAATGCAAAGTCATTTTTTGCTCATCTTATTGAAGACCCGACTCATCATATCATAATGAGCCGGCCCTTAGGGGCTACCAATTGCTCCTGTCAACAATTCAAGTCTACATGATCATATCTACATAGTCCCTGCTCATTATTGCGTAATGATCCGGCCCTTGGGGGCTACACGTTGTTGTTCAAATCTATATGATCATATTTACAAAAGTCCCTACTCATTATTGCATAATGACCTGGCACTTGGGGACTACATTGGTTGAAGTTTTTATGAGTATAAGGCAATTACAAGTCCCAGGTTGCTGCAAGCATAACAACCCGGCACTTGGGGGCTACATATGTGGAATATTCAGTTGTGACTAGTAACTGAGATGAACAATCTGGATTTCTTCAAGGTTGCAACATTTATATTGACACAAGTCTTAAGCTATCATTATGTTCTCCTCTTAAGACTTGGGGGCTACAGGTAATATGCATATAAAGGAGGAACATCTTCTTTTTCTCAGTTTTTGGCAAATCAGGAAGATTAATTGTGTGATCCGGCGTTGGCAACAATCATAACCCGGCGTCTATAAACGGTCATAATCCGGGATCATCAGTTTTTATAACCCGGCCATTTTGGTAATGTTAAACCGGCAAGTTTTTACATCTTCAAACCGGCTGAATATCAGATGAATATTTCAAGACCAATATTTCTTAAACCGGCGCTTTGGAAGCCGACTCAAGTGGATTATTCTTCACAATATTTTTCTGTGAGAAACCAATGTCAAGAACCGAGTATGACGCTGGCTTATTGACCTGGATTTTCTAGAAGGAGGAAATGACAAGGACTTAAGGATGATCAGGTGCCGGTTTACAAGAATTCTTAACCCGGAGCACAACCTGTCAAGTTTGTTCTTGTGTTTATTTTACATGATTAGTTTAACATGGATAAATCCAAATTAAACTGGGGCTAATGTCGGGATATACCCGTGGCGTAAACCGGCGGAAGTATAACCCGGCGGATGACGACTCACTTGGTAACCCGCTGGAGCTTGGTGGTTCACGGGCTACCCGCCCAGATCTTAGCGGTTCATTAGTAACCGGTGGGCGGGTTAGATGGATGACGAGGCCCAAGGCCCGAAGGCGGTTCACGTTTAATGGTGGGCGGTTTATGAGGAAAGCGTAAGGACTATTCTCCTACAAAGGAAGAAAGACTAGGACTCCACTTGTAATAGATTAATCCTAATCCTACTAGGACTAGCCATGTAACCCGCCCTTCAACATATATAAGGAGGGCAGGGCTCCCAAAGAGGGAGAGGCTACAGCAAGAAGAAACAATCTTAGGGCTAGACACAAAGAGGAGAGCCGGTTCTGGCGACTCCCTCGTGATGATAATGAGACCTAGCCTCAAACAACATGTAGGGTTTTACCGGATGATGTTTCCGGGGCCCGAAGCTGTCTAAATCCCTGTCTTGTGTTGCGTCTCTCGATTCCGCTCAACCCCTCTCAAGCTACCACATAGATGCGTTGGCCTCGCGACTAAGTCCTGGCACTAAGGACATCTGCCGTGAAAAATCCACGACACGTCCGGTGGCGGCGGGGATGCTAGGTTAGGGTTTGGACTGCCAATTTTGGAGAGGAGGTGTTTATATAGGTAGAGGGAGCTAGCAGAGTCCAAATGAGGTGCGGTTTTCGCTCACACAATCATGATCCAACGACCGAGAGCATGGAGGGGGTTTGGATGGGCTGTGGTGAAGAGGGGCTGGGCTGCAAAGAGAGAGGGGTTTCGGGCTACGCGGTTAACCGTTGGGGCGTCAAACGACCTCCAAATGGAACGAAAATTGACAGGCGGTCTACCTACTCTAGAACAACACCGCACGCCAAGTTTCATCCCATTCCGAGAACATTTTTATGCCACTCACGACACGAGGACTGAGAGGTGCAACGGGTGCGTGTGAGAGTGTTGGATCGCGAAATGGACAACGGGGAAAAAGATCGGATGCAAGTTTTGAAAATATGAGGATGCAATGTAGATGATGACATGGCAAAATGCAACACGCAAGCAAAAGACATGGCAATGAGGGTGAATAACTGGGAGACACCTGGCGCATCGGATCCGAGGCGTTACAACTCTCCTCCACTAACAAGAGATCTCGTCCCGAGATCTTAGGACCGAGACAGGAGAGAAAGGGATGAGGTGAAATAAGAACAAAAGAGAGAGGATGAACAAAGTTGAGAGCACTGGGTAGGAAAGAGGAACGACGAGTATGACGAGAATCAAAGCTCCACGGAACAAAATGAATTCAAAACCACTCCGGTTAGAACAAGATAGGAAAGGAATACAAACGAAAGAATTGTGATAGGATCCCAGTTGAACATAGAATGGAATAAAACTTGAACTTAACAAGATGGCACGACACTTGCCGAGAGGAACAACACAATGCCTCCGGAAGAATTGAAATAGTGGAATGAGAAGAACGGGGAATAAGATGACAACTTCTACCATGAATGAACTTGGAAGCAACCTTAGAATGAAGGATTGAACGAAGTTGTTGAGAAAATCAACAGCAAAAGAATAAGCTTCTTGTTGTGGACTTATGGAAAACATCTCAAAATTATGAGGTGCTAACCGACCACAAGCGGAAAAGATTGAATAGCTGAGAAGAACGAAGAAATGCAAAACTCCACTTCAAAAGAATACGGAAAATCAATTGCACCTCGCGAAGCAAGAAGAAGAATACTTGGGCTCCTCCGGCAAGAATCTTGATGAACACTTGAGGAATGAATTAAATCATGATGATCCACTATGAAGAACTCCGGTACAAAAGGATGATGAGATAGAATTGAAGGATGAAAGGAATAAGATTAAAGCCTTGCAATGATTTAGATGGGGCTTCGCGTCAAGACAAGCGAGAAGCTTGGAACTCCGGAAGGGAAAAGATGAACAACTTAGAACCAAGAGATTATTCATCATGAACAATCTCCGAAAACAAGAGATAAATCAACTTGATGAAAGAAGAATAAGAATTATGTTATGCTTATCCTCCACCAATTAAATTGATGAGAAACAATGGATTTGCATACTACTTATTCGTGTTGAAAAAGATTAAAGGGAGATATAACGCAAAACTTGGAAAAGACTTCATGAACCACCGGTAGGATTGGGAAGAACGAATGAACATATGTGATAAGAACGAAAAGGAATCTTGAACGAACCACTGTAAGAACTGAAAATGAACGAAGAGAAGATAACGAATCGCCGGAAATAATTAGAAACGAACGAAGATACTTGAGTGAATCAAGATGCAAAAGAACGAAGAGATCACAAACTGATTAAAGAATGTCTGAATGAGGCACCGACACAAATATGGGAATGAATGAAGCTGAAAACTTGGAGCGAGGGAATCTTCTGAAATGATGGCCTCCGAATCAAAACGGAAGACAACTCCTGAGATACTCCAGATCGGTAAGAAAAGAGTCACACGATTGGAAACAATTTGAGAGGGTAACAAGAAGTTAGAACCACGAATCTGAATAGCGGAAAAACAATCTTCTACGGTCTTCAAATGTTGAGAATGACGACGGAAAACACCACCAAAATTGTTGAGATACTCCGGGAGAATGAAAAGAGGAAAGATTGACCCGAACATAAGAGCATTTGAAAGCGATCTTGGAGAAGGCATCTGACTGATGGAATTCATACTTACGTCATATTTCAAAAAGAATTTGAGAACGACTCCGGGAAAATTAGAAGAGTCAGGTAAAATCCTATGAAGAGACCTGTGGGTTAGGGCCCACTGAAAAGAAACACCGTTGGAATGATTGTTTGAATGAGAAATGATGCACCAGAACGATTGAAAGATTTGAATGAGGTGACAACCTCGAAATAGCTTGAAAGGATTAACAAGAAAACATGGATTGACTCCACCGGAAAGAAAACGAGAAAAACAATGATTAACTAGATGAGAATTCACCGGTTGAGAAAATTGAGGAAAGACTGAAGCGGCTCCGCATCAATGAAATTGATGCTCGAAAGAGACTCAAGCTCCGGGAAGAAAAAGGGGTGGGAGGGCGGGAAAAACAAAGGCAGCTTGGAAGGGAGAACAGACGAATAACTTGAAGAGAAGACACCGGTTGAAATGACTTAGGAAAGAAAGCAAAGGCTTCGCACGAGTAGGATGGATACTCGATTATGTACTCCGGTTCCGAGAAGCAGAAGGGTGGGCGGGTGGGAAAAGAAAACAACTTGGGACGGGGAAAACGACATCGGTTGAGAAAGAACTAAGGACTGGTCTTCAAAAGACAAAGTGGATTGAAACATCTTGACGGGAAAAGCACCGGATGAAAAGAGCTGACATCACGACGATAAAAAAATCAACTGCGTGATCCTAAAGAAAATATTTGAGGGGAAGAGGAGTAAGTCAAAACACCTACGTCGAGATTCCTTACCAGAGCGACGAAGGGGCCGAGGAGTAAAAAGTATTCCTACTCTCCGATATAACTAGACTTCGAAAAAGTTTTTTCTAGACTCGACAACGGCCAAACTATACGATCAGTCAAGGGGGCTCCTATGGTCGGTCGAACCTGGCTCTGATACCAACTTGTCACACCCAATATGCGACCCTATCCGAGAGGAACTCGAAGGTCCCACCAAGGATAGACCCGCATATTGAAACGCTTTTGCAAGGTGGATATCATTACATCATACCATTACATAATAGTTGGGGATACATACATAAGGCACAAATGCCCCGAGAATACATCAACCTCATACATGAGAACAACATCCGACTACGGATGAAACAGAAACAGAAACTCAAACGACATCCACCCTGCTAGCCCTGGCTGCCGACCAGGAACCTAACCCAAGATCGACGAAGAAGAAGATCTCCAAAACAAGCAATCGAGCATCGCTCTCACATCATGAACATCGCAACCTGTACCTGCAATTGGTGTTGTTGTAATCTATGAGCCACGAGGACTCAGCAATCCCATTATCATGGGTATCAAGACAAGCAAAGCTTAATGGGTAAGGAAGGGGTAAAGTGGTGAGGTTGCAGCAGCGACTAAGCATGTATGGTGGCTAACTTACGAATACAAGAGTAAGATGAGAAGCTACGCAAACGGTCGCGAACTAGAAATGATCAAGAAGTGATCATGTACTACTTACGTTCAAACATAACCCAAACCGTGTTCACTTCCCGGACTCCGCTGAAAAGAGACCATCACGGTTACACACGCGGTTGATGCATTTTAATTACATCAAGTGTCAAGTTCTCTACAAACGGATATTAACTAATTCCCATCTGCCACATAACCACGGGCACGGCTCTCGAAAGTTTATACCCTGCAGGGGTGTCCCAACTTAGCCCATCACAAGCTCTCACGGTCAACAAAGGATATTCCTTCTCCCGGGAAGACCCGATCAGTCTCGGAATCCCGGTTACAAGACATTTCGACAATGGTAAAACAAGACCAGCAAAGCCGCCTGATGTGACGACAATCCCGATAGGAGTCACACGTATCTCGTTCACAGGACACACCGGATAGGTCAAGCTACGAGTAAAACCAGCCCTCAAGTTGCCCCAAGGTGGCCCAGCAGGCTGCCCGGTTCGGACCAACACTTAGAGGAGCACTGGCCCGGGGGGGTTAAAATAAAGATGACCCTCGGGTTGGCCGACCCAAGGGAAGGGTAATAGGTTGTTAGGCAAATGTAAAACCAAGGTTGGGCCTTGCTGGAGGAGTTTTATTCAAAGCGAACTGTCAAGGGGTTCCCATAACACCCAACCGCGTAAGGAACGCAAAATCAAGGAACATAACACCGGTATGACGGGAACTAGGGTGGCAAGAGTGGAACAAAACACCAGGCATAAGGCTGAGCCTTCCATCCTTTACCAAGTATATAGATACATTAATTAAATATAAGAGATATCGTGATACACCAACATGAACATGTTCCAACATGGAGCAATCCTCAACTTCACCTGCAACTAGCAACGCTATAAGAGGGGCTGAGCAAAGCGGTAATATAGCCAAACAACGGTTTGCTAGGAATGGTGAAAAAGGTTAGAGGTGGTTTCATGGCAATTTGGGAGGCTTGATTGACAAGTGGTAGGTAGCGCGACATAGCGATAGCATCGAGACAACTAGCATAGCAATGATAGTAGTGAGATCCAAGGTGACGGTCATCTTGCCTGAAATCCCGCTAGGAAGAAGCACGAGTCCATGAAGAAGATGAAGCCATGAAAACGAACCAAGCATAGTCGAACGAATCCTCACAATCGCAACGAAACAGGAACTATCGAGAAGAAGCACAACCGGAAAGAAGCAAACACACGGTAAACACACAACACATAACAAGACATGATGCTCAACCAAGTATGATGCATGACAAGGCTACATAAAGCTACTCATGGCAAGAGATGATGCATACAAGAGCAACACATCAAAGCAAGTTTAAATGAGGCCGGAAACAACATATAACAATTCCGGTAAGTCCTCATATGCAAATTTCGAAATTGGTCCAGATATGATTAGAACACAATGTTGAAGTTGTTAAACATCAATTTAAAATGCATCAAGATGATCTACACGGTTTTCTATTCAAGTTACATATAAAGTTCGTTTAATTCAGAGCTACGGCCTATAAGATATGAGCATCACAAGTTAAACATGGCATTGATGCAAAATGCACTCAAACATCAAGCCAACACTCCACAACATGAATGCAATAAGGTAACATGAAACTACATGAAAAAATAAGCAAGTTTCATATAGAGCGCACTTAAAACGGAGCAACGGTTCAACACATACACATGAAACAAGTTTAAAGGAAAAGCTGTCCAAAACAGCAAGTAGGCATATTGCAAGCATCCAAACAGCATTCTACAGCACCTCAACATGAAAAAAAGCAATGAACATGATGTACAGGTGAAGCTTACTCCAAAGGACATGGCAAGATTGCAAATAATAACAGATTCATCGATTTAGCAGAAAATCACTGAGTATGACAGAAATAACATCAGATTACAATGTTTAGAGCTATTAAACAACATACTACAGGAAATTATCATGGCAAACAAAGGCATGGAATGCTAATACTAAAGACAAAGAACAAAAATCTCTTACTGAACTTATTCCAAAGATCAACACAAAATATGGTAGCATACATGCAAACATGGCAAATGATATGACAGATTCAGACTTGGTGAAAATAACAGTGCATGGAAGAAACAACAATAAGTAGGCATGTTGGTGAGCTTGTACCACTCACCATAGAGCATTTATGGCAAGAGAAAGTTAATAGGGTGCATGGATCACTAGCATAACACCTGGCAAAACTGAACTTAATGTTAACATGCTGACAGCAACATTATTTAGCAAGTTTGGAGCATGATAACAACAAACTACAGCCGGCCATAATGCAAAAAAGGTCATGGATGGATAGAGCATAACATGTAGCAGAAAACATACTTAGTGGACATCTTCAGATTGTGCATGGATTAATTGGTAACATCAAGCAAAGATAGCAACATGATATAACAGTTTCAACATTGAGAGAACATTAACAGCAAGTAGCCCACTTCACGAGCATGATGCACTCACCACAAGGCACACAAAAATACATGGATTTCACCACTGTAAATATGGTATGAATATGCTCCTAAAACATGTAGACATCATGCTCAAAGGATGCACACGCAAAATGCAACGAAAATGACAAAACAGCAAGTTATAACAGTCTCAGCAGGTTAACATCATGTAGCACTCTTGCAATGATGATTTGGGCACCAATATGAACTCAAACAAGCATGGCACAATGGAATGAAATGTAGAGCATCACAATACAAACATTTTAACATATCATATGCATGATTCTGAGCTACGAGCACGAAGATATAGCATGATGAATATGGGCACATAAAGTTGCAGAAATTAGGGACTTAGACGAATTTCACCTCGCGAAAAGTCAACGCGGGACGAGACGGTTCGGGGACAGAGGGATCCGGGTGCGGGGAGACGCATTTGGTTCGGTGACGTGGTGGATCTGATCCACCCGAGCGGATCTCGTGGAGGATGGCCGGAGATGGCGGGGTCGCCGGAGAGGGAAGCGCCGGCGAGGAGGTCCGGGAGGCGCGGATCGCCGAGGCGTGGCGGCGCGGCACGGGTCGGCGGCGGCGTTGCGACGCCGGCGAGGCAGCGTCTGGCGGCGAAGCGGTGGTGGGACGGCGCCAGCGAGGCGTCATGGCGAGCTGGATGCGGAGCGGGCAGCGGTGGCGCGCGAGAAGAAGCGGCGGCGGAGGCGGCGGCGGCCGGGCGGCGGCGCTGGGCGCCAAGGGCGGCGATGGGCAGCGCGGGCCCTTCTGGCTCCAGGGCTGGTGACGGAGAGAGCGACGGGGACAGTTGTCGGCGAGATTCAAGCATGGGAGGCGGCGGACATGTCCGGTCGTCGCAGACGCGTCCGGTGGCGGCGGGGAGGCTAGGCTAGGGTTTGGACTGCCAATTTTGGAGGGGGAGGTTCTTTATATAGGTAGAGGGAGCTAGGAGAGTCCAAATGAGGTGCGGTTTTCGCCCAGATGATCACGATCCAACGACCGAGAGCATGGAGGGGGTTTGGATGGGCTAATGGGCTGTGATGAAGAGGGGCTGGGCTGCAAAGAGAGAGGGGTTTCAGGCTACGCGGTTAACCGTTGGGGCGTCAAACGACCTCCAAATTGAACGAAAATTGACAGGCGGTCTACCTACTCTAGAACAACACCGCACACCAAGTTTCATCCCATTCCGAGAACATTTTTATGCCATTCATGACACGAGGACTGAGAGGTGCAACGGGTGCGTGTGAGAGTGTTGGATCGCGAAACGGACAACGGGGAAAAAGGCCAGATGCAAGTTTTGAAAATATGAGGATGCAATGCAGATGATGACATGGCAAAATGCAAAACGCAAGCAAAAGACATGGCAATGACGACGAATAACTGGGAGACACCTGGCGCATCGGATCCGGGGCGTTACAAACCCTATCCCCTCTCACCTTGGAGAATCCACGGGAACCAGAGAAGACTCGCACCAGCCGCACGAACAACACCCGAAAGGCATGCCACCGAACTAGGTGAGCCAAAACCTTTCCCAAAACATCCCTTGGTGGCCAAAGAAGTCGTAGGAACAAATGGAGACGAAATCGATGAAGAATATCGTATGAAAAGGCAACTTTCAAAGGTGTCTGGGCCTAATACGAGCCACCTTTGCGCATACCTTGCGTCGTCGAGTGCTCTACCCTCCTTGGTAAAACGGTCGTCATTTCTTTGAACTAACTCGTATTTTGATGTTTTTGGGCTCGTTAGAATCATATGAATGACGCTGATGCACCTTTGGTATTAGATCTTCATTTTTAGCACTCAGGAAAATGATATTTTGGACCTTCCAAAATGCATGTGTGGTTCTTGGATGTCCTCAGTTGAATCTCTTTCATCATGATAAGTGCATGGGAGTTCCACATCACCTACAAAACACATAAAACTAATACATCTAGTAAAAACCAACAAAAAATAAAGATTATGCAATGCTCGCAGTGAAAAGGTTAAATACTGGAAATGATGTACATGGACATGAAATTTTCTCAATGGGGCACGATATATGGAGATAATATGGGTATGCAACAAATGAGCTCTAAAAGTGCGTATAAACTAGAGTCTTCCACATCCCAAGCTTAAACCTTGCTCATACTCGAGTAAGAAGGTTGACCACCTAAGCTCAATGTTGCTAACTCTAAAGGCTACACTGAAAACCAAAGTCTAAAAGTGTACCCATATGTTTCATGCAAGCTTGCAAAAGTTAGCTAGAATGCATGCAATCATCTTACCTCATTTCCATGAAGTTCAATAAAGAGGAAAAAAATATGCAATCCAAATTACCATTGCCCAAGATTTAGAGAGAATGTCAACATTATGTTGGACAAAGCGGTGTCTGTCATAGACAAAATAAATTATGCATTAGCGATCACTTCAAGAACACCAACCCAAGTCATACTAGCAAGATCGTCTGTCTGCGTTAATTAATCACTCAACTACCTATGCAGAGCTGAGTGCAAGGCTATGCTTATCGAGGAAAATAGAATGATGATTAGGGTTTAAGTAGTTAAAAACAAAGAAAGTCTTGCATCAACACAGTTGGCCATTAGGCAATTGAGAAGTCCTTGTGATCGATACTAACGCAAGGAGTAGGGATCGTCATGCAACTAGGATGAATGCAGAGGTATGAATTCATTAAAGCTCTCCTATGGACTAAGTGGAGGTGCATCTAATTTTCTTGATCATGAAGACCTCAAGATTTTGACGATGCTCGTCGTCAGAATATACAAGCCAAGTTCTATAGTGTAGTTTTTTTACGGCTGAAAAAACCTACATTATAGAACTTGGTTTGTATATTCTGATGAGGTACAAGGTTCCCAACTAGTATATAACACATTAAGATCATGAAACTTTCTACTTTGTAATGCATCGAGTGATGCTACTTTGAAGCACTTTGTGTACACACTAAAAATGATAATGATGTTGCTTCTTGTCTCTTCCTCACTTTTTTTTGTGGCACCTCTGCTACTTGTGATAGGCATTTTCCCCAAAGAGGAAGGGTGATGTAGTATAGTGACAGATAGTATTTCCGGCAGTTAAGAACCAAGGTTTATCGAACCAGTAGGAGATGCCACATAAACAAAATAAGTGGTACTTGCACACACACACACACACACACACACACACACACAAAACACAAACACACACTCACACACACACACACACTGCAAATGCTTGCACCCAACGAAGGCAAATGCTTACAGTTGGGCAATTGATAGAAAAGGACATAGTTATGATGATTCTTTATGGCATGATCGATATATAGGTATTACGTTCGAGATAAGTACACTCCATATGCATCTATTACTATTACTCCACCCATTGACCGCTATCCAGCATGCATCTTAAGGCATTCGGTTCATAACAAACAAAGTAATACTTGGAGCATGATGACATAACGCAGACAAATTAAGATCAAACAATATGTTTGAACCCGGTCGTTTTACCCTTAGTACCACCAATATAAATATGTGCCTTACAAGTTCTCCTGTCACAGAGTGAGGACACCACAAGATTAAACCCGACTACCAAGCACCTCGCTCATTTAAGATAAATCAATCTAATTGGACAAAAGAGATATAGATCTGAGAGATACAAGGCTATAAAATCACACATATATAAATCTCAGAAAAGACTCAATTACTTTCAAAGAATAATCTGAACATAAATCAACAATTCATCGGATATCAACAAACACGCTGCAAAAGTTACATCGAATAGATCTCCGAAGAGATCATTGTATTGAAGATCGGGGAGAGAGAGAGAGAGAGAGAGAGAGAGAGAGAGAGAGAGAGAGAGAGAGAGAGAGAGAGAGATTTAGCTACTACTATGGACTCGTAGGTCCTCTGAGAACTACTCACACATCATCATGGAAGCAGCAAAGGTTGATGAAGATTGCCTCCCCAGTGGTTTCCCCATCTGGCAGAGTACCAGAAAATGCCTCCAGATGGAATTGCAGAAGAATAAAGGCTTGCGGCGGCAATAAAATTATTTCGGGTCTCGCTCTGGGGGGTTTCTGGATTTTAGGGAATTTATAGGCTAGGAATTAGGTCAAATGGAGCTCTGTTGGGCCCACAAGACTGGATGACGCGCCCCTTGAGCTTGTGGCACCCTCATGTGTTGATACTTCTCGAACGTATCTATAATTTTTTTATTGTTTCATGCTATTATTTTATCAATCTTGTATACGTTATATATCATTTTATATCATTTTTCGGAACTAACCTATTAACTTTGTGCCTGGTGTCACTTGTTATTTTCTACTTGTTTTTGGTTTTATAGAAAATCCATACCAACGAAGTTCAAACATGATAAAAAATTGATGATTTATTCTGGACCAAAAGTGACCCTAGAAGCTTCGGCGGGAGACCAGACGACGGAGTGACAAGGCAGGGGTTGCGCATAGGGGGGTAGGCGTCTCTTGCCCCCTTGTGTGGCCCCTGCTGCTCCGTTTAACCTAATTCATGCGCTATAAATTCTCATTAATCTAGAAACCCCCAAGAGACGCCCCGAAACAATTCTTCGACCGCCGCAAGCCTCTGTTTCTCCATGATCCCATTTAGAGCCCTATCCCGGTACTCTGTTGGAAGGGAAGTCCATCACAGAGGTCTTCTACATCAACCTTGTTGCCTCTCCAATGATGTGTGAGTAGTTTCCACGGGACCTACGGGTCCATAGAAGTAGCTAGATGGCTCTCCTTCTCCATCTCCCTCTCTCTCTCTCTTTCTCTCTCTCTCTCTCTCTCTCTCATCTTCAATACAATGTTCTCTTTGGAGATTGATTCGATGTAAACCCTTTGCAGTGTGTTTGTTGGGTTCCGATGAATTGTGAGTTTATGATTAGATTATTCATTGAAAGCAATTATGTCTTTTCTGAACTTTATTATGTGTGATTTCTATAGGCTTGTATTTCTCTCCGATCTACCCATCTTCATTGACCAAGTAGATTGATTTATCTTCAGTGGAAAAGGTGCTTGATAGTAGGTTCAGCGGTGTTCTCACTCTATGACATGAGGAGTAGCGAGACACGTATTTGTATTGTTGCTATTAAGGGTAAAACGATGAGGTTTGAACATATTAATTGGTCTTACTTTGTTTACATTATGGCATCATGCTCCAAGCATTACTCTGTTTGTTATAAATTTAATATCTTAAAACGCATGTTGGATAGCGGTCTACCTGTCTCAGATGTAACGCTCATATATTAATCATGTCACTGGCCATGGTGGAGAGGAAGGATGGGGACGGAAAAGCTGCCGGTGGAAGCAAGGAAGCATCGTACGCGAAGTAACTTCATGTTCCATATATGTTCAAGATGATGAAAAATGTTCCGACAGTAATTAGTTGCTTATCTGACGCACTAAGACTAGCCATGGTGAATTCAGCAGTAACATCGACTCCAATTCAGCAAACTTGCTTATGTGGCAATAAGTTAATGAAGAAAAAGATAGTTTCAGTAACTTAACTGGTTATTGTAACATCATATGTTCTAATGCAATATGAGTCTCTAACCTAATAAATGAAATTTTGCATGACACTACACTTATACTATGAAGATAATAACATAGTCTAGGATTATGTGCATGTTATTAGTGTATGTTACTCTCTATTATGACTAGTCTAGACGACATGGTAATGGTATCAGGCGCCAGCTAGCAATGCTTTCTACACGGATTAGTTACTGTGGTCCTAGGTAATACTCCTACGGCCTACCATATCAGACAGCACGCAACACGCAGGCATCAGGCGTGTACGGATCGATGCTTGCGTGCATGATCTGCACTTGCCATTCGGCCTCTGCTCGACACGGGACGTGTACAGGTGGTTGGATCGAAATAATGTGCAGTTCAGCACAACATAACGTGTCGGACGAAGCCGCAAGGAAAGAGACACGAGGCCTCCGCTGCGTGTCGTGTCGCGTGCCCAGCTAGCCGCCGGTAGGCGCTAAAGCTTGCGTTGTCTGAAACCTCGGACGGTGGACATCGCGCCGTAACTGAAGTTGACGCCTTGCGGCGGCGTTCAGTCAGTGTGCGCCGTGGAACCTGCCGCGAACTCTGCAGGGGCGAGCGTGTGCGAGGGGTCCAGCCACCGCGGCGTAGATCGCGCGGTGACTGCGCGAATGAGACTGACGCCTTGTGTCCGCGAGTTCTGCTGGTGCGAGTGTGTGGAAGAGGTCAAGCCACCGCCACCGAGGTGATCACCGCACAGTGAATACCGGGTCAGCAGGTAACAGTTTTTGGCTTCGGGCATTCTCTAGCGTTCAGCCGGCGATCGCCGAATCTGTCTGCGTTATAATATGTACTACTACACGCCTGGGTTACATGCCGGGGTTCAGCTTCGAATAGGTCTATTTTAATGTTCAAAAAAAAGAATAGGTCTATTTTATGCATGCAAAAAAAAGAATAAGTCTATTTTAAGGGCTGGCCAGTACTTAGTTGTTAGCGCGCGCGCTAGCACGGGTGGCAACATGCAAACGCATACACGGACGCGCGCGGGTACGTAGGAGTACGATCGGCGAGTCCCAACGCCCGTGCCGTTGCAGGTCTACTGCCACCGCCGGGATCCTCGTGAACCGGCAGTGAACCGGCCAACTGGTCGCCTGCTCGACGCTTTGCGCGGCCCCGGCCACGTACGGCTCAGTTTTTCTTTTTGTTTTCAAGAGAGAGGAAGCCACGTGTACGGTTGAGTTGGTTGTTCTCGCGCCGTCGCGCGGGATCCGCGTGTCGCCCGTCTTCTTTCGGGCTGGCTGGCTGGCTGGCTGCCATATGCCGCTGGTCGCGGGAGAAATCGCAGGTCGTGGGGCTGTGCAGCCGCGCACGAGAGCCAACCAGCCAGCAATTGCATCTCTTCCTCTCGACTTCTTCCCCGGCAGAAATGAAAAGCAATTGCATCTCTTGTTTCTTTCTGGGACTTCCTATATCACGACTAGGACGCTGGGAGTCCCGTCAAAAAGAAAAAGAAAAAGTAGGACGCTGGGAGTTGCCCAAACGGAGACATGCATCGCCTGTTGCCAGACCGAAGGAGTCTGGCCTCTGGGGCGCCCTCCCTTAGCTGCTATTGGGCCCGCACAAATAGCTCCCTGTAGATTAATGTCCTTTTTCTTTTTAATGTCATTCATTTGTTAAAATAATATTATAGATACATATATTATTAAACTTAAAATTATTCCAACAAATTAACAGTGAATTTTGAAAATATTAAGGAGGTGAAAAGTAATTGTTATTTTAATTTTAATGAATGTTTCTATCAATAAAAAATTAGGCAACTTTTTTTTCATGTGTTTCAAAAATGTACGTAACATTTACAAAAACAAATTACAATGTAAAAAATGTTCACATACTCCAAAAAATGTTATGTGCCACTTAAAAGTGTGTCTATACAAATGTCCGTGATTTTTAAATGTTATACAACCTAAATTAATGTTTGTGTGGTTTAAAATATATATTTCAAAATCTTTTTGAAATAGGTTAGCACATATTTAAAAAATGCTGAAAACATGTTTATCTTGTATTCTAAAAATGTTCAATGTACATAGAAAACAATTTAGCTGCAGCGGTGAATCCAAGGAGCAGGCTTGGATGGGCTGAAGCCTGCCCTCTGAAATTAAAATCCAGCCTATTCCAGCCCATCTTAACCCAGTTTCAGCCTTTGTACTGAAGTTGAGCCTGCCCTTCAAATTCATCCTAGATTCGCTACTGTTTAGCTGTACATGAAAAACGTACAATGTGTGTTCAAACAAGTAGACATGTATTTGAGAAAAAGGGGAAAAAGATAAAACCAAAGAGAACTGATGAAAACCTGATAGAGAACACATAGAAACGAAAGAATAAGAAAAATCCACGTGGAAGGTTCTAAAATCAGTTCAAAACGTTGTAAAACCTACAAGGTCAACAGTTTCGGCCGGCCCATTTATCAAAGCATCATAGGCTAAACCGAAGGATCTCCCGCAATTGGCGAGAAATAGCCCTGGAGGCCCAAACGTGCACCCCACAACCTGCATAGCCCTCTCTGGGCTCGCCCATATATGCTTAAGCCAGCGTTTTTTCAGCTGGTGTTATTTCGGCGGTTTCTATAAAAAAATCTTTCAAAAGTTTTAGTTTTTTTAGGTATTTATAAAACATGGATTTAGAACATTATTAGAAATAATAAATAATGTTTGGCAATTTATAAAAGTACGAATTTTAAGGAAGTGTTCCCAAATTCCATAAAATCATGCAAAACAGATGTTTAAAATAAATAAAATAACGAAAAACTAATGTTAGAGTGCTATTGGTTTACATTTTAGAAACAATAAAATGTGGCAACATGATATATCAAAATTGAAAAACATTTGAGTTAAATTTAAGCTATACCATTTTTTTAAAATTGCAGAATGATCACACAAAAACTAATGCATAAAATTTAGCTTATCATGTTGACCTCCCCCCCCTCCATAAAAAGACAAGAATGACTTGATGAGGAGGCCTGATTTGAATGGATGAATTAATGCAAAAACAAAGCAACTCATGAGTACAGGCATGACTAATGCCCCACAATTTGGATCGGGTGGCTATCAACAATTGAGTTGATGTGGAAGCATGCATATGTACAAAAATATAGCAATATGGGCTAGCTATTTAGATATAGAAGACTTGAGGCTTGAATCATTGCTACTGGATGAACTGCCCTGTGTATTTTAGTGGTAACCAATCATCACTTGCTCCATGGTGTTTTGCTTCTTTTCCTTCTTACACCGAGATATTCACACATCCGTTAGTATGCTAGTCTAAATCAACTAAAGTGGTAGTAAGGACTGATGTTGCAGACTGCATCTCATGTAGAACTACCTTTTTCCCAAACTGTTTTCAGTTTATGTTAATTGGAGTAAGACCGGTATTCTTAGAACACTTGGCTAGTTACTTCTTTATGGGACAACTTCCAAATCGAAGCGTCTTCACTCCTTATTACAAAGACGACGTCTTTTCTCTTCACTAGCACTACAGAAATAGAATGAGGATGGGGTTTATATTCTTTTTTACCCGCAAACAAATGTGCAAAACCTAGGTGCAATTGCCCCGCAGCCCTACATATAGTTTGCTCCGCCAGTGACTTCTTACTACGTACATGGAATTCTTCTTTGGTCATGGCATCATTTAATCAATGTCAAAAATTGGCACAGGGCGCGCATGGCAGTGGCAAAATCGAGAATGTGCACGAGAGGCCTATGAGGAACAGTGGTCGCAATGGCTACGAGCACGTTAGAGGTGAAATAGGTTGAGAGGAACAAGACATCAAGGGAGTGGCGCGCAACCCCGATGGCATACCCAAACCCTAGCAAATGGGGGACAGAGAGGAATGATTTGTCGGTTAGATTGGGAAGTTGAAGTTATTGGATTTAAAACACGTACACACATTTAAAATTAAGAAAGAAAAAGAAAAAAAGAAAAAGGAAATTAAATAAAAATACCAACAAAAACAAGCTACAAAGAAACACAGAAAAAAGAAAAAACTAGTCTACAAAAACAAGACATGAGAACAACCAGGTGGGCCAACCCATTGCCGTGGATGGCTACACATTTGACCACCACCAGCAAACTTTTACTTTAGCTCCGGGTCTTCATGTTTGGTTTGCCCAACCACATGACACAATTTGTATTCCACTAGTTGTGGTTTTTGGTCACTAAGGTTCCTTTACCCCTAAAAAGAGCAAATCTAAAAAAAAAATACTACCAGCGAACCATGAGCGGAATAGGCTCCACCTTTCTTACTGCATGTGGCTATGTGCCGTTCACAGCGAGTTATGTGCGAGGGTTGCTTGAAGGGAGTCGGTACTACGCCAGCCCAGTAACCACGTGGTCCCGTCATGCTGGCGTGGCGTGTTTTTTTAGTTTTGTTTATATAAAAAATTACTAACTAAATATAATGTAAAAAAATAAATTATTTAGTAAAAAATGTTTATCACACATTAAAAAATGTAAGCATAGTAAAAAGAATGTTCGCCCAACATTTTTTAAAAATTGTACCATTCAAACAAATGTTTGTGACATTAAAAAAAGTTCATAAGTTTCCAAACATGTACGCAACATTTAGAATAAATGTTATACAATGTAAAAATAATAATGTTCGTGCAATTGAAAAATGCTTCGATCATTCAAAGCTTATATACTTCTTTTTTACAAATGTTCACGTGTTTCAAACGAAATGTTTGTGATATTCTTCTAACAAATGTTTATCCGATGTATAATAATGCTCCACATAGATTAAAAATAAAATTACGTATTCTACAAAAGAAATTCAACCTGTATTAAAAAGCGTTCTGGTATTAGAAAAATACTAATCATATATTTAAAAATATTAAGCATATATAAGAAAATGTTTTAGATATATACGACAAATTATATATATATATATATATATATATATATATATATATATATATATATATATATATATATATATATATATATATATATATATATATATATATATATAAAAGTAGGCATCAAAACATATATTTGACAAATATTTTAATCATGTTTAAAAATGTTAAATATAAACAAAAAATGTTTCTTTTGTACCAAAGATTTACAATATATATGAAAGAAATAAGAATTGTTGAACAAAAAAAGAGAGAAAAATAAAGAAACCAAAGAAAACCGGCGAAAAAAAGAAAATGAAGAACGGAAATCGAGAAAACAGAGGGAAAAAACCCAAAGAAACCCAAGCAAACTGTGCTACAAACAATTGAAAAAAATAAAAAGAAAGACAACATAAAAAACAACTCGCGCCGGCTACAACGTTGGGCCAGCCCGATAGCAGCCGACTGTAGGAATTCCTAATAGGAATTTGTGCGGCCCTGGCGTTACTTTCTAGCTATTTCAATAGGATAGAAACTGTATTTTTCCATGGGGCCCATCGAAGGGAGACAATATGTCAACTGAGGCTTGTTTATGGAAAAAATATAAAGGGATGTTGCATTTCCTCAATAAAACCAGAAGAGGACATCGTAAGCCCCATGCGTGGGGAAAGCCCATTTAAGGCCCGCCGAAGATATTTTTTGTTTTACTTGTTTTTTAACAAGATTCTTCTTCTTGTTGTCCATTGTTCATTTCTACCATATTTCTACTTGGAAATGTATAGTTTTAACACTCCGACCAAACCCGTCGGTTCTTGGCCGTAACGTCTAGGATTTAGACTGCTTCCACAGACGAACACTGGTCTTTCATGTGCACCTTGTTGATATGAGTGGTCTACGCTGACCTGCACAGGCCTGTGCAACCGCAAGGGTCGCCTCTGATACCAACAGTAACGCTAACTAAACCATCGGTTCCTGCCGTTGCACCTGCGATCTAGACTGGCCTCACAGGCCAACACTAGTGTTTCTAGTGCACTTTGTGCTCACTCATTCTCAAATTGCTACAAAACAAGCACGCTTAACTTTGAAGTTCCTTTTAGATGGGCTCCCCAAAAAGAAGGTGCACCTTGTTAATAAAATTAGTCTACCATTCCAATTAAGCCGGATGTCACAGTTCTATAATAAGCTTTAAAGAAGATTGAATATTTTACTTTTTTTTTCTAAAACAGTGTTATGTCGTGCATAGAAAGTGTCCATATGAATCAAACAAAATGTCCATATGACCTATAAAAATGTTTCAATCAATTTTTTTATCGAAATCCAAAAACAAAGTTTAGTTTGTTTGATTCTTCTGGAGAGTTAAATTTTGCATGAAGTTTGTCATTTGAGCATTTCTGAATTTGGTTAACATTCACATCAATTTCACATAGGTTTCATACATGTGTTCTCACTGGGCAATGTTTCACACAAGTTACATACATGTGTTTCTCATTAGGTTGTGAAGTGGAACATGGACCACTATGAAACCCTATTATAACCATATATGATTCAAGAGTGCATAACTTTTTAAATTTCCAACCATGTGTTTTATTTTCCATGTCTTTGTGTGTTTTGGGAATAGGGTAAGTAGTGACTGCACCGCAGTGAATAGTAAATTTCCAAAAAATATGATGTGATTATGAGCAAATGTTTTAGGAGGTTGCAAAGTTTGGTCACCAAAAAACATCAAATGATCTCCATACGAAATGAAATACAAATGATGCTTTGTACCTAATAAGTTATTGTTCACATGTTTTCAGCACAATTTTTTTTCTACAGGGCTCTTCGAATGTCATTTCGTCACCAAATTTTGCAAGCACCTAAAACATTTGATCATACTCACATCCACAAACCTTCAGATTTTTTTTAAATGTTTTGCTAACTTTTTTATTGTGGGTGCACGGGGGTGCAATGTCCCTGGGTGCACAAAAACCAAACTCTTTGGGAATAACATGAACCAAACTAAACAAGCCGTAATGTTATTACCGTCCTAGCCCAATGGCGTGCGTCGTCCTTGATGGCGGTGATGAGATGATGCAACGAAGGCCGTAGTTCATCGAAGATGCGAGTGTTGCGGTGCTTCCATAGAGACCAAGCGGTCCTTTAACATGTGTTTGATATACATGTTTCCTTTACTGTCAAAATTGGCCTATAAGATCGAGCTATCATGGTGATAAGCCATGAGTAACAAAATAATCGATAGGACTAGAAGCTTCGTGCAAGGCAACGGTCTACAAGAAACAAGAGAGGAGGTGAGAGAAGGCCGGCCTAATGATACATGCATGCTTAGCGGCAGGGCCAAGGAACAATAATTCAGCATGCATGGTTATCTGAAAAGACGATCCTAGTCACACATAGCATCATATATACTCTAACTTTACATGCAGGTTGTAACTTTCTAACACAAGCGACTGATACAATCATCATCCATCCTCCGTTTTTGGTCCAGATCCCAGGCATTCGCAAGTAGCACAAGTGTGCACAAGCGAACCGCACCGAAGATACTTTGGAACATAGGATTCTTGCAGGAGGCCGTTTGTTTTCTCCTTCAGGAAATGTGCAAATCTTGGTGGTGGTCATCATAACAGTCCCATCCCACCGACGAAACAATAAGGAATACGGGGTATGCACTATAGACAGCCAATTTTATGCTTATTAGGCGCATGCAAAACAAATTATGCATGTGCAACAGGCAACAGCCATGCATGGGACGATCATCTGTCATCAGTGGCACCAACATAGCCGTTAATGAAAGAGAGATATCATTACTTGCTTTTTTGTATCAAAGGAGACAGGGGAATGTGGATGATAAACATCATTACTGATAATCCACTAGTTCCATCAAGCAACAGTTCTTCGCGGGCCTTGGTGTAGACTTGTGAGAGAGAAAGAGATTGAGCACGGCAAGTGCTAGAGCTTGTATTTCTTAGCTCAGATAGGTACATGTTACAGCCGTTGTGCAGATCGTGCACGAGTGGGAGTAGTGCGTGATGTGCGCGTACAGCCAAAGACCGAGTCATGGTGGACTGGGTCAGCTAGGGCCTGACATGCGTTGACACCCCGCCGCAGCTAGAGCGTCCGACGGCCGGATGCATAAGCTGGACCTGAACTCTTCAAACGCAGAAGTAGGCAGGCCCTTCGTCATGACATCGGTAAATTATTGCGATGTGGGGACGTGAAGCACACGCAGCTCACCGAGAGCCACCTTTTCTTGAACGAAGTGGATGTCGAGCTCTATGTGCTTGATTCGTTGATGGTGCACCGGGTTAGCTGCCATGTACACACTCGAGATATTGTCGCAATAGACCACGATCGCTTTGGGTAGCATGATGTGGAGCTCGCCAAGGAGCTGGCAGAGCCAGCGACGTTGGTGACGACGCGATACTCGGCCTTGACACTTGACCGAGACACTTTGGGCTGGCGCTTCGATGACCAGGAGATGAGTGCGTCACCGAGGAAGACGATGTAGCCCGATGTCGACCGACGCGTGTCCGGGCAGCCCGCCCAGTCTGCATCGGAGTAGGCGAGAAGATCGAGCGTCGGCGAGCGATGAAGATGGAGACCATGAGCTGTAGTGCCGCGTAGGTACCGAAGTATGCGCTTCACCAGCGCGAGGTGCTGATCGCGTGGAGCGTGCATGTGCAGACACGCTTGCTGAACAACATACGCGAGGTCGGGGCGAGTCATAGTCATATACTGCAGTGCGCCGACGATGCTCCGATACTCAGAAGGATCGGCGACGGGGGCGCCACCGGAGCTGGAGAGCTTGGAGCGTGTATCCACATGTGTCGAGGCTGGGCTGCAACCAGTCATGTTGGCGCGATCAAGGAGCTCCTCCGCGTACTAGCTCTGGGACAGGAAGAAGCCACTAGCGCTACGTGTGACGTTGATCCCGAGGAAGTAGTGGAGCGGGCCGAGATCTTTCATGGAAAACTCGGTGAAGAGGCGCTGCTGAAGACCATGCAGGAGCGAGCTCGAGGACGCGCTGAGGACGATGTCGTCGACGTAGAGAAGTAGGTACGCCGTGCCATCGTCGCGGTGATAGATGAACAACGACGGACCGAGCCGCCGCAAACCCGATGGTGAGCAGGAAGTTGGTGAAGCGGTCGAACCAGGCGCGTGGGGCCTGCTTGAGCCCATACAAGGACTTGTCGAGGAGGTAGACGTGGTCGGGATGCGCGTCGTCGACGAAGCCGGCCGGCTGTTGACAGTAGACACGCTCCGTGAGCTGGCCTTCACTAGTAGAAAAAGGGCCAAATGTGAGACACATTAGTGCCGGTTTGCATTTGAGCCTGCACTAATGTGTCCATTAGTGTCGGTTCAAATGGCTAGGCGGGAGGAGATCTTTAGTACCGGTTCGAGGCGAACCTTTAGTACCGGTTCATGCCACGAACCGGTACTAAAGAGGATGGGCCCGGCCAGCACCTTTAGTACCGGTTCGTGGCATGTAACGCCCGGATGGTTATGCAACAGTAATCACCCGGTTATGTTAATTAACCTCTCGTTGATTCAAACCCGACCTAAAACAAAAATCAAAAATGAGGCAAACGATAAAGGGTTCCGAAAATAAGTTCTAAAATGTTCCGGGGTTTTCTAAAATACCTAACCTAATATTGGTGGGGTGCAATAATATTTACAAATGTCGAGCATTTTAAATAATTAAAAAGCAAAAGGAAAATAATAAAGAAGAATAAAAAAATAGTGGAGGATAAACCCCTGCCCAGCCAATGGCCCCCCTCCCTTGGCCCATCCCCCTCCCCTAGGCGCCCACTGCCCACCACACCCCGCATAACCCCCTCCCCACCAATGGCTAACCCTAGCCGACCCATTCGCCACCACGCCGCTTCGCCCTCGCTCCCGACCGATCTGGATCGGGCGGAGGAGGCCTCGACCGAGCCAACCCCCGCCGTCCTCCACCACGACCCACCCCCATGCCCCCCCGCCTCCTCCTCCTCCTCTCCCACCGAGGCTCCTCCTCCCCTCAAATCGCCCCAGAGAGCTGCCTGACCTCATGGTCACGGGACACGCCTCCGCCTCACTCCGCTCAGCCTTGCATCTCAGTCATGCACTGGTCGCGCCCGACCAGGCCCGGGTTCGTGCCCATTCGGGCATCGCATGCCCCGATTTGGCCTCGAACCCAGCAGCGTGGGGCCCCACCCCAAAAAGATGTTTTAATTAAAAAGTAACTAAAATGGAAATAAAATGAATTAAATTAATTACTAAATAATTAGTTAATTAATTAATTGAGTAATTAATTAAACTAATTAATTCTAGATTAGTTAAACCTAATCATTAGTTAAATTAATTGGGTAATTAATTAAACTAATTAATTTGAATTAATTAACACTAATTATTAATTAACTTAATTAACTAAGGTTAATTAAATCTGTTAGGTTAATTAGTCATTAGTGAATGACATGCGGGCCCACTGTCAGGGGTTGACTCACCAACCTGTTGATCGATGATTGTCGGCATGACATCATGTTGATGTCATAAATACATTTCAAATTAATTAAATAAATAATTAAATTCCCGAAATTAATAAATCTTTTAAAAATCATATCTTTTAATCCGTAATCCGGATTAAAATATTTTCAACATGAAAGTTGCTCAGAACGACGAGACGAACCCGGATATGCAGTCCGTTCGTCCACCACACGTCTCTAACCTATCGAACCTGCAAACTTTCCTCTCCGGTTCATCTGTCTGACAGACGTCCGGAACCGGGATAACTTCCCGGATGTTTTCCCCCCCTAAAACCAGTACCCTTCTTACCACGTTAGGGCACGCCTAACATCGCTTCTTGGCATGTCATGCATCGTTATGCATCTGTTACCGTGTATTCATTGTTTCTTCCCCTCTTCTCTTGGTAGACTACGAGACCGACGCTGCGGTGGCAGTTCGACTACGGTGTTGACGACCCTCTCTCTTGCCGAGCAACCAGCAAGCCCCCTTGATCACCAGATATCGCCTACTCTTATCTACACCGCTTGCATTAGAGTAGCATAGCATATTCTTGTTTTCGGATACTCCTATCTTTGCTGCATAGCCTTGTCCTTGTAACCATTGTTACCTTACGCGCAATCCTATATGCTTAGTATAGGATGCTAGTACTTTCATCTGTGGCCCTACTTTCCTGTCCGTCTGCGCGTGCTATACTATCGGGCCGTGATCACTCGGGAGTTGATCACGGTATATACTATATACTTATACATGATACATGCGAGACTAAAGTCGGTCGGTGATGGAGCACCATGAGTGGATCTTTGTGGCGGAGCGGCAGGCGAGTTGAGACCGCCTAGGAGAGAGTGGGCCTGGCCTGCTCGGGCGTTCATGTTACTTAACACGCTTAACGAGGTCTTGGTATTTGATCTGGGTTGGCTCTGAGCTTATACGCACTAACCATCTACGCGGGAGTAGTTATGGGTATCCCGCGTCGTGGTATCACCGGCACTTCAGACGTCGGCGACGAGGCGCTACCGGATTGGACCGGACGCTGATGGGCTAGGTCTGCTTCCGGCCACGTCGCAACGTCAGGTGTGTGCTTTCGTAGGCGATGGGCCCGCACCCTGCGTGCTTAGGTTTAGACCGCGGTTGGCCTCTGTTGTGCCTAGGTGGGGCTGCGGCGTGTTGATCTTACGCGGCGGGCATGACCGGAAAGTGTGTCCGCCAAATGGGATCAAGCGTCTTTGGGTAAGATGGTGCACCCCGCTGGAAGTTAATCTATTCGGATAGCCGTGATCTTGATAATGGACGACTTGGAGTTGTACCTTGAGCTTATGACAACTAGAACCGGATACTTGATAAAACACACCCTTCCAAGTGCGGATACAACCGTGGTCGCTCTCGCTCGTGGATATGAGCGGGGATTGCGGGTAGGATTATTGCTATATGATGTTACTTGGAGGACTTCCGTTGTCCTCTTACATGCATTGCCGGACGGTGTCGAAGCGTAGTCTTCGTTAAGACTAGCTATCCCCTCTTGTTCGGCATTCTGCGATTCAGTCCACCGATATGGCCTTTACACATATATCCATGCATATGTAGTGTAGTTCCTTGCTTGCAGTACTTTGGATGAGTACTCACGGTTGCCTTGTTCCCCTTTTCCCCCTACCTCTACTCGATTGCTGCAATCGACGATGGAGCCAGGGAGCGACGCGCGCCTATGACGACTACTACTCCGGGGCGCCTACTACTACGTGCAGCCCGGCGACGACCACTGGGAGTGACCTAGGAGGATCCCGAGCAGAGGCCTGCTCCTCTTCGATCAGATCCCGGTTTGTGCTAGCCATCTTATGGCACCTTGTTTAACTTATGTCCGTACTCAGATATTGTTGCTTCCGCGACTTCGTCTATGATCGAGCACTTGTATTTGAGCCCTCGAGGCCCCGGCTTGTATTATGATGCTTGTATGACTTATTTTATTTGTAGAGTTGTGTTGTGATATCTACCGTGAGTCCTTGATCTTGATCGTACACATTTGCGTGCATGATTAGTGTACGATTGAATCGAGGGCGTCTGAAGTTGGTATCGAGCCATTGCTGTAGGAATCCCCTTCCACACTCCTTGGCGAAGTCGAGTCTAGACATTGCAAAACTTTTACTAACTTGGCTGTGTGCCTTACGGGCCCACGCCGCCATCGGGTGGTATTAGGATCTTTTACTCCTCGACCTTTACTCGGGACTCGACTCTCTTCTACTCGGGTTAAACGATTTTACTAACTATCACTAGGATCCCGTGACCGCATTCACCCCAAGATGGATATAGCCTTAGTTGTTTTGGAATTGTATTTGAACAATTTCCACCTGCCATTGACTCCTTTGAAACGCCTTTGTTTTCAGATGGAACCCACGAGGCAGGTCGTGCGCCACACGACGGCCATTGGTGCTCGGGATCACTGCGGTGCTAGCCGAGATGATGACCTATCTGGGTTATCGCTGGCACCCCGAGTACACCATCTATGAGGAGTACCAGACTACAACCAGGAGCAGATGCCGCGCCATCGTCCACCTCTACTCTCGGAGTATGAGTCCACTCTTGTCTGCACACCGCACATGGTGTTGGAGTGACCATCGATATGGCGTCCACGATGCTGCTTATGCCGCTCGACACGCCTTCGCGCGAGTATCGAGAGTTGGACACCTCCCCTTCAGCACATTGCTATCGCGTCGATGTTGGTGAGGAGGGTTACTACACTGCAGCCTACACCACTGTCACCAGAGAGCCCTTCCACCATCAGAACTTTGTTCTGCATGCTTATGGGCTGGATCGAGCTAACCGAGCTCTTCGCCACGAGTTGTACATCACCCGTCAGCACCTCTACCGTGCTCTGACGCTGATGCACCCTTTGTCCGATCCGGAGAGCTGCGCGTTCTGCGATCTACCCACCAGACCGTGATGCCCCAGGGTGTCGGTTGGCGGACGTGGGAGGCTACTCTCCGCGACTTGGCCCTTTTCGCCACACGGGCGCCGGATTCAGCACCGAGTATCCGCGCCCCAGTGTCACCGACGTGGAGGACTATCCACCGCCGCACTATCACTTTCAGCTACAGCTACCTCCGCAGATCGCGTGGGGCCGATGTAGGCTTGCTTGTTAGTGTTTGATGTATTCGCCATGAGCTGCGTGCCGCCTTTGTGATGTAGTAGTCTATGTCTTCGGACTCTATGTATCGAACTCTATGCATGATTCCTTTTGTAAGATATGCCAACTACTATGTAGTTCCCATCTTGCTTGCTTTCATTATGCATGCTTCATCATGAATGATTCTGTCTCTTGCTTAATTTCTCAAATGTTGAACTACCTGTTATATAATAGCAGATGGTTAGGCCAGCAGTCGTGGTCGTGGTGCCAACTTCCCACCACCGCCGAGTACATGGCGGTATGGTCCAACAGCTTGAGATGAATCGCCATTCATGGAGAACATGATGGCTCAGTTCCTCGCCCCAATATGAACCAAAGACCCAAACGGAACAACTCTGCAGAGATTTCATACGCTGAACCCCAGCGTGTACCGCAGCTCAACTCAGCCATCGGATGTCGATGATGCTCCGTGACATCACCTATGAGATGGAGTCTGCTGATGTAGCCCCCGCCACTATGTCACTTTTGCTTCCTTCTTCCCAAGGGACCCGCAGCTCAATGGTGGGACAGCCACCGTCGTACTCGCCAGTTGGAACACTCATCACCGGCGGACTTCGAGCTGCCTTCCGTGCCCGCTTCATCCCTCAAGGGTCATGGACGGAAGAAGCGTGAGTTCCGCAACCTCACCCAAGACAACAAGATCTGTTGAAGCCTATCGTGAGAGTTCTTGGACTTGTCTCGCTATCTCAAGAGGATATTGCAACCGATGCGCGCAGACAGAGAAGTTCCGTGACGGTCTTCAAGTCGACATCAAGCTCGCACTCCTAGTGCACGACTTTGCTGATTTCGCCACCTTGGTGAACAAAGCTATCAATGTCGAAACTGGTCTCGCAGGAATACCAGAGCTCTAACAGCGTAACCGTGACACGGGTTCATCTTGAGCCCGTCCTCGCAGGCGCAAGATATGGATTCCCAACAGCATGTACCAAATTAATGCACCTGCTTCAAAGCGAACTATGCTACACCTCGTGCGCCTACAACTAAGCAGCCAAGCTTCCAGCTCCGCCACCCCAAGCTCTGTTCCCACTCCCAATAATGGCTTATGCTTCAAAGCGGACAACCAGGGCACCGTGCTAGAGAATGCAACCGAACCGAATCAATCGGCCCTTCCAAAGAACCTGGCCGTGGAAACACCTGTAACCGCAACAACACCGGCAAGTCTTATGGGCAAGCTCAGGCCAACCACGTTGATCTGAACGAAGCTCAAGACCAGCCTGCTACTGTGATGGGTACACTCCTCGTAAATTCAGTACACGATCTGTTTTATTCGATTCAGGAGCATCGCATTCATTCATGTCTGAAGACTTTGCATACAAGCACGACGTTAAGTGTGAAGAGATGAACTCTTCGGTAGTGGTAAAAACCCCATTGGGACAATGTCAAACCTCCATGGTTGGCGTCGACGTCCCCGTGGAAATCGAAGGGCTGGAATTCTATGCCTCCCCCATTATCCTGAAGACGTCTAACATCGACCTCATTTTGGGGATGGATTGGTTGAAAGCGCATACGGCGTCAATCGTTTGCGCCACTAAGACCGTCCATCTGCTGCACCCTTCTGATGAAATCGTAAGCTACAATGCTCGTCTGGTTCAAGATGCCGAGGCAAGGCTCTATGCATTGAATGCATTGAACGCCGCACCCCTCGAGGGAATTGAAAACATTCCTGTCGTTTGCGATTTCCAAGACGTCTTTCCTGAAGAACTTCCAGGGATTCCCCCTGCTAGAGCTGTCGAATTCGTCATCGACTTGAAACCAGGCACCACTCCTATAGCCAAGCGTCCCTACAAGATGCCGCCGCATGAACTCCTTGAACTAAAGGAGGAAATCGACAAATCTCTTCAAAGCGGTTTCATTCGCCCAAGTTGCTCACCTTGGGGAGCACCTTCTCTCTTTGTCAAGAAGAAGGATGGGACAAACCGATTGGTCCAAGACTACCGTCCTATAAATCAAGCTACCATTCAGAATAAGTATCCTCTTCCTCGGATCAATGATCTTTATGATCAATTGGCTGGTTCGCCGTTGTTTTGAAACTCGACTTGAGGTTGGGTTACCACCAGATCCGTGTTCGTGAGGAGGATATCCCCAAGACCGCATTTGTGACTCGTTATGGTTCATACGAGTACACCGTCATGTCTTCGGCTTAACCAATGCCCCAGCTACCTTCTCTCTTTGATGAACTATATATTCATGGATTACCTCGACAAGTTAAATCGTGGTTTATCCGGATGATATCCCGATCTATTCCAAGAATGAAGAAGAACATCTGAACATCTTCGTCTTGTCTTTGGAAAAGCTACGAGCATCAACTCTATGCCAAGTTCTCCAAGTGTGAATTCGGCTCCCAAGTAACCTACCTTGGACATGTCATTTCTAAGGATGGTATTGCCGTCAACCCCGAACGAGTTCAGGCTATTCTCGATTGGACTCCTCCAAGAACGTTAAGCAAGTCGAAGTTTTCTCGGTCTCGCCACTATTGCCGTCGATTAAATGAGAACTTCTCCAAGATTGCCGAGCCTCGACTAACTTTGTTGCATAAGGCGTCAAATTCCAATGGACAGATAAGTGTCAGGAAAGTTTCCAGGCACTCAAAGACAAGCTGACAACTGCCCTAGTGCTAGCTCCTCCTGATACTAAGAAGGACTTCGTCATTTACTGCGACGCATCTCGTCAAGGTTTAGGCGGTGTCCTAATGCAAGAGCGCAAAGTGGTTGCTTATGCCTCTCGACAGATTCGCCCTCACGAGGAGAACTACCCAGTTCACGACCTCGAACTTGTTGCTGTCATTCATGCGCTAAAGCGATGGCGACATTACCTTCTCGTGTCGTTGCGAGATCTACACCGACCACCAAAGTCTGAAGTATCTGCTTACTCAGCCAGACCTGAACCTCCGTCGTGAGAGATGGATGGAGACTGCTGCGACTTTGATTTGGGTATTTCCTATCGCCGAGCAAGGCTAATGTAATGGCTGATGCCTTGAGCCGCAAGTCTTCTCAAGAACCACCTTGAGTTCACCAAGTTCAGCCCCACTTGTTGAAGAATTCAGAAGGTGAACCTCCATATTGTTCCTCCGGTGCACTCGCTCCCCCTCCTCCGGAGTTCCAAAAGATGAATCTCCGTGTTGTTCCCCGTGGTTCCCTCTATACCTGGCTGTTGAACCCGATCTCGTGGGCACCATAAAGACAATGCAGGATTTGACTCAAGTCTACAAGCTTAAACAAGACATCGGAAAGGAAATCCTCATCCTTCACTATTGCTTGATGATGGCGCCTTGTACTTCAAAGGCCGCCTAGTGGTGCCTTGTAAGAAGGAAAATCTGAATATGACTCGGAAAGTTATGAAAGAAGCTCATGATACGCCTCTATGTATCCACCAGGCAAGACAAACATGTATCAAGACATTCGCCGAGATTCCGTGGTCTAATATGAAGCGGGACATTGCTCGCTATGTATTCGAGTGTGACGTTTGCCGTCGTATCAAAGCGAACATCAAAGGCCTCTTGGAACTCTGCAACCTATCTCTATTCCCGAATGGAAATGGGACCATGTTGAAATGGACTTCGCCACTTTGGGTTTCCCAAATCGCAAAAGGTAATGATGCTATTCTTGTCGTCATTGACCGGCTTTCTAAAGTTGCACATTTTCCGGCGGTCAAAGAAACGATCACCGCTAGCCAGCTTTGCGACTCTCTATATGTCGAGAATTGTTTCACTTCACGGTATTCCACCGGTTATCGATTCGGACCGTGGCAGCTTATTCACTTCAAGATTACGGGCAAGTTTTCAAGAAGCTATGGGGACTCATTTATCTTTCGATCTCGCTTTTCATCCATGATCTCAAGGGCAAGTTGAGCGGGTCAACCAAATTCTCAAGACATGCTTCGAGCTTGTGTCGCCTCATTCGGCAAGAAATGGGAGGAATCTCTCCCGTATGCTGAGTTCTCTTATAATAATAGCTATCAAGCTAGTCGAAGATGGCCCCCTCAAGTGTTATATGGACGAAAGTGCGAACCCTCCGAACTGGTCGAAATCGGGAACGTCCACTCTTGGTCCGGATATTATCCAACATGCGAAGAACAAGTCCGCATTATTCGCGAGAATCTCAAGACTGCTTTCGATCGCGTCAAAAGAGTAATTATGACCGTCATCACAAGGACATGGTCTACCAACTTTGGCGAAAAGGCCTATCTCCGTGTTACACCAATGAAGGGTGCTCACCGCCGGGATCAAGGGCAAGTTAGCTCCTCGCTATATTGGCCCTTTCACTATTCTGGAAAGGCGTGGAAAAGTGGCATATCAAGCTGGAGCTTCGTGAACCTTTCTCGTGTTCACGATGTGTTCCACGTGTCCCAACTCCGACGCTGCTTCAAGGACCCAATCCGAGCGATGGACCATGAAGTGCTCGAATTGCAACAGACCTCTCCTATAAAGAACATCCGGTCCGTATTCTCGACCAAGCTGAACGCCGCACCCGTCGGAAGGCGATCAAGTTCCTCAAAGTCCAAAGGTGAATCACTCAAGATGAAGCCACACAGGAGCGAGGATCGTCTTGGGATGAATATTCCGCCTCTTTCCTTCTACCTCCTAAATCTCGGGGAGAGATTTCTTGTAATGGAGGAGATTTATAACGCCGGGATGGTTATGCAACAGTAATCACCCGGTTATGTTAATTAACCTCTCGTTGATTCAAACCCGACCTAAAACAAAAATCAAAAATGAGGCAAACGATAAAGGGTTCCGAAAATAAGTTCTAAAATGTTCCGGGGTTTTCTAAAATACCTAACCTAATATTGGTGGGGTGCAATAATATTTACAAATGTCAGAGCATTTTAAATAATTAAAAACAGAAAAGGAAAATAATAAAAGAAGAATAAAAGAAAACAGTGGAGGGGGATAAACCCCCGCCCGACCAGTGGCCCCCCTCCCTTGGCCCATCCCCTTCCCCCACAGGCGGCCCACCGCCCAGCCGCCACCCCGCATAAACCCCCTCCCAACCAATGGCTAACCCTAGCCGACCCATTCGCTTCCACGCCCATCGCCCACGCCCTCGCTCCCGACCCGATCTGGATCGGGGGAGGAGGCCCCGACCGAGCCAACCCCGCCGTCCTCCACCTCGCCTTGACCCCCACACCATGCCCCTCGCCCAGACCTCCTCCTCCTCCGCCGCCTCGAGGCTCCTCCTCCCCCTCAATCGCCCCCAGAGCCCATGGCCCTCATGCCATGTGCTCGGCCCTCTCCACTCCCGTCGCAAGACACGCCTCTCTGACCTCCTCCGCTCCAGCCGCCCATGCCTCTCAGTCGCCCACAGGTCGCGCCCACCGGCCGGGCAGGGTTCGTGCTTGGATTCGGACATCGCCAGCGTCGCCCGCGCCTTGATTGGCCTCGACCCATCGACGTGGGGCCCCACCCCAAAAAGATGTTTTAATTAAAAATAGAACTAAAAATGGAAATAAAATGAATTAAATTAATTACTAAATAATTAGTTAATTAATTAATTGAGTAATTAATTAAACTAATTAATTCTAGATTAGTTAAACCTAATCATTAGTTAAATTAATTGGGTAATTAATTAAACTAATTAATTCTGAATTAATTAACACTAATTATTAATTAACTTAATTAACTAAGGTTAATTAAATCTGGTTAGGTTAATTAGTCATTAGTGAATGACATGCGGGGCCCACCTGTCAGGGTTGACTCAGTCAACCCTGTTGACTGATGACGTCATTATGACATCATGCTGATGTCATAAATACATTTCCAAATTAATTAAATAATTAATTAAATTCCCGAAATTAATAAATCTTTTAAAAATCATATCTTTTAATCCGTAATCCGGATTAAAATATTTTCAACATGAAAGTTGCTCAGAACGACGAGACGAACCCGGATATGCAGTCCGTTCGTCCACCACACGTCTCTAACCTATCGAACCTGCAAACTTTCCTCTCCGGTTCATCTGTCTGACAGACGTCCGGAACCGGGATAACTTCCCGGATGTTTTCCCCCCCTAAAACCAGTACCCTTCTTACCACGTTAGGGCACGCCTAGCATCGCTTCTTGGCATGTCATGCATCGTTATGCATCTGTTATCGTGTATTCATTGTTTCTTCCCCTCTTCTCTTGATGACTACTGAGACCGACCAGCTGCGGTGGCGATTCGACTACGGTGTTGTGACCCTCTCTCTTGCGAGCAACCAGGCAAGCCCCCCCTTGATCACGGATATCGCCTACTCTTATCTACACTTGCATTAGAGTAGCATAGCATATTCTTGTTTTGGATACTCCTATCTTCGCTGCATAGCTTTGTCCTTGTAACCATTTGTTACCTTACCGCAATCCTATATGCTTAGTATAGGATGCTAGTACTTTCATCTGTGGCCCTACTTTCTGTCCGTCTGCGCGTGCTATACTATCGGTCGTGATCACTCGGGAGTTGATCACGGTATATACTATATACTTATACATGATACATGCGAGACTAAAGTCGGTTGGTGATGGAGCACCATGAGTGGATCTTTGTGGCGAGCGACATGGCAGGTTGAGACCGCCTAGGAGAGAGGTGGGCCTGCCTGTTCGGCGTTCATGCGGTTACTTAACACGCTTAACGAGGTCTTGGTATTTGATCTGGGTTGGCTCTGAGCTTATACGCACTAACCATCTACGCGGGAGTAGTTATGGGTATCCGGCGTCGTGGTATCGGCCGGCACTTCAGACGTCGTGACGAGGCGGCCGCGCGCGGATTGGACCGAACGCTGATGGGCTAGGTGCGCTTCGGCACAGTCGCAACGCGTGCGTGTGTGCTCGTATGATGGGCCCGACCCTGCGCGCTTAGGTTTAGACCGGCGTGTTGGCCTCTCTGTTGTGCCTAGGTGGGGCTGCGGCGTGTTGATCTTCTGCGGCGGGCATGACCGGAAAGTGTGTCCGCCAAATGGGATCAAGCGTCTTTGGGTAAGATGGTGCACCCTGCAGGAAGTTAATCTATTCGGATAGCCGTGATCTTGATAACAGGACGACTTGGAGTTGTACCTTGAGCTTATGACAACTAGAACCGGATACTTGATAAAACACACCCTTCCAAGTGCGGATACAACCGTGGTCGCTCTCGCTCAGGATATGAGCGGGGATTGCGGGTAGGATTATTGCTATATGATGTTACTTGGAGGACTTCCGTTGTCCTCTTACATGCATTGCGGACCGGTGTCCGAAGCTTAGTCTTCGTTAAGACTAGCTATCCCCTCTTGTTACGGCATTCTGCAGATTCAGTCCATGATATGGCCTTTACACATATATCCATGCATATGTAGTGTAGTTCCTTGCTTACAGTACTTTGGATGAGTACTCACGGTTGCCTTGTTCCCCTTTTCCCCCCTACCTCTACTCGATTGCTGCAATCGGGCGATGGAGCCTGGGGCCGACGCCACCGCCTATGACGACTACTACTGCGGCGCCTACTACTACGTGCAGCCCAGCGACGACGACACTGGAGTGACCTAGGAGGATCCTGAGCGGGAGGCCTGCTCCTCTTCGATCTGTATCCCAGCTTTGTGCTAGCCATCTTATGGCACCTTGTTTAACTTATGTCTCGTACTCAGATATTGTTGCTTCCGCCGACTTCGTCTATGATCGAGCACTTGTATTCGAGCCCTCGAGGCCCCTGGCTTGTATTATGATGCTTGTATGACTTATTTTATTTGTAGAGTTGTGTTGTGATATCTACCCGTGAGTCCTTGATCTTGATCGTACACATTTGCGTGCATGATTAGTGTACGATTGAATCGAGGGCGTCACATGGCACGAACCGGTAGTAAAGAGGTTGTGGCAGGCTGTTTTTAGTCCAACCTCGCTCCCCTAGCAAGATTTTTACCACCTTAAATATGTTACTTCTCAAACTATCACAAGCACTTGGTCTTCATTCAACTTTATGTGTAGAATTTGTGGTCGCAATATGAGTCTTCACCGGTTTCTAAACCGTTGAGGACTCATATTGACAATTCAGATTGTACACAAAAAGATCATTGACAATCAATGTATTTTTTATGATAATCCATGTTTTTTAAACTTATTTGAACTCCAACCTATTTTTGCGTTCAGTATGCATCATTCAAAGCGAAGTCATCCATTTCCAACACGTTCTGACATCATTTGCTGTTTTTCAGTCATTTACCGATTTGTTTAGAGAGCTAAATGACGGTGAAACTGAAAATCACTACAAAATGAACTCTAAAAATGTTGGAACTTGGCATGGTATCATCATTTCACCCGCATAGCATGTGCAAAAGAGTAGAGAGGGTCACGGCGAAAACTGGACGCACCTCGTGTACAAACTGGACAATCTCTTTCGGAGTATCAGGGTTTCGGACGATAACTCATCTATTACATGGGCACTTCAATGTTTTTTAAACTTATTTGAACTCCAGCCTATTTTTGCGTTCAGTATGCATCATTTAAAGCGACGCCATCAATTTCCAACACGTTCTGATATCATTTGTTGTTTTTCAGTCATTTACCGATTTGTTTAGAGAGCTAAATGGCGGTGAAATTAAAATCACTACAAAATGAACTCAAAATGTTGGAACTTGGCATGGTATCATCATTTCACCCGCATAGCATGTGCAAAAGAGTAGAGAGGGTCACGACGAAAATCGGGCGCACCTCGTGTACAAACCGGACAATCTCTTTGAATGTCGGGGTTTGAGCGAAAATCATCATTACGAGCACTTCAATGTTTTTTATACTTATTTGAACTCCAGCCTATTTTTGCGTTCAATATGCATCATTCAAAGCGACGTCATCAATTTGCAACATGTTCTGACATCATTTGCTGTTTTTCAGTCATTTACAGATTTGTTTAGAGGGCTAAATCACGGTGAAATTGAAAATCACTACAAAATGAACTCTAAAAATGTTGGAACTTGGCATGATATCATCATTTCACCCGCATAGCATGTGCAAAAGAGTAGAGAGGGTCACGGCAAAAACTGGACACACCTCGTGTACAAACTGGACAATCTCTTTTGGAGTATCAGGGTTTCGGACGAGAACTCATCTTATACACTGGCACTTCAATGTTTTTTAAACTTATTTGAACTCCAGCCTATTTTTGCGTTCAGTATGCATCATTCAAAGCGACGTCATCAATTTCCAATACGTTCTGACATCATTTGTTGTTTTTCAGTCATTTACCGATTTGTTTAGAGAGTTAAATGACGGTGAAACTGAAAATCACTACAAAATGAACTCTGAAAATGTTGGAACTTGGCATGGTATCATCATTTCACCCGCATAGCATGTGCAAAAGAGTAGAGATGGCCACGACAAAAACTAGACGCACCTCATGTACAAACTGGACAATCTCTTTCGGATTATCAGGGTTTCGGACGAGAACTCATCTGTTACACGGGCACTTCAATGTTTTTTAAACTTATTTGAACTCCAGCCTATTTTTGCGTTCAGTATGCATCATTCAAAGCGACGTCATCAATTTCCAACACATTCTAACATCATTTGTTGTTTTTCAGTCATTTACCTATTTGTTTAGAGGGCTAAATGACGGTGAAATTTAAAATCACTATAAAATGAACTCTGAAAATGTTGGAACTTGGCATGGTCTCATCATTTCACCCGCATAGCATGTGCAAAAGAGTAGAGAGGGTCACGGCGAAAACTAGATGCACCTCGTGTACAAACTGGACAATCTCTTTCAGAGTATCAGGGTTTCGGACGAGAACTCGTCTGTTACACGGGCACTTCAATGTTTTTAAAACTTATTTGAACTCCAGCCTATTTTTGCGTTCAGTATGCATCATTCAAAGCGACGTCATCAATTTTCCAACATGTTTTGACATCATTTGCTGTTTTCAGTCATTTACCGATTTGTTTAGAGAGCTAAATGACGGTGAAATTGAAAATCACTACAAAATGAACTCTGAAAATGTTGGAACTTGGCATGGTATCATCATTTCACCCGCATAGCATGTGCAAAAGAGTAGAGACGGTCACGGCGAAAACTACTCAGAAATAAATAGAAGAAAATAAATAAAATAGAAAAGATAAAAACTATATAAAAAATTAGTCAAAAATAAATAGCAGAAAAGAAAAAAATATATAAAAAATTGTTATATTCACAAAGAAACTAAATACATAAAAAAACTACTCAGAAATAAATGAAGAAATAAATAAAACAGAAAAGACAAAAACTATATAAAAAATTATTCAAAAATAAATAGAAGAAAATAAATAATGCAGAAAAGAAAAAACTATATAAAAAATTATTGAGTGGGCCTGCCGGACCTAGGGTTTGTAAATACAGGGCCAGCAGGCTCATAGGGCAGCGCGCCGAAGTTAGGCCCACATTGGAGCAACCACGGTTGGGTTTATAAACCAGTGCGGCTGCCCTTCGCTCGGCAAGGTGAGAGTAAACATTATGCACCGCTGGTGGCAGCGCACAACCATTAGTACCGGTTGGTGGCTCCAACCGGTACTAATGCGAGGGCCTTTAGTACCGGTTCGAGCCACGAACCGGTACTAAAGGGGGCCGTTTCCCGCCGCTTGACCTGGCGAAAATTGGCCTTTAGTACCGGTTGGTGGCTCCAACCGGTACTAAAGGCCCTCATATATATATGGCACTTACGAAAAAACCAGTTTCATCGACCCACTTCTTCTCCAACTTCTTGGCGACATCGACATCGCCACCGCCGCCGTCATCCATCATCATCGCGCCACCCTCGACGGCTTGCCACGCCGTCACCCGTCGCCGCCGTCGTCGTCGTCATCGCTGCCCCGCCGCTATCGTCTGACGTCACACGTCATGTCGCTTCGCCATCGCCGCCGCCCCATCTTGGTCGCGTCGCTTCGCCCGACCCCCGCCGTCGTCGTCGTCCCGTCCCGTCACATCGCCGTCTCATCGCCGCACTGCACGCCACGCCGCCACACACACACATACACACACACACACACATACACACACACTCATTTTTTTACTTATTTTCTGTTTTCTGTTGTTTAGATTAATGTTAGATTAATTACGTAGATTTGAATGTCAGAATGTTAATGTTAGATGAATTATATGGAAAAGATGTTAAATATTAATGCCAATTTTAGATGAATTAGCTAGATATTAATTAGGTATATATATGAGATTTTAACTAGTTGAACTAATATGACTAGTTTATTTTTAGTATGAAAATTAATAGAACAAGTTTATTTTAGTAAGAAAATTTAGGTATATGAGATTATTTGAACTAGTTGAATTAATATAACTAGTTTATTTTTAGTAAATGCTTAGTTGAACTAGTTGAATTAGTAGAACTAGTTTATTTTTAGTAAAAAATTAGGTATATGAGATTTGATGATCTAATTAAAATATTACTATATATAGCTACTTTATATATTTTAGTAAGAAAATTAATAGAACTAGTTTATATTTAGTAAATTCTTAGTTGAATTAGTTGAATTAATAGAACTAGTTTATTTTACTAAGAAAATTTAGATATCTGAGATTTGATGATCTAATTAAAATATTACTATATAGAACTAGCTACTTTATTTTAGTAAGAAAATTAATAGAACAAGTTTATTTTTATTAAATGCTTAGTTGAATTAGTTGAATTAATAGAACTAGTTGAACTAATAGAAGTAGTTGAATTAATAGAACTAGTAAGTGTTTAATGTTTCACCTATATGAACATAGGAAATGTCGTCCCACGACGAAAAAAAGATTTCATTAAGTGCGAATCTTGTGAAGACCAGTAGCGGCTGTGTGACAGAAATTTCCTTGTTGATGATAGGCGCTTCAGCATCAAGCTGAATGAGACCTTCGAAGTGGATACAGTAAGTCACAACGACAAGTCTTTTTTCGTAATTAAGCATGACTTATATATGCTTCATTTGCTTTAACTTATAATTTTAAATTTTCACTATTCTACTAGCGCATCCCCTGCCATGCAAGAATTTTTGTATTGGATAAGATAGGTTTCCGTGCTATGGAAACTATGAAGGTAAAGAGAGTTTACCTGAATACCGAGCATGGTTATGCTTTCAACGTCAAATTATACAATGCAGACACGTACACCTATTTTGAATGCAAAACTTGGCAAGCACTATGCAAGGCTTATGCATTTGAGCCTGATATGGTTATCACCTTTGATATTCGTCCGGAAGATCATATTGAAGGTAATAGAGACATTTGGGTCGATGTGGAGACGCCTCCAGTTCTACCATTATGTGAGTTTCTCAACCATATTTATGTCTTTGATATTGTTTATTCAAAAATAGTTGACAACTAATTTCTATTGACAACTTATTTCCATTCAAGCAAACATGTCTGGCGCTTGGTAGACAGGACCTACTACTGTCCTCGAGCTGAACTAAACTGCGAGGAGATAAGTCATTATGTTTCATGGCTTGAGGATCTTCATACTGTTAAGACAAATTTTCTTCCTGCACTTAGAAATGTTAGTACTCAAAACGTGCGACCAATAGTGATCGTATTGAACTACGGTCACATCTATTTACGAAAGATGGTAAGATTTTTACTATTTGTCCTCAGTGCATCTTTTGCATACATTATTTTTTTGCTAAACTTTCATTACTAAGTATATTAATTACTAGTTCTTCAACAGGGACTCCTGATGACAGTTGTGCCTCAGTGGATCGAGACGAAAGGTCACATGTCAATGGTTAGCTTACGACCAAGATATCCTACATTACACATGAGTGCATTCATTATTTCTAAAAGCGATGAATGCTTAATAGTGAAAGATTGGAGCAAAATTGTTAAAAATCCCAGAGAAGTACTAGGGGGCAGCAATGAGAAGCGCATCCCATGATTAGGTGACATGTTCATCTGCATGCTCCAGTATGACGAATCAGGAGAGCTATACATGTTCTATGCTATTTTACCTGAGAGAGAGAGCAGCAGGAGTGATTTAGCTAGTTCATGCTCTTAGTAATTTTGTCCTCTCATGTCCGTGTTCTTCGTCCTGAACTTAATCTCAAAGGGTGATTTGCTTTTGAGGTGTTATGAACGCTTATAATATGATGACCATGTTGAACTCGATGATTAGATAGCGGTAATGACTATGATGATTAAACAGTGGTAATGACGACTATGATGATTTTTATCTAGCTAGTTTACTGTTGTTGATGATATGATGCAAGAGTTTTTATATTAATATGATGATGATGATGATGATGATGATGAGTTATTATATCATTTATGAAAGAAACCACAGATTAGTTTCAGCTGGATGGATCCTAGCTAAGTGATCAAGTATATGCCATATCCATACTATACTTGATCACTTAATTATAGGTGATCAAGTATAATATGGATATGGCATATACTTGATCACTTAGCTAGGATCCACATGCATCCAGTCGAAACTAATCTATGGTACTTTCACCTAACGATTTAACAACTAAAATAATCACTAAATTAAATTGAAAACACAAAATTAAAGGAAAAATAAAAAATAATACCAAAACACCACCAAATATTTAGTACCGGTTGGTGTTACAAACCGGTACTAATGTCCTGCACGCACCCGGGCCTAGATCGTTCCACGTGGTGGCACTTTAGCGCCGGTTCGTGATGAACCGGTACTAAAGGGGGGGACCTTTAGTCCCTAAGGGAGTCCTGGATTAGGGGGTGTCCGGATGGCCGGACTATGACCTTTGGCCGGACTCCTGGACTATGAAGATACAAGATTGAAGACTTCGTCCCGTGTCCGATTGGGACTTTCCTTGGCGTGGAAGGCAAGCTTGGCGATACGGATGTGTAGATCTCCTTCCATTGTAACCGACTCTGTGTAACCCTAACCTTCTCTGGTGTCTATATAAACCGGAGGGTTTTAGTCCGTAGGACGGACAACAATCATAGCATAGGCTAGCTTCTAGGGTTTAGCCTCTCTGATCTCGTGGTAGATCTACTCTTGTACTACCCATATCATCAATATTAGTCAAGCAGGAGTAGGGTATTACCCCCATCGAGAGGGCCCGAACCTGGGTAAAAACATCGTATCCCTTGTCTCCTGTTACCATCCGCCTAGACGCACAGTTCGGGACCCCCTACCCGAGATCCGCCGGTTTTGACACAGACATTGGTGCTTTCATTGAGAGTTCCTCTGTGCCGTCACCTTTAGGCACGATGGCTTCTCCGATCATCAACAATGATGCAGTCCAGGGTGATAATTTTCTCCCCAGACAGATCTTCGTATTCGGCGGCTTTGCACTGCGGGCCAATTAAGGCCATCTGGAGCAGATCGAAGCTACGCCCGCCATCAGGTCAGATTTGGAAGTTTGAACTACGGCCGACGTCCGGAGACTTGATCTTCCACGGGTTCGAGCCACAGCCAAGCGCGCCGCACTGTCATGATGGTCATGATCTAGCTCTGCTGCCGAACAGTGTCCTGGAGGCCGCACCAGTGTCCGCTCTGACCCTTGGCTCGGAGCCGACTGCGCCAATTGAGGACGGGTGGCTGGACCCCGCCTCGGGGGCTGCAATCTCCACGGTGATCGACCCGAACACCATACCTGTCCTTTGCAAAGCTCGTGACTCCAAAGTGCCGGACTCCTCTCCGGACTCCGAACCTTCCGCGCCCCTGCCAATCGAATCTGATTGGGCGCCGATCATGGAGTTCACCGCCGCGGACATCTTCGACTTTCGCCTTTCGGCGACATTCTGAATTCACTAAAGTCTCTCTCTTTATCAAGAGAGCCTGGCGGACTATGGTCGCAAGGTTGGGATGCGGACGATGAAGAAATTCAAAGCCCACCCACCACCCACTTCGTAGCCACCGCCGATGATTTAACCGACATGCTCGACTTCGACTCAAGACATCGACGGTATGGACGCCGATGCAGGAGATTTACCAAGAACCAGCAGCGTACAAGGCAATTGGAAGGCCACCTCGTCGATGACATATACATGGTGGACACCCCAAAAGAAGGAACGGCGATGGAACAACGGAGGATGACCCTCCAAGAAACAGCCTAAGCGCCGCGGCGTCGTGGCGCCGCTCTAAATCCCGCCACAAAGAAAAGCGGCGATTCCGCACCGGAGACAACAACACCGGACAAGGTGCCAAAGACAACCCCCTCCAGCAGGATTCAGCACAGAGGATGGAGAAGCCAGCCCTCATGAGAGAGCGGCGAGCAGAGAGGTAGAGGACGATAATTACATGCCTCCTCCAAGACGAGGCAAGCCTCGACGACGATGAATTTGTCGTGCACGAGGATCCCGTCGAACAAGAGCGTTTCAAACGCAGGCTTATAGCCACGGCGAGCAGCCTCAAGAAAAAACAGCAACACTTAGAGCTGACCAAGACTTTCTAGCCGACGAGATGGATGATGTCCTTGCGGCGAGAGTCTGAACTCGAACGCCCTCCAAGAGCTCATAAAACACAGGCTGCTACCCCGATTAGAGGAGGAAGCACCTAGACCTATATCACCAGCGCATGATGCGACCGACCGGCCACCTCGTGGCCGCGACAGAGAGGCCTCTCGGCCCTCCACTCAAGCTGCACCCCGGCGTCGCCCAAAGAATACCAAGGCACGGGGAAATGCGCCAGACCTGCGAGATATATTGGAGGATAGGGCAAGGCAAACAAGATCGATCTATGGATCGCGTGGGCGCCCCACGACATGTGACGATAACCGTCATGCCGGATATGGTAAATCCGGCCGGGCCGAACACAGTAGACAAAGCTCATTTGAGCTACATCGTGATATAGCCCAATACAGAGGTGCCGCACACCCACTATGCTTCACATATGAAGTAATGGATCATCAAATCCCCGAGGGTTTCATACCCGTAAACATCGAATCATACGATGGCACAACAGACCATGCGGTATGGATCGAGGACTATCTCCTTCATATCCACATGGCCCGCGGTGATGATCTACACGCCATCAAATACCTCCCACTAAAGCTTAAAGGACCAGCTCGGCATTGGCTTAACAGCTTGCCAGCAGAGTCAATTGGCTGTTGGGAGGACCTGGAAGCCGCATTCCTCGACAATTTCCAGGGCACTTATGTGCGACCAACATACGCCGATGACCTAAGCCACATAATTCAGCAGCCACAAGAATCGGCCAGACAATTCTGGACACGGTTCCTAACGAAGAAAAATCAAATAGTCGACTGTCCGGACGCAGAGGCCCTTGCAGCCTTCAAACATAATATCCGTGATGAGTGGCTTGCCCGGCACCTAGGACAGGAAAAGCCGAAATCCATGGCAGCCCTCACGACACTCATGACCCGCTTTTGCGCGGGAGAAGACAGCTGGCTAGCTCATAGTAATAACATGACCAAGATCCCTGGTAATTCGGATACCAAGGACAACATTGGCAGGTCGCGTCACAACAAGCAAAAGTGCCGCATTAACGGTGACAATGCTGAGGATACGACAGTTAATGCCGGATTCAGAGGCTCTAAACCCGGTCAGCGGAAAAAGCCATTCAAAAGAAATACTCCGAGCCCGTTCAATTTGGACCGAATACTCGATCGCTCGTGCCAGATACACGGCACCCCCGAAAAACCAGCCAACCACACCAACAGGGATTGTTGGGTGTTCAAGCAGCGCAGCAAGTTAAGCGCCGAAAAAAAATGACAAGGGCTGCATAGCGATGACGAGGAGGAGCCCCGGCCGCCGAACAATAGGGGACAGAAGGGTTTCCCCCCACAAGTGCGGACGGTGAACATGATATACGCAACCCACATCCCCAAAAGGGAACGGAAGCGTGCACTCAGGGCGTATATGCGTTGGAGCCAGTCGCCCCAAAATTCAACCCATGGTCCTCCTGCCCGATCACTTTCGATCGAAGGGACCATCCCACTAGCATCCGCCATGGCAGATTCACCGCATTGGTTCTAGACCCAATCCATGATGGATTTCACCTCACTAGAGGCCTTATGGACGGCGGCAGCAGCCTGAACCTGCTTTATCAAGATACAATGTGAAAAATGGGCATAGATCCCTCAAGGATTAAACCCACAAAGACGACCTTTAAAGGCGTCATACCAGTGTAGAGGCCAATCAGCAGGCTCAGCCACACTTGAGGTGGTCTTGGATCCCGGATAATTTCGAAGCGAGGAGTTAATCTTCGACATAGTCCCGTTCGCATGGCTATCATGCACTTGCTTCGGACGAACCGCATTTGCAAAGTTCAATGCGGTGCCGCACTACGCATACTCAAGCTCAAGATGCCAGGCCCTCGAGGAGTCATTACGGTCAATGGAAACACCGAATGCTCTCTCCAAACGGAGGAGCATACGGCGACCCTCGCGGCGAAAGTACAAAGCAGCCTCTCAAGGCAATTCTCCAGTCCGGCAATTAAGCGACCGGACACCGTCAAGCGCGCCTGGAGTAACCTACAACAAGACCGCCTGGCACGCTCCGAGCATGCATAGCAATGCGGCCCCAACCCCAGCCCTCGCGGCTGTGAAACCAAGACTACGCGTACATAACTACGCTCTGGAAATACCATGGGCATAGGGAGAGGGGCACGACCGCGACATGCCCAAAATGCGGCTCAACCGCACCGGGGACTCCCGATTTTGTCATTCTTTTTTTTTCTTACTTTCAGGACTCCACTTTCTGGAAGGCCTATCCGGCAGTACAATCGCCGAACACACGATGCAACAGCCAGGTAGGCAGAAAGCTACGTCGAGTGTCCAGGTGGTCTCTATAACGGGCAGTATACTTGTTTCACATACCATCCCGCAGCTCGCCCCTGGAGGGGGACATGTTAAATAGTCCCATCACTACTGGAATCTGGCACTTTGCCATCTGCCATGGCAGATGGCAAAGGCATGTTCGGCGGATGGCAAAGGCTTTGCCATCAGCCAGCAGATGGCAAACAGGTCATCTGAAACCCTGCCGGTAAAAGGCTTCTTTGCCATCTGGCGGCTGATGGCAAGAGCTCAGGCTTTGCCATCTGCCGGCAGATGGCAAAGCCTCTTAACGGGTTAGCTCCGTCGAGGTTAACGACATACTTTGCCATCACCAGATGGATGGCAAAGGTATGCAAAGAGTCTTTGCCATCGCCCAAATAGATGGCAAAGGCTGCAGAACTCTTTGCCATCTGCCAAATAGATGGCAAAGGTTGCAGAGCTCTTTGCCATCGACCAACAGATGGCAAAGGCTGCGAAGCTCTTTGCCATCTGCCATCTGCGCCGACAGATGGCAAAGTGACTATATTGCCCCATTTAATTTTATTTTTCTTATATCAATTCATTTTCACGAAATCAAACACAAATATATTTATATGACCAATATAGCATATTCAACACATATTACCAATAGTCATGAACACATATGTATCCAACACATGTTACCAATAGTAGCAAGTTTCATCCATACATATACATAGTTTCATCAATATTAAACAGTTTCATCCATAGGTAGCAAGTTTCACAAGGTCAAAACAAAAACTAAATACAAGCAATCCATCAACCCAAGCTTCCGTGATCTTAAGCAAATCTGTAAAATGGGAAAGAAGAAAGTAAGAAGAAGAAGATTATTATGATGCATCTTGAAACTTTTTGAAGAGACTTTGATGAATGAATGACTTACTACAAATGTAGAGTATCATTTTGGAAATGTGATTTGCGTTTGCTTAGAAGCATCACACTTCAGTGGTAAATTTCATTTCCTTCTTATCGCTCAGAAGCATCACACTTCAGTGGAAAATCTCATTTCTTTCTTATCACACCTCATGAATTTTTACAACTTGGTATGCTAATTTTCCCGCGGCAACGCGTGGGGTTGTTATCTAGTTTCTTAAGCATATTATGCCATTTTAGAGTTAGCTAAGCATATTAAGTCATTTTGGAGGAAAAGATGCTAAGTATAGGTCATTTTAGAGCTATCCTAGGTTAAATAGGTCATTTTTAAGCTAGCTAAGCATATTAAGTCATTTTGAAGGAAACAATGCTAAGTATAGGTCATTTTAAAGCTATCCTAGGTTAAATAGGCCATTTTGGAGCTAATTAAGCTTATTATGTAATTTTTGAACTAGCTAAGCATATTAAGTCATTTTGGAGGAAAAAATGCTAAGTATAGGTCATTTTAGAGCTAGCCTAGGTTGAATAGGTCATTTTGAAGCTAAGTAAGGTTATTATGTCATTTTGGAGCTAGCTAAGCATATGAAGTCATTTAGGACCTAAAATATGTCATTTCTTAAGCATACTATATCATTTTAGAGCTAGCTAAGCATATTAAGTCTTTTTGAGGAAAAGATGCTAAGTATAGGTCATTTTAGAGCTATCCTAGGTTAAATAGGTCATTTTAAGCTAGCTAAGCATATTAAGTCATTTTGAAGGAAACAATGCTAAGTATAGGTCATTTTAGAGCTATCCTAGGTTAAATAGGTCATTTTGGAGCTAATTAAGCTTATTATGTAATTTTTGAACTAGCTAAGCATATTAAGTCATTTTGGAGGAAAAATGCTAAGTATAGGTCATTTTAGAGCTAGCCTAGGTTGAATAGGTCATTTTGAAGCTAAGTAAGGTTATTATGTCATTTTGGAGCTAGCTAAGCATATGAAGTCATTTAGGACCTAAAATATGTCATTTCTTAAGCATACTATATCATTTTAGAGCTAGCTAAGCATATTAAGTCTTTTTTGAGGAAAAGATGCTAAGTATAGGTCATTTTAGAGCTATCCTAGGTTAAATAGGTCATTTTTACGCTAGCTAAGCATATTAAGTCATTTTGAAGGAAACAATGCTAAGTATAGGTCATTTTAGAGCTATCCTAGGTTAAATAGGTCATTTTGGAGCTAATTAAGCTTATTATGTAATTTTCAAACTAGCTAAGCATATTAAGTCATTTTGGAGGGTAAAATGCTAAGTATAGGTCATTTTAGAGCTAGCCTAGGTTGAATAGGTCATTTTGAAGCTAAGTAAGGTTATTATGTCATTTTGGAGCTAGCTAAGCATATGAAGTCATTTAGGACCTAAAATATGTCATTTCTTAAGCATACTATATCATTTTAGAGCTAGCTAAGCATATTAAGTCTTTTTTGAGGAAAAGATGCTAAGTATAGGTCATTTTAGAGCTATCCTAGGTTAAATAGGTCATTTTATGCTAGCTAAGCATATTAAGTCATTTTGAAGGAAACAATGCTAAGTATAGGTCATTTTAGAGCTATCCTAGGTTAAATAGGTCATTTTGGAGCTAATTAAGCTTATTATGTAATTTTGAACTAGCTAAGCATATTAAGTCATTTTGGAGGAAAAATGCTAAGTATAGGTCATTTTAGAGCTAGCCTAGGTTGAATAGGTCATTTTGAAGCTAAGTAAGGTTATTATGTCATTTTGGAGCTAGCTAAGCATATGAAGTCATTTAGGACCTAAAATATGTCATTTCTTAAGCATACTATATCATTTTAGAGCTAGCTAAGCATATTAAGTCTTTTTGAGGAAAAGATGCTAAGTATAGGTCATTTTAGAGCTATCCTAGGTTAAATAGGTCATTTTATGCTAGCTAAGCATATTAAGTCATTTTGAAGGAAACAATGCTAAGTATAGGTCATTTTAGAGCTATCCTAGGTTAAATAGGTCATTTTGGAGCTAATTAAGCTTATTATGTAATTTTGAACTAGCTAAGCATATTAAGTCATTTTGGAGGAAAAATGCTAAGTATAGGTCATTTTAGAGCTAGCCTAGGTTGAATAGGTCATTTTGAAGCTAAGTAAGGTTATTATGTCATTTTGGAGCTAGCTAAGCATATGAAGTCATTTAGGACCTAAAATATGTCATTTCTTAAGCATACTATATCATTTTAGAGCTAGCTAAGCATATTAAGTCTTTTTGAGGAAAAGATGCTAAGTATAGGTCATTTTAGAGCTATCCTAGGTTAAATAGGTCATTTTATGCTAGCTAAGCATATTAAGTCATTTTGAAGGAAACAATGCTAAGTATAGGTCATTTTAGAGCTATCCTAGGTTAAATAGGTCATTTTGGAGCTAATTAAGCTTATTATGTAATTTTGAACTAGCTAAGCATATTAAGTCATTTTGGAGGAAAAATGCTAAGTATAGGTCATTTTAGAGCTAGCCTAGGTTGAATAGGTCATTTTGAAGCTAAGTAAGGTTATTATGTCATTTTGGAGCTAGCTAAGCATATGAAGTCATTTAGGACCTAAAATATGTCATTTCTTAAGCATACTATATCATTTTAGAGCTAGCTAAGCATATTAAGTCTTTTTGAGGAAAAGATGCTAAGTATAGGTCATTTTAGAGCTATCCTAGGTTAAATAGGTCATTTTATGCTAGCTAAGCATATTAAGTCATTTTGAAGGAAACAATGCTAAGTATAGGTCATTTTAGAGCTATCCTAGGTTAAATAGGTCATTTTGGAGCTAATTAAGCTTATTATGTAATTTTGAACTAGCTAAGCATATTAAGTCATTTTGGAGGAAAAATGCTAAGTATAGGTCATTTTAGAGCTAGCCTAGGTTGAATAGGTCATTTTGAAGCTAAGTAAGGTTATTATGTCATTTTGGAGCTAGCTAAGCATATGAAGTCATTTAGGACCTAAAATATGTCATTTCTTAAGCATACTATATCATTTTAGAGCTAGCTAAGCATATTAAGTCTTTTTGAGGAAAAGATGCTAAGTATAGGTCATTTTAGAGCTATCCTAGGTTAAATAGGTCATTTTATGCTAGCTAAGCATATTAAGTCATTTTGAAGGAAACAATGCTAAGTATAGGTCATTTTAGAGCTATCCTAGGTTAAATAGGTCATTTTGGAGCTAATTAAGCTTATTATGTAATTTTGAACTAGCTAAGCATATTAAGTCATTTTGGAGGAAAAATGCTAAGTATAGGTCATTTTAGAGCTAGCCTAGGTTGAATAGGTCATTTTGAAGCTAAGTAAGGTTATTATGTCATTTTGGAGCTAGCTAAGCATATGAAGTCATTTAGGACCTAAAATATGTCATTTCTTAAGCATACTATATCATTTTAGAGCTAGCTAAGCATATTAAGTCTTTTTGAGGAAAAGATGCTAAGTATAGGTCATTTTAGAGCTATCCTAGGTTAAATAGGTCATTTTATGCTAGCTAAGCATATTAAGTCATTTTGAAGGAAACAATGCTAAGTATAGGTCATTTTAGAGCTATCCTAGGTTAAATAGGTCATTTTGGAGCTAATTAAGCTTATTATGTAATTTTGAACTAGCTAAGCATATTAAGTCATTTTGGAGGAAAAATGCTAAGTATAGGTCATTTTAGAGCTAGCCTAGGTTGAATAGGTCATTTTGAAGCTAAGTAAGGTTATTATGTCATTTTGGAGCTAGCTAAGCATATGAAGTCATTTAGGACCTAAAATATGTCATTTCTTAAGCATACTATATCATTTTAGAGCTAGCTAAGCATATTAAGTCTTTTTGAGGAAAAGATGCTAAGTATAGGTCATTTTAGAGCTATCCTAGGTTAAATAGGTCATTTTATGCTAGCTAAGCATATTAAGTCATTTTGAAGGAAACAATGCTAAGTATAGGTCATTTTAGAGCTATCCTAGGTTAAATAGGTCATTTTGGAGCTAATTAAGCTTATTATGTAATTTTGAACTAGCTAAGCATATTAAGTCATTTTGGAGGAAAAATGCTAAGTATAGGTCATTTTAGAGCTAGCCTAGGTTGAATAGGTCATTTTGAAGCTAAGTAAGGTTATTATGTCATTTTGGAGCTAGCTAAGCATATGAAGTCATTTAGGACCTAAAATATGTCATTTCTTAAGCATACTATATCATTTTAGAGCTAGCTAAGCATATTAAGTCTTTTTGAGGAAAAGATGCTAAGTATAGGTCATTTTAGAGCTATCCTAGGTTAAATAGGTCATTTTATGCTAGCTAAGCATATTAAGTCATTTTGAAGGAAACAATGCTAAGTATAGGTCATTTTAGAGCTATCCTAGGTTAAATAGGTCATTTTGGAGCTAATTAAGCTTATTATGTAATTTTGAACTAGCTAAGCATATTAAGTCATTTTGGAGGAAAAATGCTAAGTATAGGTCATTTTAGAGCTAGCCTAGGTTGAATAGGTCATTTTGAAGCTAAGTAAGGTTATTATGTCATTTTGGAGCTAGCTAAGCATATGAAGTCATTTAGGACCTAAAATATGTCATTTCTTAAGCATACTATATCATTTTAGAGCTAGCTAAGCATATTAAGTCTTTTTGAGGAAAAGATGCTAAGTATAGGTCATTTTAGAGCTATCCTAGGTTAAATAGGTCATTTTATGCTAGCTAAGCATATTAAGTCATTTTGAAGGAAACAATGCTAAGTATAGGTCATTTTAGAGCTATCCTAGGTTAAATAGGTCATTTTGGAGCTAATTAAGCTTATTATGTAATTTTGAACTAGCTAAGCATATTAAGTCATTTTGGAGGAAAAATGCTAAGTATAGGTCATTTTAGAGCTAGCCTAGGTTGAATAGGTCATTTTGAAGCTAAGTAAGGTTATTATGTCATTTTGGAGCTAGCTAAGCATATGAAGTCATTTAGGACCTAAAATATGTCATTTCTTAAGCATACTATATCATTTTAGAGCTAGCTAAGCATATTAAGTCTTTTTGAGGAAAAGATGCTAAGTATAGGTCATTTTAGAGCTATCCTAGGTTAAATAGGTCATTTTATGCTAGCTAAGCATATTAAGTCATTTTGAAGGAAACAATGCTAAGTATAGGTCATTTTAGAGCTATCCTAGGTTAAATAGGTCATTTTGGAGCTAATTAAGCTTATTATGTAATTTTGAACTAGCTAAGCATATTAAGTCATTTTGGAGGAAAAATGCTAAGTATAGGTCATTTTAGAGCTAGCCTAGGTTGAATAGGTCATTTTGAAGCTAAGTAAGGTTATTATGTCATTTTGGAGCTAGCTAAGCATATGAAGTCATTTAGGACCTAAAATATGTCATTTCTTAAGCATACTATATCATTTTAGAGCTAGCTAAGCATATTAAGTCTTTTTGAGGAAAAGATGCTAAGTATAGGTCATTTTAGAGCTATCCTAGGTTAAATAGGTCATTTTATGCTAGCTAAGCATATTAAGTCATTTTGAAGGAAACAATGCTAAGTATAGGTCATTTTAGAGCTATCCTAGGTTAAATAGGTCATTTTGGAGCTAATTAAGCTTATTATGTAATTTTGAACTAGCTAAGCATATTAAGTCATTTTGGAGGAAAAATGCTAAGTATAGGTCATTTTAGAGCTAGCCTAGGTTGAATAGGTCATTTTGAAGCTAAGTAAGGTTATTATGTCATTTTGGAGCTAGCTAAGCATATGAAGTCATTTAGGACCTAAAATATGTCATTTCTTAAGCATACTATATCATTTTAGAGCTAGCTAAGCATATTAAGTCTTTTTGAGGAAAAGATGCTAAGTATAGGTCATTTTAGAGCTATCCTAGGTTAAATAGGTCATTTTATGCTAGCTAAGCATATTAAGTCATTTTGAAGGAAACAATGCTAAGTATAGGTCATTTTAGAGCTATCCTAGGTTAAATAGGTCATTTTGGAGCTAATTAAGCTTATTATGTAATTTTGAACTAGCTAAGCATATTAAGTCATTTTGGAGGAAAAATGCTAAGTATAGGTCATTTTAGAGCTAGCCTAGGTTGAATAGGTCATTTTGAAGCTAAGTAAGGTTATTATGTCATTTTGGAGCTAGCTAAGCATATGAAGTCATTTAGGACCTAAAATATGTCATTTCTTAAGCATACTATATCATTTTAGAGCTAGCTAAGCATATTAAGTCTTTTTGAGGAAAAGATGCTAAGTATAGGTCATTTTAGAGCTATCCTAGGTTAAATAGGTCATTTTATGCTAGCTAAGCATATTAAGTCATTTTGAAGGAAACAATGCTAAGTATAGGTCATTTTAGAGCTATCCTAGGTTAAATAGGTCATTTTGGAGCTAATTAAGCTTATTATGTAATTTTGAACTAGCTAAGCATATTAAGTCATTTTGGAGGAAAAATGCTAAGTATAGGTCATTTTAGAGCTAGCCTAGGTTGAATAGGTCATTTTGAAGCTAAGTAAGGTTATTATGTCATTTTGGAGCTAGCTAAGCATATGAAGTCATTTAGGACCTAAAATATGTCATTTCTTAAGCATACTATATCATTTTAGAGCTAGCTAAGCATATTAAGTCTTTTTGAGGAAAAGATGCTAAGTATAGGTCATTTTAGAGCTATCCTAGGTTAAATAGGTCATTTTATGCTAGCTAAGCATATTAAGTCATTTTGAAGGAAACAATGCTAAGTATAGGTCATTTTAGAGCTATCCTAGGTTAAATAGGTCATTTTGGAGCTAATTAAGCTTATTATGTAATTTTGAACTAGCTAAGCATATTAAGTCATTTTGGAGGAAAAATGCTAAGTATAGGTCATTTTAGAGCTAGCCTAGGTTGAATAGGTCATTTTGAAGCTAAGTAAGGTTATTATGTCATTTTGGAGCTAGCTAAGCATATGAAGTCATTTAGGACCTAAAATATGTCATTTCTTAAGCATACTATATCATTTTAGAGCTAGCTAAGCATATTAAGTCTTTTTGAGGAAAAGATGCTAAGTATAGGTCATTTTAGAGCTATCCTAGGTTAAATAGGTCATTTTATGCTAGCTAAGCATATTAAGTCATTTTGAAGGAAACAATGCTAAGTATAGGTCATTTTAGAGCTATCCTAGGTTAAATAGGTCATTTTGGAGCTAATTAAGCTTATTATGTAATTTTGAACTAGCTAAGCATATTAAGTCATTTTGGAGGAAAAAATGCTAAGTATAGGTCATTTTAGAGCTAGCCTAGGTTGAATAGGTCATTTTGAAGCTAAGTAAGGTTATTATGTCATTTTGGAGCTAGCTAAGCATATGAAGTCATTTAGGACCTAAAATATGTCATTTCTTAAGCATACTATATCATTTTAGAGCTAGCTAAGCATATTAAGTCTTTTTGAGGAAAAGATGCTAAGTATAGGTCATTTTAGAGCTATCCTAGGTTAAATAGGTCATTTTTATGCTAGCTAAGCATATTAAGTCATTTTGAAGGAAACAATGCTAAGTATAGGTCATTTTAGAGCTATCCTAGGTTAAATAGGTCATTTTGGAGCTAATTAAGCTTATTATGTAATTTTGAACTAGCTAAGCATATTAAGTCATTTTGGAGGAAAAAATGCTAAGTATAGGTCATTTTAGAGCTAGCCTAGGTTGAATAGGTCATTTTGAAGCTAAGTAAGGTTATTATGTCATTTTGGAGCTAGCTAAGCATATGAAGTCATTTAGGACCTAAAATATGTCATTTCTTAAGCATACTATATCATTTTAGAGCTAGCTAAGCATATTAAGTCTTTTTGAGGAAAAGATGCTAAGTATAGGTCATTTTAGAGCTATCCTAGGTTAAATAGGTCATTTTTATGCTAGCTAAGCATATTAAGTCATTTTGAAGGAAACAATGCTAAGTATAGGTCATTTTAGAGCTATCCTAGGTTAAATAGGTCATTTTGGAGCTAATTAAGCTTATTATGTAATTTTGAACTAGCTAAGCATATTAAGTCATTTTGGAGGAAAAAATGCTAAGTATAGGTCATTTTAGAGCTAGCCTAGGTTGAATAGGTCATTTTGAAGCTAAGTAAGGTTATTATGTCATTTTGGAGCTAGCTAAGCATATGAAGTCATTTAGGACCTAAAATATGTCATTTCTTAAGCATACTATATCATTTTAGAGCTAGCTAAGCATATTAAGTCTTTTTGAGGAAAAGATGCTAAGTATAGGTCATTTAGAGCTATCCTAGGTTAAATAGGTCATTTTATGCTAGCTAAGCATATTAAGTCATTTTGAAGGAAACAATGCTAAGTATAGGTCATTTTAGAGCTATCCTAGGTTAAATAGGTCATTTTGGAGCTAATTAAGCTTATTATGTAATTTTGAACTAGCTAAGCATATTAAGTCATTTTGGAGGAAAAATGCTAAGTATAGGTCATTTTAGAGCTAGCCTAGGTTGAATAGGTCATTTTGAAGCTAAGTAAGGTTATTATGTCATTTTGGAGCTAGCTAAGCATATGAAGTCATTTAGGACCTAAAATATGTCATTTCTTAAGCATACTATATCATTTTAGAGCTAGCTAAGCATATTAAGTCTTTTTGAGGAAAAGATGCTAAGTATAGGTCATTTTAGAGCTATCCTAGGTTAAATAGGTCATTTTATGCTAGCTAAGCATATTAAGTCATTTTGAAGGAAACAATGCTAAGTATAGGTCATTTTAGAGCTATCCTAGGTTAAATAGGTCATTTTGGAGCTAATTAAGCTTATTATGTAATTTTGAACTAGCTAAGCATATTAAGTCATTTTGGAGGAAAAATGCTAAGTATAGGTCATTTTAGAGCTAGCCTAGGTTGAATAGGTCATTTTGAAGCTAAGTAAGGTTATTATGTCATTTTGGAGCTAGCTAAGCATATGAAGTCATTTAGGACCTAAAATATGTCATTTCTTAAGCATACTATATCATTTTAGAGCTAGCTAAGCATATTAAGTCTTTTTGAGGAAAAGATGCTAAGTATAGGTCATTTAGAGCTATCCTAGGTTAAATAGGTCATTTTATGCTAGCTAAGCATATTAAGTCATTTTGAAGGAAACAATGCTAAGTATAGGTCATTTTAGAGCTATCCTAGGTTAAATAGGTCATTTTGGAGCTAATTAAGCTTATTATGTAATTTTGAACTAGCTAAGCATATTAAGTCATTTTGGAGGAAAAATGCTAAGTATAGGTCATTTTAGAGCTAGCCTAGGTTGAATAGGTCATTTTGAAGCTAAGTAAGGTTATTATGTCATTTTGGAGCTAGCTAAGCATATGAAGTCATTTAGGACCTAAAATATGTCATTTCTTAAGCATACTATATCATTTTAGAGCTAGCTAAGCATATTAAGTCTTTTTGAGGAAAAGATGCTAAGTATAGGTCATTTTAGAGCTATCCTAGGTTAAATAGGTCATTTTATGCTAGCTAAGCATATTAAGTCATTTTGAAGGAAACAATGCTAAGTATAGGTCATTTTAGAGCTATCCTAGGTTAAATAGGTCATTTTGGAGCTAATTAAGCTTATTATGTAATTTTGAACTAGCTAAGCATATTAAGTCATTTTGGAGGAAAAAATGCTAAGTATAGGTCATTTTAGAGCTAGCCTAGGTTGAATAGGTCATTTTGAAGCTAAGTAAGGTTATTATGTCATTTTGGAGCTAGCTAAGCATATGAAGTCATTTAGGACCTAAAATATGTCATTTCTTAAGCATACTATATCATTTTAGAGCTAGCTAAGCATATTAAGTCTTTTTGAGGAAAAGATGCTAAGTATAGGTCATTTTAGAGCTATCCTAGGTTAAATAGGTCATTTTTATGCTAGCTAAGCATATTAAGTCATTTTGAAGGAAACAATGCTAAGTATAGGTCATTTTAGAGCTATCCTAGGTTAAATAGGTCATTTTGGAGCTAATTAAGCTTATTATGTAATTTTGAACTAGCTAAGCATATTAAGTCATTTTGGAGGAAAAATGCTAAGTATAGGTCATTTTAGAGCTAGCCTAGGTTGAATAGGTCATTTTGAAGCTAAGTAAGGTTATTATGTCATTTTGGAGCTAGCTAAGCATATGAAGTCATTTAGGACCTAAAATATGTCATTTCTTAAGCATACTATATCATTTTAGAGCTAGCTAAGCATATTAAGTCTTTTTGAGGAAAAGATGCTAAGTATAGGTCATTTTAGAGCTATCCTAGGTTAAATAGGTCATTTTATGCTAGCTAAGCATATTAAGTCATTTTGAAGGAAACAATGCTAAGTATAGGTCATTTTAGAGCTATCCTAGGTTAAATAGGTCATTTTGGAGCTAATTAAGCTTATTATGTAATTTTGAACTAGCTAAGCATATTAAGTCATTTTGGAGGAAAAATGCTAAGTATAGGTCATTTTAGAGCTAGCCTAGGTTGAATAGGTCATTTTGAAGCTAAGTAAGGTTATTATGTCATTTTGGAGCTAGCTAAGCATATGAAGTCATTTAGGACCTAAAATATGTCATTTCTTAAGCATACTATATCATTTTAGAGCTAGCTAAGCATATTAAGTCTTTTTGAGGAAAAGATGCTAAGTATAGGTCATTTAGAGCTATCCTAGGTTAAATAGGTCATTTTATGCTAGCTAAGCATATTAAGTCATTTTGAAGGAAACAATGCTAAGTATAGGTCATTTTAGAGCTATCCTAGGTTAAATAGGTCATTTTGGAGCTAATTAAGCTTATTATGTAATTTTGAACTAGCTAAGCATATTAAGTCATTTTGGAGGAAAAAATGCTAAGTATAGGTCATTTTAGAGCTAGCCTAGGTTGAATAGGTCATTTTGAAGCTAAGTAAGGTTATTATGTCATTTTGGAGCTAGCTAAGCATATGAAGTCATTTATGACCTAAAATATGTCATTTCTTAAGCATACTATATCATTTTAGAGCTAGCTAAGCATATTAAGTCTTTTTTGAGGAAAAGATGCTAAGTATAGGTCATTTTAGAGCTATCCTAGGTTAAATAGGTCATTTTTATGCTAGCTAAGCATATTAAGTCATTTTGGAGGAAAAATGCTAAGTATAGGTCATTTTATGCTAGCTAAGCATATTAAGTCATTTTGAGCTAGGTAAGCATATATTGAGTCATTTTGGAGGAAAAATGCTAAGTATATGATTATGTCGCTAGTATCCATATGGCGAGAACCCGGGCCGACATGACTAGTCATAGAACCAAGGTGGCACAAGCGTCGAGGGGACAGGCATACATGACCCAGCAATGCACGTGTCGGTCATCGTGAGTGCAACCAAGTCGTAGTAAGCTACAAGGACTTGGTGATACACGCGTGACATTTCCCGTAAGGGACGGACACGAGGAGCAAAGAAGGACACATGCGGTCAATCCATGTGTTCGGAGCGATGGCGAACTACCATGGCTCGATGGAAGCACTAGGAGGCATTTCCCTATATGGAAGGCTACCAAAGGCACACGACTAGGTGTGAATCCCACACATACAATGCATTTCAAACATACACACATTATGCACGATATGTCTAGATATATACAACATGGCATCACAACAAAACTCTATTAAGCAAAACACTTGGGACACTTACCGTCATCACGGAGGTGTAGGTGTAGGTGTAGGTGTAGGACCGGTCGCGCCCGATGGCGAGCGGAGAAGGATCGGTCGATGCTTGTCGGGAGTTCTGCTGCACCAAAGATTATTTCAATGTATCGTTAGCATGATGCAACTCAAATGTGAAGACTAGTAACTAATGACCGTTCAAATGAAACTCACCGTGCCGCCGAGCAATGGTAGCATCGGCGGAGGGTCAGCCGTTCTTCTCGCACATGGACTGCACATTTGGTTTTGATGAGTCAGTCATATTAGTTACTAATGAAAGGAACATTGCGTGCATGATTTAGCTAATATCTGAAGAAACTTACCACGAAGAGCTCGTACATGGCCGGTTAGCCAAGTCGTTCGGTTCCTCTCCTCCTCCAACAGCCTAGCCGTCCTCTCCTCATTCTCCTGTCCCTCTCCGCCGCTTTGCCGGTCCCTCTCCATAACTGCGGTCCCTCTCCTCAAAAGCAGCACAGGTCTTCACTCTCTCTGCCTCAATAGCAGCCTGCAACACCACTCGTTAGCATTGTAATCATCGGCGACCGCAAACACAATGTAATGGAGGAAAGGCTCTTGAGTCCGTATAATTAACAAACCTGGAATTCGATTTCCACTTTGGTAAGTAAGCAACAGCGGTATCTCGAGGATCGAGCTGGTGCAGCGCTTCTTGATCTGCGGGAGAGTGCTACTACAACGTGTCAGTCCATTACCAATGGCTAACGAGCCATGGGACCTCCATACCAGATATCATCACCAGCTCTGGATCAAGAGGCGGCTCGGGTTAAAGTCCGGCCCTTTCCTCGCCTTCCCACCTTAACGTCTTGCACCATCTTGTGGTGGGAGGCCTCGTTCTTTGAAGTTCTTTGCATTTTCGAGGTCGGACTCGAGAGAATGCCTTGGCCTTCTTATGCGGTGCAATATTGGACATGCCATAGAGGTCGAACAGCTCACACTTTGGAGCCTTGTTGTGTTTTGACTAAAAGAGAGGAGCAGTATTAGTTAAGGACTCAAGCTAGCACAAAGAATGAATTTGCATGAATCATGAAGCAAACCACACATACCCAGTTTTCCCGTACCCATGTAGGTCGGCGCTGCCTAGATGGTGTGGCACACCTTTCATTTTGAAACGCTTCTCCTTTGCTATGTTGTGGGCGACGCGCCATTGGGGAGAGCACCACTCATCCACCAACACCTCCCAGCAGTCCATCTTGTCCGCACACCATCTCGGAGGCACCTAAGTTAAGCAAGAGAAATTTGGCGCTTCGCCTCTGAATCAAATCAAGGAAACTAAGTACAAGGCCTTAAGAATAGGTAATTACCTTCATGTACTTCTCCTTACTCAGATACTTGTCCGGCACTTCTCTTTTCTCCTCCTAATACCGGTCAGGCTAAGTAGTCTCGAACAGCTGCGTCCCGAGCCTCGTGCGAAAGTTTCAAGTAGGCGCTTTGCACTCGGCGTCGATAACCCGAGCCGCCGCCTCCTCCTGTCCCTCGGCACACACATAGAAGGTCTGCAATCAAACAAGAAAACACGGATTAGAAGGTCTGCAATCAAACAAGAAAACACATGTAGAAGGTATGCAATCAAAGAAGAAAACACAACGTAAATGGCAAAGGAGAAATTACCCAAAGCGTGGCGATCACAATGTCGGCCACCGTGTCGCACTTTTCGACATCGCCGACCCTATGCTCCGGCGGGGCAGGGCAGCCAAGTAGTGCTCCCAGGTCATTCCTAGCTCGGAACCCGGCCCTCACCGACAGCGTGACCCACCGGGAAGCATGGCGACAAATCACACCAAGGACAGTGTTGGGCCTGCGGACACCATCTTCGTGTGTCCAAGAACTTCATATATGACAAGGCCAGCGCATTAGATATTCAAGAAACGTCAAGGCAAAAGGTTAAAAAAGAGTAAATGCACTTACTTCTCCCGTTAGGCGCAATCAACCACCTCTGGTGGGGTCGCGCGGGGTGGGCGGGAGCTTTATGACGACCACGCTGGTAGACTTTGCGCCCTCAACCCACTCACCCTCGCTATAGCTATCGGGACTATTGTCTCCACCTGAACACAACCATGTGCACTCGACTCCGACTCAGCGTGACCCGGCTGAGCTCCGAGTCTCGTGAAGCGAACTCGGCAGCCCGAGGCTCCGACTCAGCGTGACCCGTCTGAGCTCCGAGTCTCGTGGGGCGAACTCGGCAGCCGAGGCTCGGCGGCCCGAGGCTCGTCGGCCGTGGTAGCGTCTGCCATAGGCAGGTCCACCTCGGATGGCTCGATCTCGGGCCAGGAGCAGCCACAGTGGTCGGGTGACTCAGGTGGGGGTGGCGGCGAGGAAGGCGTGGCAGCCTTCCTACCTCTCCCGACGCCACGTCCACCTCTAGCAGCCTTCTCCTTCTTACCCCTCGACCTCTCCGGCCGAAGAAGAAGCGACCGTCGCTGGACTCTGCAAACTGAGATCTAGCGCTCTCCGGAGGCTATGGGGAATGGAACTACCCTCCCACCACGCGAGGTAGGAGCCGGGCGCTCTCGACCAGCGCCCACCATCATCAACACACGGAATGACAAAGAGTAAACGAAATTAGTACAACATAAAAAATGAATACGACATGAATAATAATATGTATATAAATTCATTTTAGAGGAATAAATGCTAAGTATAGCTCATTTTAGAGCTATCCTAGGTTAAAGTCATTTTGAGCTAATTAAGGTTGTTATGTCATTTTGAGCTAGCTAAGCATACAAATTCATTTTGGAGGAATAAATGCTAAGTATAGCTCATTTTAGAGCTAACTAGGTTAAAACTTGAACTAATTAATAATATATATGTATATAATAATAATGGAATACGACATGAACTATAATATTAATCTTCATCGTCATCATTAATAAATGCATCATCATCGTGCATATATGCTTGGGGTCAATAAATGCATCATCCTCATCACTATCGGTAATGACGTGCTCATCATCATCATCAACATCTGGAAGGCCTCCTGCATGTAATCGGTCAAGCATTGACAGGTCATCCGCAGAGTAACCTCTTCTTGTTCGGCTCTTCTTGTTCCTGCTCGGGCTCGGATTCACTGCCGCTGTCTACTTGAATGTTATGAGGTGGCGGTTCTTGAAACGTTTTTGGAAGGCGTGTTTCTTGGAACAATTCTCCTTCATATGTGTGCGGATTAACGTGAGGTTCATAATCCTCTTCATTGGGGGAGGTGGTCTAACACGTGGCGGCACTTCATAAGCGACATCCCAACCTTGAGATTTGGATCACTTTGGCGGGCCCACGGTAGATAGAAAACTTGGGTTGCTGTTGAGCCGTAATATAGACATCGGGAACATCCAAATGGGTGCTTTGTTTGATTTCGACTAGCCCTAGATGTTCATGAGTCCTTCTAGTCTCTTTCGGCTGGAACCAATGACATTTGAAGACTACGACGTTCGTGGGTTTGCACCATAGAATAGAAGTCCATAAATTGCTTCAACTCTTCCATAATACTCGGTATCTCCTTCGCCGATAGCGAGACACAACAATTTGTAGACTTTCGATTGACCATAGATAGCTCTTTGCCATAGATGCAAAGCGATACCCGTTGATGTCGTATTTGTCAAATGAATGGACCTTATAGTCAAAACCATTAGCGACTTGTCTCAATTAAGCGTCCATAGACTCTGAACTAGCCTACAAGTTTAATCTGAAAGGATTGTTGCATTAGCCAGAAATTAGAAGAAGAAATGAAATGGTCTAATGGAAATTACCGTTTGTTTGAACCAAGAGATGAAACCAGGATAGCCGCCTCCATGCATTGCGAAGCTCATACTCTTGACGGAATCCTTTTGGATAACCGCTCCATACGAGAATTTGGCGGCGTATCGATTGTATCAAATATCCAGGAATAAGAGCAGTTCAAATGAAGTAGAGGTTGCGAAACAATGTACCGAGAACTTACTCGATGTACGGCCGCGCCACATTAGATTGTTCAAGATATACAACGTAATGGTCCGCCATTAAATCGTTATCCAACAATAAGGAGTATAAGCACCGGCTGGTGCGAGCTTCCCTTTGAATAGGCTGAGTTGGATCCACCCTTTTAGGGTCGCCAACATTGTACCAAGGCTTGGATTATGCAAATAGCGATTTTGGCTTTGTAGTGTGCTGTCACGAAGTTTGCCGCCTCCTCGATAATGAATGCCTCGGCCATCGATGCTTCAATTCGACGTTTATTTTACATTTTGCTCGAAGCGTCTTACGCATCCTCTCGATTCGTAGCACCAACGATTCTGCAGGCCCCCAATCGTGCCTCGGTCGGAGATGCAAAATCAAATGCTGCATTGGATTAAAGAAGCGGTGGAAAGATCTTCTCAACTTGCGAGATCAACTCCGGCGCCAACTCTTCCATTTCTTCTAGCAAGCCAGGCGATAATTCTTTCGCACATAGAACACGGAAGAAATAGCTCAGCTCTGCCAGTACTAGCCATTCATCCTCAGGGATAAAGCCACGCAACATCACCGGCATTACCCGCTCAAGCCATATGTGCCAATCATGACTCTTGAGACCAAATATTTTCAATTTTTCAAGGCTCGCTCCCCTCTTTAGATTCGATGCATACCCATCGGGGAACATCAACTCCTTTTTCACCCACAGGAGTATTTCCCTCATAACCGGCCTTCCAAGATTGAACCATGCCTTTGGCTTCGCCAGATTCTTCTTTCCTTTTGGTTGTTTCATGTTTTGTAGCGGTCTATCACATAGAGCCTCTGATCGACTCGGCCTTAGGATTATCCTTCGTTTTCCCTCTATGCGAACAATGTACCAAAGAGGGCCTCGCCGACATTCTTTTCGATGTGCATCACGTCGATGTTGTGTGGGCAAAGGAGGTCTTTAATCTGGCAGATCCCACAAGCATATCTTGTGGGTCGGCGTGTTCCGTATTATACCTTGAAATACCACGGGCGCTCTGGATCCGGCTCGAGGCGTTTAAGCGATCCAGTGTCTGTTGGCTGTCAATGCAGGTGGTGCGAGTTTTGACATCTCTACCTTTGATGAAGTTCTTCTTGTCTTTTCGAACTTATGGTGAGGATCCAGAACTGTCTATGCATGTCGAAGCAAGAAAACTTGCCACCCGCTTTGCAGCCGATTTAAACTCAAGAGCTGCCTTGCATGTGGGGCACGGAACCTTCCATGCACACACCAGCCAGCGAATAAGCGCATCGCCGGCAAGTCATGCATCAGTACATGTACCACACACGCATTAGGAAGTTTTTTTGTAGCGGCGTCGTATGTCTTGATCCCATTATCCCAAGCTTCTTGCAGTTCATCCTTAAGCGGCTGCATGTACACATTCATATTCTTCCCGGATAGTTGGGCCCCGGAATTATCAACGTCGGAAAATGTTCTTTCTTTGCATAATCTGTCCGGGGAGATTGAGTGGAATGACAAATACAGGCCAACAAGCTGTATTGGGCTGCCATCATACCAAACACATTGAACCCATCCGTCTTGTGGCTACTCGAGATTCCTTGGATCTGCGCTTTTCATCATGCAATGCATCGAAGTGTTTCCATGCAGCACCATCCGATGTGTGTACCATCATCGATTCCCATCGCATCCCGTTCGGTTCTTTTGCCCAATTTGTGCCATGTCATCATGTCGCGTCTCTTGACCATGAATAGGCGTTGAAGTCTTGGTATGATTGGCATATACGAAGAAACGTTAATGGGGATTTTGGTGCGACTCTTCTCACCCATACCGTTGTCTACCTCAACATACGGAAGACTTGCAAATGGGACAATAGTTCAAGTCCGCATCTTGGAGCCTAAATAAGGCACATCCATTCTCACGGGCATCTATCTTCTCATAGGGCATCTTAAGTACACGGAGGATTTTGTCCGATTGGTACAGGTTTGCGAGCATTATATGGCCTTTGGGTGAAAGCGTCCAAATAGTGTCACTATCGCGTCATAGCATTCTCTGCCCAAGTTGAATTGAGCCTTGAGCCATTACTTGTGCGATGGCATCCAGTGACAAAGCTCGGTGTGCTCATGGAAGGGCGCTTGAAGACTCAACATATCATTGAAGGCCTTTGCAGATTCCTCCATCTCATCGTCCGAATCCGAGCATCATCAAAGTCTTGCACCATGTCTTCCATCCGGTACCATGCTCGTCGGTGCGGCGATGGCCCTCCTCAGCTCTGGAGCGTTGGGCAGACTCACCATGAAATGTCCACATCGTATAACAGGCGTAAACCCCACTTCTGCGGTGTTTGATCATTTCAAACTCGACATCTTCGATCGTTATCGCTTTTCAAACAGGGGCACCAGGTTGTTTTCTATCCATTTGCAAATCGGCTCGATAAACCCTTGGTTTTGTCATCCATTCAGGGTCATGTCTTTCGACTAGGGTGACGGTGTACATCCACGCACGATCACTCATCTTGCCTAGCTCTGGACACACAAGAAATACATACATAACTCAGCAAACCATATTCATCGATTAATAAAGTTTCTCGGTTTTATTACGTCCATGCAACCTAGGCGCTAATAGGTAAAGATAGGTCCTAATCCCACCCGGTATGTGTAGATTGGGTTCGTTTTCCCATGCTCTGCTCGGATCCGACACAAAATTTGGCAGCACCTCCCGCTGTTCTCTGATACGTCTCGGCAATAGCGAGAGGATGTGTACCGGAGAACAACAGAGAGGCAGCGACGAAATTCTGCATCGAATCGGAGCGAGCATATGGGAAAACGAACCCAATCTACATACTCGGCTGTCCATGGATAACGTTGGACAATTGAAAAATTACGGTTATAAATATGCAAATGAATGCATATTTATAGATGTAACCCTTCGAGCAGGAGGCGCATAGTGGTCACGCATCTTGATGATTGAATACACCTATAGCTAGCAAGTTTCATCGGCACGAAGACCGAACAGAGCAAATGAAGGGGAGAGGAGGAGATGTCATTTGTGCTCACCCACGAGCAGCAGGGCGGAGCTCGTCGAGCATGCACGGGAGGTTGTTGAACACAGACCCTCACAGCGATGAAACAACTGCACATTTAAATCCACCCGATCAACATAAATATATATGATGTTTTCATAACAAAATTGGAAAATATATGACCTAACTCATAATTCACAAATATATGACCGAAAAACCACCCGGCGAAACACCAGCCAAACACCTAGGTAGTTTTGGTAAAATTGAGAAAAACCATAGTTTTGGTAGTTTTTCCTGTGCAACCCGTACATGCTAAGGCACACACTGTTCCTATACATTTGCTAGTTTTGCATATTTGTGTGCTTGATTAATATCAAACTAAATTTTGTTAAACAGGTCATTGCCCAGATCCAGATGCTCATGTTTCCGTGTGTTGTTTCTTTGAGAGGATACCGTTCTTCAAATATGGAAGGGTCTAACAATGAATTAGTTCTTCTTGATGTGCAACCTAACCTATTTCCCAAATTCATATATAACCATCTGGCAGGTTTGGGATGTCTGAGCCCCATCCCTTGCCAAAGTTTTGATTTTACTTGCATTTAATTATGCATATCTTAGATGGTAAAATCATTTGATTTTTACATGTCTTACATAGCCTATCGGATAATCTTGCTGCAGCCACAAATATATTTAAGCTGTGGTTTAATTATTTACCTTTGGTGAGAAAGAAAACACATAAGCTTATAGACTTCATGTAGCATCAATTTGGTCCATTGTTTGCATTTTTTTTCGAACCATGCAGGAGAACGCATGTCATATATTAAGACGAAAACCAAGTACAAGGGTAGTACAAGCGGTGATGACCGGTCAAGAGGCAAAACAGGGAGCAGGGAGCCTATGTGCTTTGCCCAAGAGACAAAACAGGGAGTAGGGAGCCTAATTGCTTTGCTCCAGCCTGAACCCATAAATGACATTCAGATTTATTAAATCAACAAGCTTTAGAAGTGGAAGATGGGCATTGTGAAAGACTATATTGTTCGCTCTTTCTAGACGGACCAAAAGACCAAAGCGACTCTGAGTTAAACCCTTTTTCCTTGATGTTCGAAGTGTTGAAACAGCAGCAGTCCACCATTATCCAATCAAAAAATTGATGTGAACAATTTTTTCACACCATTGCCTTTTTGGCACCCACCGTTGCATCTTCTTGATGAATAATACATAATGGAAGGAGTATATTTTCTAGATGGCAAATATTAATTTCGAATGGAGGAGTATATTTCGAATGGAACAAACTGACAGATGGAGGGCGGCGCCGTGGCGGGAGGGCAGCGGGAAGGGGCGGCGCCGTGGCTGGCTCGATGGAGGGCGGGCATGAGGCACGCCATGATGGCCGGGAGGGCAGCAGTGGCCAGGAGGGGCGGGGAGGTCCGGCTCGGTGGAGGGACGGGCGGTGGTGGGGGGCGGGGAGGCGGGTGGCGGGAGGAGGAGGGGAGGGCCGCGGTGGCGGGAGGCGGGGAGGCGAGCTGCGGTGGCGGGGGGCGGGGGGCGGGGAGGGCGGGGAGGGCTGCGGTGGGGGGGGGGCGGGGAGGCGGGGGAGGGGCGGAGGAGGGCTGCGGTGGCGGGAGGGGCGGGCGGGGCGGGCGGTGGCAGGCCGTGGGGTCGGGTCGTCAGGGTGGTCTGATCTGTTGGGGGCAGGGGTGGGTGGGTGAGGTTGGGAGAGAGAGAGAGGGGGGGGGGGCCGGGCTGGAAGAGAGAGAGAGGGAGGGCCGGGCTGGGAGAGAGGGTCGACCTCTTTGCCATCTGCCACCACCGGTGATGGCAAAGATATGGGCCTTTGCCATCCATTGGCGAGATGGCAAAGAGGTGGGACTCTTGGCCGTTATAGCGCCGTTACCCATTGGGCTCCACCCACTTCTTTGCCATCTACCAACAGATGGAAAGATTCTTTGCCATCTGTTGGCGGATGGCAAAGAGGTGGGTTGACAGCCATTGCAAAGATCGACCCTACCACCTCTTTGCCATCTGGCCGGCGGATGGCAAAGATATTTGCCATCCACTAGCGGATGGCAAAGAATTGGCTGATGGCAACCATGTTCTTTGCCATCTGTCGGTTCTTGCCATCTATTTTTATAAGCAGATGGCAAAGACGTTCTTTGCCATCAGCTGGCAGATGGCAAAGAGCTGGCTGATGGCAAATTCCCAGTTTCCAGTAGTGCATCTCTTGCTTATGGCACTATTTGTATCGTTCTGCTTTTACCGCAGACTTTTCAAATAAACAATGCATAGCTTTTGTCTATTATTGCATTCCTTTTTTTTATCTCAGATATGTTCATTAATGACATGTTGCACCCGTACACTTTGGTACGGCCAAATACACCAGGGGCTTAAGTACCCCAAAGTACGGTGTGATAAGTCTGAACACTTTCACAAGTGTGGCACCCCGAACTTATAGCATTATATGCATCGGCTCCGAATCATGTCTTGGGTCAATAGTTGGGTTTGCCCGGCTCCCATGTTTTGGTACCTTACGTTTCGTTATATCGGCTAAGGTAGCACTGGGAGAACCACTGCGATTGCGCCCCGGTTGAGCTGGGCTAAGCACCTCAGTGGAGAAAGCTAAAACTGACCGTCATGGTAGGGCGAGAGCTGGTCGTTGTTCGAGAGGTTTTCGAGTCCCTAAAGACTTATGCCGCTTAGAGCGAGGAGTCGGCTTTGTCCGGCCTAGGCATGGATAGCGCCCCGAACTCGGTCTTCCGAATACTAGGGGCTTCGCCGAAATTTAAAATTATAGAATTCTATGGCTAAGTGAGAGTGTTTAAGCATTATAGTCCGATTACCTTGTTCGTTGTGTTGAGCGCCTCCTCGAAGGACCCAATAATGGGAAAAAGAGCTCAAGTTTATCCCGAACACCCCAAAGACTCATGGCATGGGGCGGCCGACGACTCGCCATCTCTCAATTTTGATAAACGGCCGCCTGAAGGTAATATTTTAAATTCAAAAGCGTTGCTTAGCGATATGAACAAGTTTTCAGCGATAGGATCACAAATGCAAGTTTATTCAAAATTACATCCTTGGAGCACTCATCCGCTATACTGGCGAGCACCCTTCAGACGCCCTCATAATACATCTCGGCTTGCGATGCTCCTTGCCCGGCGGTGGCCCGTCCATCACAAGCTTCTCGGCGTCCATCTTGCCCAAAGCACTTTAGCACGGGCAAGGGCCCTACGGGCACCTTCAATGCATATGGAGCGCTTGATGACTTCAAGCCTTGGACAGGCATCCACCAGCCACCTTACCATCCCGAAGTAGCTCCCAAGCATGGCTTCCCTAGGCCACAGCCGGACTAAGAGGCCCTTCATGGCCTGTTCGGCCACCTTATGGAGCTCGACCAGCTGCTTCAGCTGGTCGCTCAAGGGCACTGGGTGTCCGGCCTCAGCATACTGAGACCAAAACACCTTCTCTGTCGAGTTCCGCTCTTCAGCTCGGTAGAATGCGGCAGCGTCGGACACACTCCGGGGAAGATCTGTGAATGCTCCTGGAGAGCTCCGGACTCGGGTAAGTAACAAGTAATTCACTTTCACGTCCTTGCTTTGCATAAAGAATGCCTTACCCGCCGCTATCTTCTTCATCGCCTCAATTTCCTGGAGGGCTTTCTGGGCTTTGGCCTTGGCAGATTTGGCGCTCTCAAGCGCCGAGGCAAGCTCGGACTCTCGAGTCTTTGAGTCAAGCTCCAAACTCTCGTGTTTTTCCATGAGAGCCTGCAGCTCTTGCTGCACCGCCGCCACCCGCGCCTCCTGCTTCTCTCGCTCGATGCGCTCCACGGCCGCACTGTTTTCGGCCTTGGACAGCGCTTCTTTCAGGGTCGCCACCTCGATTGTGGCCCCTGCAATACTCACGTTGGTCCTGTCATTTTTTGCAACCACATCTTTTTTATATACTTACATAAGGTATTACTTACCTTCTTTGTCCTCGAGCTGCTTCTTGGCAAGGCCGAGCTCGTTCTCGGACCACTCGAGGCTCTGCTTCAATGCATCAACCTCCCTAGTCAGTGCGGCAGAGGTCAGCAGCCTGGCATCGCATTCCCATATTGACATACTTATGTTAGACTCCTGCGTATATCTTTTGATCCTCGGTTTGGCTTTTCTTTCCGAACACCAAACCGAGCATCGAGGCTACTTGTCTATCATGCGGTAATTTTTTGCATATCTTAAATACATACCTCAAAGCTTGTTAGAAGGCTGGCACGAGCCGTCAGCCCGCTCTTGGCGGACTGAACCTTCTGGATCACCACACTCATAATAGTGCGGTGCTCCTCGTCGATGGAGGCGCCGTTAAGCACCTCCAGCAGATTATCCGGCGCCTCCGGTTGGACGGAGGTCACCGGCGTCGTAGTTTTGCCCTTCCTACTAGGGGGCGCCCGCCGGACTCCGGAACCACTGAAGGTTCCGGGGCGGTGCCCAGCCTAGGGCCGGACTTGGAGCCCTTCGGGGTTTTATCCCCTTTTCGCCTGGAGTCCGGGAGGTCGCCTTGCGGCGCCTCCAGGACCACCTCCTCCTGGCTTGGCCCCTTTTGGGACACCACCTCGGCGTCATCCATAGTGCGAGGAGAGGAGGCGGTCGGAAGTGAAGTGTTGTTCACATCTGACGAACCCAGGGAACCGCTCGACGAAGCGTCGAGCCCGGCCTTGGGCGGACTGCATGATTATATTCGGCGTCAAAAGTTACTGTGCAATAAAGGAACGCCATGAGTTATTCTGGTATCCGGATACTTATGATTTTGCTAGGGGCTTGGCCTTGGGTGGCCACTCTTCTTCGCCGTTGTCGGCGTTGGTGGAGTAGTCTGGAGGGAGGGTCCTTCCCTTCTTGGACCCTCCGGCCCCCCCAGTTGGGGCTGCCTTCCTTTTCTTCTCTCCCCCGCTAGGGGAGAGGCCTTTCTTTCCTCCTCCTCGTCTTTGGAGGAGGAGTGCGCCTCGGAGTCGTCAGACAATGAATCCGGCACCACCAGGCGCCGGGAACTCTTTCGAGTCCCCGTGGCCTTCTTCTTGGCCTTCTTCTCCGGCACCACGTAAGGTGCCGGACCAGCAGCCCGTCAAGTGAGCGTCTGCTGGATCTTGAACAAAGGAGCCGGACAATCGATCTGTCCGGTATTCTTCGCCATTCTCACAACGGAACGGGAGCTTAGATCCCGCATAGAGTTAAACTATGAAAACAAGTATCCCTAAAGGGTAAAATAAACACCACGCTGGCTTGGCGCTTCGCGGAATCATGATCCTCGGTGATGGGAGGGGAACCTCGGCGCCTTTGAATAGCACCTTCCGCATCCTCGTGCGTTGTGTCGAAGAGCTGGTCGAGTCTGTGCTGGGCGGGTTGAACTCCCATAAGTTAAAAGCCCGTCGTTGGCACGGGAGGATCCGCGGATGAGCATGACTGGACTACGTTGACGAAGTTTAACCTCTTTGTTCACCGATCTTGGGCGCAGGATTGACGCTCTTCGAATTACCCCACGACAGGCCCTTCTCTTTCCGGAGGTGAGCCGTGTGGGGATGCGAATCGAATTGGGGCGCTGCCCATTTAGGTCACGCGGCTCGATGATGTAGAACCACCCGATTGCCACCCCTTTATGGTCTCCACGAAGGAGCCTCGAGCCATGTAACGTTGGGCATCTTGCCCACCATGGCGCCTCCGCACTCCGCTTGTTGGCCGCCCACTACCTTCAGCTTGACATTGAAGGTCTTCAGCCATAAGCCGAAGTGGGGCTTGACACGGAGGAAAGCCTCGCACACGACGATAAACGCCGAGATGTTGAGGACGAAGTTCGGGGCCAGATCGTGGAAATCCAGGCCATAGTAGAACATGAGCCCCCGGAGAAACGAGTGAAGTGGGAAACCTAGTCCGCGGAGGAAATGGGTGAGGAACACCACCCTGTCATGGGGCCTGGGGGTGGGGATGAGCTGCCCCTTGTCTGGGAGCCGGTGCGCGATGTCGTTAGAAAAGTATCCGGCCTCCCTCAGCTTTTTGATGTGTCCTTCGTGATTTAAGGAGACCATCCACTTACCTCCCGTTCCGGACATGGCTGGAGAAGGTTGAGGTGGGAAGTGCGGACTTGGGCGCTGGAGCTCGAGTGCGCGAAAATGGATAAGCAAAGGAGGAAGAAGGCGTAGATGGAAAAGGTGGATCATTATCCCCTTATATGGGCGGACGAAACTATGTGCCCCCACCAGCCTGGTAAAACTCGCTTATCTCCCAAGCACCGTAAATTAATGGCACGGTTGGGTTACCCACGCCCGTATTGATGAGAATCCCGGAATAAGGGGACACGATCTCTGCTTCGACAAGACGTGCCAAGGAAACCGCCTCGCTAAGTGCGCTGAGGTGGGACAGTAAAAACGATTCGAATAAAAGCTTGGCCATGGTGTCACGCTGCGGAATACGTCAGCAGATTGGATTTGTGTAAATATTATTCTCTCTATGGTGGTATGTGGAAATTATTTTGCAGAGCCGGACACTATCCTTGTGTTCAAAATCTTCTATGAAGTATTCGGAGGAGGAACCCGCCTTGCAATGCCGAAGACAAACTGCGCGCCGGACTCGTCGTCATTGAAGCCTGGTTCAGGGGCTACTGAGAGAGTCCTGGATTAGGGGGTGTCCGGATGGCCGGACTATGACCTTTGGCCGGACTCTTGGACTATGAAGATACAAGATTGAAGACTTGGTCCCGTGTCCGGATGGGACTTTCCCTGGCGTGGAAGGCAAGCTTGGCGATACGGATGTGTAGATCTCCTTCCATTGTAACCAACTCTGTGTAACCCTAACCCTCTCCGGTGTCTATATAAATCGAAGGGTTTTAGTCCGTAGGACGGACAACAATCATACCATAGGCTAGCTTCTAGGGTTTAGCCTCTCTGATCTCGTGGTAGATCTACTCTTATACTACCCATATTATCAATATTAATCAAGCAGGAGTAGGGTTTTACCTCCATCGAGAGGGCCCGAACCTGGATAAAAACATCGTGTCCCTTGTCTCCTGTTACCATCCGCTTAGACGCACAGTTCAGGACCCCCTACCCGAGATCCGCCGGTTTTGACACCGACAATCCCCACTCTTTAGTGCCGGTTGTGGAACCGGCACTGAAGGCCCTTACGAACGGGCGCTAAAGCCCGGTTCTGCACTAGTGCTTGGAGAAAGGCATTGTTGACATCCATCTGGTGCACAGGCCACTCGCGCGAAGCAGCAATGGTGAGGACGGCGCTAATGGTGGCAGACTTGACGACGGGGCTGAACGCTTCATCAAAGTCGGCAACGGGGCGCTGGGAAAAGCTGCACACAACCCAGCGCGCCTTGTAGCGCTCCAGAGTGCCATCGGCATTCAGTTTGTGCCGAAACACCCGCTTGTCGGTGACAATGTTGGCACCGGGAGGGCGCGGCATGAGTGTCCAGGTCTTGTTCGCCATGAGTGCCCGATACTCCTCCTGCATTGCTGTTAGCCATGATGGATCGCGCAAAGCCATGCGCACGGTTTTGGGAATATGAGACATGGATGGATTTGTGGCGATGTGAGCATATTTGGGGTTTGGGAGAAAAATGTCGTCTTTGTCTCGCGTGACCATACGATGTGTGGGCGCGAGCGGCGCGGGTGGGACTGGACGAAGAGGTGGTGAAGGGTGTGCAGGACATGGGGGCGGAGAAGGGGGCGCCGGTGGTGTACTCGGGGACGATGCATGGGGTGGTGAGGAAGGTGGTGGCGGTGAGGAAGGCCCTGCTGTAGGAGGAGCTGGGGTGGCTCGTGATGGTGAGGACGGAAGGATGAATGGGCGGGGGACATGGCCGTCGTCGTCGATAGACGGAACGACTGGTGTGGTGTATGGAACGGGAATTGTTGCTCGTCGAAAAAGACATGGCGCGAAATGAGAACACAGCCTGTGGCGTGGTTGTAGCACCGATACCCCTTGTGATCTTGGGAATAACCGAGAAACACGCATGGCGTCAAGCACGACGCGAGTTTGTGAGGTGCAGTGGAAGTGGTGTTTGAGTAACATAGGCATCCAAAGACGCACAACCCCAAATAGTCTGGATGAATGCCATAAAGAAGGAAAAACAGGGAGTGGTTATTGCGTGGTTTGCATGGACGACGATTCAACAGAAACGTCGCGGTGCCAAGGGCTTCAGCCCAGAACACGTTTGGCATGGAAGCGTGCACTAGCAGGGAGCGAACAGTGTCATTGAGCGTCGCGAGATTCGCCCAGCCGCGCCTGCTCGCTGGCGAGTGTAAGGACACGACATGCGCAGAACAATGTCGAGATCAGAGAGAAAGGCGCGCGAGGCATGGTTGTCAAACTCACGCCCATTATCAGTTTGAATGGCGAGAAGGGGGAGATTGAACTTACGCTGAGTGAAGGCACTGAATCGTTTCAGAGTGGGGAGGGCGTCAGACTTTGCACGCAAGGGAAACGTCCACACGAAGTGCCTAAAATCATCAAGCACCACTAAATAAAACTTGCAACCGGATAAGCTAGGTACAGGGGAGGTCCAAATATCACATTGTACAAGCTAAAAGGGAAAATACGAAATATGATTGGAATCTAAAATGGAAATCTAGAATGTTTTCCTAATTGGCAAGTGTGGCAGGTGTGGGAAGGCTTGGTAACAGCGGCATGCTTGGCATGGCGAAGTGTGGTCGAGAGGGCGTCGCGCCCCGGATGGCCGAGGCGTTGATGCCAGAGGTCGACGATGACGACCGCGAAGTTGTGGTGCTTGGTGGGCGGAGTGATGGGGTAGAGATCTCCGTCGTCATTACATCGGAGGATCTCCTTCCTTGTGTGTCGTTCCTTCACAGAAAAGCCGATGCAATCAAACTCTACGTTAATGGGATTTTCACGGGTTAGAGCTTTAACAGAGACGAGGTTCTGTAACATCCCAAATTTTCAATTTGGAATGTTATACATAGGTCATCATATGCATATCATATTTTATTTGCATTTTGGGGTGTGATCCTAAGAATCCTAAGCAACTCAAGGACCCACAGAGAGAGTTGGTGATTTTATTATTTTCATATTTGATTTTTTCTCAAATATTGAAAAGGGGATCATTTTGGTTTTAATTATTTTCTCTCGAAAATATTTCATATTAAAAATAAATGAGAGGAGATAATATGACTTCTCCAAAATAAAAGAAATATTGAGGAAAATGTTAAAATAAATAAATAAATTTATTTGGATTTTATTGCTATTTTATTTGAATTAGAGAAAAATATGCATTTTTCAAAATTGCATTTTAGGCCAAGAAAATGTTCAATAAGTTCTAAATATTTTATTTAGACAGTGAATTTTTTTGGCATTTTTAGATTTTTTTATATTTATTTAGGATTTTTCTCGGCGGAATTTATTTTAAAAAATGTTCCGGACCGACTGGGCCGAAGCCCAGCCGGCCCACTCCCGGGCCGCCGTCCCCGTCGTCCCCGAGATGGACTCCCGAAGGAGTCCGACGCCACCATACCGCCGACCGCCCCCTCCCGCACGACAACCCCCCCTCCCCTCGGGCCTTTAAAGGCCGGAGCCGCCGCCCCCTCCGCCCCACACCACCTCGCCACCCGACCAAGATCAAGCCCGCCCGCCCAAGCCGCGCCCATTGCTGCCGCCTAGCGCCGCCGCCGCCGCATCCGCTTCACGCCGCGCTTAGCCGCCAGAGCCGCCCCACGCCACCCGTCCGCCGAAATCGAGCCGCCGGATCCGTCGCCGATTTTTTCAGTTTAGGTAAAAACCACCCGGTTTGTCTTCAAAATCCTAGATCGATTTTTTTTATTTTAATTAGATCGGTTCGGTTTTTCTTCGGTTTATTTATTTAGCGGACGTTCATCCGTTCGTTCGTTCTAACGAACGTTGTTCGCCGGTTAGGTTCAGACAGCGAATGTTCATTCGTTAGCCTTTTCTTTTTATTATATTTTATTCGGCCAGGGACATATCCGCGATTTCTTTTATCACAGACTAGCCCCTGATCTTCAAACCCTCGCCGTTTCTAAACCGTTTGTCCAAATCCAGTGAAACCAGCGCCAAAATCTTCGTCTCGAGCCCCTCTTTCTGTTTAATCAACTTGAACAAGGTTTTGACAATTTAAAATTTGGTTTCAAGCAGATTTGAATTCAAAGTTCTTTTGACCGTAGCTTCAATTCCATAGCTCCGTTTTGATTGATTCTTTTTTCACATCGAATCTCTTCAGTTGAACTTTCAGATTTTATCTTCTTATTTGAGTTAAACCCTTGCATCTATGCTTGAGTGCTTATGTATGCTATTGTTTGTTTGAGATAGAATTCCCTGAGTGCGAAGCGTGCTACTACGTGTCTCTAGGGTTTGCAGATCGTCAGAAAGGCAAGTAACACATTGATCATACTCTTTTCATACCCAGTTTTTATGCATTAGTTATAACCCTCAAACATTGCATGAGTAGGATCTCTTAACATGTGGGTATGGGAAGTAGTTGATGAGGTAGAACCTGTTGCCTTTTTATTATCAAACCCTTGGGTGTTACTTCTACGTGATGCTTATTTTGCCATGCTACGCTCGTAGACGTGGATTGGGTTTGAGTGTATCCATGACAGATGTGAGATTATTTAATTAATGGTTAACTTAAGGTGGCTACTTAAACACACATCTGGGTGGATTGGTTGCGGGCACCTGGGGATATACCAGTGCTGTCCTTTTGGTTCGCCACCCAGGCTCAAAGGGATCATAAGATTATTCATGCTAGAAACTTCCGTGTGCAGCCACAAGCTATTATGGGCTAGCAGATGTAGGGGAAAGTAGGTGTAACTGTCCACCCAGAGTAAAGAGTTAATGTTTCTGAAAGAGTGTGTCTCGGTCATCCGTTTCTCAAACACCATGTAGTGCGAGAAATCCAACGGAGGAGATCGAGTCTTGTGGGGAAAAGTGCGTAAACCTCTACAGAGTGTACAAACTAATCATGGTTAGCCATGTCCCCGGTTATGGACATCTTGAGTATCTGGTTCTTGGATTATCATGTTGATCTCATCACTCTAAATTAATTTGTTGGGTTGTTAATTACTTTTAATTGGGATTGAGATGGGGGTACCATTCTCAATGTTTATCAACTACCATGATAGTTAAAGAAAATATATTTCTTTGATGTAGGGGAAAATTGGCTTTTCGCAAAACATTGTAACTATAGAGCCTCCACCAGCCATATATGCATGTAGTGATAGCATTATTCTTTTCATTGCTCTACTGTGTTACATTGCCAGCATATTCCATGTGCTGGCCCGTTTCGGGCTGCAACACATCATGTTGCAGACTTTTCAGATGAAGAGTAAGGTGCACTAGGTCGTTGTCGTGCACTCAGCTATGTCGTTGGAGTTGATGGACTCACTTTATCTTCTAAGCCTTCCGCTGTTATCTTATTTAGATGGCCTTAAGCCATATTTATTGTAATAAGTTCTCTCTTGAGACTATCGATGTAATAAGTGTGTGATTGCTACTCTATTATAAATCCTTTGAGTACTGTGTGTGTCAGCATTACCGATCCAGGGATGACACTTATGCACAGAGATTTGACCGTCTGAGGTCGGATCGCTACATATTCTTGATGAGATCGGGACAGACAAGAACATGGTTGAGGTAGAGGGGTTCAGTGGTGGTGGGAAGCCTATGGGAACCGGTGTGCGTGACGGACAAGGACGATCCATCACCAACAACAATACGAGAAAGAAGAAGAAGAGGGACAAGAGTTGGCGATTATACCTGAGGACAAAGCCATGAGTGCATGGATCAGGGTGGACTGATCCTGCAGGTCCACCGTTGTTGAGAGGCAGGCAAAGAAGCGCCAGTAGTACATGGGGGCGCCCGCAGGAGGCGCCGCCGGGTAGTGGTTGAAGGAAATATGCCCTAGAGGCAATAATAAAGTTGTTATTTATATTTCCTTATATCATGATAAATGTTTATTATTCATGCTAGAATTGTATTAACCGGAAACTTAGTACATGTGTGAATACATAAACAAACAAAGTGTCCCTAGTATGCCTCTACTTGACTAGCTCGTTAATCAAAGATGGTTAAGTTTCCTGACCATAGACATGTGTTCTCATTTGATGAATGGGATCACATCATTAGAGAATGATGTGATGGACAAGACACATCCATTAGCTTAGCATAATGATCATTAAGTTTTATTGCTATTGCTTTCTTCATGACTTATACATATTCCTCTGACTAGATTATGCAACTCCTGAATACCGGAGGAACACCTTGTGTGCTATCAAACGTCACAATGTAACTGGGTGATTATAAAGATGCTCTACAGGTGTCTCCGAAGGTGTTTGTTGGGTTGGCATACATCGAGATTACGATTTTTCACTCTGAGTTTCGGAGAGGTATCTCTGGGCCCTCTCGGTAATGCACATCACTATAAGCCTTGGAAGCAATGTCACTAATGAGTTAGTTGCGGGAAGATGCATTACAGAACGAGTAAAGAGACTTGCCACTAATGAGATTGAACTAGGTATGAAGATACCGACGATCGAATCTCGGGCAAGTAACATACCGATGGCAAAGGGAATAACGTATGTTGTTTATGCGGTTTGACCGATGAAGATCTTCGTAGAATATCTAGGAACCGATATGAGCATCCAGGTTCCGCTATTGGTTATTGACCGAAGATGTGTCTCGGTCATGTCTACATAGTTCTCGAACCCGTAGGGTCCGCACGCTTAACGTTCGATGACGATTTGTATTATGAGTTATGTGTTTTGGTGACTGAATTTTGTTTGGAGTCCCGGATGAGATCACGGACATGACGAGGAGTCTCGAAATGGTCAAGAGGTAAAGATTCATATATTGGAAGGTTATAGACGGACACCGGAATGGTTCCGAAGAGGTTCAGGGATTTTTCGGAGTACCGGGAGGTTATCGGAACCCCCCGGGAAAGTTAATGAGCCTCATGGGCCATAGTGAAGAGAGGGAGGCAGGCCACAAGAGGTGGTGCACGCCCCCCTGCCCAATCCGATTTGGACAAGGGGTGGGGGGCGCGCCCCCCCTTTCCTTCTCCCTCTAGCCCTCTTTCACCTTTCCCCCTCTCCGTTGGAAGGAAGGGGGGAGCCGACTAGGACTAGGAGTCCTAGTGGGACTCCCCCCACTTGGCACGCCCCATAGGGCCGGCCGGCCTCCCCCTCCTCCTTTATATATGGGGGCAAGGGCACCCCAAAGGCACAACAATTGTTCTTAACCGTGTGCGGTGCCCCCCTCCACTGTTTACGCCTCCGGTCATAGCGTCATAGTGCTTAGGCGAAGCCCTGCACGGATCACATCACCATCACCGTCGTGCTGACGGAACTCTTCCTCGACCCTCTGTTGGATCAAGAGTTCGAGGGACGTCATCGAGTAGAACGTGTGCTGAACACGGAGGTGCCGTACGTTCTGTACTAGGATCAGTTGAATCGTGAAAACGTTCGACTACATCAACCGAGTTAACCTAACGCTTCCACTTTCGGTCTACGAGGGTACGTGGACACACTCTCCCCATCTCGTTGCTATGCATCTCCTAGATAGATCTTGCCTGATCGTAGGATTTTTTTTGAAATTGCATGTTGCGTTCCCCAACAGTGAGATGCAGAGCCGGTGAATGGGGCCGGAGCATCAGGGCGGGGGCCTAGGATGCCAGAGCCTGGGGCGTGAGGCGCCAGGGCATGGCCCATGCATGGACCACGCAAGTCCATGGTGTGCCACTGGGCGCAGTGGGCGGGCGTGCTGGTGTCGACGAAGAAGTACCGCTCGCGCCGGTCTGGTAGGCAGGTGCCTTTCCCTTGCCCTTGTGGCGGTTGCCGCCGGTGTTGCGGTTGCTGCCGCCCCCTCCGGAGCCAGAGCCGGGGTTGTAGCCAGAGTGCGCGCACGCGACGTGAAGCGTCGTGTCAGTGGAGTCGTCTGAGTGAGCACACAGACGACTTTCCTCAAGCAGCAGGAAAGTACGATACGCCAGGGACGAGGGAAGCGGACGCTGCATGGTTAGGATGGGAATTTGATACGTCTCCAACGTATCTATAATTTTTTATTGTTCCATGCTATTATATTATCTGTTTTGGATGTTTAATGGGCTTTAATATACCTTTTTATATTATTTTTGGTACTAACCTATTAATCGAAGGCCCAGTGAAATTTGCTGTTTTTTTGCCTATTTCAGTGTTTCGTAGAAAAGGAATATCAAACGGAATCCAAACGGAATGAAACCTTCGCGAGGATCGTTTTTGGAACAAGCGCAATCCAGTAGATTTGGAGTGGACGTCAAGGAAGCAGCAAGGAAGCCACGAGGCAGGAGGGCGCGCCCCCCACCCTCGTGGGCCCCTCGCAGCTCCACTGACCAACTACTTTCGCCTATATATACTCTTATACCCTGAAACCTTCGGGGAGAGCAACGAAACACCTTTTCCACCGGCGCAACCTTCTGTACCCATGAGATCCCATCTTGGGGCCTTTTTCGGCGATCTGCCAGAGGGGGATTCGATCATGGAGGGCTTTTACATCAACACCATAGCCTCTCCGATGATGTGTGAGTAGTTTACCACAGACCTTCGGGTCCATTCTTATTAGCTAGATGGCTTCTTCTCTCTCTTTGGATCTCAGTACAAAGTTCTCCTCGATTCTCTTGGAGATCTATTCGATGTCATACTTTTTGCGGTGTGTTTGTCGAGATCCGATGAATTGTGGGTTTATGATCAAGATTATCTATGAACAATATTTGATTCTTCTCTGAATTCTTATATGCATGATTTAAATATCTTTGCAAGTCTATTTGAATTATCGGTTTAGTTTGGCCTACTAGATTGATCTTTCTTGCAATGGGAGAAGTGCTTAGCTTTGGGTTCAATCTTGTGGTGTCCTTTCCCAGTGACAGCACGGGCAGCAAGGCACGTATTGTATTGTTGCCATCGAAGATAAAAAGATGGGTCTTATATCATATTGCTTGATTTTATCCCTCTACATCATGTCATCTTGCCTAATGCGTTACTCTGTTCTTATGAACTTAATACTCTACATGCATGTTGGATAGCGGTCGATGTGTGGAGTAATAGTAGTAGATGCAGAATCGTTTCGGTCTACTTGTCATGGACGTGATGCCTATGTTCATGATCATGCCTAGATATTCTCATAACTATGCGCTTTTCTATCAATTGCACGACAGTAATTTGTTCACCCACCGTAATACTTATGCTATCTTGAGAGAAGCCACTAGTGAAATCTATGGCCCCCGGGTCTATTTTCCATCATATTAATCTCCCGTCAACTAGCTATTTCTGTCGCCGTTTATTTTGCAATCTTTACTTTTCAATCTATACAACAAATATACCAAAAATATTTATCTTATTATCTTTATCAGATATCACTTTTGCAAGTGGCCGTGAAGGGATTGACAACCCCTTTATCGCGTTGGTTGCAAGGTTCTTAATTCTTTGTGCAGGTATTAGGATTTGCGTGTAGTCTCCTACTGGATTGATACCTTGGTTCTCAAAAACTGAGGGAAATACTTACGCTACTTTGCTGCATCACCCTTTCCTCTTCAAGGGAAAACCAACGCATGCTCAAGAGGTAGCAAGAAGGATTTCTGGCGCCGTTGCTAGGGAGATGTACGCACATTTCAAGACATACCAAGTACCCATCAGAAACTCTTATCCTTCGCATTACATTATTTGCCGTTTGCCTCTCGTTTTTCTCTCCCCCAGTTCACCTTTGCCGTTTTATTTGCCGTTTTTTGTTTGTCTCTTTTTGCTCGCTTCTTTTGTGCTTGTGTGTTGGATTGATTGATTGTCACGATGGCTCAAGATAATACTAAATTGTGTGACTTTTCCAATACCAACAATAATGATTTTATTAGCACTCCGATTGCTCCTATTACCGATGCTGAATCTTGTGAAATTAATGCTATTTTGTTGAATCTTGTCATGAAAGATCAATTTTCTGGCCTTCCTAGTGAAGATGCCGCTACCCATCTAAACAACTTCGTTGATTTGTGTGATATGCAAAAGAAGAAAGATGTGGATAATGATATTGTTAAATTGAAGCTATTTTCGTTTTCGCTTAGAGATCGTGCTAAAACTTGGTTTTCTTCTTTGCCTAAAAATAGTATTGATGCATGGAATAAGTGCAAAGATGCTTTTATCTAAGTATTTTCCTCCCGCTAAGATCATCTCTTTTAGAAACGATATCATGAATTTTAAGCAACTTGATCATGAGCATGTTGCACAAGCTTGGGAGAGGATGAAATTAATTATACGTAATTGCCCTACACATGGTTTGAATTTATGGATGATTATACAAAAAATTATGCTGGATTGAATTTTGCTTCTAGAAATCTTTTAGATTCGTCCGCGGGAGGCACTTTTATGGAAATCACTTTAGGAGAAGCTACTAAACTCCTAGATAATATTATGGTTAATTATTCTCAATGGCACACCAAAAGATCCACTAGTAAAAAAGTTCATGCTATTGAAGAGATTAATATTTTGAGTGCAAATATGGCTGAACTTATGAAATTGTTTGCTAATAAGAGTGTTTCTTCTCATCCTAATGATATGCCTTTGTCCACTTTGATCGAGAATAATAATGAATCTATGGATGTGAATTTTTTTGGTAGGAACAATTTTGGTAACAACGCGTATAGAGGAAAACTTAATTCTAGGCCGTTCCCTAGTAATTCCTCTAATAATTATGGTAATTCATACAACAAATCTTATGGAAATTTTAATAAGATGCCCTCTGATTTTGAGAGTAGTGTTAAAGAATTTATGATTTCGCACAAGAATTTCAATGCTTTGCTTGAAGAAAAATTGCCTAAGATTGATGAGTTGGCTAGGAACGTGGATATAATTTCTCTTGATGTTGATTCTTTGAAACTTAGACCTATTCCACCTAATCATGATATCAATGAGTCTCTCAAAGCTATGAGAATTTCCATTCATGAGTGCAAAGAAAGAACCGCTAGGATGCGTGCTAAAAAAGATTGCTTTGTGAAAGCGTGTTCTTCTAGTTTTCATGATAATAATGATGAAGATTTAAAAATAATTGATGTGTCTCCTATTAAATCGTTGTTTTCCAATATGAATCTTGATAAATATGGGACTGGAGATGAGTCAACTTTAGTCAAAAGGCCTCCCAATGATTCGGAGTTTTTAGATCTTGATGCAAAAACTGGTAAAAGTGGGATTGAAGAGGTCAAAACTTTACATAGCAATGAACCCACTATTTTGGATTTCAAGGAATTTAATTATGATAATTGTTCTTTGATAGATTGTATTTCCTTGTTGCAATCCGTGTTAAATTCTCCTCATGCTTATAGTCAAAATAAAGCTTTTACCAAACATATTGTTGATGCTTTAATGCAATCCTATGAAGAAAAGCTTGAATTAGAAGTTTCTATCCCTAGAAAACTATATGATGAGTGGGAACCTACTATTCAAATTAAGATTAAAAATCATGAATGTTATGCTTTATGTGATTTGGGTGCTAGTGTTTCCACGATTCCAAATACTTTGTGTGATGTGCTAGGTTTCCGTGAATTTGATGATTGTTCTCTAAATTTGCATCTTGCGGATTCCACCATTAAGAAACCTATGGGAAGGATTAATGTTGTTCTTATTGTTGCAAATAGGAATTATGTGCCCGTACATTTCATTGTTCTTGATATAGATTGCAATCCTACATGTCCTATTATTCTTGGTAGACCTTTCCTTAGAACGATTGGTGCAATTATTGATATGAAAGAAGGAAATATTAGATTCCAATTTCCATTAAATAAAGGCATGGAACACTTTCCTAGGAAGAAAATTAAATTGCCTTATGAACCTATTATGAGATTCACCTATGGATTGCATACCAAAGATGATAATACTTAGATCTGTTCTTGTTTTTATGCCTAGCTAGGGGCGTTAAACGATAGCGCTTGCTGGGAGGCAACCCAATTTTATTTTTTTTCCTTGCTTTTTAGTTATGTTTAGTAATAAATAATTCATCTAGCTTCTGTTTAGATGTGGTTTTATGTTTTAATTAGTGTTTGTGTCAAGTAGAACCTTTGGGAAGACTTGGGTGAAGTCTTTGCGATCTTGCTGTAAAAAACAGAAACTTTAGCGCTCACGAGATTAGCTGCCATTTTTTTACTAGAGAGTGCTTTTTGTTGATACTTTTTTAGATAATTAATAGAAAAATTCCTAATGTCCACCAATTTATTTCAGAATTTTTGGAGTTACAGAAGTATACGTTTGATACAGATTGCTACAGACTATTCTGTTTTTGACAGATTTTGTTTTTCGTGTGTTGTTTGCTTATTTTGATGAATCTATGGCTAGTACCGGGGGGTATGTACCATAGAGAAGTTGGAATACAGTAGGTTTAACACCAATATAAATAAATAATGAGTTCATTACGGTACCTTATGGTGGTGATTTGTTTTCTTATACTAACGGAGCTCATGAGATTTTCTGTTGAGTTTTGTGTTGTGAAGTTTTCAAGTTTTGGGTAAAGATTTGATGGATTATGGAATAAGGAGTAGCAAGAGCACCCCAAGGTAAAATTCAAGGACAACCAAAAGCCTAAGCTTGGGGATGCCCCGGAAGGCATCCCCTCTTTCGTCTTCGTCTATCGGTTACTTTACTTGAGGCTATATTTTTATTCACCACATGATATGTGTTATTCTTGGAGCGTCTTGTATGATTTGAGTCTTTGCTTTTTAGTCTACCACAATCATCCTTTTTGTACACACCTTTTGGGAGAGACACACATGAATCGGAATTTATTAGAATACTCTATGTGCTTCACTTATATCTTTTGAGCTAGATAATTTTGCTCTAGTGCTTCACTTATATTTTTTTAGAGCACAGTGGTGGTTTTATTTTATAGAAATTATTGATCTCTCATGCTTCAGTTATATTATTTTGAGAGTCTTTTAGAAAAGCATGGTAATTTGCTTTGGCTACAAAATTAGTCCTAATATGATAGGCATTCAGGATGGGTGTGATAAAAACTTTCATATAGAGCACATTGAATACTATGATACTTGATAGATGTTTTGAGATATAAAGGTGGTAATGTTAGAGTCATGCTCGTTGGGTAATTGTGAAATTGATAAATACTTGTGTTAAAGTTGGCAAGTCCCGTAGCATGCACGTATGGTAAACGTTGTGTGACAAATTTGAAGCATGGGGTGTTCTTTGAGTGCTTTCCTTATGAGTGGCGGTCGAGGACGAGCGATGGTCTTTTCCTACCAATCTATCCCTCTAGGGGAATGCGTAGTAGTACTTTGCTTCGAGGGCTAATAAACTTTTGCAATAAGTATATGAGTTCTTTATGACTAATGTGAGTCCATGGATCATACACACTCTTACCTTTCCGCAATTTGCTAGCCTCTACGGTACCGTGCATTGCCCTTTCTCACCTTGAGAGTTGGTGCAAACTTCACCGGTGCATCCAAACCCCGTGATACGATATGCTCTATCACACATAAGCCTCCTTATATCTTCCTCAAAACAGCCACCATACCTAACTATTATGGCATTTCCATAGCCATTCCGAGATATATTGCCATGCAACTTTCCACCGTTCTGTTTATTATGACACGCTCCATCATTGTCATATTGCTTTGCATGATCATGTAGTTGACATCATATTTGTGGCTAAGCCACTTTCATAGTTCTCTCATACATGTCACTCTTGATTCATCGCATATCCCGGTACACCGCCAGAGGCATTCACATAGAGTCATATTTTTGTTCTAGTATCGAGTTGTAACATTGAGTTATGAGGAAATAAAAGTGTGTTGATCATCATTATTAGAGCATTGTCCCATGTGAGGAAAGAATGATGGAGACTATGAAATAAAAAAAGAGGCCAAAGAAGCCCAAATAAAAAAAGAGGCCAAAGAAGCCCAAACAAAACAAAATGGGAGAAAAAGAGAGAAGGGACAATGTTACTATCCTTTTTCCACACTTGTGCTTCAAAATAGCACCATGATCTTCATGATAGAGAGTTTCTTATTTTGTCACTTTCATATACTAGTGGGAATTTTTCATTATAGAACTTGGCTTGTATATTCCAATGATGGGCTTCCTCAAAATGCCCTAGGTCTTCGTGAGCAAGCAAGTTGGATGCACACCCACTTAGTTTCTTTTGATGAGCTTTCATGCACTTATAGCTCTAGTGCATCCGTTGCATGGCAATCGCTACTCCTCGCATTGACATCAATTGATGGGCATCTCCATAGCCCGTTGATTAGCCGCGTCAATGTGAGACTTTCTCCTTTTTTTTGTTTTCTCACATAACCCCCATCATCATATGCTATTCCACCTATAGTGCTATATCCATGGCTTGCGCTCATGTATTGCGTAAGGGTTGAAAAGGCTGAAGCACGTTAAAAAGTATGAACCAATTGCTCGGCTTGTCATCGGGGTTATCCATGATGGGAGCATTTTGTGTGACGAAAATGAAGCATGGCCAAACTATATGATTTTGTAGGGATAAGCTTTCTTTGGCTATGTTATTTTGATAAGACATAATTGCTTGGCAAGTATGCTTGAAGTATTACTATTTTTATGTCAATATTAAACTTTTGTCTTGAATCTCTCGGATCTAAACATTCATGCCACAATAAATAGAATTACATTGAAAATTATGTTAGGGAGCATTCCACATCAAAAATTATGTTCTTATCATTTACCTACTCGAGGACGAGCAGGAATTAAGCTTGGGGATGCTTGATACGTCTCCAACGTATCTATAATTTTTGATTGTTCCATGCTATTATATTATCTGTTTTGGATGTTTAATGGGCTTTAATATACCTTTTTATATTATTTTTGGGACTAACCTATTAACCGAAGGCCCAGTGCAATTTGCTATTTTTTTTGCCTATTTCAGTGTTTCATAGAAAAGGAATATCAAACGGAATCCAAGCGGAATGAAACCTTTGCGAGGATCATTTTTGGAACAAACGCAATCCAGGAGACTTGGAGTGGACGTCAAGGAAGCAGCGAGGAAGCCACGAGGCAGGAGGGCGCGCCCCCACCCTCGTGGGCCCCTCGCAGCTCCACCGACCTATTTCTTTCGCCTATATATACTCTTAGACCTGAAACCTTCGGGGAGAGCAACGAAACCCCTTTTCCACCGCCGCAACCTTCTGTACCCGTGAGATCCCATCTTGGGGCCTACCGGAGGGGGATTTTATTATGGAGGGCTTCTACATCAACACCATGGCCTCTCCGATGATGTGTGAGTAGTTTACCACACACCTTCAGGTCCATAGCTATTAGCTAGATGGCTTCTTCTCTCTCTTTGGATTTCAATACAAAGTTCTCCTCGATTCTCTTGGATATCTATTCGATGTAATACTTTTTGTGGTGTGTTTGTCGAGATCCGATGAATTGTGGGTTTATGATCAAGATTATCTATGAACAATATTTGATTCTTCTCTGAATTCTTATATGCATGATTTAGATATCTTTGCAAGTCTATTCGAATTATCGGTTTAGTTTGGCCTACTAGATTGATGTTTCTTGCAATGGCAGAAGTGCTTAGCTTTGGGTACAATCTTGCGGTGTCCTTTCCTAGTGACAGCAGGGGCAACAAGGCACGTATTGTATTGTTGCCATCGAGGATAAAAAGATGGGGTTTATATCATATTGCTTGAGTTTATCCCTCTACATCATGCCACCTTGCCTAATGCGTTACTCTATTCTTATGAACTTAATACTCTAGATGCATGCTGGATAGCGGTCGATGTGTGGAGTATTAGTAGTAGATGCAGAATCGTTTCGGTCTACTTGTCACGGACGGGATGCCTATGTTCATGATCATGCCTAGATATTCTCATAACTATGCACTTTTCTATCAATTGCTCGACAGTAATTTGTTCACGCACCGTAATACTTATGCTATCTTGAGAGAAGCCACTAGTGAAACTTATGGCCCTCGGGTCTATTTTCCATCATATTAATCTCCCGCCAACTAGCTATTTCTGTCATTGTTTATTTTGCAATCTTTACTTTTCAATCTATACAACCAAAATACAAAAAATATTTATCTTATTATCTTTTTTAGATCTCACTTTTGCAAGTGGCCGTGAAGGGATTGACAACCCCTTTATCGTGTTGGTTGCAAGGTTCTTAATTGTTTGTGCAGGTATTAGGGATTTGCGTGTAGTCTCCTACTGGATTGATACCTTGGTTCTCAAAAACTAAGGAAAATACTTACGCTACTTTGCAGCATCACCCTTTACTCTTCAAGGGAAAACCAACACATGCTCAAGAGGTAGCAGAATTGCATACTGGAGACGATGAGCAAGCCCACGAAACATGTTGAGTACCTGATCGTGATGTGTGACATGCTCACCCAAGTCAGCGAGGTGATCGACACACTCCTTCAGCCTGGCGAAGTAGGAGATCACCGACCCCGTCCCTTGCTCGATGCGCGGAAGTCGGTGGTGAGGAAGACGACCTGGTGCTCCGCATTCTCCAGGAACAATGTGGTGATGGAGCTCCAGATGGTGGAGGCAGTGGCGTTGCGCTGATGGACTAGGTCGAAGATCTCCTGGCTCACCCATTTGTACAACCAGGATACGACGTGCACGTCATCTTGGAGCCAGTACGCCACGGCCGCGCGCGGCGGATTGACCATGTGATCAATGACGCCGAATTTGGCGAACATGACCTGAAAAAGAGTGCGCCACTTCATGTAGTTGGACGGGTTCGGCGAGAGAACCAGAGGCACATGCTGGTTTATGAAGACCCCATCGAGCGGCGAGGTGAGGGCGGCCGCCGCGGCCGAGGCAGGGCCGCTCGGTGTGCGCAGCAGCAAGGCGCTGTCCTGGGAGTCGTTAGCAATGGCAGACGGGGTGAGGAGTGCATTGGGATTGGGAGCAGGGGCCTTGAGGGGATTTGAGGGACCATGGCTAGTTGGGGGAGGAGGGGTGGTGGTGGTGGTGCGGCCATGGCGCCGGTGCAGAGCGTGGCAGCGCAAGAGTTAGAGGCTTAGGAGAGACGAAGCATCTGATAGCATGTAGACTTGTGAGAGATAAAGAGATTGAGCACCATAAGTGCTAGAGCTTGTATTCCTCAACTCATATAGGTACATGTTACAGCCGTTGTGCAGTCCATGCACGAGTGGGAGTAGTGCGCGATGTGCGCGTACAGGGAATGACCGAGTCATGGTGGACTGGGTCAGCTAGGGCCTGACATGCGTTGACACTAGGTAAGTGTGAACTTTGCATTTTGATTTTTCTCGGAAAGGAGACCCAATTTTTTAAATTAATAAAGCCATCAACAGCAACGGAGAACAACGATGAGTATGTTACAAACAAAAGGGGAGGAAAATGTAGTGGTACATCGCGACTCCTCTAGAGCTCTACAAAGGAAAGATAGAGACTAGTGGAAGGCGTTTCTGTGGACACCGTGAAGCTTTCGCTGCACTAGAATAGAGACTCTCGTCGATAAAGAGAGGCATATGTCAAAATGATCCAACAAACTTCTATACACATGAACACAAACAAAAGACGAGTGTATCCAAACAGATCCACCGAAAACAAACATCGAACGAATCTCGAGAGATCTGCTAGAGACACACCACCACAAGCCTTTTGACGATGCTAGACGCAGCACTTGGATGGGACTAGATGGGGAAAACTTATTTCATCTCCAGGGAGATGTTGCCGTCTCATCTTTCTGAGCAGGAGACAAACCCTAATCAAACTAAAAAAACACCTGATGTGAAGGAGCTCTCTCGCCGGCAAGACCCGGGATCCATCACGTCTCCATGACCCTAAGGTCACAGAAGATAAGGCAAACCAGCGGCGGTACCGTCGGGAGGCAATAAGCCCTTGTCACCTTGAGAATTCCTTTATTGGAGAGAAGGAAAACTGGACGACAAATATAACCGTAGGTGCGTACTATAATTATCAAGAAACTTCTATAACGTTGGACTCGATCATGTTTTTCAGGGTCTGTTAATGTCTGAGTCGACTAACATCTTAAGTTAAGTGCAAGTTGCATCTTTTATTGAACTAGAGTTGTAATTTTCTTGATTGTTTATAACTTTAGAAAAACACAACCGGTATACACCTAGAAAAACTCTTTTTTAAATTACATGCAAAGTTAAGATTTCTCGTCGTGCGTGCGCTAAGATAAGATCTAATATCAGTTGCTTCAGATCTATTTCCTTCCATTGTGAGTAGCAATTGTTTCCAACATATGTAAAAATTAATGTTGATTCACCTCACCTTCGAATTTGTCCTCTAACATTCGACGATGCATAAAAATTCAGCTCAACAAATAGGTACGAAGGTGAGAACTAAATTTTCTCCAGCCTACTTCAGCACAACAAATAGGTACATTTGATTGAACCTTTTTTTAGAAACTTCCAGTCTATTCATCTTCAATCGTGGCGGTACAAAGAACAACAGAGGTAATAAAAAATTGCAATCATGTTCATGGACCACCTAGCGATGACTATAAACACTGGAGCGAGTCAAAGGCGCGTCACCGTCATCACACATCCCTCATTGGAGTCGGGCAAACCTTTATAGTTGACAGCCGAGAAGTCGTCTTGCTAAGTCCCCATAGGACCAGTGCACCAGAGCAACAACCATGCATCACTGGTGAATAAAGTCATTGACCAGAAGTATCAAACCTATAAACACTAAAATGAAGATGGGCGAAGACCAGACCCAAATAGATCCACTGAAGACCAACACCGACGGAGTCCCGCGAGATCTAACGGAGATACACCTCCAGACGCCCTCTGAGGATGCTAGGCGCACCCTCCAATGGGTATAGAACGTGGGAGACATTATTCCTACTAAGGGACATAGCTGCCGCCACACAACTCCAACCAAGACGCTGAATCTAACAAGAACGGGAACGGGGTCCCTCCCGCCAACGGGGGTCCTAGATCCTCTCCGCCCCATGGCCCATAGGTCATCGGAGATGGGGTGGACCGGCATTGGGGCCGACAGGGGGAGAAGAGGTTTTTTTGCGGAGAAGAAAAGAGATATGCAACGGGTTTTACATTTGGTTGAACCTGTCCAGCTATGCAATCAATAGAATCAATTGTGAACCTCTAACATTGATACGAAAAGCTAGGAAGCTCGGGCGAAGGTGAGAACTGAATTTTCTTTTGATATCAAACCTTCCATTGTTTCCAACATGCGTACAAATATTCATGAAAAAGAAATATACTATAACCTTAAAAAGTATGCATTAAAAATAAACACATGTTTGTTTATGATACGTCTCCGTCGTATCTATAAATCTTTTATTGTTTCATGCTAATATGCTACAACTTTCACTTACTTTTGGCAACATTTTATATTATTTTTGGAACTAACATATTGATCCAGTGCCCAGTGCCAGTTCCTATCAAACGAAGTCCAAACGCGATAAACTTTTTGAAGATTTATTTTGGAATATATGTGTTTTTTGGGAAAAAGAATCAACGCGAGATGATGCCCAAGGGGGGCACAATCTCAGAGGGCGCGACCCCTACCCAGGGCATGCCCAGCGGCTTGTGGCGCCCCTATAAGTCGGTTAGAGGTGTCCTTGGGCCGCAAGGAATCTAATATTTGGATAAAAATCCCCTCAAAATTTAATCCCAATCAGAGTTATGGATCCCCAGAAATTTAAGAAACGATTTTCGGCCAGGAAAAAGAAACGCAAAACAGAAGAGAAAAGAGAGAGATTCAATCTCGGGGCTGCCTCACCATAGGGAAAACTCTCCTCCCATCTAGGGGGAGACCAAGGAAGAAGAAGAAGGAGGGGGGCTCTCCGTCACTCAAGCAACCCAGTTCGTCGTGTTGAGACACCACGACCAAGTTATAACCAATCGGTGGATTTGTAAGCACTGGGATTTTCTCGCTTCTCATGACATTCAATTGAATACGGAAATGCTGGAACGATATGTAGCCAACCATGCAAACACTAGATTTGTCACATTCTTCATGCTGAATGCGGGGTTACTATTGTCCATCAAGCTTAAGTTTATCAGCAGCATGGCTTTGATGGATGGGTATGTCGAAGAGCAAAAAAAGGAGTCCAGGTGGACAAAAGAGCTTCTGAACGCGCCAGGCTTCTATTTATAACATCTTGTGGTCATAACCCAGTAAATTTTATGACCCAGGATTTTCATTCTATGTGAAAGGATCGATATAGTTGACTAGAGGGGGGGTGAATAGGCAACTAACAATTTTTAGCTTTTCTTTACCAATTTAAACTTTGCATCAAAGTAGGCTGTCTAGATATGCAACTAGGTGAGCAACCTATATGATGCAACAACAACAAGCCCACAAGCAAGCGAAGGATATAACACAAATAAGCGTGCACAAGTAAAGGGATGAGATAACCAAGAGTGGAGCCGGTGGAGACGAGGATGTGTTACCGAAGTTCCTTCCTTTTAAGGGGAAGTACGTCTCCGTTAGAGCGGTGTGGAGGCACAATGCTCCCCAAGAATCCACTAGGGCCACTCTATTCTCCTCACACCCTCACACAATGCGAGATGTCGTGATTCCACTATTGGTGCCCTTGGAGGCGGCAACCGAACCTTTACAAACAAGGTTGGGGCAATCTCCACAACTTAATTGGAGGCTCCCAACGACACCACAAAGCTTCACCATAGTGGACTATGGCTCCACGGTGACCTCAACCGTCTAGGGTGCTCAAACACCCAAGAGTAACAAGATCCGCTAGGGATTAGTAGGGGGAATCAAATTTCTCTTGGTGGAAGTGTAGATCGGGGCCTTCTCAACCAATCTCGAGCAAATCAACAAGTTTGATTGGCTAGGGAGAGAGATCGGGTGAAAATGGAGCTTGGAGCAGCAATGGAGCTTTTGGGGGAAGAGATAGATCAACTTTGGGGAAGAAGACCTCCTTATAAAGTTGGGGGAATCCAACCGTTACCCCCCTAACAGCCCCATAGAGGGCGGTACTACCACAGAGGGAGGCGGTACTACCACAGAGGGAGGCGGTACTACCGCTGGGCTCAGCGGTACTACCGCTCCCCCGGCGGTACTGCCGCGCAGTCTGGAGGGTAGGGGAGAAAAGGACTCGAGTGGTACTGCCGCGGTGGTAGGGCGGTACTACCGCTCATGAGCGGTACTGCCGCTCTACTGCCGCTGCATAGTACCGCACAATCCGACACGAGAAACGACCTACTCGAATCGACGCGGTAGGGGTTCGGTGCAAGAAGCGGTACTACGATCGAGGACCCACTGCGGTACTACCGCTCTGGAGCGGCATCGTCGTCAGGACCCCTAAGCGGTACTATCATTGGTACCATGATACTACTGAACCGCATAAAACCCAAAGAAGGAGGGAGAGCTCTCCATTGAAGCGGAAAGGCTCAGAGGGTGTGAGGATGTGTACATGTTGATTCCACCCTAGCCTTACCAAAGCGGACCCCCTCCTGATAGTACGATGCCCTCTACAAAACTAGTCCACTGAAAAAGAAACAAAAGAGCTACACCATCTTGAATGACACGCCGAGGGAAAGAAATCGTCTCGAGCCAAGGATGAATCTCTGAAATGCTCAAAGCACACGATTAGTCCGCAAACATGCTGTCATCAATCACTAAAACCACATCGAGAGAGATATGCCTTAACAATCTCCCCCTTTTTGGTGGATTGATGACAACCAGGGATTTGCACAAGGATAAGACATGAAAGTTAAAAGTAAAGATACTTAGGACTACAAAATATAGACGGGCTCCCCCTGAATGTGTGCACCTAGAAAGAAGTGCCTTTTGAATGCACGATGCACACATTAGGATCAACACTCCCCCTATATTTTATAGTCCAACAACCTAAGCAAAGGATATATGAGAGCAGGGAGAACATAACAAGATAAGCATGCAACTCATAAGATACCAAGGTACTAGATAGACATAGATAAGATAAAGATAAGGTAGCATATGTCTCACACCATATGTCTAGAACTAAGGTCTCATAGGCATAAAACCAAACAAAGCAAAGCAAACGGCGAACACAAAACACAAGGACACACTCGCAACATGGCGACGACACAAATCCGACACACTCGCAACATGGCAACGTCACAAATCCCAAATCCCTAAAACTCTCTCCCCCTTTGGCATCGAGACACCAAAAGGGCAAAGAGCGAAGCTACGGCTCCAGGTGATAGCAAGATGAGGATCACGAGCATCACATCCCTGCGGGATCGTCTGCACCACCGTCATCGGTCGGGAACTGCTCGACATCTGAATCGGTCCACGGGCAATGCTGCTGAATCCACCTCTTCCTCGGTGATCGACCCTCCGACCCATCGACAACGGTCGCACCCAGTGGACGATAAGCTCCTTGTGACGCCCGCCTTCTTCTCCGCCACATGAGTCATGTAATCGACCGTGAGACTCCATGCAGAAGAGCTTCTTCATCTTGTGCTTGAGCTTCTTTGCCCAAGAGGGCTCTGTCCCAGAAGGCTCATAGTCCTCATCGTCATCATCGGCCTCAGCGCCGTCCTCGTTCTCCATGTCCGCAGCAGTAGATGGACCCTCGGCTTTAGGAGCGGGGGTGCCCCAGTTGTCCTTCTTCCTAAGATGCTTGATCTCATGGGACACCAAATCTCCAGTTTCCAGCCCAACCTTGGGATAGACGCGTGCCCAAGCCTTCTCAATGAGCAACATGATGAACGGACCATAGATCGGGCACTTGCGCTCAGAAACGGCAGAAAGAAGATCATACCACATCACATGAGAAATGTCCAGAGACTCGCCAGTGTTTGCTTCCTTCTCATGCTGGCAGAAGAGGAGCATGTCCACGAGATAAGAGTGAACCATATCCAGATTCCCGATGCGAGGGAAGATAGTATCTTGGAAGACACGATGAAGGACATCCAGAAAGGTAGACAGCTCATAGGTTTCCTTCTTAGTCACAGGGTGAACCTTCACAGTACAGTAGGGCCAGGGTGCTTGCTTGTGTGTAGAGTTTGCATTGCGGTGAGGTCGGAAGCCAACAGGAGTCTCAAGCCCGTGATCTTCCACATGAAGTAACTCCATGAAGGCCTTCCACTTCACAGAGAGCAACTTGCCATTTGTCATCCAAGTCAGAGTCCTTTCTGCATCAGTCCCAAGATGGGCAGTGGCATAGAATTGAGCCACCAAATCAGCATCGAAATCCTTGTTGAACTGCATGATCCTGAGAATGTTCAGCTAAGAACACATCTGAAGAGCTTCACCAAAGTACTCAGGATCCTTTTCCATGGCATCCGTGTCGATGGAGTGAACATCAACATAGAGATTTTTCTTGACTTTGATCACATCAAAGAAGATGGCAAACTGAAAGCGGTTCCAGAATGGGCGGTTGACCATATTGGGTTCTTGCGCTTCCTCATAGGGGTTACGGTGACGCTTGGCCCAGAACTCTTTGGCAGTCATCTCAGTCACAGTCTTGCCCTTTGGCTTCGGCCTATTGGCGGGTTTCTTCTGGAGTTGAGGCGGAGGAGACGCACTAGAGGAAGCACCCGCAGGCGGTTGTGGAGCACTGGAGGAACCACCTGCTGACTCAGAAGTGCCGTAGCGCTTTGAAGATGCACGACCGGGGTTGATACGGTGGGCCTGCTGCTCAGGAAGATCATCACATGGAACCAGACACACGAGCAACAGAAACAACACGAAAGAAAGAGCATAAGCCACCAAACGAAACAACATGGATCAAGGTGTGGTAGGAAATGATGGAACTGGGAATCCGGCGGTAGTACCGCAACCTACCCGCGGTAGTACCGGGCGAGATGAGCAGTAGTACCGCTCAAGATGGGGAATGGCGGTTCCCTACTGCCGTGGACAGATCCAACACTGCCAGGAGGCCAAATTCGAAAATTAATCCTACCAAACATCAATCCAAAGGGTCTAGAAGCTATCTCCGTCCTACTCAATCCTCTTCATAGCCAAAAACACGAAAACAATGCCTATTGCCCCTAAGAACTAGATGCAAGATCTAGGCAAAGAGAAATGGGAATGGGGGCAATACCGGCATCCATGGCTGGAGAACGAGGTGGGGAACAACTCCACCGGAGGAAAAGGAGAGGAACGGCCCAAAAAACGGCGGCGGCCGGAGCCCTCTCGCGGCAAGGCGTCGCTGGAGCGACGAGGAAGATGAGCGAGTGGGCACGAATGGGTATGGGAAGAAAATAACTCCCCCTGCCCCGATATAACCCCCATCGCCCGCCCCACAACGATAGTACCGCTGGTGAGGGTGGTAGTATCGCTTGACCTTTATAAGCGGTAGTACCGCGCTAGTAGCGGTAGTACCGCTCAGCCGCAAGAAGAACTAGGCAAAAAGGGCTTAGCTCACGAGAGATGAACGAGACGAAAACGGGAACAAAACACACACACAAAACCAACAAAGAGAGCGAGAAACACACACCTCTCCAAGAGAAGGCGGTGGCCGAGGCCACCTATGTTTGAGTCAATTGGTATGGCACCACGAAGAATTACCCTTGGGCCCATGACCAAAACTCATCTTTGAAGCACAAGTACCATAAAAAATGGCTAATGTGGAAGAGTTGATCAATTTATGCATAATGGGGGAGGGAGAGTTCATTGAGAGAACACCACTCCCCCTATATCCATGCCTACACCTAAACAAGATAACAAGTTGAGTATGGTGGGTGTGCAAGGGTTCAAGAAACATTGCTCGAATCAATGATATTTAGCTCATGCCTTAACTCGCGAAATCTTGCTTCATCCAAAGGCTTCGTGAAGATATCTGCAAGGTTATCATGAGTGTTGACATAGTTGAGCTCGATCTCCCCTCGCCTAATGTGATCCCGGATGAAGTGATACCGAATCTCAATATGCTTCGTCTTGAAGTGTTGCACCGGGTTGAGAGAAATCTTGATGGCACTTTCATTGTCACACCAAAGAGGCACTTTGTCACAAACGACACCGTAATCCTTTAAAGTTTGCCTCATCCATAAGAGTTGTGCACAACAACTACCGGCCACCACATACTCCGCTTCGGTGGACGAGAGAGACACACAACTTTGCTTCTTGGAAGACCAATTCACCAAAGAGCAACCAAGAAATTGGCATCCTCCGGAAGTGGACTTCCTATTCACTTTGTCTCCCGCCCAATCGGAGTCCGAATATCCGACAAGCTTGAAGTTTGCTCCTCTTGGGTACCATAAGCCAAAGTTTGGGGTATGAGGCAAATATCGAAAGGTTCGCTTGACCGCCACATAGTGGCTTTCCTTAGGTGCGGCTTGAAACCGTGCACAAATTCCCACACTCAACATGATATCCGGTCTAGATGCACAAAGGTAAAGCAAGGAGCCAATCATGGAGTGATATACCTATTGATCCACCACTTTACCATTGGGATCAATGTCAAGTTGGCACTTGGTGGGCATTGGAGTGGAAGCCGGCTTGACATCACTTAGCTTGAATCTTTTGAGCATGTCTTGAGTGTATTTGGCTTGGTTGATGAAGGTTCCTTCTCTTCTTTTCTTCACTTCGAATCCAAGGAAGAACTTCAACTCTCCCATGGAAGACATCTTGAACTTTGAGGTCATGAGATTGGCAAATTCCTCATTGAAAGCTTTGTTAGGGGAACCAAAGATAATATCATCAACATATAGTTGGCACACAAACAACTCCCCTTTGACCTTCTTAGTAAAAAGAGTGGGGTCGATTAGCCCAACTTCAAATCCACGATCTTGTAGTAACTCGGTAAGGTGGTCATACCACGCACGTGGGGCTTGTTTAAGGCCATAGAGTGCCTTATCGAGTTGATACACATGATCGGGAAAGTAGGGATCCTCGAACCCAGGGGGTTGTTTGACGTAAACCAACTCATTAATGGGACCATTAAGAAGAGCACTCTTCACATCCATTTTTTGCAACTTAAAGTTATGATGAGAAGCATATGAAATTAACATGCGAATGGACTCAAGGCGAGCAACGGGAGCAAAGGTTTCATCGTAGTCGATACCCTCGACTTGGGAGTAGCCTTGTGCCACCAAACGAGCCTTGTTGCGAATGATAGTTCCATGAGCATCTTGCTTGTTCTTGAATATCCACTTGGTTCCAATGACATTATGGTTCCCGGTTGGCCTTGGCACAAATCTCCATACCTTGTTGTGCTCGAAGTTGTTGAGTTCTTCGTGCATCGCATTTAGCCAATCCGGAGGGGCCGGGTTACGCGAATAAGACTCATCAGGAAGAAGCCCAAAGACCAAGCACGAAGATGGCGGTTACATAAAGGGTCTAAGGCCCACAGGCGGCTTAAGGCCCATAGTGATAAACCGCCATGATGGCATGACTTGTATCATAAGGTAGATTTAACTAGTCACCGAGCCGGACACTGTTTATGAGACGGCCGGGACTCTGTAGACCGCAGGGCGTCCACCCATGTATATAAGGGGACGACCCGCTGGCGGCTTAGGGCAAGAAACAACTCCTCGAGAGCGGGCATAGCGTATCTTGCTCCCTGGTTATCGAAACATCAAGCAATACCAACCCAACTAGACGTAGCCCTTACCTTCACCGTAAGAGGCCGAACTAGTATAACTCTCTCGTGTCCTTTGTCCCGATTAACCCCTTTAAGCTTCCTAGATGCGGTGGCTCTACGACTAAGTCCTTGCAAGAGGACATCTGCCGTGACAATTCCACGATAATTGGCGCCCACCGTGGGGCCAGCGCACCGTGGATTTGAGTTCTTGAAGGGCAGCTTCAAAGGGCTCAAGGGATACGTAGTTGGCCGGATGACCAAGAGTCGCCGCGGCAAGATCTACATCGACGAAGAAGGCTGGGGCCCCGACGCCGGCTCAATTGAGTACGGGTACCGGGTCCCCTTTGGCGGAATCCACGTCTTCATCGGCCGGATTGGTGAGCCGGGCCCTGAGCCGGACAACTGCACCGACCTCGTCGAGACGGCTCAGCGTGCGAGACCCGCCTGAGCTCAACCCGTCATGAAGCGTGCCTTCGTGGGTTGCGTCCACGGAGAGGAACTTTCTGAAGGATCTGAAGATGGTGGTGAGACGGCCGTCCTCTCGGATGGTGATTCGTCCGCCGGTTCAACAGATTCGTTGTATCAAGTGCAAGATGGCGTGCTTGGGGGTTGTTCCGATGGCTCCAGTATTCCGGACCCCTATGAGCCGCCAAGCTGGGCAGGAGTCTTCATGGCTGGGACTCAACCCGGCCAAAACTCTACGGCCGCGGCAATAACATCCGGTCGAGCGGCCGGGCAGAGGCCCCGCGCCGCGCCGCTCTCAGACATCGATGGATCTCATGGATAAGCTTACGGCCCTGTTAACCGCCACGGTTATTCTTGCAAATCAAGATGAGCATAACGCGGAGGTGGCACAGGTGCGTGAAGCGATAGCTCGAGCCAAGGAGGCCTTGGAAGCTGAGGACACCAGGTTAGCTACAATACGAGCGGCTTTTGATGCACGGGCGTAGCAGCTCCAGTCAGAGGCTTTCCAGCTTAATAAGAGCCTGAACGCATCTAATGAGGTAACGAGAAGGAGGCACCAGAAAACTCAATCCCGTTTGCCTCCGGTTTACGACCCTCGGAACATTTTCGCTACACCCGGTGCCGGCCCAATTAACCCGCCCGGAGCAAATCAGTTCACAATAGCCGGAGCGGGAGGACCGGCTCAGCTTCGAGAGATGGCGCCTCCTCATGGGAGTATGGCCCCGCCCCGCTATGTACCAATACCACGGGGTCACTTTTCCAACCCCATGGAGAACTTAATCGCAGCATCAGCGCGTTTGGCGGCTCTCCCAGTGGACGGTGATGATCCAACAGCGGTGGAGACCCGGAGGATCAGAGAACTTGTTCAGACGGCCCTGGCGCAGCAAGAGACTTATTCTTACAGCCGAGACAGGATTCATTCAACTCCTCCGCCTTGGTTAGCACCGCCTCGTCAAAACCGGAGTCCGAGTTACATTAGGCACATGGAGTCAGAAGCTTTGTCAAGCAATGCCCAGCGTCATAACCAGCCCGGTGGCTATAACCCGGTGCAAGACCGAATACGTCAGGAGGACGAGCGGGCGGCTCAGCTAGCGGCTCAACAGGCGGCTCATCAAGATCTCCCAGAGTATCCGACGACTTCTGTTGGAACAGGAGTGGCTACTAGAACCGGCGGTGTTCCTTGTTTGGTGCCGCTCAAGGGATGTACGCCTACCCAAGGACTTCAAGGGACCTCGAAAGGTGACGAATTACACGGCCGACTTACAGCCCGGAGCATGGATCGAAAGTTATGAGATGGCCATGGAGCTATTGGAGGTCAGCGACGCAGCAATGGCTAAGTACTTCACCATGATGTTAGACGGAACGGCCTGGTCTTGGTTAAAGGGTTTGCCGCCCAATTCCATTAGCTCATGGGCAGAGCTAAAGGCCTGGTTTATCCAGAACTTCAAGGACACTTGCAAGCAATCTATGTCAATTGTGGACTTGACCAATTGTAAGCAGGAGGAGGGTGAATCCACAACTCATTGGGTGCGCCGGGTCAAGGAAATAATACATTCATCTGATAAGATGGATGTCGGCTCTGCAGTCCTCATGTTGGAGAAGAATTGCCGCTTTGAGCCGCTGAGGCAGAAACTGGGGCGCCTTAAGCGTGATTGTAATGATATGGGTACGCTGATGGCGGCTTTAGTCAAATACGCCGATTCTGATAGTACCAAGGATCCCGCGTCTGATGAGGAAAAGACAGGGAAGGGAAAGAAGAACGGCAATGGAAAGGGTCAGCACAATAACCCGACAAATCAAGGAGGCAACAAGCGTAAGGCGGAGGGTAACCCAGAGTTTGTGGCCAATGCCAATGCACAAGGCAAGCTTCTGGGCTTCCTGGTATCAAACAGAGGCATTGAAGCTAATCCGGAGAAGATCAAGGCAATCACCTCTTTGGCTAAACCGGCATGCATTAATGATGTTCACCGACTGGTGGATCGTGTTGCCGCTTTAAGCCGGTTCATAAGCCGGTTAGGTGAGAAGGCCCTACCGCTATATCAGATGGTGAAGAAAACGGACACTTTTGTTTGGAGTGATGCTGCTAACGCCGCCTTTGAAGATTTAAAGAAGCAGTTATCTGAGCCACCGGTCCTTGTTGCTCCCATTGATAGAGAGCCATTACTGTTATATGTGGCTGCTAACGCCCGAGCCGTCAGTGTTGCCATCGTGGTGGAGCACAAGGAGGCTGGCAAGGAACATCCGGTTCAACGACCAGTTTACTACATCAGTGAGGTGCTCATTGAGTCTAAGCAAAGGTATCCACATTGACAGAAACTTGTTTACGGAGTGTTTATGGCAAACCAGAAGCTGAAGCAGTACTTCCAAGGTCATCCTATTACTGTGGTAAGCTTTGCCCCCTTAGGAGACATCATACAGAATAGAGAGGCCACAAGACGAGTCGCCAAGTGGGCCATTGAGCTTGGGCCTCATGGTTTGAAATACATGCCTCGGACTGCTATCAAGTCTCAGGCCCTGGTGGATTTTACCAATGATTGGACAGAATTGCAAGCACCTGAGGAGAAGCCAGATAATACATATTGGACTATTCACTTTGATGGGTCCAGGCAGTTGGAAGGCTCGGGGGCCGGAGTTGTTTTAACTTCCCCTCGAGGTGACAAATTTTGTTACGTGCTCCGGCTTATGTTTCCTTGTACTAACAATGCAGCTGAGTACGAGGCCTTACTCCATGGTCTCCGGATGGCCAAAGCGATGAATTTGAGCAGGGTAAGGTGCTTGGGCGACTCAGATCTTGTAGCTCAACAGGTGTCAGGCACGTGGGACTCCAAGGATCCCCTTATGGCGGCTTACTGTCGTGAAGTTGATGATGTGGCTGGGCACTTCAAAGGTTATCAAGTGGAGCACATTAATCGGAGGAAGAATGAGGTGGCTGATGCTTTAAGCCGGCTGGGATCTCAGCGTAAGCCGGTGCCGCCTAACACCTTTCTCGATGTTTTGCATAACCCTTCTGTCAAAGTACCTACAGAGGAAGAACTAGCAGTACCAGACCCGGAGGCACAGCTGGTGGCAGCTCTTCATGCTATCCCGGATTGGACAGTCCCATATTTGGCCTATATGACCCGGAGAGAGTTGCTTGAGGATGAGACCTTGGCGAGACAAATCATCAGGCGGTCCAAATCTATGACAATTGTTCATGGCGAGTTACATCACCGCAGTGTTACTGGGGCGTTTCAACGTTGTGTGTCACCTGCGGAGGGTCAGGAGATACTTCGTGAGATCCATGAAGGAGATTGTGGTCATCATGCCAGCTCAAAATCTCTGGTGGCCAAGGCTTTCCGTCATGGTTTCTATTGGTTGGCGGCTCATGCTGATGCGGAGGATCTGGTCAGCAAATGTGACGGATGTCAAAAATTCTCACAGCGAGCTCATGTGCCGGCTCAAGAGTTGAGGATGATTCCAATTACTTGGCCATTTGCAGTCTGGGGGCTTGACATGGTTGGACCTTTCAAGAGGTCTAAGGATAAAAAGACACACCTCTTGGTGGCGGTGGATAAATTCACAAAGTGGGTTGAGGCAGAGCCGGTCAGTAAGTGTGATGTAGCCATGGCGGTTCAGTTCATGAAAAAGGTGATCTTTCGTTTTGGTTTTCCACACAGCATCATAACTGATAATGGTACTAATCTCTCAAAGGGTGCCATGGAAGAGTTCTGACGATGAGAACATATCCGGCTTGATGTTTCGGCTGTTGCTCACCCTCAATCTAATGGTCAAACACAGAGAGCTAATCAAGAGATCTTGAAGGGTATCAAACCCGGCTCTTGGTCCCCTTACAAATAACTCCGGGTTGTTGGGTGGAGGAGCTACCCTCCATGCTGTGGAGCATCAACACTCGCCTAACAGATCTACTGTGTTACACACCTTTCTTTATGGTGTACGGAGCGCAGGCAGTCCCGCCAAGTGACATCCCAAGACGACTCACCCAGCGTGGCGGCTTACGTTGAGGCCGATAACTAAAAGCTCGTCAGATGCACTTGACTTGTTGGATGAGGAACGAGACTTGGCAATAGCCCGCTCGACCATTTACCAGCAAGACCTGCACCGCTATCACAGCCGTCGGGTTAGAAGCAAAACCTTTCAGGAAGGCGACTTAGTGCTCCGACTCATCCAGGATCAATCTGATATGCACAAGTTATCCCCTCCTTGGGAAGGACCCTTTGTGGTCATCAAGAATCTGAACAACGGGTCATACTACCTTATCGATGTTAGAGAGCACAAAGACTCACGTAAGTCGGAGGAGGAGACTCGTCGGCCGTGGAATATCGCCCATCTTCGCCTTACTACACTTGAGCCACGGCTCTCAAGATATATATATATATATATATATATATATATATATATATATATATATATATATATATATATATATATATATATTCTTTTTGACAATGTATATATTATATAAAGCAATAAAGCAGGACCTCTTTTCTTTTCACCCTCAAAGGTTTACATATCTTCTTTACCAGGTGGTGGAAACAACCAACAGGGAGCGGATCATATCTGAATCCGGCTTTCCCTTTGGTCCGGCTTATGATCATATCTGAATCTAGCCATGGTCACTTGGGGGCTTCCTGTTCAAACATAGGTCGTATTCGAACCAAAGAGAACATAGCTGTCGATACCCACTTGATCGGCATACTGCCAAACCCACTTGGGGGCTTCTTGATCATATTTGAATCATAGCTTAACCCTTTGGGTCCGGCGTGGATCGTATTCAATCAGCGTCATTAAACAACTCTTATGGTCACTTGGGGCTTCTGTTCAAACATAGGTCGATTCAACCAAAGAGAACGAGCTGTTGATACCCACTTGATCGGCATCGCCAAAGCCACTGGGGGCTATATGATCGTATCTGAATCTTAGCTTAACCCCTTTGGAACGGTTCACTGATCGTACTCGAATCAGAGGCCTTTTAAGTTTGGTTTATTATTTATCATACTTTGTAAGTATAAATGTTTGACTATCGTGGGGCCTTCTCGAAAGCACTATGGGGTTTTCATTCCACCGGTTTAACATTGATCACTTCAGCTGTTAAAGGCCAGGTGAACATCCTATGTGCCAACTTTCAGGAGTTAAATTTACTCTCATGATTTGGGTCCCATAAGCTGGCAAGACTGCCAAACGGATCACAGGTATGCTATTGTGATTATGTTTAACAAATATGGTCATCAACCGGCCCTTATGTGATGTTTGGGTTTACATTCCGGGTTATCAATACTTTATGTAACCCCCGTTGCGATAAGTCGCCAAGGGAAGTCTGCTTGTTCTATATGCAGGATAAGGCAAGCAAAGTTTTAACATCAAGGAAAGATCAACATAAGCTGGAAGTATATAGCGATGGCGGCTTACGAAAGTATTAAGCGCCACAAACATGCGCGAAGGCATGACAAAATTGAGAGGTTTTTCTACCCTATTACAAGACTCCCCGAGTCTGAATAATGAAGCGTTGTTTTCGCAAAGTCATAATCGCCTGGCGGTTCACTCCTTTGGTGGGCTTGAAGATTCCGGGTTATCCTTCTCCGCCTCTCCGTCTGCTGCCCTGTCCTGGAAGGTTGACGAGGCCTACCAATGCCGCTTAAGGCTTCAAACTCAGCTTCATCATCTATTAAACCAGCTGGGTCAACTTCAGGGGCAAAGGTGTGCTTACGAGTTGGAGGGATCAGGCTGACATCATCATAGTGAGGTGTTGGAATTCTCCGGTTCTCGCTATCATAGCCCGGCTGATACTTGGTAAGATCAATATCATTCCCAATGATGGTAGCCACAGGACGTACGACTCTCACGCAGGCAGTAAAGTCTGTTTCATCGAATACAGAGCCGTCTTCCTTCAAGCTGGGATATCCAAGAGCAACGTCTGCCAGGTCTAATTCTGGAAGCAACACCTTGGCCCGGCTCAAGGCAGCTATAGCCCCGGTTCTGGCAGATGCCCGCCCTAGCTCTTGGATCCGCTGGGGTAGCACGGCAAGCCGCTTTAGCACATCTTCCACGAGATGGGGAACGTCATTTGATAAATCCACAACGGCTAAAGCACGTTGTGACCCGGTGTACAGTTGCTCCACCAGAGTGTAAACCGCTTTCAGCTTGATCAACATGTTCTGCTTGAGGTTTGTGCTCCTGGGGCCTGCGTTCATAAACATAAGGTGAGCCGGAGATGACAAGTAAAATAGTCATCAAAGGAAGGATTGCAATATTCAAGGTTATATATAGTAACTTACCGAAGTTTGCTGAGACCATTTGAGATATCTGGCTCTTTAAGCCGAACAGCTCGGCTGTTGCTTCTGCAAGTGACGTTTCTGCTGTCTCGACCCGGGTCACCAGTGAGGCCTTCTCATCAGCCCAGATTTTCTTCTCCGCATCAAAATTCTTCTTCAACTTCTCTTGTTCAGAGACGCTGAACTCAAATTTTGAGTTGGCCTTTTGAAGTTCAAGTTCTTGAGCTGCCAGGCGGCTCTTCAGGTCAGCAATCTCCGACTCAAATTGACTTGTGGTGGCCTGCATTGATGCCGGGTTATAGTCAGAATCATGGTAAGATATCATTAAGTCCCAAGCACTTTGCAAGCAAAGGTACTTGACACTTGGGGGCTAATGTGTATCGCAAATTCAAGGTATCATGTTACAACTGGGTTAAATATCTTCTTTATAAGCCGGATAAACCAGTACTAGGTAGATTTCTAAGTCTACAGCATATTTATTCATAAGCAATAGACTTGGGGGCTGATACAGTAAGTATGGTTAAAGAAAGTAGCATAAGTTATACCTCAGATTTTTGTTGTATTTGCTTCACCATATTAACTTCCAGGTCACGGCTGCTATGTACTTGATTGATATAGCCAGAGACTATATCTCCAATGCTCAAATGAGTATAATTAGCAATGTCTAATTTAGCCTTTCGGCGCTCCAAAAGCTCCTCCTTGGCAGAGCACTTGGCAAGGACGGTGGGCTGACTTGGCTCGACAAACTGAATCTTGGTAATTTCAACTTCCGGATCAATTGTCTTGACCGGGCTAGGAGTTTCCGGTTTATCAGAGCCGCCAAGAGTTTCTTCAGCGGGCGGATCAGAGGATGGTGCTGGAATTTCATAAGCCAGTTCAGGCAGCGGTTGATGAGTGGAAGTGTCAGGGGCGGTCGTTCCGAGTTCCGGCTTAGTTACTACCGGATCTTGGGATGGCTTATTCTTTCTTACCCTCTTACTGGGCTTCACTTGCACACTGTGGACAAGGCAGAAAGGATGAGTACAAAAGCATGAGTAAGGTAAAGCATAAGGTAAACAAAATTACATTACCCAGGGGCGGTTTTGAAAGCCGACATGTTAGATTGCATAGACTCGCCGGAGGAAGGAGGGGTATCCTGATAATTGGAGTCAGATGAATTGAGAGGTTGACGAATTAAACCCGCCAAAGGATAAACAGAACGTAAATCGGAGATAACCTCAGCCAGACGCTTCCTGGTTACGTCAGGTAAGCCGGAGGAGAGCTCTATATCCTTGCTTGTCCTGGTCTGCCCCCGACTTTCAAATTGCTGTTGCTTCAAAAGAAATTGAGGATCTTGGTAAGCCAAAGGATGTGAAAATCGTACTTTCCGGGTTACCCTTCGGATTTTTGGCTTTGGCAAAGGCTCTGAGTCGGAGGAGATTATAGTTACCTCTTTGTCAACCGCTTGGTTGTTCCCCATATCCTCCTGAAAGGGCAGAATGTCAATTAAATAATGATAAAGGAGTTAGGAGAATTACGGATTACCTCTTCTTAGTCGTCAGAAGTGTCATCCAATTTAAGTAAATCGGAAGCGCTTGGCTTCCTTTTCCTTGAAGTACCAGTCTTGGCGGCTTTCCTCTCAGTTCTTTTTGCCGCTCTGGCTTGTTTGGCCGCCTCATGGTCGTATTTGACCTTCTAGAAGTTGTCATCGGCCTGTGAAAAATGATAAAGGATTATGAGTAAAATCAAGGTGTGATATAATAAAGAGTATTTATTGAAGTTGATGACTCACTGCGGGGGCTGGGTTCTTCTTGCAGAAGGGAAGTAAGCCAAAGGCATTACTAGTTACTGTGCCCTCTTTCAACAATGTCTGGGTCGTAGCTTCCACCACATCATCTGGTAAGTCGTCGGGACTATGGCGCAGTGGGTCATTCTTCTCGCATGAGTAGATGCACATTAAGCCGGGGCGGCGGCTTAATGGAATCACCCGCCAAGCGACCCAAAGCCGGACCAGGTCAGTGCCATCTAAGCCGTTTCCCAAAAGAGCTTTGATTTTGCTAATGGTGGGAGCAAGTGGCAGACGCTCAACAACAGTCAGTTTATCTGGCAGCGGGTGGTTGGATTCAAGGCGCAATCTTGCGAAGCCGGCGAGAGGGTTTTCTTCAGCGGAGAAGTGTCTGACAGTAAAACCATGTCGATTCCAATCCTTTGGGTGACTTGGCGTTCAACATAAGGAAAAAGCGGTCTCTCCGCCGCTGAATTGAGATACCACCAAGTTCCAGACTGGGCCCGTTGGCACGTTCATTCTGCCGGTTTAAGTAAAACAATTCTCTGAATAAAAGTATGTTGGGTTCTTCTCCAAGGTATACCTCGCAGAAAACTTGGAAGTTGCAAATATTTGACACGGAGTTAGGTCCAATGTCTTGACGTCTGAGGTCAAAGAAACGTAAAACATCCCTGAAGAATTTTGAACCGGGTGGAGCGAAGCCCCGGTTCATGTGATCAGTAAACACGGTCACCTCCCCCTCCTTGGGTTGAGGTTTCTCCTCTGACGGGTTAGGTGCACGATAAGACATGATCTCTCTCTTGGGCAGATGGCCGGATTTCACAAAGTCAGACAAAGTGCTTTACAATAAAGGATTTGACCCGATTGCGAGTCACGGGAGCTTTAGGGAGCCTTGGGTGCCATTGTATAAATTTAAGCCTATGACAAAATAAGAAGTTCCGGTTCAAATTTAACCCGGAGGAAAACATTGTAAGTCTATTCAAAATGGCGTCTTAAGAAGGGGCCTAATGACATATGGGTAACTATGCAGTGATGTTTAAGCCGCTACAGGTATCAAGGGCAGTTAAATTTTCTTAAGCTACGGGAAGCAAGCAAAGCTGACAATTAGTGTTGTCTTCTTAAAACCGGCTACATGAGCTACCGTGTGAAGCAGATTTAACAGATACAATTTTTTGACTAAGTATGGAACAAACATGTTTCACAAGTTGCAGTTATTATTTTGGATCAAACGGTTGTTCTAAAAGGAAAAATTTCTAGACCTACAACTGACACAGATGAAGCTCATAGGCTCGAACGGGGCCTCTGTGCAATGGAAAGGGATCTATGTGTATTTGGAAACGGGTGTGAAACAGCTACCGCAGCAGTTTTATACTATCTAAAGATCAGAAAAAGGCGTCAGAGGTGGAATCTATCAAGGGTTCGTGACGGACGGCGACGAACACCGACGAACTCGAAAATCACTAATGAAGATCTGAGGAACAGGGAGGGAAAAACTTACAGATGCAGAGTTTCAGCGGAGATCCATTGCATTTTTTATGGTCAAGTCAGGTTGATGCAGCGGCCTGAGTTGGTGAGGACGAGGAGATCCGCGGCGGCGGTGGCGGCGAGGCTCGAACAACAGAGAGACAACGAGAGGAAGAAGATGAACGAAGGGGGAGAATGGAAAAGACCTAGGTCGTGCCTATTTATAAGGAAGGGCTGACTGAGATGGCGCGAGAAACGAGGAGGCCAGACATCATTATCCAGCGGCCCCGACGCCTCAGTTTTCGGAACGGTCAATAAAAGCAAAGATCCGTTGGAGGATACAGTGGAGTAAAATATGAATTTAAGCAAAGATGACGTCACGGCGGGTTAACACGGATCCAGAAGATGACGTCATGGCGGGTTAAAAAACCTTTTGCACAAGCAGACGGCTGAAGGTTTATTTCTTAAGGTATTTTAAGATTGACATGAACAGGTTCAAATCAATCTGGGGCCTAATGTTGGGGATATAACTATTTGTGTAAGCCGCCCGAGAGGGCCGGATTCTGTGAATAAGACTCATCAGGAAGAAGCCCAAAGACCAAGCACGAAGATGGCAGTTCAATAAAGGGTCTAAGGTCCACATGCGGCTTAAGGCCCATAGTGATAAACCGCCATGATGGCATGACTTGTATCATAAGGTAGATTTAACTAGTCACCGAGCCGGACACTGTTTATGAGCCGTCCGGGACTCTGTAGACCGCAGGGCATCCACCCGTGTATATAAGGGGACGACCCGCTGGCAGCTTAGGGCAGGAAACAACTCCTCGAGAGCCGGGCATAGCGTATCTCGCTGCCTGGTTATCAAAACATCAAGAAATACCAACCCAACTAGACGTAGGCCTTACCTTCACCGTAAGGGGCTGAACTAGTATAACTCTCTTGTGTCCTTTGTCCCGATTAACCCATTTAAGCTTCCTAGTTGCGATGGCTCTACGACTAAGTCCTTGCAAGAGGACATCTGCCGTGACAATTCCACGACAGGAACCAAAGATAATATCATCAACATATAGTTGGCACACAAACAACTCCCCTTTGACCTTCTTAGTAAAAAGAGTGGGGTCGATTAGCCCAACTTCAAATCCACGATCTTGTAGCAACTCGGTAAGGTGGTCATACCACGCACGTGGGGCTTGTTTAAGGCCATAGAGTGCCTTATCGAGTTGATACACATGATCGGGAAAGTAGGGATCCTCGAACCCGGGGGGTTGTTTGACGTAAACCAACTCATTAATGGGACCATTAAGAAAAGCACTCTTCACATCCATTTGTTGCAACTTAAAGTTATGATGAGAAGCATATGAAATTAACATGCGAATGGACTCAAGGCGAGCAACGGGAGCAAAGGTTTCATCATAGTCGATACCCTCGACTTGGGAGTAGCCTTGTGCCACAAAACGAGACTTGTTCCGAATGATAGTTCCATGAGCATCTTGCTTGTTCTTGAATATCCATTTGGTTCCAGTGACATTATGGTTCCCGGTTGGCCTTGGCACCAATCTCCATACCTTGTTGTGCTCGAAGTTGTTGAGTTATTCGTGCATCGCATTTATCCAATCCGGATCCTCGAGAGCTTCATAAACCTTTTGGGGTTCCACACAAGAGACAAATGCATGATGTTCACAATAGTTTGCTAATTGTCTACGAGTGCTTACCCCCTTAGTCAAGCACATTCTCCATGATGTGCCCTTTGGTGGTGAGCTTAGAAGCAATCTTGGCGGCACGACGCTCCAATTCCTCCTCGGAAGTGAGATGAGGAGAAGAAACTTGATCATATTGAGCGTCGTCAAGATCTTGTTCTTGACCTTGAACTTGCTCGGAGGAGAGAACTTGACCTTGGACATCATGAGGTGGTTCACCACCATCTTGAGAGAGAACTTGCCCTTGGTCTTGTTCATTTGGTTGAGGACCTTCACTATGTTCTTCGGAAGCGTGTGGGTCTTGAGTTGGTGATGGTTCCACTTGAGTGGAACATTGTCCTTCTCCTTCGGCCACAAGGGCTTCCTCAATGGGTAGGATAAAGCCAACACCCATTCTTCTTATGCCTTGGGGAGGAATTTCATCACCTAGATCACAAGTACCACTTTGCTCCACTTGGGAGCCGTTATTTTCATCAAACTCCACGTTACACGTTTCCTCAATAAGTCTCGTGGACTTATTGAGAACATGGTAAGCATGAGAGTTTGTAGCATAACCAACAAATATGCCCTCATAAGATCTAGCCTCAAATTTAGACAAACGAACACCTTTCTTGAGAATGAAACACTTACACCCGAACACCCGAAAGTACTTGAGGTTGGGCTTGTTACCGTTGAGTATCTCATAAGGAGTCTTGTTCAGGCCTTTGCGGAGATAGAGCCGATTTGAAGCATGACACGCGGTGTTGATGGCTTCGGCCCAAAAGTTGTAGGGGGACTTGAACTCCGCCATCATGGTCCTTGCCGCATCCATCAACGTCCGGTTCTTCCTCTCCGCAACACCATTTTGTTGAGGGGTGTAAGGTGCGGAATATTGATGCTTGATCCCCTCATCACTAAGAAACTCATCCAAGGTGTAGTTCTTGAACTCGGTGCCGTTGTCACTTCTTATTGTCAAGATCTTTCCATTGTGTTGACGTTGGGCTTCATTTGCAAAGTCAATGACGGTTTGTTGGGTCTCACTCTTCCTCTTGAAGAAATACACCCAAGTGTATCTTGAATAATCATCCACAATCACCAAGCAATACTTCCTCCCCCAAGACTATCAAAGGATGGAGGCCCAAAGAGGTCCAAGTGAAGGAGCTCCAAAGGCCTCTTCGAGTAAATGATAGTCGTGGGAGGGTGAGCCTTCTCATGTAGCTTTCCTTCGATTCAAGCACTGCAAGCACGATCTTTAGCAAAACTAACATTCGTTAGTCCACGGATATGGTCCCCCTTGAGAAGACTTTGCAAAGATCTCATATTGACATGGGCTAGGCGGCGATGCCAAAGCCATCCCACGTCAATGTCGGTGTCAAAACCGGCGGATCTCGGGTAGGGGGTCCCGAACTGTGCGTCTAGGCGGATGGTAACAGGAGACAAGGGACATGATGTTTTTACCCAGGTTCGGGCCCTCTCGATGGAGGTAAAACCCTACTCCTGCTTGATTAATATTGATAATATGGGTAGTACAAGAGTAGATCTACCACGAGATCAGAGAGGCTAAACCCTAGAAGCTAGCCTATGGTATGATTGTTGTTAGCCCTGGGACTAAAACCCTCCGGTTTATATAGACACCGGAGAGGGTTAGGGTTACAGAGTCGATTACAATGGAAGGAGATCTACACATCCGTACGCCAAGCTTGCCTTCCACGCCAAGGAAAGTCCCATCCGGACACGGGACGAAGTCTTCAATCTTGTATCTTCATAGTCCAGGAGTCCGGCCAAAGGTCATAGTCCGGCCATCCGGACACCCCCTAATCCAGGACTCCCTCAGTAGCCCCTGAACCAGGCTTCAATGACGACGAGTCCGGCGTGCAGTTTGTCTTCGGCATTGCAAGGCGGGTTCCTCCTCCGAATACTTCATAGAAGATTTTGAACACAAGGATAGTGTCCGGCTCTGCAAAATAATTTCCACATACCACCATAGAGAGAATAATATTTTCACAAATCCAATATGCTGACGTATTCATGGCGTGACACCACGGCCAAGCCTTTATTCAAATCGTTTTCTTGTCCCACCTCGGTAGCGTTTAGCGAGGCGGTTTCCTTAGCACGTCTTGTCAAAGCGGATCGTGTCCCTTATTCCGGATCCTCATCAATACGGGTGGGTAACCCAATCGTGCTGTTGGCACGTCTCCTCTATCGGCGAGTCCCAAACGGTCACGGGAGGGCTCTTGGTATTCAACCTATTTATAAAGAGACCAAGGCTCTACTCTTTTCAATCCCAATCGAATCCGCCCCTCGCATCGAGTTCCAACACCCAAAGCTCCAGATTCAGGCGCTTCGGACCTTTGATGATGTCCGGCTCTGACCTTCAAGGCTGGTGGATGCCTTCCTCCGTTCTGGAAGAAGGCGTGCTAAAGCTAAGAGATGCCGATACTTAGCTGGCGAAATTTACGATAGGCTGCTGCTCAAGGGCAGGTTATTCCCACTCCCAAGCCCGGCAAGAGCGTGGTGTTCGCGTCTCACTTCCTTGAGGGTTAGGCTTCCAGCGGACCCCTTCGTGAGGGGGGCTCATGTTTTATTATGGGTTGGAATTTCACGACTTGGATCCGGAGTCCATCCTCCACATCTCATTGTTCATTGTCGTATGCGAAGCCTTCCTCCGCATTAGTCCTCACTTCGGATTGTGGCTTAAGACCTTCAAAGTGGAGCCGAAGATGATCAAGGGGCAGCAAGCGGAGTGCAGAGGGGCTGTTATAAGCAAGAATGCTGACGCTCCATGGCCCGAGGGCTCTTTTCAAGAGGAGTTCATCTTATGGCAACGAGAGTGGTTTTATATCACAGCTCCCAGGGGCACCAAGTGGGTGGCGCCACCTGCCTTTCACTCGGGTCCTCCCCCGTGGCTAGCGTCATGGGTCAATAAAGGGCTCGACTGGGGGCCGTCCAAGGACGTGCCCTTGTTGCAGGATTGCATTCAAGATATCCTAGAAAGAGACATCAACCTGGCCGTAGTGACGCAGGTCATGTTGATTCGCCGCACTTTTCCCTGCAAATGCCGCCCCCCTCCGTCTGTGGGAGTTTAATCTGGAGGGACCACGAGCTCTCCAACACTTTACGGGTGTGATGCCCATGGAGATGTATAAATTGTTCTTCGGATCAGAAGCAATGTGTCCGTACTTGACCGAGGGCGCAGAGTCTAAGCTGCTGTCGCCTGGGATACTCAAGTAAGTAGCCTGCATGCCGACATGCTATCTATATTCATCATAAAATTTCCCTTAAAGAGTTGTCCCTTTAAGCAGGAGTGGATAAGCGAAAGCAAAGCTAATCAGTGTCCGACCCCCTCCCGAGACCATGCGGATCCCGTGTTAACCAGATCTTTGGAGGTTGCGCCTTTGGAAGAAGGCGAAGGGGGAACAAAGAAGCTACCGTCTCCTCGAAGGAGGCTATCGAGGAAAGGAGGTATCGAGAATCCCTCCATCCAGGGAAAGAAGAGGACCGCCTCAAGACCCGGAGACCATGGTCTCAAAGCGGTAAGATATCTTCCTCGGAGGGTCTGCGCGGGAGGTGCCTCGGCCGCCACAAAGCCCTCAAGGGATCAGCCCTCCAATGAGGCGTAAGTAGAGAGGGAGTTTTAAATAAGAGACATCCTATTCTATTCCCCGAAAGATAACTGAATTTTTACCTTATAGTTCGGATCTCAGCCCTTCTCGTGAGCTCATCTTGAGGATCTTCGTCCGGAGATGATGGAGAGCGAACGCCTCCCCCTGCTGTACCGCCTTGCGAGGCGGGCGACCCTGAGGTGTCGTCACGGAGGGTTTCTCCGAATCCGGCAGGGCCGGAAAGCAGCCGTATGGCTCCCCAAAGCCTTCCGTGTCCGGCCTTCGAAAAAGGCCATCGGACGAGTCCAGCACCGTCCGGTGCACGGTCGGAGGAGCTGAAGGATCTGCTCGGGCGAGCGTCTATCTCAGAAGAACACCGTGCATTGATGGGCACGGTGATTGAAAGGATTTCATCCGCGGAGAGCGGGTTGCACGAGACCTTCAGGAGTTTACTGGCAGGTTTTGAGGTACGCGAAATGATGTATCTTTTGTCAGTTTCGCATATAAAAGATGCACCCTGTATAGATAGTAGCCCCTGAGACTCGGTGCGTTGTCAAAAATGACAGCGCGCCGAGGATCATAATCCCAGGTATAACATGTCGCTCTTCCTATGTAGGTGGCGAAGTGTCCGATGGCTAGCCGGACTGATGAATTTGCTGAGCTAAAGCTGCAACTTGATGTGGCGGATGCCGACATCGCGCTTGTCAACAAGCGGCTTGACGAGTCACAAGGTATGCAATTTCTCCGTGGACACCTGGTAAGGGGGATTGATGCACGTGCCTTACAACATGTATGCTTGATGCAGATGGTGCCGCTGTCGTGGAGAACCTTCGGGCGAAACTCGCCCGAGCCAAGGAGCAGGCCAGAAAAAGTGATGTGGCTGCCTTAAAGGTGGCCGAAGAGCTGAAGGCCGAACAGGCTGCTCACTGCCGAAGCAGGAAGGAAATGGCCGAGATGGCTGTGAACTTGAAGGATGCTGCCGACCGCTGCAAGCTTCTTGAAAAAGAAGATCGGGCGTAACAAAGGACACTGGAAAAGGCCACTACCGAGGCCAAGGATGCTCGCTCTGCAATGAGAGCCATGAAGCGAGAGCTCGTCGGGCCGGAGATATCGCGCTGGAAAGCCCTTTATGCTGCGGATGAAGTTCGGGATCTTAAGTATGCTCACCGGACCGGTGTGGAGTCGGGCGGATACTTATCCGGACTTGGCGGCAAGTGTCGTGGGCGCGGCGAACACTTTCGAGATCAACAGGATCACGAAGTGGAAAAGCTTTTTGGTCGCAGCCCACAATCCGGCGCCCACTTCCATTATCCGGCGTTTGGCGAATGGGCGGAGCTGAATAGGTTATCCGGACTCGCCATGAAGCATGTCGTGAGTCATCTGTGGCGGAAGGCCCGAGCCAAAGAGTTATTTTGGTTTGGTGCAGCGGTTCCTTGAGTGCGGTGCCGCATATCAATGCAATGAAGAGGTCAGCATGCATAGAGGTGCGCGGATGGCTCTTGCCGTGTCAAGACATCTTGGGCGGAGATGAAAGCCACCGACGTTGCATCCCAAGATTCGGACGGGATCCGAGTACCTGCCGAGCACTATTTTCAGGAAGTTCTGCAGGGCGCTCGTTTAATAGAGACGCGGTGCTCGAAGGATATCATGTTCGAATAACATGTATTATTGTAAAACGATATTTCGATGGACTATAAAAGCTTTTTATACTTGTGCCTGCAAGAATTAAAATACCTCCTGTGCGGCCGTTAATGTATGTGTATATAACGTAAAGATGGCGTCTTGACTTATTACGCATATAATGCGGGGTGTTATGAATGCATTTTCACACTTGATCCAACGTCTTGGTCCTATAAAGAGGTGATAGCGTAGCGAACTAGGCAACCGGAATATAATGCTTTATCACTTTCACTTAGCCATAGGTGTTTGACAGTGGGGCTACTATATAGCCCCTAGGGGCACCGCGCTCGCCCAAATTCAGGGCGCGTGTGTGCCTGACCGAAACGACCCTTCATTAATGCGGAGGAATCCTAAAGATTTCGGTGAGTCATCAGTGGTTGACCAGTCTCACGCTATATCATGATGATCGGTTTTGGCTTTCTCTCTTGAGGTGCTCGCTTTGGCGAACCGGGCACAATCGCGAGAGTTCTCCGGTGCCGCCTTAGCCGATAGAGCGAAACGTAAGGCAGCAAAACACAGGAGCCGGGCAAACCCAACATTTGACCAAAGACATGATTCGAGCTGATGCATATAAGGCCAAACTCGACGCCTAACACTCCCTAAGGTATTCGGTCTTTATGAAAACGGGCTGAACAACGCCTTAGTAATAAGCCCACAATGTCCGTGCAGCGCAAAATCTGGCGTGGCGATGCCAAGGCGCCAGCCTCCACCTCGGTTATGGCAAGAAACCGGGGGATGTGTATCAACAAGAGACAGTAAAAAAGGTTTACGCAGGGTCTTAATCACAAAAGAATCCTTGGAACGGGTCCCTACTGCACGTCTGCGCCTGTGTCTCCGTTGTGCCGTATCCTGGACGGGTGTAGCATGGTGTTCATCTGTAAAAGAGAGGAACTTAGTTGAAAGATATCGTGCGAAAATGTACGTTATATTAAATGAACAAAGTACAATTTAAAAAATGAATAAAATTGAGCTTTATTGTCTCTTGTTGTACATGCGCGGAGCCCCTTGAACGGGGGTATGCGGCTAGTAAGCCCTTACGCCGGACTTGTCTAGCCATGTCCGGGGTCTGAACGACCTGTTTAGGTGATTTGCTTAGTGAAGCCGGTTTAGCGTGTGGTTGTTAATGCAGCCGCACAATCTTCCGTGCTCGAGGAACACTCGATATTTCCCTTTAATGAGATGATGCCTTGTGGACCGGGCATTTTAAGTGTAAGGGATGGATAATGCGGTATTGCGTTAAAGCGGGCGAAAGCTTCGCATCCCAGTAGTGCTTGATAGCTACTTGTAAATGGGGCGATGTGGAAGGTTAGCTTTTCGCGGCGGAAGTTGTCGTGTGAGCCGAACATAACTTCTAGCAGGAGAGAGCCCGTACAATGGGCGTCTGGGCCTGGCGTTACCCCTTGAAAGGAAGTGTTGCTATGGCGAATTGTTGTTGGGTCTATCCCCAGTTTGCGGATTGTGTCCTGATATTGCAGGTTTAAATCACTGCCGCCGTTCATTAGGACTTGTGTAAGTGGAGTCCGTCAATTATCGGATCTAATACCAAGGCAGTCCAGCCTGCATTCCGGATACTTCTAGAGTAATCCTGATGGTCGAAGGTGATTGGTTTTGACAACCAGTGGCGGGACTCCTCTGGGATAGGCCGTATGGCGCATATCTCTATGGGCGCCACTCTGTTCTCCCCTTTTGTCACGTGAAGTGAATTTACTGTTTTGACTTCTTGTGGGAAGTTCTTTTGTTTTCCGGTGCTCTGCTTGTGGGGTTTGTCATCGTCCTCGCTTGGTGTGTCGAGCCCCTTGTGTTCGGCGTTGAGTTTGCCGGATTGCTTGAAGACCCAACAATCTCTGTGGGTATGGTTTGCAGGCTTCCCCGGAGTACTGTGTATTTGACATATCTTGTCCAAGATTTTTTTAGGTTAGATAGCTCGTCCCTGTTATCCTTGAGGGGCAGCTTTTTCTGATTCTGCCGAGAGCATATGAATCCGGCGTTGATATCGTGCTCTTGGGCTGTTTCCCTTGGTCCGCCTTTGGTCCTTGCTGCGTCGTGGTTTCCGCTTCCATCCCTAACCCGGATGTACTTGGGTCGCTGATACGCATCTTGCCAACCAGCTATCCTCTCTGCACAAAAGCGGGTCATGAGGCTTTTAATGCGGCCATTGTTCTTGGCTTTTCTTGGCGAGGTGTCTGGCGAGCCATTCGTCTCGGACGTTGTGTTTGAAAGCTGCTAAGGCTTCAGCGTCCGGACGATCGACTATTTGGTTCTTTTAGTGAGGAACCTGTTCCAGAATTTCGAGTGACTCTCCGGGTTGTTGAGTTATGTGACTTAAATCGCTGCGCATCCGGAGGTCGGACATAGGTCCCTTGAAAATTTGCCCGAAAAGCATCCTCGAGCTCTTCCCAACTTCCAATGGTGTTTTCGGGAAGGCTTTTAAGCCAATGCCGGGCTAGCCCTTTGAGTTTTAGGGGTAAGTATTTTATGGCGTGGAGATCATCTCCTCTAGCCATGTGTATGTGGAGGATGTAATCCTCAATCCAGACTCTAGGGTCTGTTGTTCCGTCGTATGCCTCTATGTTTACGGGCTTGAATCCCGCTGGAAATTCATGATCCAACACCTCATCAGTGAAACACAGGGGGTGTGCGGCACCCCTATATCTGGGTGTACCATGATGTTCGGATATTTGATGTGTTGCATTGCCTACTAGTGCTTGCTTTCTTGGTCCATAGATAGATCTGGCTGGGCCGTCTTTTTGATGTGAATCCTTGTGCGGATCGCGTGCCGGCTTGTGTGCGGCGCCCTTTGCCGCACTATGTTGGCCATGGGGTCATTTATACGACCGGGTGGCTTCCTTATTTTTTGATTGCGGAGGCTCTAAGGCCTCTTCATCAAATTCCAGCAGCAATTTTCGCTTCGGATAGCTCTTTGTGCAGCGACTATCGCCGTATTTGTTTGCGGTGTTAAGTACTTTGCTCCATCTAATTCTGAGTGCATCTTCCACTGTTTTGAGCTTCGCTTCAGCCTTTTCGGGCTACACGATGGGCGACGAGCCTTTTTGGAGGTTCTTCGCTCCGACAACTTGTCCGGCGTGAGGTTGTCCGGACTGTTGTCTTCGCCGGGACGGGTTGTTTATCAAGTTGCCCTGTTCGGACGGTTGCTCGATGGCGTGTTAAATGCGTCCACCGGTTCGCCTGCTCTATGGCTGGGTGCGTATGGCTACTTTCTCTGTCGAGGTGGGGTTTGAAGCGGCGCTTACGCGCGCTTTGATTGCTTTTCGAGGAGCGATCCTCGTTCGTCCCTTTGTTCCTCGTCGTCGTTTCCTTTAGGTGTATCCACCATGTATACATCGTGAGATGGGGTGGTTGTCCATTGCCCTATGGGCGCTGATTCCTTCGTCTCCTACATAAATCGTCCATGCCGTCGAAGTCTTCGGAGTCGAAGTCGAGCATGTCGGTTAAATCATCGACAGTGGCTACGAAGTGGGTGGTGGGTGGGCTTTGAATTTCATCGTCGTCCGTATCCCAACCTTGCTGACCATAGTCCGGCTAGGGCTCTCCTGATAAAGAGAGAGAGAGATTTTAGTGAATTCAGAACGTCGCCGAAAGGCGAGTGCTGAAAGATGTGCGCGGCGGTGAACTCCATGATCGGCGCCCAATCGGATTCGATTGGCGGGGGCGCGAAAGGTTCAGAGTCCGAAGAGGAGTCCAGCACTTTGGAGTCACGAGCTTCGCAAAGGACAGGTATGGTGTTCGGCTCGATCGCCGTGGAGATTGCAGCCTTTGAGGCGGTGTCCAGCCACCCGTCCTCGATTAGCGCGATCGGCTCGAGCTAAGGGTCGGGCGGACATCGGTGCGACCTTGAGGACACTGTTGCGGCAGAGCTAGATCATGCCCATCATGACAAGGTCGGCGCGCTTGGCTGGCTCGAACCCGTCGAAGATCAAGTCTCTGCGACGTCGGCCATGTAGTTCAAACTTCCAAATCTGACTGATGGCGGGGCGTAGCTTCGATTTGCTCCAGATGGCCAGCGAATTGGCCGCGATGCAAAAAGCCGAATCTGAAGATCTGTCCGGGGGGAAAAGTCTCACCCTGGACCGATCATTGTTGACGATCGGAGAAGCCATCGGGCCTAAAGGTGATGGCACAGAGGAACTCTCAATGAAAGCACCAATGTCGGTGTCAAAACCGGCGGATCTCGGGTAGGGGGTCCCGAACTGTGCGTCTAGGCGAATGGTAACGGGAGACAAGGGACACGATGTTTTACCCAGGTTGGGCCCTCTCGATGGAGGTATAACCCTACTCTGCTTGATTAATATTGATGATATGGGTAGTAAAAGAGTAGATCTACCACGAGATCAGAGAGGCTAAACCCTAGAAGCTAGCCTATGGTATGATTGTTGTTCGTCCTACGGACTAAAACCCTCTGGTTTATATAGACACCGGAGAGGGTTAGGGTTACACAGAGCCGGTTACAATGGAAGGAGATCTACACATCCGTATCGCCAAGCTTGCCTTCCACGCCTAGGAAAGTCCCATCCGGACACGGGACGAAGTCTTCAATCTTGTATCTTCATAGTCCAGGAGTCCGGCCAAAGGTCATAGTCCGGCCATCCGGACACCCCCTAATCCAGGACTCCCTCAGTCAACTTTAGCCATTAGGCATGTCGCGGTCTTAGTGGGTCGCTCCGAAAAGTTAATCACATATAGACCGTTCTCGACATGCCCAACAAAGGCTACTTTAAGAGTCTTGCTCCACAAGAGGGCCACGGTACCGATATCAAAGAAAGTGGCAAAGCCCATGATTGCAAGTTGACGAACGGAAAGTAAATTGTATGCAAGGGACTCAACGAGCATGACCTTCTCGATCATGAGATCATGAGAAATGACAACCTTGCCGAGTCCCGATACCTTAGAAGATGAGGCATCACCCCACTCGACATTGGTGGGCATAGATGGAGTCTTGAGTACGTCCACCACCAAGTCCTTTCTTCCGATCATGTGATTTGCAGCTCCACTATGAGCAACCATGATCCCCCACCGGAAGCAAACACCTACAAGAGATCAATGCTTGGTTTTAGGTACCCATTTTGTAATGGGTCCTTTTATGTTAGTGACAAGGGTCTTAGGAACCCAAATAGAACATTCAATGTACTCATAAGGAGAACCAACAAATTTGGCATAAACATGCCCATCACTAGCATGGCACAACACATAAGACGGGTTAAAGTTGCCGGCTTTGTTGGGAAGAATGACATTGCCCTTCTTGACTCTATCGCCCTTTACATTGTTCTTCTTCTCCTTGGGAGCACCCTCTCCCTCTTTCACAAAGGTTTGCTCGAGAGGAGGAGGTCGTTTGGTCTTGTCATTCTTCTTCTTGTTCTTGGACTTGGGTGCGAACCCAATCCCTTCCTTGGCCACAACTTCCTTTTGATTGCTCAAGAGGTCGTTGAGGTTCTTCTCACCTTGTATGCATGACAGAAGGCCTTCCTCAAGTTGCTCCTTCAACTTAGCATTTTCCTCAATAAGATGCACATGCTCACAACATGGGTTAGTAGCATTTGCATTATCAATTAAAACCATATGAGGAAAAGTGGCTTTCTCCTTAGTTAGCTTCACTTGGAGTTGATCATGAGACTCCTTGAGGCTAGCATGAATACCTTTCAAGGCCTTGTGAGCCTTGTCAAGTATATCAAACTCCCCCTTGAGTCTAGCAAGATCAACCCCAAGTTTGGCCTTCTCGGAATTTAGCACACGAGAAACAACAAGAGCATGATCAAGATCTTTCTTTAATTTAGCATGATCATCGTTGTGTGACTCCTCAAGAGCCAAACGAAGATCACGCTCTTCCTCAAGAGCATTGGAAAGATCCAAAATCTCATCGGCATAGTCTCGACTATGCCCCTCCATCTTAGAGATGGTATCTTCGTGAGCCTCGATCATGTCATTGGCTTCACCAAGTTGTTCCAAGAGAGCAACGAAGTGCTTCTTGGATTTACCCTTGAGTTTACCCATAAAGGATTCAAACTCATTCTCCTCCACCTTAGATCCCTAATGTTCATCAATGCAATCCGTCAAAGAGGGATGATCAATGAAGGTAGTTTTGATGTTGGGGTTACCTTGTTGGTGGCCTTAGCCATGAGGCACTTGGCGATGATGCTCTCATTAGGAGAATCGAAGAGAGACACCCGTGGAGTCGTCGCAATGGCTACAGAGGCCATGGGAACTGACCCACCATCTTCATCATCATCATCTTCATTGTACTCTTCTTGTACCACCAACGCCTTGTGGGGAGTCTTCTTGGTGAAGTTGCTCTTGTTGGGGAAAGACTTGGCCTTGTCCTTTCGGATGAGCTTGCCACCGTTCTCTTCCCTCTTCTCATAAGGGCACTCCGCAACAAAGTGACTCACATTGCCACAATTATAGCAAGTTCTCACACGTTGCTTGACCTTACGCCACTAGAGTTGCTTTTGTTGAAGTTGGGCCTTGAGTTCTTCTTGTTCCAAAATTGCCTAGACGCAAGGGCCATGTGTTCATGATAGTCATACTTTGTATCTTCGGGGTTGCTCTCCTCTTCTTCCTCTTCTTCCTCTTCTTCAACACAAACCTTGGCCTTCAATGCAAGGTTGGGCTTCTTTGCTCTTTGAGAGCGAAGTACCGCATTGTCGGCGGTCTTGTCCAATACGCTCATAACCACAAACTCATCCAACACCTCACTTGAGGTCAAGGTGTGGAAGTCCGGCCTTTGACGAATGTCGAAGGACATGGCCTTGTGGTAAGGCATCATTGCCTTGAGGAATTTTCGCTTGATCCAATTGTCATCCGTGTCCTTGCTCCCATGATCTCGGAGTGAAACCGCAAGTTTGGTTACTCTCCGATAAAGCTCACGAGGTTCTTCATCCTCTTTCATTGCAAACTCGTCGGCTTCATCTTGCACCACTTCATAGTTGGAGCATGGAATGCTTGCGCTTCCTCGATAGAGGGACACAACTCGGAGCCATGCATCTTTGGCCATGGCGTAGGGCCGGAGGTGAGGGAGATCTTCGGGTGAAATTGCATCTTGGATGATGAAGAGAGCATTCTCATTGAATTGATTATCCGTGGCTTCTCTAGGAGTGAAGTTGCTTCGGTCATGTGGATAAAACCCTTCTTCAATGATTCTCCAAAGAATAGTATTCACATGATTTAAATGACGCTTAAAATGATATACCCAAGAATCAAAGTCCTCCCTTTTATCAATCTTGGGGAGAGGACCAGCATGATTCAAGTGAGTAGAAGGAATCGGTCCACCATAAACAGGTGGAGGTTCCACATGGGCAAAGATGCCGGTGCCATTCTTACCACTAGAAGAAGGAGCTTTCTCACTAGTAGCTTCCCCCTTGTCGGGGTTAGCATACGTCACCTTGTTAGCGGGATCACCCACTTTCAAAGGTGCAGTGGAAAGTTCAAGCCCTTCTATGAATTTATAAACATGCTTTCAACCTCGGTCTTCATAGAGGTCTTCAATGTGTCCAAAGCCACATTGAATTCCTCACGAGAGATCGCGGTTTCCCCATTGTCCGTAAACGAGATTGGATTCACACTGGAGTGCTCCTTCGCTCCGTCTATGGTGTCAACCATACTCTTCGAACGGCAAAGTCCTTAATAAAGAGACGAGGCTCTGATACCAATTGAAAGGATCGATATAGTTGACTAGAGGGGGGGTGAATAGGAAATAATTTTTAGCTTTTCTTTACCAATTTAAACTTTGCATCAAAGTAGGTTGTCTAGATATGCAACTAGGTGAGCAACCTATATGATGCAACAACAACAAGCACACAAGCAAGCGAAGGATATAACACAAATAAGCGTGCACAAGTAAAGGGATGAGATAACCAAGAGTGGAGCCGGTGGAGACGAGGATGTGTTACCGAAGTTCCTTCCTTTTAAGGGGAAGTACGTCTCCGTTAGACCGGTGTGGAGGCACAATGCTCCCCAAGAAGCCACTAGGGCCATCGTATTCTCCTCACGCCCTCACACAATGCGAGATGTCGTGATTCCACTATTGGTGCCCTTGGAGGCGGCAACTGAACCTTTACAAACAAGGTTGGGGCAATCTCCACAACTTAATTGGAGGCTCCCAACGACACCACAAAGCTTCACCACAATGGACTATGGCTCCCCGGTGACCTCAACCATCTAGGGTGCTCAAACACCCAAGAGTAACAAGATCCGCTAGGGATTAGTAGGGGGAATCAAATTTCTCTTGGTGGAAGTGTAGATCGGGGCCTTCTCAACCAATCCCGAGCAAATCAACAAGTTTGATTGGCTAGGGAGAGAGATCGGGCTAAAATGGAGCTTGGAGCAGCAATGGAGCTTTTGGGGGAAGAGATAGATCAACTTTGGGGAAGAAGACCTCCTTATAAAGTGGGGGGGGGGGACAATCCAACCGTTACCCCCCTAACAGCCCCGTAGAGGGCGGTACTACCGCAGAGGGAGGCGGTACTACCGCTGGGCTCAGCGGTACTACCGCTCCCAGTGATCTTGCCAGCGTGATCTGGAGGCGGGGAGAAAAGTACTCAAGCGGTACTACCGCTCATGAGCGGTACTGCCGCTCTACTGCCGCTACATAGTACCGCACAATCTGACACGAGAAATGACCTCCTCGAATCAACGTGGTAGGGGCCTGGTACCGCAGCAGTACTACGGCTGAGGACCCACCGGCGGTACTACCGTTGTGGAGCGGTACTGCCGCCTGTGACCCCTAAGCGGTACTACCGCTGGGTACCGCGGTACTACCGCTGGAACCAGACAAAAACCCAAAGAAGGAGGGAGAGCTCTCCATTGAAGCGGAAAGGCTCAGAGGGTGTGAAACGGATGTGTACGTGTTGATTCCACCCTAGCCTTACCAAAGCGGACCCCCTCTTGATAGTACGGTGCCCTCTATGAAACTAGTCCACCAAAAAAGAAACGAAAGAGCTACACCATCTTGAATGACACGCCGAGGGAAAGAAATTGTCTCGAGCCAAGGATGAATCTCTGAAATGCTCAAAGCACATGATTAGTCCACAAACATGTTATCATCAATCACCAAAACCACATCGAGAGAGATATGCGTTAACACTATGGACCTGACCGATCCATTTGACTGTGACTGCCGAAAACAGTGCTGGAGTTAGATGTTGTTGCCCTTTTCAATCTGAATTTTGTCTAAACATGATGAACAATTAACCCTCGTGCTTTTGTATAGTTTGTAAGCTGGAGTTAGATGTTGTTGCCCTTTTCAACTCGGTTGGGACTGTCATATTTTCTTTGAAACAAGGAAATGGCTTGCCATTCGTTTAATTAAGAGTGAAATATTGTAACAAATCCCAACCAAGGGAAATAACATCACTCAAGCCTTCTGCTTGAGCTCACTGTGCATTACAGAACCCAAGTGATTAGCCCCACCAGCACCCACAAACTTATTTTGAACTAGCACACCAAATGGGCTGTAAATTTTCATAAGAAAGGCTGAATGACCGTGACAGACATGGATTCTGACATTTGGGACCCACGAGGAAAAAGCCTATCCAAGGTGGTGTCGACTTACTAGGTAGTCAACAAACGATTCTGCCTACCAGCCGTTGGGTTGACATCCAACATCTGTCATGTATCTTCTATCTCTTGTCTTCTTCCTCCAGCTGCCCAAACCAAACCACCCCGTCGGTTCCGCGTGCTCCCGCCTCCCACGGCTGGCTGCGCCTCCGCCACCCTACCATACCCTCCAACATTGGTCAGTCCCTCCCTCTATTCCCCCACACGTCATGTTATTCTCCATCGACGTCAGCGCGAACACACACCCACATCCGCACCCGAACCAGTCAACCCTCGTACTCCCCTCTGCCTGTGACTGGACCGGTGCATCTTCCACGGCTCCTGTTCATTCCGTCTGAGGCCTCGCTATTGTCCTCCGCCTTGGTTCGCTCACTATGGCAGTGCAGCACCCTCTTGCGTTGTCAACGTCGTCAACAACCGAGAGGAACAAGGGGATGATTGTACGTGGAGAGGATGACAGTAGGGACCCACAAGGGTCATGGCAGTACGCAAGCAAGTGCCTCATTATTACAAGCCCAAAAAATGGTTCCTCCTAATGGTTGGACATCTGGGACCCACGCCATTGTCAACATAGTCAATAAACGAGAGAATTACACAACGAGCGGCTGACACCAGGGACCCAGCAGGTCGCGCAGTTGTTATTTACTTCTTCTTTTAGGAACAAGAAGTTGTTATTTATACTAGTTTTAGAGACGGATCAGGGTAACAAGGGGGCTGTGCGGGGGCTGTGGCCCGTCTAGCCAGGGTTTTATTTATGTTTACCACATCATGAGCCCAGTTGTGCTTTTTTTTGCTGAAAAGGGTTAGCCCAGTTCTACTTTTTTTAAAGAAATACCCAACCTAGGCCTACTTGCTTTGTCCGCCCTGTTGGGCTACAAATCTTTCAAGACGAGGAGAGTTTCATTCGGCTTGCCCAAAAAATGGGCTATCAGTAATGAGAAATGGGCAGTACATTTCTAAAACACATCAAATCGGGAATTAGTTTCAATTTTTTATTCATTTCAAGATTTTAAATTCCATTGATTTTTATGCATGGACAATTTTTTGGATTTTATATTTATTAAATTTATTTTTCAAATTAGTTTGAATGTGACTCAAAATTTCAGGATTAAAAACAGTTGACTGCATCGAAATATGCAAAATTTCATATAATTTTTAACCGTGGACACAATATGGGTTGTAATGCTAACAAAAAGAAGATGAGCTCCAAAAAATCCTTAAGAATTAGCAAATGGGCTGTAAATTATTGAAAATAATGGCAGATGGGTTGTATGTTATTTTCCACACATTTGAGGTTGACTTGTGCGTCTACTATAGGTTGACGCGTACAGTTTCCTAAAAAAAGATTGACACACACGCAACGCTGTGTCAACTTAGTCAACACACGAGAGCAGTGATTGTTGGATGTCCATCCAATGGCCGTCGTGCTTCTTCAATCTCTGCTCTTCCTGCTCCAGCCGCTCAAACAAGCGCCGGCAAGACTGCGTGCTCCCTCCTCCCGCGGCCGGCTGTGCTGTCGCACAAGCCTCACCGCCCCACCATACTCACATCGCTGGCCTAGCCATCCCTCTACTCACCCACACCAGTTGTTATTCTTCGGCGACGGCAAACGAACCAGTAAACCCTTGTACTCCCCTCCGCGTGGGAAACAACTGCCGAGTCTTCCCTGGCTCTGTGTCGTTCCCTTACTAGGCCTCGTCGTCGCCCACCGTCCTGGTGCTCTCGGCCTGGCATGGTCAACATGGTCAACGAATGATATCCATCGGAAGTGGACTGTATGTGGAGAGGCTGATAGCTGGGTCCACGACCGCACGCAAGGAAATGCCTCCTTATTACGCGCAAAATAATGATTCCTCCACCTGACAGCTGGGACCCACCGGAAGAGCCTCTGTATTTCACGAAAAAAATGTTCCCCCGCTGACAGCTCAGCCCACCAGCTATATCTTCGCACGCAAGGAAGTGCCTCCTTATTACGCACAAAAAATGAATACTCCCCCTGCTAGCTGGGACCCACCATAGTGGGAGGCTGACTTGTGGGCCTACTAAGTTGACGCGGACGGAGGGCTTTGTCAACTTAGTCAATATGAACGAGTATAGCTCCATTGACCGTATGATGTCCATCCAACGGCCGTAGTGCTTCTTCAATCTCTGGTCTTCTTACTCTAGTCGCCCAAACCAGCGCCGGTCGTGCCGCCTGCTCCTGCCTCCCGTGGCCGGCTCTGCTGCCGCGCAGGCCTGACCGCCCCACCCTACTCCTTACTCCAACCTCTAGCCAGGCCATCCCTCTACTCACCCACAACCCCTGTTATTCTGCGGCGATGACAGCCTCACACTGCAGTCGAACCAGTCAACCCACGTACTCCTCTCCGCGTGGGCATCCACTACCGTGTCTTCCCTGGCTCCGCGTTATCCCCTTCCTAGGCCTCGCCGTCGTCTACCGTGTTGGTGCTCTCGGCGCGGCGTGGTCAATGTGGTCAAGGAACAGACTTCCATCAGAAGAGTACTGTACGCGGAGAGGCTGACAGCTGGGTCCACGGCCGCAGCAAGGAAGTGCCTCCTTATTATGCGCAAAATAATGATTCCTCCACCTGACAGCAGGGACCCACCGGATGGGCCACCGTATTTTGCAAAAAAAAAATTTCCTCCTTGACTGTTGGGACCCAGCAGCTACATCTTCGCACGCAAGGAAGTGCGTCATATTATGAACAAAAAATGATTCTCCCCCTGACAGCCGGGACCCACCAGCAATAACTTCGCACGCGAGGAAGTTCCTCCTTATCCTCCCTGATAGTCGGGACTGCAACGCCCTCGATGCGGCTATATCTCCCACGTGTCGAGGCACGACTTAGAGGCATAACCGCATTGAAAGCAATGTCGCAAGTGAGGTAATCTTCACACAACCCATGTAATAAATAAGGGAAAGAGAAACATAGTTGGCTTACGATGCCACTTCACACAAGACATAAATTAACATCCATCATTGAGTACACTCAAGGTCCGACTACGGAACCAAAATAAAAGAAGATACCCCAAATGCTACACAGGATCCCGATCGTCCCATCCGGGCACCACTCACGATCATCGGGAAAAGACACATAGTAACGACCACGTTCCTCGTCGAACTCCCACTTGAGCTCGGGTGCGTCATCTGCCTTTGGCATCATCGGAACCTGCAACTCTTTTGGTAGAATCTGTGAGTCACGGGGACCCAGCAATCTCACACCAGCGAGATCAAGACTATTTAAGCTTATAGGAAGGACAGAGTTGTAAGGTGGAGCTGCAGCAGCGACTAGCATATATGGTGGCTACATTACGCAAAAGAGAGCGAGAAGAGAAGCAAGGCACGCAGACGTGAAGCTAGTAGCGATCAAGAAGTGATCTGAACTACTTCGTCAAACATAACTCCAACACCGTGTTCACTTCCGGACTCCGCCGAAGAGACCATCACGTTACACACGCTTGATTGATGTGTATTTTATTTGAGGTCAACTTCGGGTTTTCTACAACCGACATTAACAAATTCCCATCTGCCTCATAACGCGCGGCACGGCTTTGAAAGATAATACCTGCGGGGTGTCCCAACAGCCCATTATAAGCTCTCACGGTCAACGAAGGATATTCTGTTGGGGAACGTAGCAGAAATTCAAAATTTTCCTCGTGTCACCAAGATCTATCTATGGAGAAACTAGCAACGAGGAAGGAGAGTGCATCTACATACCCTTGTAGATCGCTAAGCGGAAGCGTTCAAGTGAACGGGGTTGATGGAGTCGTGCTCGTCGTGATTCAGATCACCGATGATCAAGTGCGAGCGGACGGCACCTCCGCGTTCAACACACGTACAGCCCGGTGACGTCTCCCACGCCTTGATCCAGCAAGGAGAGAGGGAGAGGTTGAGGAAGACTCCATCTAGCAGCAGCACAACGGCATGGTGGTGATGGAGGAGCGTGGCAATCCCGCAGGGCTTCGCCAAGCACCTAGGGAGGAGGAGGAGGAGGCGGGGCTGCGCCTGGAGAGGGAGACTCTCGTGTGTTATGGGCAGCCCCCAGGGCCTCATATATATAGGGGAAGGGGAGGGCTGCGCCCCCTCTAGGGTTTCCACCCCCTAGGGGGGCGGCCAGCCCTAGATGGGATCAAGGGAGGCGGCCAAGAGAGGAGGAGAGGGGCGCCCACTAGATGGGCCTTAGGGCCCATCTGGACTAGGGTTTGCCCCTCCCACCCATCCTTGCGCCTTGGGCCCCTTGTGGGGCGCACCAGCCCTCCTAGGGCTGGTCCCTCCACACTTGGCCCATGCAACCTTCTGGGTTGGTGGCCCCACTTGGTGGACCCCGACCCTCCGGTGGTCCCAGACATTACCAAATCGCCTCAAACTTTTCCGGTGACCAAAACATGACTTCCCATATATAAATCTTTACCTCCGGACCATTCCGGAACTCCTCGTGACGTCCGGGATCTCATCCGGACTCGAACAACATTCGGTAACCACATACAAGCTTCCTATATAACCCTAGCGTCACCGAACCTTAAGTGTGTAGACCCTACGGGTTCGGAGACAACGAGACATGACCGAGGCGTTCTCCGGTCAATAACCAACAGCGGGATCTGGATACCCATGTTGGCTCCTACATGTTCCATGATGATCTCATCGGACGAACCACGATGTCAAGGACTCAATCGATCCGTATTCAATTCCCTTTGTCTAGCGGTATTGTACTTGCCCGAGATTCGATCGTCGGTATCCCGATACCTTGTTCAATCTCGTTACGGCAAGTCTCTTTACTCGTTCCGTAACACATCATCCGTGATCAACCCCTTGGTCACATTGTGCACATTATGATGATGTCCTACCGAGTGGGCCCAGAGATACCTCTCCGCTCTACGGAGTGACAAATCGATCTCGATCTATGTCAACCCAATGGTCACTTTCGGAGATACCTGTAGTGCACCTTTATAGTCACCCGATTCGTTGTGGCGTTTGATACACCAAAAGCACTCCTACGGTATCCGGAATTGCACGATCTCATGGTCTAAGGAAAAGATACTTGACATTAGAAAAGCTTTAGCATACTAACTACGATCTTAGTGCTAGGCTTAGGATTGGGTCTTGTCCATCACATCATTCTCCTAATGATGTGATCCGTTATCAATGACATCCTATGTCCATGGTCGGAAACCGTAACCATCTATTGATCAACGAGCTAGTCAACTAGAGGCTTACTAGGGACATGGTGTTGTCTATGTATCCACACATGTATTGTGTTTCCGGTCAATACAATTATAGCATGAATAATAAACGATTATCATGAACAAGGAAATATAATAATAACTAATTTATTATTGCCTCTAGGGCATATTTCCAACAGTCTCCCACTTGCACTAGAGTCAATAATCTAGTTCACATCGCCATGTGATTAACACTGATAGGTCACATCGCCATGTGACTAACATCCAAAGAGTTTACTAGTGTCTTAAACTAGTTCACATCACCATGTGATTAAGTCTCAATGAGTTCGGGGTTTGATCATGTTTTGCTTGTGAGAGAGGTTTTAGTCAACGGTCTCAACCTTTCAGATCCGTGTGTACTTCGCAATTCTCTATGTCATATTGTAAATGCTGCTTCCATGCTCCACTTGGATCTATTCCAAATGGTTGCTCCACTGTACGTATCCGGTTTGCTTCTCAGAGTCACTCGGATAGGTGTTAAAGCTTGCATCGGCGTAACCCTTTACGCCAACTCATTATCACCTCCATAATCGAGAAACATGTCCTTATTTACTCCAAGGACAATTTTGACCGCTGTCCAATGATCCCCATTCTGGATCATTCTTGTACCCCTTGATGACTCATGGCAAGGCACACTTCGGTCGGTACACAACATAGCATACTATAGAGTCTATGTCGAAGCATAGGGGCGACCTTCGTCCTTTCTCTCTTTCTGCCGTGGTCGAGCTTTAACTCTTAACCTCATACCTTACATCTTAGGCAAGAACTCCTTCTTTGGTGATCCATCTTGAACACCTTCAAGATCATGTCAAGGTATGTGCTCATTTGAAAGTACCATTCAGCGTTTTTGATCTATCCTCATAGATTTTGATGCTCAATGTTCAAGTAGCTTAATCCAGGTTTTCCATTGAAAAACACCTTTCAAATAACTCTGTATGCTTTCCAGAAATTCTACATCATTTCTGATCAACAATATGTCAACAACATATACTCATCAGAAATTCTATAGCGCTCCCACTCACTTCTTTGGAAATACAAGTTTCTCATAAACTTTGTATAAACCCAAAATCTTTGATCATCTTATCAAAGAGTATATTCCAACTCGAGATGCTTACTCCGGTCCTTAGAAAGGATCATTGGAGCCAAGATACCTTTTAGCATCCTTAGGATCGACAAAACTTTTCTGATTGTATCACATACAACCTTTCCTTACGAAAACTGGTAAGGAAACTCGTTTTGACATCCATCTGCCAGATTTCATAAATCCAGCTTATGCTAACATGATTCCGACGGACTTAAGCATTGCTACGGATGAGAAAATCTCATCGTAGTCAACCCCTTGAACTTGTGAAAAACTCTTCGCCACAAGTCGAGCTTCATAGACGGTGACATTACCGTCCACGTCCGTCTTCTTCTTAAAGATCCAATCATCTCAATGGCTTGCCGATCATCGGGCAAGTCCACCAAAGTCCATTCTTTGTTCTGATATATGGATACTATCTCGGATTTCATGGCTTCTAACCATTTGTCGGAATTTGGGCCCACCATTGCTTCTCCATAGCTCGTAGGTTCATTGCTGTCTAGCAACATGACCTTCAAGACAGGATTGCGTACCACTCTGAAGTAGTATGCATCCTTGTCACCCTACGAGGTACGGTAGTGACTTGATCCGAAACTTCATGATCAATATCATAAGCTTCCACTTCAATTGGTGTATGTGCCACGGGAACAACTTCACGTGCCTGCTACACACTAGTTGAAGTGACGGTTCAATAACCTCATCAAGTCTCCACCATCCTCCCACTCAACTTTTCGAGACAAACATTTCCTCGAGAAAGGACCCGATTCAAGAAACAATCCCTATTGCTTTCGGATCTGAATTAGGAGGTATACCCAACTGTTTTTGGGTGTCCTATGAAGATGCATTTTGTCCGCTTTGGGTTCGAGCTTATCAACCTGAAACTTTTCCACATAAGCGTCGCAGCCCCAAACTTTTAAGAAACGACAACTTAGGTTTCTCCAAACGGTGTCGTCTCAACGGAATTACGTGGTGCCCCATTAAAGTGAGTGCGGTTGTCTCTAATGCCTAACCCATGAACGATAGTGGTAATTCGATAAGAGATATCATGGTACGCACCATATCCAATAGAGTGCAACTATGATGTTCGGACACACCATCACACTATGGTGTTCCAGGCAGTATTAATTGTGAAACAATTTGCACAATGTCTTAATTGTGTACCAAACTCGCAACTCAGATATTCATCTCTATGATCACATCACAGACATTTTATCCTCTTGTCGCGAAGATCTTCAACTTCACTCTGAAATTACTTGAACCTATCAATAATTCAGACTTGTGTTTCATCAAGTAAATATACTCAACATCTACTCAAATCATCGTGAAGTAAGAACATAACGAAATTCATCAGATGCATGCCTCGACTCATTGGACTGCACACATCAAAATGTGTTATTTCCAACAAGTTGCTATCTCGTTCCATCTTCTTTGAAACCGAGGCTTTTCGGTCATCTTGCTCATGTGGTATGATTTGCATATCTCAAGTGATTCAAAATCAAGTGAGTCCAAGCGGTCCATCTGCATGGAGTTTCTTCATGCATATACACCAATAGACATGGTTCGCATGTCTCAAACTTTTCAAAAGCGAGTGAGTCCAAAGATCCATCAACATGGAACTTCTTCATGCGTTTATACCAATATGACTCACATGGCGATTGCCACAAGTAAGTGGTACTATCATTACTATCTTATATCTTTTGGCATGAAAATGTGTATCACTACGATCGAGATTCAATAAACCATTCCTTTAGGTGCAAGACCATTGAAGGTATTATTCAAATAAACAGAGTAACCATTATTCTCCTTAGATGAATAACCGTATTGCGATAGACATAATCCAATCATGTCTATGCTCAACGCAAACACCAAATGATACTTATTTAGGTTTAATATCAATCTCGATGGTAGAGAGAGCGTGCGATGCTTGATCAAATCAACCTTGGAAACACTTCCAACACATATAGTCAGCTCACCTTTAGATAGTCTCCGTTTATTCCGTAGCTCTTTTATTTCGAGTTACCAACACTTAGTAACCGAACCGGTATCTTAATACCCTGGTGCTACCAGGAGTACTAGTAAAGAACACATTAACATAATGTATATCCAATATACTTCTATCGACCTTTCCAGCCTTCTCATCTACCAAGTATCTAGGGTAATTCTGCTCCAGTGGCTGTTCCCCTTATTACAGAAGCACTTAGTCTCGGGTTTGGGTTCAACCTCGGGTTTCTTCACTGGAGCAGCAACTGATTTGCCGTTTCATGAAGTGTCCCTTCTAGCCCTTGCCCTTCTTGAAACTAGTGGTTTCACCAACCATCAACAATTGACGCTCCTTCTTGATTTCTACTTTCGCGATGTCAAACAACGCGAATACCTCAAGGATCATCATATCTATCCCTGATATGTTATAGTTCATCACGAAGCTCTAGCAGCTTGGTGGTAATGACTATGGAGAAACATCACTATCTCATCTGGAAGATCAACTCCCACTCGATTTAAGTGATTGTTGTATTCAGACAATCTGAGTACAAGCTCAACGATTGAGCTTTTCTCCTTTAGTTTGTAGGCTAAGAAAATCGTCGGAGGTCTCATACCTCTTGACGTGGGCACGAGCCTGAAATCCCAATTTCAGCCCTCGAAACATCTCATATGTTCATGACGTTTGAAAACGTCTTTGGTGCCTCTACTCTAAACCGTTCAACCGAACTATCACGTAGTTATCAAAAGCGTGTATGTCCGATGTTCGCAACATCTACAAACAACGTTTGGGGTTCAACACACACCGAGCGGTGCATTAAGGACATAAGCTTTCTCTTGTCCGCATAATCGCCATCTGTCAACTTTCAACTATATTTTCTCTAGGAACATATCTAAACAATGGAACTAAAGCGCGAGCTTTACATAATTTGCAAAAGGTCTTTTGACTATGTTCAGGATAATTAAGTTCATCTTATGAACTCCCACTCGAGATAGACATCCCTCCGGTCATCTAAGTGATTACATGATCCGAATCAACTAGGCCGTGTCCGATCAACACGTGAGACGGACTAGTCATCATCGGTGAACATCTTCATGTTGATCGTATCTACCATCGACTCATGCTCGACCTTTCGGTCTCCGTGTTCGAGGCCATGTCTTCACATGCTAGGCTCGTCAAGTTAACCCTAAGTGTTTCTGCGTGTGTAAATCTTGCTTACACCCGTTGTATGTGAACGTAAGAATCCATCACACCCGATTAACACGTGGTGCTTAGAAGCGACGAACTGTGTAGCAACGGTGCACGCTTAGGGAGAGCACTTCTTGAAATTTGTAAGGGATCATCTTATTTACTACCGTCGTTCTAAGTAAACAAGATGCATAAACATAATAAACATCACATGCAATTATATAGTAGTGACATGATATGGCCAATATCATATTGCTCCTTTTGATCTCCATCTTCGGGGCTCCATGATCATCATTGTCACCGGCATGACACCATGATCTCCATCATCATGATCTCCATCATCGTGTCTTCATGAAGTTGTCTCGCCAACTATTACTTCTACTACTATGGCTACGGTTAGCAATAAAGTAAAGTAATTACATGGCGTTGTTTAATGACACGCAGGTCATACAATAAATAAAGACAACTCCTATGGCTCCTGCCGGTTGTCATACTCATCGACATGCAAGTCGTGAATCCTATTACAAGAACATGATCAATCTCATACATCACATATCATTCATCACATTCTTCTTGGCCATATCACATCACATAGCATACCCTGCAAAAACAAGTTAGGCGTCCTCTAATTGTTGTTTGCATGTTTTACGTGGCTGCTATGGGTTTCTAGCAAAACGTTTCTTACCTCGCAAAACCACAACGTGATATGCCAATTGCTATTTACCCTTCATAAGGACCCTTTTCATCGAATCCGTTCCGACTAAAGTGGGAGGCGGCACCGCTAGCCACCTTATGCACCAAGTGCATGTCGATCGGTGGAACTGTCCTCACGTGGAATGCGTGTAAGGTCGGTCCGGCCGCTTCATCCCACAATACCGTCGAAACAAGATTGGACTAGTAACGGTAAGCATATTGAACATCATCAACGCCCACAACTACTTTGTGTTCTACTCGTGCAAAGAATCTACGCAATAGACCTAGCTCATGATGCCACTGTTGGGGAACGTAGCAGAAATTCAAAATTTTCCTACGTGTCACCAAGATCTATCTATGGAGAAACTAGCAACGAGGGAAGGAGAGTGCATCTACATACCCTTGTAGATCGCTAAGCGGAAGCGTTCAAGTGAGCGGGTTGATGGAGTCGTACTCGCCGTGATTCAGATCACCGATGATCAAGTGCGAACAGACGGCACCTCCGCGTTCAACACACGTACAGCCGGTGGCGTCTCCCACGCCTTGATCCAGCAAGGAGAGAGGAGAGGTTGAGAAGACTCCATCCAGCAGCAGCACAACGGCATGGTGGTGATGGAGGAGCGTGGCAATCCCAGCAGGCTTCGCCAAGCACCTAGGGAGAGGAGGAGGAGGAGGCGAGGCTGCGCTGGAGAGGAGACTCTCGTGTGTTATGGGCAGCCCCCAGGGCCTCATATATATAGGGGAAGGGGAGGGCTGCGCCCCCTCTAGGGTTTCCACCCCCTAGGGGGGCGGCCAGCCCTAGATGGGATCAAGGGAGGCGGCCAAGAGAGGAGGGAGAGGGAGGCGCCCACTAGATGGGCCTTAGGGCCCATCTGGACTAGGGTTTGCCCCCTCCCACCCATCCTTGCGCCTTGGGACCCTTGTGGGGGGCGCACCAGCCCTCCTAGGGGCTGGTCCCCTCCCACACTTGGCCCACGCAACCTTCTGGGGTTGGTGGCCCCACTTGGTGGACCCCCGGGACCCTCCCGGTGGTCCCGGTACATTACCGAAATCGCCCGAAACTTTTCCGGTGACCAAAACATGACTTCCCATATATAAATCTTTACCTCCGGACCATTCCGGAACTCCTCGTGACGTCCGGGATCTCATCCGGGACTCCGAACAACATTCGGTAACCACATACAAGCTTCCTATATAACCCTAGCGTCACCGAACCTTAAGTGTGTAGACCCTACGGGTTGGAGACAAGCGGACATGACCGAGGCGTTCTCGGTCAATAACCAACAGCGGGATCTGGATACCCATGTTGGCTCCCACATGTTCCACGATGATCTCATCGGACGAACCACGATGTCAAGGACTCAATCGATCCGTATTCAATTCCCTTTGTCTAGCGGTATTGTACTTGCCCGAGATTCGATCGTCGGTATCCCGATACCTTGTTCAATCTCGTTATCGCAAGTCTCTTTACTCGTTCCGTAACACATCATCCGTGATCAACCCCTTGGTCACATTGTGCACATTATGATGATGTCCTACCGAGTGGGCCCAGAGATACCTCTCCGTCTCACGGAGTGACAAATCCCGCCTCGATCTGTGTCAACCCAATGGTCACTTTCGGAGATACCTATAGTGCACCTTTATAGTCACCCGATTACGTTGTGACGTTTGATACACCCAAAGCACTCCTACGGTATCCGGAATTGCACGATCTCATGGTCTAAGGAAAAGATACTTGACATTAGAAAAGCTTTAGCATACTGAACTACGATCTTAGTGCTAGGCTTAGGATTGGGTCTTGTCCATCACATCATTCTCCTAATGATGTGATCCCGTTATCAATGACATCCAATGTCCATGGTCAGGAAACCATAACCATCTATTGATCAACGAGCTAGTCAACTAGAGGCTTACTAGGGACATGGTGTTGTCTATGTATCCACACATGTATTGCTGTTTCCGGTCAATACAATTATAGCATGAATAATAAACGATTATCATGAACAAGGAAATATAATAATAACTAATTTATTATTGCCTCTAGGGCATATTTCCAACAATTCCTTCTACCGGGAAGACCCGATCAATCTCGGAATCCCGGACTACAAGACATTTCGACAGCAATAAAACAAGACCAGCTAAGCCGCCCGATTGTGCCGACAAATCCCGATAGGAGCTGCACATATCTCGTTCTCAGGGCACATCCGGATGAGCAGTCCATACAACTAAAACCAGACCTCAAGTTTCCTTGAGGGGCGCTACAGGGCTCTAGTTCGGGCCAGCACTCGAAGGAGCACTGGTCCGGGGGGTGGGTTAAAATAAAGATGACCCTCGGGCTCGCGAAACCCGGGGAAAAAGGCTTAGGTGGCAAATGGTAAAACCAAAGTTGGGCCTTCTTTGGGCGAGTCTTATTCAAAGCGAACTGTCAAGGGGTCCCATAAATCACCCAACCGTGTAGGAACATAAAATCAAGGAACATAACACCGGTATGAAGGAAACTAGGGTGGCAAGAGTGGAACAAAACACGGGCATAAGGCCGAGCCTTCCACCCTTTACCAAGTATATAGATGCATTAATTATAGCAGATATATATTGTGATAACCCCAACAAGTAAACATGTTCCAACACGGAACAACATCTCCATGTTCAACAAGGAACAAACTTCACTTCACTGCAACTAGCAACGCTATAAGAGGGGCTGAGCAAAGCGGTAACATAGCCAATCAGCGGTTTGCTAGGAAAGGATGGTTAGGGCTGACATGGCAATATGGGTGGCATGATATAGCAAGTGGTAGGCATCGCAGCATAGGCATAGCAAAAGAGCGAGCAACTAGCATAGCAAAGATAGAAGTGATTTCGAGGGTATGGTCATCTTGCATGCAATGTTCTCAGAGTTGTCGAAAGCTTGATCCTCGAAAACGTTCTCAACAGGTTCCTCGTTCACGTACTCGTCTCCCGGCTCTACCCAAAGCAAGAACACAAACAAAGGAACCACAATAAATCACGGTGCAATGCACAAGCAACATGATGCAAAACATGACATGATATGCGAGATGTGATATGCAATGCGTATGCGCGCTCCGGAAGGAAAATGATGAACCAGGCATCAACTTGGCAAACCAAGTATGCCACTGGAAAGGTGAGATGATTTCGGTTGAAATCGATATAAAGATCACCGGAATCGGATGCACGATTTGCGAATGACAAGCAAAACAAGAATAGCACAAATCTGCCATTAACAGCATGATGCCACTTAGCAAGCAACAAGAAATTAAGCTACTGCACCCAAACGTATCAACAAAGTATATGGCAGTGATCTACAAAAGATGCTTGACAAAAGATGAGCACTGAGCTACGGCTAGTTCACATCTTAACAGGTTCAAACAAGCATGGCAAAAGTGCACAAAATATCAGTCGACATGGCAAAAACAGCATCGGTAGCAATGTTCGAGCAACAAAACTACATGCTACAGGAACTTATAATAGCAAAACAAGGCATGGCATGAATCTACTCAAAGCATAGAACAAAAGTCCCTTACTGACCATAAGCCAAAAGGATCGAGAAAATATAGTAACACCCATGTCAATATCGAAAGTTTAGTATATGATTCAAAACATGGCATGTCAAAACTGATAACAAGTAGGCATGTTTACAAGCTCAATGCACTCACTACAGAGCCTTATATGATAAACTAAGCATACATACATCAAGAAGACATGACATAGAAGACATACATGGCAAGAGCAACATCATAGCATACATGGATCAACCACAACAACCTTGGCAAAATTGAATAACATGTAAACAATCTGCCAGGAAACATTTATAGCAAAAGTAGAGCTCGATTGACTCAAGCTATGGCACTCCATAATTGCAAACAAAGGCATGGATGGATAGAGCAAGACATTTTTAACAAAACATCCTTACTAAAGTATCTCAAAATATGCATGGATCTCTCGGTAGCATCAAGTTAACATGGCATCAAAATATCAAGAAAAAGCAGTGAAAACAACAACATCAGGACACCTACTTTGCATGCTTGTGCTAGTCACCACATAGATCACAAAAATACATGGCATACACCCTGGAAAGATGGCATGGCATATTACAAAACACATGTAGGACTCAAATTCATAGGGTGCACACATCAATCATAGCAAAAATAACAAAAGTGCAAGTTACTGTTAAGAAAGCGAAACTAACATCACATAGCCCTCTTCCAACAGCATTTCGGGCATCAAGATGAGCTCAAATGAAAATGATGCAATGAGATGAAATGATCTACTCTTCGAGACGAACATTTTGATATATTATACGCGCAAAATGGAGCTACAGATGCAAAGTTATGCTACGTTGAAAATGCCACGAAATAAACTCAGAATTAAAAACTTAGAAGAATTAGAGGGGGGGAGAAGGTCAACCGGGATCCGGATTGGATCCGGCACGATCCAGATCGGGCGAGGCGGCGGCGGCTCGCCGGAGCGCCGGAGCTCGGCCGGGGAGGAGAGGGGAGGCCGGGGCCCGGTGGCCGGAGGAGGAGAGGTCGCCGGCGGAGGCGGTGGTGGCCGGCCACCGTGAGGCGGCGATGGCTTGTTGGCTACCCGGGCGGCCGGCCGGGCGAGGTGGCTGGCGCCAGCGGCCGGGCGGGCGGCGCGGAGGGCGGAGGCGCGGGAGCCGGTGGTTGACGGAGCGCGCCGGGCGGCGGCCGGCAGCGAGATCCGCCATGAGCGGCGGCCATGCGGCAATGCAAGAAGCCAGGCCGAGCCCTTCGGGGCAGCGTTCGCGGCGCGCTGGGCGGCGACGGGACAGGTGGCGTGCTCTGAGTGGCGGCCAAGGCAACCGTCCGGCTGCGGCGGACGCGTCCGATGGCACGGGATGAAATTTTAGGGTTTGGAGGAAGAAGACCGGTTGGAATGGGGTTTGCTTAAATAGGCATAGAGGGAGCTAGGAGAGTCCAAATGAGGTGTAGTTTTCGCCCACGATCGTGATCGAACGACGGAGAGCATGGAAGTGACTTAGATGGGTTATTGGACCATTTTGAAGGGGTGTTGGGCTGCAACTTAAAAGAGGCCTTTGCGAGAGTGCGGTTAACCATTGGAGTACCAAACGAGCTCCAAATGACCCGAAACTTGACCGGTGGTCTACGGTGGTATACCAAGGCCACTAGACAAACCTCGGTCCATTCCGAGAAGGTTTAGTACCGCTCACGGAAAAAGCGTAAAAGGGGCGCCGGGGAAGATAGGAGTGCCGGGATTGCAAAGCGGACAACGGGAAAAATGCTCGGAATCATGAGGCGAACACGTATGCAAATGCGATGCGCATGATGACATGATAAAAATGCATGACATGGACAAAATGCAAAATGAAGAAAAACCCAACCACGGAGGGAATATCATATCACAATGCCGAAAATGGCAAGAGTTGGAGTTACAAATATGGAAAGTTACGTCTGGGGTGTTACAGGGACCCACCTGGTCGAAGCATATGTAGCGTTGTCATTGTGGTCGCGAACGTGTACGTACATACTGGTCGATCGGTATGTCTGCAGGCTGCTGCGATGAACCGTGGACGTAGCATGTCATGCAGTCCCGTCAATATCGTGTACACGTACGTACAACTAGGGTGCAAGAAAGTAAATACGGCCATGTACATACATATGGGCGGGGTCTCGAATGCCTACTCGCACATCACACATACATACGGCCATGGCTCATGTGCATGAAGATGTAGTGGAGAGCAGCGACGGCGTCCTGTTCATCGGTAGCCAACCGGCTGGGTCAGAACGGAGAAACTGCATCGTGTTCATCGGGAGGCAACGGAATGCATCCTGTTCATCGGGAGCCAGCCGGCTTGGACGGAACAGACGAAACAAGGCCTGGCGTACCACAGAACAGAGGAAACGGCCTTCTGTTCAACCGCCTATGGTCAAAACGGGATCCTGTCCTTTGGGAGGGTCCGCGTGCAAGCAAATGCAGAGAAGCGGACTTCTCTTCGACCTCCTACGGTCGAAATGGGGGTCCTGTTCATTAGGAGGGGTGTGGCGTACCGCAAAATGGGACTCCACGGGCTACTGTTCATCCACCATCTACTGCCTCGCTCCAGCCTCCACGGGCTAGTGTTCATCCACCGTCGAACTCCTCCAGCCTCCACCTGCGACTGTTCATCCACGGCATCTCCCTCCTGCCTCCACCAGCTCCTGTTCATCCACGGGCTCTTGTTCATCCAGCCTCCACCGGCTACTTTTCAACCACCCCTCCACGGGCTAATGTTCTTCCAGCCCTCCACCGGCTACTGTTCAACCAGCCCTCCACGGGGTCCTCTTCATCCACCCCCAACCGGCTCGATCGGGGTCCTGTTCATCCAGCAGCAATGGCCTCTACTACCATGGGGTCCTATTCATCCAATCCCCACTAGGAACTGTTCATCCAACCCCCAACAACGTTCACTGTCCATCAAGAGGCAGCAGGTTCGATCGGCTTCAGTTAGCAGCAGTAGCGAAGGAATCGCTCGATCGGGTTCAGTTAACAGCCAGGGATCGATCGATTGCTCGGGTTCAGTAACGCGTAGCTAGTGCAATCGCTTGGGTTTAGTAGGCGAATGACTCGCTCGGGTTCAGTTAGAGCCCAACGCCTCGCACCCACGTGCGTACGTGTACGAGAGAAACACGCAATCCCTTCGTGCATCGCTCGGCCCCGACCACCCACCGTAACCGGGAACTCCCCGATATTTTTCTCGCCCTCGCTTCTACCATGGGTTTTTCCGTCATGGACGGCCCAAAGAATGTCATGTAGCTGCGTCTCCGGCCCGCCCAGGACGAAAAGCCCATTTTCTGTCATGATTTTTTGTCATAGAAGTAGGAGCCCACCACATCTATGATGATACCCGGTTTTGTCACAATTATCGTCATAGAAGTGTCATAAGCATGACAGAAAAAAATTCATTCGGCCCAAAATGTCACGGATGTGTCTTTTTTGTAGTGACATACCCTGCAAAAACAAGTTAGACGCCCTCTACTTTGTTTTCGCGAATTTTACGTGGCTGCTATGGGCTTCTAGCAAGAACCGTTATTACCTACGACAAAAACCACAATGGTGATTCGTCAAGTTTGCTATTTTAACCTTCTTCAAGGACCGGTCGTAGTCAAATTTGATTCAACTAAAGTTGGAGAAACAGACACCCACCAGCCACCTTTATGCAAAACTAGTTGCATGTCAGTCGGTGGAACCGGTCTCATGTGCATGGACATGTAAGGTTGGTCCGGGCCGCTTCATCCCACAATACCACCAAATCAAAATTAGACATTGGTGGTAAGCAGTATGACTAACACCGCCCACAAATCTTTGTGTTCTACTTGTGCATATCATCTACGCATAGACCTGGCTCATGATGCCACTGTTGGGAATCGTTGCATGGAAAACAATTTTTTTTCTACGCACATGGAATGATCTATCCATGGAGATGCATAGCAACGAGGAGAAGAGTGTGCCTACGTACCCTCGTAGACTGTAAGCGGAAGCGTTTCACAACGCGGTTGATGTAGTCGAACTTCTTCGCGCTTCAACCGGTCAAGTACCAAACACACAGCACCTCCGCGTTCGGCACACGTTCAGCTTGGTGACGTCCCTCACCTTCTTGATCCAGCAAGATGTCGAGGTAGTAGATGAGTTCCGTCAGCACGACGGCGTGGTGACGGTGATGGTGAAGTGATATCTGCAGGGCTTCGCCTAAGCACTACGAAAATATGACCGGGGGTGTAAACGGTGGAGGGGGCGCCGCACACGGCTAGGCAATTGTCTGGGTGTGCTAGGGGCACCCCCCCCCCCATATATATATATATATATATATATAGGTGGGAGGGAGAGGGGAGAGGCCAGGAGGCACCCAAAGTAGGACCGAATCCTACTTGGGTTCCTCCTAGGCCGCCCCCTTCCTTATTTACCAGAGGGGGAAGGAAAGAGGAGGAGGAGAAAGGGAAGGGGGAGGCCGAATCCCCCTTTCCTTATCCCTTTGGTTCGGCCCATATGGGGGCGCACCAGCCCCTGGTGGCTGGTGCGTTTCCCCTCTTGGCCCATTAGGCCCATATCTTTTGCCGAGGGTGCCCGGAACCCCTTCCGGTGACCCGATATGTACCCGGTACCCCCCGGAACACTTCCGGTGTCTGAATACTATCGTCCTATATATCAATCTTTACCTCTCGACCATTTCGAGATGCCTCATCATGTCCGTGATGTCATCCGGGACTCCTAGCAACAGTCTGTCACCGAATCGCATAACTCATATAATACAATATCGTCATCGAATGTTAAGTGTGCGGACCCTACGGGTTCGAGAACTATGTAGACATGACCGAGACACCTCTCCAGGTCAATAAACAATAGCGGAACCTAGATGCCCATATTGTCTCCTACATATTCTACGAAGATCTTTATCGGTCGAACCGTTATGACAACATACGTTATTCCCTTTGTCTGTTGGTATGTTACTTGCCCGAGATTCGATCATCGGTATCTTCACATCTAGTTCAATATCGTTACCGACAAGTCTCTTTACTCGTTCCATAATACATCACCTCGTGACTAACTCCTTAATCGTTTTCTTGCAAGCTTATGATGTGTATTACCAAGAGGGCCCAAAGATACCTCTTCGATACTCGGAGTGACAAATCCTAATCTCAATCTATGCCAACTCAACAAACACCTTTGGAGATACATGTAGAGCATCTTTATAATCACCCAGTTACATTGTGACGTTTGATAGCACACAAGGCATTCCTCCGGTATCCGGGAGTTGCATAGTCTCATAGTCGAAGGAATATGTATTTGACATGAAGAAAGCAATAGCAATAAAACTGAATGATCATAATGCTAAGCTAACGGATGGGTCTTGTCCATCACATAATTCTCCTAATGATATGATCCTGTTATCAAATGACAACACATGTCTATGGTTAGGAAACCTTAACCATCTTTGATCAACGAGCTAGTCTAGTAGAGGCTTACTAGGGACACGGTATTTCTTTATGTATTCACACATGTATTTAGGTTTCCTATCAATACAATTCTAGCATGAATAATAAACCTTTATCATGAATAAGGAAATATAAAATAACAACTTTATTATTGCCTCTAGGGCATATTTCCTTCAGGCGGCAGCTCCCTCCGGCCACCGTCCTCGGGCCTCCCCTGCTCGGCGGCTCCCCTGCGTGGCGGCAGCGCCATCCAGCAGGCAGCAGACCAGCAGTCCGTCCCCCTTCATTCTGCAATTTGCATCCATCCAGACAGTAGTGCATCTATTCTTTCCCTCTATTTCTAAACAAATCTGAAGATTATTCAGTGATTGCTTGTAAACTGACACTGAATTTGGTTCATTTGCTTCTTATGATGAAGATGTTTGTCCAATGTGCATCAGTCCATGCCAAATTGCCACTGCCATTGATTTCTACTTTGTTTATGTGATTGTGATGTAGATGAAGAAGAAGGATGTTAGCATATTTGAAATGTGGGTCAGATCTTCAAAGACAAGGAAAGTAACTTCTACATCCACACCAACTCCTCTTTCCGTTGAGCTTGAGAGCAATCTGCATCTAACACTAGTGCAAACACATGACGAAGCTCGGCAACCGGAGAGAGAGAGAGAGAGAGAGAGAGAGAGAGAGAGAGAGATAATGGCTCCCCGACCCCAATTGTAGAAGATGATGAAGCAGTTGATGACGATGATGAATCAATGCCCCAACTTGAAGTAGATTTGGCAGCTCTGGAACGTGATCCTGGCAAGCGACTTCCCATATCTTCGTATCATGCCAATGACCAGGATAGAGTTAGAAGAAGATACATTGACTTGGGTGCTTGTCAACCAAAGGATCATAAGTTTGAGATCAGAGATTTCGGTGGACATCCTCGTCCCTTTTGCCCTACTTGGTTTAAGGATCATAAGTGGCTTGAGTATAGTGTGCAAGAAGAGGCTGCTTTTTGCTTTGTTTGCTACTTGTTCAAGGATAAAACGTCCCGGAGGAGATGCATTTGTGAACGGTGGGTTTAATAATTGGAACATGAAAGCAAGATTGAAGAGGCATATTGGTGTTGTTAGTAGTGCTCATGTTGAGCTCGAGAAAAATATGATATGTTCACTACACCTACAACATCAATTAGGGAGTCCATTGCTTCAAACACCACACAATACAAGGTTCTATATAAGCTCCGTGTGACATGGACACTCAAGTGTTTGAGATTCCTATTGCACCAAGGTTTGGCATTTAGAGGGCATGATGAAAGTGATGACTCACTAAATAAAGGAAATTTTCTTGAGCTTTTCAATTGGCTAGCAGGAAACTTGGAAGAGGTTGATAGGGTGGTTCTAAAGAATGCTCCACAAAACTTTAAGATGACTTGCCATGATATACAACAAGAGTTGATCAAATGTTGTGCCCAACTGACTTATTGTTGCAATAGAGTTGGAAGAAGTAGAAACCGGGACGGGTTTGAATCAAGAAATGGGTATTGGAAGGCCATGTGATGCTCGTTGGGGCTCTCACTACAAGACTTTCAACCATGTTATATCTATGTATCCCGCAATAAGGCGTGTTCTCATCAAGATTGCAAAAGAGTGTAATGGCACAGAGGCAGTAGCAGCAATGACTATGTTGACATCATTTCAGTCATTTGAATTTGTTTTCATGGCACACTTGATGCAAGAAATATTTGAATACACTGATGACTTGAGTAGAGTTTTGCAAAAGAAAGATCAAGATATTGTTAATGCTATGAAGATTGTTGATCTTACAAAGCTACACTTGCAATGCTTGCGAGAAGATGAAGGGTGGAATGATTTTCTTCAGAATGTCACTTCTCTTTGTGTAAAGCACAAGATCAAAGTTGTTGACATGGAGACTCCTTACTATCCTGCCGGGAGACCAAAAAGAGGGTTCTTCAATGGCGCAAGGAATTACCAACGCTTCAAGATGAAATGTTTGTGGGTGTCATTGATAGGCAACTTCAAGAGCTGGATGCAAGATTTGATGAGGTAAACACTGAACTACTTACTTGCATGACAGCATTTAGTCCACGTGATTCATTTGCTGCTTATGATAAAGAGAAGTTGGTTAAGCTTGCTCGAAAATTTTATGCTAAGTATTTCACAAATGATGAATTGTCAAGACTTCCATGGCAATTAAGCATGTACATTTCTCATGTGCGTATGGATAAAACGTTTAGCAATTTGAAGAATCTATGTGAGCTTCCAGTTTTGATGGTTGAGACAAGAAAGAATGAACAGTACTATATTGTTTACAAACTTCTTAATTTGGTGCTCATTCTTCCGGTAGCCACTGCCAGCGTTGAGAGGGTATTTTCCTCAATGAAATACATGAAGAATTCACTAAGAAACAAAATGGGTGTGAATATTTGAACAATTGCTTGATTACATTCGTTGAGAGAGAATTCTTCAAGCAAGTGAAAGATGAGGATGCCATCAATCTCTTCCAAAAAGGGGATTGTAAAGTTATATTGTAGTTTCTTTTGCTATTTGTAATCTTTCTTAATGTTAGAGATATTGCCAAATGATATTTTGCTACTATTATCGATGTATGGTCATTGAGTCATTGATGTTGCTGCTACGTTCACCTTATGAACGGTAAAAGGTATTCTATTACATAACGAGAGCATACGAGCGGAATACGATACTATCGAGCTTTTCGAAAGTGTGAGCTGAAAACCGGTGAACCATATGGCCGGCGGCGAGGGAATCTGGGACAGAGGACTCGTAATATCTCTATAGATCTGGCAAAAGCGAAAGACCCCTAACGTCAGGGGCTGACCATTGAGCTCACTCAAGCCCCGCTGGGCGGGCCAGAGTGGGTGCGAGCTGGAATTGCCATCTTACTGTACATGTATTGTTCTGTTATTGCTTTGGCAAAAACCAAATTACAAGAATACCCAGGAGCAATTTCTTGGCTCCGCCACTGCATGCAAACCCTAGGTTTTTCGCTTATAGACTAAAAACAAGGCAAGAAATTGGAGTTTCGTTTGTCTCCAAACACTACGATAGCACTCCGTCAATTTCTGAGGGAATTTCTGAGCATTAGCTTCGGAAGTCAAGAAGGCAGAACAAGAAAAGGGGAATTGGCGTAGCAGATCAACCATCCTCATTCTGTCCACCTGACTCCACTCTTCCCAAGTCCACGATGGAGATGAGAAGCCAACAACTCCTCGCCCCCATGTTTCTAGCAGCACGCACTGCCACTGTCCCAGTAGCAGCTATTAAACCAGCTCACACACATCCCACCCAGGAAAAACTGAAAAGCAGAGCAGAGCAGCTCCCCTGCACGGCGCACTGTTCCATTCCTCCTCCTCCTCCTCCTTCAATGCCGCCCCCGGTTCAAATCTCCCATCTAATAACTGCGCCGCACCCGTACTAGGTACGAGTAGACTTCAAGTGCTTGTGCTCGTCCACCACCATGCCACTCCACTCCCACGTCCGCCGCCTCGTGCTCTTGCTGCTGGTTCTTTCCACCACGGTCCCCGACTCTGTCTCCTCTTCTTGCGCCGGCGGCGTCCGGGACGACGCGGCGACCGTCGCGGCCGCGTTCCGGTACGTGCGCAACTTCCGGCCGCAGGCCGTGCTGGCATGCAGGCCCGTCCGGGAGCTGCGCCTCCCGTCGCGGAACCTGACGGGCGCCGTGGCGTGGGCGGCGCTCGCCAACCTGTCCGCCCTCGCCGCGCTCGACCTCTCCGGGAACGCGCTCCAGGGCGCCATCCCCGGCGGGTTCTGGCGCGCGCCGGCGCTCCGCGCCGTCGACGTGTCGGGGAACCAGCTCGGCGGCTCGCTGCGGGTGGAGCCCAACCCGCGGCTGCAGTCCCTCAACGTGTCCGGCAACCGCTTCACCGTCGTCGCGGGGGTGGACGGCTTCCCGGGGCTCGACGCGCTCGACGTGTCGGCGAACAGGATCCGCGCGGTGCCGCAGGGGCTGAGGCGGCTGACGCGGTTGCGCCGGCTCGACCTCTCCCGGAACGCGATGCGCGGCAGGTTCCCCGGCGACCTGCCCCCGCTCGACGGGGTCCGCTTCTTGAACGTCTCGTACAACAACCTGTCCGGCGCGGTGAACGCCAGCGCCGTGAAGAAGTTCGGGCCGTCGGCGTTCATCCACGCCGGCAATGCTTCATTAGTGTTCTCAAAAGACTCCCCTGCGCGGCCCAGGCTGCCTCATCCACCGCCTCCGCCGCCACGAGGAACGAGTGCAAAGAAGGCTCATCCCGCGAGGACGGCAAAGAGCACGGCAACGAAAGCGAAAAGAAAGAAGCATCTGAGCGTGGTCGCCGTGGCGATTGTGTGCGGGGTGGCGTCAGTGATCGTCCTGCTCTGCTTGGTCGGATCCGTGGCGTGCGGGGTGGTGAAGTGCAGGAAGAGGAAGAACGGAGACAAGGAGGCGGAGGAGAATAAGGTGCAGTGGGGTGAGAAGGAAGAAGACGAGGTGGTTGTGGCGGCGGCAATATCAAAGGGGGCGTCGGCCGCGCCGGTGGTGCTCTTCGAGCGGCCGCTCATGGAGCTGACGCTCGCCGACCTCGCCGCGGCCACTTCCGGCTTCGGCCGCGAATCCCAGCTCGCGGAGCGCGGTGGCCGCAGCGGCGCCGCGTACCGCGCCGTTCTGCCCGGCGACCTGCACGTCGTCGTGCGCGTCGTGGAGGGCGCCATGGCCGGGGTCGGGGAGGACGACAACCCGGCCGCCGCGGCCGCCGCGTTCCGGGAACTCGCGCGGCTCCGGCACCCCAACATCCTTCCGCTCCTTGGATACTGCATTGCAGGTGAGTCCAGATTACTTTGGATTCTTTCTGTTCTGCCAGAGTACTCCAGTTGGAGCAGTTAGGTTCGGTGAGCAGGTCAGATGGATTGCCAGTGTGAGCTGAGCAACATAAAGTCTTGGCTTTTGAAATTGGAATTCCGGCCATTTATTGCAGGGAGGGAGAAGCTGCTGCTATACGAGTACATGGAGAAAGGCGACCTCCACCGGTGGCTGCACGAGCTGCCGGCGGGGAGGCCCGACATGGACGACGCCGGCGGGGACATCTGGGAGGCGGCGGAGGACAGGCGGTCGATATCCGACTGGCCGACGCGGCACCGCATCGCGCTAGGCGTCGCCCGGGGCCTGGCGTTCCTGCACCAAGGGTGGGCCGGGTCATGCCGGGCCACGGTGCACGGCCACCTCGTCCCCACCAACGTGCTCCTCAGCGACGACCTGGAGCCCCGGATATCCGACTTCGGGCACCTCGGCGGCGGCGACGAGGACGACGACGCGACGCCGGAGGCGGACGTGTACGGGTTCGGCGCGCTGGTGCTGGAGCTGATGACGGGGCAGGCGAGGTGGGACGAGGCATCGGTGAGCTGGGCGCGCGGGCTCATCCGCGACGGCAAGGGGCTGGACATCGTGGACCCTCGCGTGCACGGCGGCGAGGCGGCGGAGCGGGAGATGGTGGAGTGCCTGCGGGTGGGGTACCTGTGCACGGCGCACTCGCCGGACAAGCGGCCGACGATGCAGCAGGTGGTGGGCGTGCTCAAGGACATCCGGCCTCGTGCGCTCGACGGCGGTGGCGACGCGTGATCATGCCATGCATGCACTGCCAGTGCGCTGCGTGTGAACTGCGTGCGCGCGTGCGTGGCTTGAACTGCCAGCCACCAGCACATGCCCTCGCTCGAGTGCACCATACACGTCACTGCTTTTCCTTTTTTCTACTGTAATAATCGGTAGGCCTCGTACAATGTGCAGTAGCAGGGACAATTTCGTCGCCGGGAACATTTGATTTCATACTATGCATCTCCCAGATGCACACGTCGGGGGTCATCCTTCTTTTATAAAAAACGAAAAAAAAATTCCAACAGGATTATTTATCCAAGTTCCAACAGGATTAGGAGGAGCAAGAAAAGATGCATGGTAGTACCTGCATCTGCATGTGGAATCCATATGGCTTCGTACAAATGGTGAGATCGAGATCGAGGTGGAGAGGACGACGTAGGCAGACATGCTTTGCGAGTATGACGTAGCAAGATATTGCTAAACTAGCAAAAGGAGATGTAAAACCAACCAACATGGGTTAGTGGAGAGGAATGCGAGGTTGTTAAAATGTTATACGGCTGGGAGTCAGAGATGAGATCTCACTGGGGTTGGGTTGGTTAGCCGCCTCGGCCGGGACCTCGGCGCTTTTGGCCTTCTAGGTTCGTGAGGCCACACCACGCATGTACACTACGCGAGAGTACAGATGGTCAAGAAAGGGCTCGATCTTGTCGGGTTGCCGCTGGATCGTTGTGGGCAGGGAGGCTGCGGCGACAGTTCAGGTCAGCGATGAGGTCTTGCTGGCTTGTTTCCACCAGTAGATACCAGCCACAGTGGCGCTTCTGTCACGATGTGGGTGTGGGTCTAAGAGAGGACCGACTAAGTTGAAAGCACACCGAAGATGAAACTGTGTAGTACGTAGTACGTGTCCGTCGTGACTTCTCGGCATAGTTTAAAAAACCGAACCAAAAATCGAACCGGAAAGGTTGTCGGTTCATATTTTTACTGGTCGCACCGTCGGTTCACCGGTTCGATTGTCGGTTTTTTAAGCAATAAAATAACATATGTTGAGTAATATATGTGCTAATACAGTGTAAAACAATGGTCAAATAAAATTATTTCCATATAGTGGACAACAAAGTAGCACAGCCGAGTTGGTTATTTGGCCGTGGGTAGGCCCCCCTACTGCTCACACGTCCTATGATTGAATTACACTTCTCCCAATTTTTATTAAAAAAATCTTGGTTTTTTCCGGTTCAATGGCCCGGTTTTTTCACCGGTTTTCCAAAAAAACGGCCGGTTTTACCGGTTTTCTCCGGTCTGATTGCAGGACGGTCTTATTAGCTTAAAAACCGATGAGGCTGCCGGTTCCAGTTTTTTCCGGTTCGACAGCCGGTCCGGTCCGATTTTTTAAACTATGCTTCTCGGTTATTTTAACATAAATGTCACTTCGCCTAAGAAAAAATATGGAAGAGTCTGGGAATGCAATAGCTTGGGGCGGCGGCCCGGTGGAAGATGCTGGCGTGGGTTGGCGTCGAGGCTTCTGTGGCAACGATGGCGGGCATGAGCGAAGTTTATTTTTAGGTCAAAGTTGCCGCTTTACTTAACTTACGAAGTTCGGAATCTCATCCGACAAAACAGAAAGAACGAAATCCGGGGGAGCCTCCATTCAAACCTTACAAAGTTCATCACCCACACCTACTCTAGCTAGCTTATGCGCGGCAACATTTGCAGAACGTCTAATCCACGATACCTTAAACTTAACAAAAGATCTCAGCAAAGTTTTGATCTCCTCCACCAATGGCCCGGACGCCGAGAGCTCCTTTGAGTGATTCTTCAGCATATGCACCACTCCTTGATATTCTAACACCACATGTACCCTTTGCAAGTTAACATCGTTCGCCACCTTGAGAGCCCGCTTACATGCCAAGATCTCTGCTACCTCGGGATCAGTCACGGCAGAGAAATGGTGACACACACCCGCTCTGAAGGCCCCCATATGGTCCCTTAGCACAGCCCCTCCGCCTGCCTTGTCCCCCATTTTTGAAGTTGCACCGTCGGAGTTAACCTTGACCCAGGCCTCGGCCGGCGGTTCCCATTGCTGGGGCTGCGGATGAGCTGGAATGTTGCTTGAAGTGGGATGTGCCAGCATCCAATCCTCCATCTGCCTCAAAATTGTGGCCAAAATTTCATGTGGTGGCTTGATCTTCTTCCTATCTCGCGCCTCGTTCCTGGCCAGCCAAAGGCCATACAACGCCTGCACCGTCGCCTGTTTTGCATCATCGGATGCTCCCGCTAGCCACTGCAGTAGCCAACGAGCTACCTCTCCCTGGGAGTCAAACTGGCACGGTGGGATCTCCACCATATCTCCCATCTCCGAGCGAAATAGCTGCCAAAAAAGTACAGAGTGTTGACACGACCAAAACCGATGATCTATAGTTTCCTCACGACCACAGGCAACGCAAAAGACCCCAAGCTTTGTCCTTCTCCAATGGAGCTCTGACCCAACCGCCAAGCCATTTGAAATCAACCTCCAAAGATGAATTTTGGCCTTCCCTAGTGCGTTCGTGCCCCATAGTGCCACATACCCCTTGTGTTTATTCACAGAGCTAGAATACTCCGGCCGTCCGGAGCTCTCTCTAATCATAGCTATTTTCAGATGATAGGTAGAACGTACCGTGAAGACTCCATTCTTCGTGTAGTTCCATGCTTGACAGTCATCAACTCCCACTCCGCCCACCACTATCTGCAATATGCCGCTGGCATAATCCGGCGTGAACATCTCGAAGACCCGGTCGCGGTTCCATGTTCTACCATCCGCTGCAAGGAGGTCAGCCACCTTTGTCACACCCAGCATATATATCTGGCCAAGTGGCTTCATAGATCCGTTCCTCGGAATCCAGTTACTGTGATGTATATTAACTTTGGAGCCGTCTCCAATTCTCCAAACAAGCCCTTCTTGAAGGAGATCTCTGTCGTGCAAAATGCTCCTATAAGTATATGAGGCTGTCGAAGGGCACGTCACACTCAATATGGAATCATCTTTGAAGCAGCGCACCTTCAGCACTCTCACAACCAAAGACTCTGGGCATTGCAGGACTCGCCAGGCTTGCTTTGCAAGGAGAGCCTGGTTGAACGCTACCGGATCACGGAATCCCATCCCGCCATCCCGCTTGGAGGTGCACATTTTCTGCAAGGAAATCCAATGTACCTTTCTCTCACCGTCCCTTGCCCCCACCAGAATTTCAAAGAGATAGAATTCAGATTCCAGCACGTTTTCTTTGTGAGGTGGAAACAACTCATGGTGAAAGTTGGTACTGATTGGAGTCCCGACTTGATGAGAACGTCCCTTGCTTTCTTAGACAGACCCAAGCCCTTCCATCCGCTACATTTTCCTTTCGAGCTCTCTGTGACATACCGAAACGTACCCTCTTTTGATCGCCCAACTTGTGTTGGGAGACCGAGGTACCGTTCGCTTAGGGCTTCCGAGGACACACCCAATACCGATTTGAGCTCCTCTTTAGTGGTGTCCTGACAACCTTTGCTGAAGAAGATTGAAGATTTTTGCAGATTCACCTTCTGACCCGAAGCCTCCTCATATATGACCAATATCTCCCTTAGTGTCTCTAGGTACTCCGGGGATCCCTTCAAGAACACAATACTGTCATCTACAAATAAAAGATGTGTAATATGGGGGCCAGTGCTCCCAATCGTAACACCTTTCAGTTTATTTTCTGACTGTGCTTTCCTCAAGAGTGCAGAAAAACCCTCCACACAGAATAAAAATAAATATGGCGAAAGAGGGTCACCCTGCCTGAGTCCTCAGGATGGTAAGAAACACCTAGAGCAAGCACCATTTAGCGTTAGCGAGAAACTCGTTGTCGTCACACAACGCATGATCATCGCTATCCATGTCGGGGCAAAACCAAATTGTTCCAACATCTGTTGCAGGAACACCCACTCCACTCGATCATAGGCTTTCATCATGTCCAGCTTGACTGCACATAGAGGTTTCTTCCTCTTCCTGTTGCGAATGGCACGAACACACTCATAGGCTACTAAAACGTTATCTGTGATAAGCGCCCCGGCACAAAAGCACTCTGCTCCTCTGAGATAAGAACTGGAAGGATGCTTTTTAACCTGTTGGCAAGAACCTTTGTTGCAATCTTATATAGCACGTTACACAAACTAATCGGACGAAACTGGGATAACAACTTCGGTGAGTTGACATTAGGAATCATGACGATCACCGTAGCATTAAAACCCTCAGGTGTAGCTGCTCCACTCAAAAAACCACAGACATCCCTGCAAATATCGTTATGAAGGAACGACCAGTGTCGCTGATAAAATAGCGCAGGAAGCCCATCCGGCCCCGGGGCTTTAGTCGGTCCCATCTGAAATAGAGTCGTCTCTATCTCAGTGTCCGAAATCGGTGCGGACAGCGCTGTGTTCATCTCCTCTGTGACTACCTATTGAATATTCTGCAGCACACCCTCCGCCCCTACTGACCCCTCTGAAGTGAACAGTTCTTCATAAAACGTTGCTGCCATGGCTCTCATCTCCTCATCAACTGTGCATCTAGATCCATCTGCCCGCCTCAAGGCCTTGATAGTTGTTCTTCCTCTTACGATGCGATGTCCGGTTCTGAAAATATTGAGTGTTTTGATTGCCCGCTTTGAGCCAATCCACTCTCGAGCGCTGTCTATACATTATTTCTTCCCTCTCATACACTTCCCTCAGTTTCTCTTCTAACTCCCGCATGGCAATGGTTGAGGTAGAGTGGCAGCGGCAGGGTGCCGGTGACATGTAACAAGTGGTTTGTTCAATGGTCTTTCAGGCAACAACCTTAGTCTGTTCTCATTTGTTGCTCCGTGTCAAAGTATAAGCTGTGATGTCATCGTAGCGGCTGACTGAGTTCTAGCACGAATCTTCATAAGACCCTGCATGGCCTCTACGCTGTGGGCTAGCTTGACGATCGCCTATGACAAAGTCGGAGTCACTTGCTCGGGATTAGGGATGACGATGGTGCCTGTTCGGGGAGAAGTGATGATGTTGACTTCCGTGTGCTATCTAGATGAGACTCCCTCTAGAGAGATGTGGGTGGGGTATCTATATGTATCACTCAGCAGATTATGACAATTTTCGATCCTTTTTTGATAATTAACTAGGCAACTCTTTTTCTACTTAATTAATGGATGAGATAAATCTTTTGCCTCTATTTAAAAAAACAATTATTAAACTCCTAGGAACAGAGATCTAGGAGAGGTCCAGTGTTTCCTCCTCAAAGTGAACCCCGCATGTACGGGCCGGATTATGGGTCGCGTGTAACAGTATTACAACTGACACAGCCGCAAGTCATGTAGCTCTATGTGCATATTATGCTGCCTTTTTTTTCTTGGTCGATTAATCAACCGACTTTTTATTTTTGTCGTTTACTTTCCATTTAGAAAATAGTTGGATTGCATTCTCAAACAAAAAAAATTTGGATTGCGAGCAAACGTGCAGGTATGTGGCCCATGCGTATTACATTGGCAAAAAAATTCTTTCAATTTTTTATTTTAGTTTCATTCCTTTTTTATGTTGAAACACTTTGAAAGTTTTTTCTGAAACTATTCAGGAATTTAATTTTCTTAGAATTTAAAGAAATGTTCATAGATTTTAAGAAATATTCATGAATTTAAATAATGTTCATAAATTTAAAATTATGCTTTATATACGAATTCTATTTTTAAGAGTTTAGTAAAACTTATAATTTTTCAAAATGTTTAAAATAAAATTACAATGTTCACAGATTAGAAAAATGCTTGTAAATTTTAAAATTGTTCACGAATATGAAAAAACACACAAATTAAAAAACATGTTCATGATTTTAAAGTATATTTCTGAATTTTAAAATCTGCATGAAATAAAAAAATAACATATATATATAGAAACAAGAATATGGAAATTAGAGAAAAAAGAAAAGAAAGAAAACCGGCAGAGAGAAAAAACGAGTGTGAGATGCACAAATTATTGTTTTAAATATGACAATCACAACAGTGCATGGGCTCTGCATCTTCCTTGAAGGCATGGTCAAGGTCCACCACAAAAAAAGGCGTCGTCAAGGTGATGCTTTTTTTTAGAACGAAGGCTCGAGGATGAGCCCGGCTTAGAATTAACAAAGCCATCAACCGGCCAAGTATTACAGCCAACAAGTGCAGCCCAACGCCACTTACAAAGAAAATAAAACACGAACGGTCCAAAGATACATGGGTGCTGAAGATACAGCTTACAACACAATCCCAAACTACAAGCACCTAAACTAGATAGTTATGAAGAACCGCTTGAAGAAAGGACTGCCCTTGAGGCTCGAAACACCGGCGCCCAAGGAAACATCAGCGACAATGGCATTGCCGACCGCCTTGGCTACAAACACGCCAAAACTCCTGCACTGGACCAGAAAGATACCACACCTTCCTTCTCCCTCGCCGAAGAGGGTCCCTACCCCCTCGTCCTGGCTCGAAGAACGCCACACCGTCGAGCGAGGGATGAGTTCACCCTAGAACAAGGAAAGGCACGATCTTGGGGTAGCAGACACAGAACATTTGTTCGCATCCGTGTCGCAACAACGGGCATACCTCACTGGACATTTAGCACAGACCGCCGGTGTCCAAACAAGAAGAGAGTAAGCTGCAGGAAACTACACATCGGAGCTGAAGAAGCATCGAGCTTGCGGCGAACAACAGGGAAACAGATCATGCACAGGATGCGAGGGATATGGCCCTGGTGCTCATTGAGCTGCCACGGCTCTGTTGCCGGGGAAGGGGAACCCTTTCCTCTTCCACCCAGGCTCGAGGGAGCCGAGCACCTACGAACAGGGGACGACCAGCAAGCACCAAACAGAGAATGGCATGCCCGGCATCGCTGGAAACCAAGTTGTCACACGGACCCCCGCTGCAATTGCAAACCACGGATCTAGCACCGCACACCTACACCCTTCTCAACCAGATGACGCCCCCAGGGAGGTTACAACGCCGAGCGCCGCCGCCGCCGCCGAATCCCCAAGGGATTATAGGATTTAACCTTGGAACGGAGGGGAAGGGGTGGGAAGAGGGGATCTCGACGGTGCCTTCAAGAAGGGGAGCCGCGCCCGAGGGCCTGGCCACCGCCGTGGTCGGAGACACCAACCAAAGATTTCTCCCGGTCCCAACGAACACCACCGCAACCAGCTACCAACAGACCGGCAAAGAAGCACCGGCGCTAGCACAGGTTGTGAGCGGGCTAGAGGAAAGAGGAGAAACAACCTTCAGATCTGAGGTCAGAGGGCCACCGGAGCAGCCCACCGACCACGCACCGTGTCCCCCGTCGTTCGCCGCCCACGCGGCCGAGGACGAAGACCCACACCCGCGGGCGCGCCTGCCGCCCAAGCGCCGCCGCCTTGCCAGATCCGGGGCCGCCGCCCCGGCTGCCTAGGCCCTCCACGCAGGTGAAGCCGCCAGATCTCCGCTGCCACCTTCATCGGTGTCGCGCGCGCGTGCCGGAGGGCACCTCGGGCGGTGGCGGAGGGTAGGTGTCGTGGAATTGTCACGGCAGATGTCCTTAGTGTTAGGACTTGTCGCGAGGCCAACGCATCTATGCGGTAGCTTGAAGGGGTTGATCGGAATCGAGAGACACAACACGCAAGACAAAGATTTAGACAGCTTCGGGCCCAGGGAAACATCATCCGGTAATAACCCTACATGCTGTTTGTGACTAGATCTCATTATGCTCATGAGAGAGTCGCCGGTAAGCCGGCTCTTTGTGTCTAGCCCTAGAGGTTGTTCTTGTTTTTCTTGTCCCTCTTTGGGTAGCCCCGCCCCTCTTTATATAAGTTAGAGGGGCGGGTTACATGTGGAGTTCTAGTAGGACTAGGACTAGCGTATCTTCTACTACAAGCCGGATACAAGTCCGGGTCTTGATTCCTTGTAAGGGAAATATTCCTTACACCTTTCTTTTTAAGTCGGCCCACCATCACATGAACCGCCCATCTTGGGCCTTGGGCCTTGTCGTCCGCTTGACCCGCCTGAGGTCTCCAAGGAGTCATAATGTCCAAAGGGTTATATGTAAACCGCCATGTCCAGGCAGATCGCCAGTGAGTCGCCTAGCTCCAGCCGGGTCTTCTTGTGAATCGCCAAGTCCGGCCGGGTCATAACTCCGGCCGGGTCATACCGCGGGGTATATCCCCAACATTAGCCCCCAGTTTAATTTGGATTTATCCATGTTAAACTGATCCTGCAAAATAAACACCAGAACAACTTTGACAGGTTGTGCTCCGGGTTAAAAATTCTTGTAAGCCGGCACCTGATCATCCTTAAGTCCAATTGTCATTTTCTTCATCTAGAAAATCCGGGTCGAATAAGCTAGCTTCATACTCAATTTGCTGATGTTGGTTTCTCACAGAAAAATATTGTGAAGAATAATCCACTTGAGTCGGCTTCCAAGGCCCAGGTTAAATAATTTTGGTCTTCAAACACTCATCTGATATTCAGCTGGCTTGATGATGTAAAACTTGCCGGTTTATCATTACCAAAAACTGCCTGATTATAAAACAGACGATGCCGGGTCATAATTGTTGTTGACACTGGTTTATGTAATTGATCCTCCTAATTTGCTCAAAACTGGTAATTTGAAGATTTTTTCTCCCTTATATCCATATTACCTGTAGCCCCCAAGTCTTGAGCAGAACAAAGTGATGGTTTAAGACTTGCTCCAATAAATGTTGCAACCTTGAAGAAATCCGGTTTATTCATCTCAATCATATAAACTGAATATTCCACACATGTAGCCCCCAAGTGTCGGGTTGTCATGCTTGCAGCAATCTGGGACTTGTAATTGCTCTATGCTCATGAAAACTTCAACCAGTATAGCCCCCAAGGGCCGGGTCATTATGAAAATAATGAGCAGCGACTTTGTAGATATAACCATGTAAATTTGAACAGCAATGTGTAGGCCCCAAGGGCCGGCTTAGTAAGATAATACTGAGCTGGGACTTTGTATATAATTGATAATAACATCATATAATATAGTCTCCACCATGGGGCTTGAACCCACGTCGACAAGGTTAAGAGCTTCGTACTCCACCAACTAAATAGTGGACCGTTCAATATAATGGATTAATGCTTGCGTACCTTGAATTTTTGACAGGACCAATTGGTAGCCCCCAAGGGCCGGCTCATTACAATGGGATGAGTCAGGTCTTTAATAAGTTGATCAAAAAATGACTTTACATTAGCCCCCAAGTGCCATGGTGCATGCTGGCAGTGACATGGGACTTGCATATTTGATATAATCCCAATCTGAATAATATAGCCCCCAAGTGCCGGGTCGTAAGCCTGCAGTGACTCGGGACTATTCCTTCCATTGTAGAATAAATCATATCCATTGATAAAAATAATAGCCGTTGCGCTAAAGCGACTTTGAAAACCTCAATCATAGCACTGGTTATTGATAATCACAATAGAAATCCAGCCATGTTGGCTATTTGAGATTTGAATAATATAATCTGGTATGAAAACCTCAATCATTCAATATCATCATGAAAATCCAGCCAGTTTTGGCTATTAAAGATTTGAATACCTCATCGGTTGACAAGTAAATCCGGAGTTTAAATATTCGGCGGCTCTTGGCCGATGGCGATTTAATACGCCTCCATTGTAAGCCGGAATTTTTATAACCCGGCGGCTTATAGCCTTTGAGAAAAAACCAGAACGGATCATCATTTTGAAGCATCAACTTTGGTTATGAGCTTGAACTTAATCATTTATATGTCATATTTCTGCGAATCCTGCAAAGAGTTTAAACAACATATGCCCTGGCGACTTATCGTCAAAAACCAGGGCGGGTAACCACCCAAATGTAGTCTTATCCTGCACACAAGTAGATCACAAGAACCCTTGGCGGTTTACCGCAGGGCGGGTCATAATACCTCACATATAACCACTGTGATATTGAATAATGCTTCCATATAAATGATTGTTGTCATAAGCTAGCGACTTATAGTCAAAAGTCAAGCCGGGTTAATCATAAAACACTTATATACATTTGAGATATAATCCCCAAAAGGTCTCAAGTTAAGTAATTGTGGCTACAATAAACTTTACCAAAGATAGAATAAAACTTTTTGAGGCTTCTGATTCGGATACGATCAGTAAACCGTTCCAAAGGGGTTAAGCTAAGATTCGAATACGATCATATAGCCCCCAGTGGCTTTGGCGATGCCGATCAAGTGCGTATCGACAGCTATGTTCTCTTTGGTTCGAATACGACCTATGTTTGAACAGGAAGCCCCCAAGTGACCATAAGAGTTGTTTAGTGACGCTGGTTCAATCGACCCACGCCGGACCCAAAGGGTTAAGCTATGATTCAGATATGATCAAGAAGCCCCTAGTGGGTTTGGCAGTATGTCGATCAAGAGGGTATCGACAGCTATGTTCTCTTTGGTTCGAATACGACCTATGTTTGAACAGGAAGCCCCCAAGTGATCATATAAGTTTTGGCATTGCGCCGATCAAGAAGGTAATGATAGCTATGCTCGATGAGCAAGAAGCCCCCAAGTGATCATAATAAGATAAGCCGTAAGGCAGGATACCCAAGTTTGAACCGCGCATCATGGCAGCAAGTTCTTTTGGCAACCTTTAATTTTTCTGAGAACTCGAACTTGCGAGAGATTAATGCTTTTTGAACCGGAACTTTAAACCGGATTTGAAAGCTTTAAAAATTTGTGAAGGACAAATTTACCTTGAGCCGGATTTTGAACCGGATTTGAGAGCTTCAAAAATTTGTGAGGGACAAATTTACCCTGGGCCGGCTTTTGAACCGGATTTAAGAGCTTCAGTGCTTTGTGGGAGAAAGATGTCTCTTGAACCGGATTTTAAACCAGAGTCCTTATTTTGAGCCGGAAATCTTCTGACAGCTTTTAAATTTTCATCGATCTAGCAGTAATCTCCGGGGCCCGGGTTATTTTTCCTTTAATGACCGGAGTTCTTGAATTCATTGAAACCGCTAATTTTGCCAAGTCATATCATTGTAGCCCCCGAGTCTCAAGACGACTTGAGGAGTTGGCTTGAGATTCTCCATAATTAACCGTGATATAGACCGGTTTGAATCCTGCATGGGACAACTTGCAAACCAAAGTAATTGCTCTTTTGAAGAAAATAATATGTAATATAAAATATATTGGATGGATTTCACCTGATATGTTAAGCTAGTGATTATCCACGTAAGGTTGAGGTGATCACGGCGGGTTATAAATGATCCCAGATGAGCCGTGTCAAGAACTCGCCAATGGTTCCTTTCAACTGCTGCTTGAAGTTAACTGACCGTAGTGCGGCGACTTGTGCACCTATCCATTGAGCCATCCAGTGCATACGACGGTTGATAATATATGATAATTTGCCTCCAATTTGTTGAAGAGAAACCGGGCTTCCCAAGTAGTGACTTGCTCATACTCAATAAACAGCTCATCCAGAAAAATGCGGCCCGGTGTGTTGATGTAGACCAGGCCGCGAGAGACGGACCGTAAAAACGACCGCAACGTCAAAGGCGGCTCAGACAGATGAATCAACCGTGGTGTTGTAAACCGGTACGGGTGGGCAAGTGGTCCTCCTTGTTGTAAGCCGGCGTGGTCGTAAGAGACGGCCACGACGTTGTAAGCCGGCGCGGTCGCGAAAGACGGCCACGGCGTTGTAAGCCAGCGCGGTCGCGAGAGACGGCCACGTCGTTGTAAGCCGGCGCGGTCCCGAGAGACGGCCACGGCGTTGTAAGCCGGCGTGGTCGTAAGAGACGGCCACGGCGTTGTAAGCCGGTGCGGTCGCGAGAGACGGCCACGTCGTTGTAAGCCGGCGCGGTCGCGAGAGACGGCCACGGCGTTGTAAGCCGGTGCGGACGGGCGAGCCACGTCGTTTTGATGTAGTGAGCAATTGTGCTGCATAAACAATATCACAAGCCAGAGTAATTGTTTTTTTAAGAATAAAAACATATCAATAAAAATTGATTGGACATAATTCACCTGATTTGTTGGGCCATGGACTGTATGTAGCGTGTGTAGATAATCTGGTAATCGGTACGGTCCATGAAACAACGAACTTCGGAAATGCACCAATTTGTTTGCTAGCAAGCCGATTGGCCTTAAACTGTCAGTTCCTCTTAATCGAGCCATTTTGCAAAGGCGGTTTTTTCTGACGTCTTGAGGGGGCCCAGCTTGCTATAACGGTGCTCCAAAACTGAATGGATGGAACTGGCAAATTTACTTTCAAACTGAAAAAGATCTGAAAGTTTGTCGCCCATAATCTTATCTACAAAGTGAATTGGTGCCAAAGGATGCTTCGATGATTTGTTGCCTCAAATTTGGGCTGAACCAACCATACTTTAAACGGAATGTTGAAGGGCTGTCAACAGCGACGTAATTTGCAGCAGTGCAAGAATCATTAAGAGCCCATTATTTATTGCCGTCTATGCTTGTCCGGCGAGCACTCATCTATTGGAAAAACCTGAAGCTTCCTTTTTCCAGAATAATTTGGTGGTTGAACAGATACATTCGTCAAGTTGAGAAGTGGTACTTCCACAGAGCTATCACCCTTCAATACAATCTCACCATCAGTAAATGATCACGCCCATCACTATCTCTCTTTCTGCATTTAATCCCAACATTGTCTGGTGATTTGTGGGTATATTGGCCTGTCTTTAGGCAATACTTCTGGGGATTTTGCCTGACTCCCGATGTTCGTCAACAGTAGCAGTTATCAGGTTCAGTTTTTATCCTGCCGTAGAAGCCTTCTACCTTTACTTGGCGCAGAGGCGACTGGAGCAGCGAGGAAAAGCAAGGCCAAGCGGACACGCCGGCGAGAGAGTGCTGGGGCGGCGGCGAGATAGACCGATCGTGGGCGGACACGAGGCCCTGGCGGAGCGCGTGGGGGCGGCTTGAGGCCGCGTGTAACACCCCGGATGTAACTTTCCATATTTGTAACTCCAACTCTTGCCATTTTCGGCTATGTGCTATGGTATTCCTTCCGTGGTTGGGTTTTGTTTTTCGTTTTGCATTTTATTCCTGTCATGCATCTCATATCATGTCATCATGTGCATCTCATTCGCATTCGTGTTCGTCTCATGCATCCGAGCATTTTCCCCGTTGTTCGTTTTGCAATCCGGCACTCCTATGTCCTCCAGCGTCCCCTTTTACCTTTTTCCGTGAGCGGGTGTTAAACGTTCGTGGAATGGACCGAGGCTTGCCAAGTGGCCTTGGTACACCACCGGTAGACCACCTGTCAAGTTTCGTGCCATTTGGAGGTCGTTTGATACTCCAACGGTTAACCGGGTAACCGTGAAGGCCTCTTTTGGGTTGCAGCCCAAAAACCCCTCCAAAACAGCCCAATAACCCATCTAAGTCACCTCCATCCTCTCCGCCGTTCGATCACGATCGTGTGGGCGAAAACAGCACCTCGTTTGGAGCTTCCTAACTCCTTCTACCTATAAAAACACCCCCTCGCCCGAAATCCCGGATCATTTCCTACCCTAACCCTAGCCCCGCTCCTCTCCGCGCGCCGGAAAACGTCCGTGCCGCCGCGCCCAGCCAACCAGGGGTTGCCACGTGGGCAGCCCGCGCCCACATCGCCGCCGCCTCCCAAGAGTTCGCTGGCCCAGGCGGGCCCTCCTGCCCACGGCCGCCCGCCACCCGCCGCCGCCTCCGCGCCTCAGCCACACCGCCTCCTCCCGCGCCTCGGCGCCGCCCGCCTCCGCCCATGCCCCGACGCCTCCCGCCGTCCGACGCCGCCCTCTTCGTCCGCAGCTCCGGCCCCCCTCCGCCCCGAGCTTCTCCGGCGACGAGCTCCGGCGCCCCTGGATCCAGATCCAAATCGCTAGGGTTGACTTCTTTCTCCCCCGAAATCCTCTTAAGTCTTTTATTTTCAATAATTTTGTTGCATTTTCATCATGCCATAACTTTGCACCCGTTGCTCTGTTTTGGGAGTATAGCATATTGAATTGTTCGCCTCGACGAGTACATCATTTTTATCTCATTGCATCATTTTCATTTGAGCTCACCTTGATGCCCGAAATGCTGTTAGAAGAGGGCTATGTGATGTTAGTTTCAGATTCTTATCAGTACATGCATTTTTTTCATTTTTACCATGATTGATGTGTGCATCTTATCAGCATGAGCTCTACATGTGTTTTGGACTATGCCATGTCTTCTTTACAGAGGTGCTTGCTATGTATTTTTTTGAGTTATGTGGTGACTAGAACAAGCATGCAAACTAGGCTTCATGATGTTGCTGATTTCAGTCCCTGTTCTGCTGTTATTTTTATGCCATGTAAACTTGATGCTACAGAGAGATCTATGCATATTTTGAGATACTTCATTAAGGATGGTTTGAACATATGGTCATGCTATATCCATCCATGCCCCTGTTGGCAATTTTGGAGTAGTCTAGCATGTCATTTTCTTGCTCTACTTTTGCTATAAAATGTTTCCTGGCAGATTGTTTACATGTTATTCAATTTTGCCAAGGTTGTTGTAGTTGATCCTTGCATGATATGAACTTGTTCTTGCCATATTTAGTTTCATAAACATGTATTCTTGCTGGTGATATGCTTATCTTGTCATGCAATGACTTGTGGTGAGTGAATCGAGCTCGCAAAGATGCCTTCATAATGCTGTTAATGCCATGCTCTGTTTCCTGAATCTGTTAACGAAACTTCCTATGTTTACATGGGTGCAATCATATCGTCTGTTCCTTTTTGGCTCATAGTCAGTAAAGGACTTTTGTTCTATGCATTTAGTAGTATCATGCCATGCATTAAGTTTCTACGATATGTTCCTGTAGCATGATGTTTGCTTGCTCTAAACATTGCTTCCTGATGCTGTTTTTGCCATGTGCAGTATTTTCACTAAGTCTGTGGTGCTGATATCTTTTGCACTTTTGCCATGCTTGTTTGAACCTGTTAGTGTGTGAATTAGCCGTAGCTCAGTGTACATCTTTTGTCAAGCATCTTTTGTACATCACTGCCATGTGCTTTGTTGATACGTTTGGGTGCAGTAGCTTAATTTCTTGTTGCTTGCTAAGTGGCATCATGTTGTTAATGGCAGATTTGTGCCATTCTTGTTTTGCTTGTCATTCGCAAACCGTGCATCCGATTCCGGTGATCTTTATATCGATTTCAACCGAAATCATCTCACCTTTCCAGCGGCATACTTGGTTTGCCAAGTTGATGCCTTGTTCATCATTTTCCTTCCGGAGCACGCATACGCATTGCATATCACATCTCGCATATCATGCCATGTATTGCATCATGTTGCTTGTGCATTGCACCGTGATTTATTGTGGTTCCATTGCTTGTGTTCTTGCTTTGGGTAGAGCGCGGGAGACGAGTACGTGAACGAGGAACCTGTTGAGAACGCTTACGAGGATCAAGCTTTCGACAACTCTGAGAACTTTGCAGGCAAGATGACCATACCCTCGATATCACTTCTATCTTTGCTTTGCTAGTTGCTCGCTCTATCGCTATGTTAGCTCTACCTACCACTTGTTTATCACGCCACCCATTTTTCCATGTCAAGCCTCTAACCATCCTGTCCTAGCAAACCGTGGTTTGGCTATGTCACCGCTTTTGCTCAAGCCCCTCTTATAGCGTTGCTAGTTGCAGGTGAAGTTGAAGTTGGTTCCATGTTGAACATGGATATTTTGGGTTATCACAATACCTCTTATTTAATTAATGCATCTATATACTTGGTAAAGGGTGGAAGGCTCGGCCTTATGCCTGGTGTCTTGTTCCACTCTTGTCGCCCTAGTTTCCGTCATACCGGTGTTATGTTCCTTGATTTTGCGTTCCTTATGCGGTTGGGTGATTTATGGGACCCCCTTAACAGTTCGCTTTGAATAAAACTCCTCCAGCAAGACCCAACCTTGGTTTTACCATTTGCCACCTAAGCCTTTTTCCCTTGGGTTTTCGCGAGCCCGAGGGTCATATTTATTTTAACCCCCCGGGCCAGTGCTCCTTCGAGTGTTGGTCCGAACTAGAGCCACATGCAGCGCCATCTCGGGGAAACTTGGGGCCTGGTTTTAGTTGTACGTAGTGTTCATCCGGTGTGCCCTGAGAACGAGATATGTGCAGCTCCTATCGGGATTTGTCGGTGCATCAGGCGGTCTTGCTGGTCTTGTTTTACCATTGTCGAAATGTCTTGCGAACCGGGATTCCGAGACTGATCGGGTCTTCCCGGGAGGAGGAATATCCTTCGTTGACCGTGAGAGCTTATAATGGGCTAAGTTGGGACACCCCTGCAGGGTATTATCTTTCGAAAGTTGTGCCCGTGGTTATGAGGCAGATGGGAATTTGTTAATGTCCGGTTGTAGAGAACTTGACACTTGACTTCATTAAAATGCATCAACCGTGTGTGTAGCCGTGATGGTCTCTTCTCGACGGAGTCCGGGAAGTGAACACGGTTTGGGTTATGTATGTACGTAAGTAGTTTCAGGATCACTTCTTGATCACTTCTAGCTTCTCGACCGATGCGTTGCTTCTCTTCTCGCTCTCACTTGCGTATGTTAGCCACCATATATGCTTAGTGCTTGCTGCAGTTCCACCATATTACCCCTTTTCCTACCTTGAGCTTAGATAGTCTTGATCTCGCGGGTGTGAGATTGCTGAGTCCCCGTGGCTCACAGATTCTACCAAAACAGATGCAGGTACCGAGGATACCAATGCAAGTGGCGCAATCGAGCTCAAGTGGGAGTTTGATGAGGACCTTGGTCGTTACTATGTTTCGTTTCCAGATGATCAGTAGTGGAGCCCAGTTGGGACGATCCGGGATCTAGCATTTGGGGTTGTCTTCTTTTATTTTGGTTCCGTACTCGGACCTTGATTGTACTCTGAATGATGGATGTTTAATTTATGCATTGTGTGAAGTGGCGATTGTAAGCCAACTCTTTATCCCATTCTTGTTCATTACATGGGATTGTGTGAAGATGACCCTTCTTGCGACTAAACCACCATGCGATTATGCCTCTAAGTCGTGCTTCGACACGTGGGAGATATAGCCGCATCGTGGGCGTTACACCGCGGCGCCGGCCCGCGCAGGGACGGCTTGACAGCCGAGAAGCGAGGCCAAGGCGACAGAGGCCGGCGCAATTTCAACGGCGATTTGACCATGGCGAGTCACGGCATTTCAACGGAGCAGGGGCAGCTCTCTGTTGACATGGCTCAGCAACGGCTCAGAAGCATGGCGAGGTATGAGGGCCAGCTCGGAACGGCCGCAGGCGGGATATAGCAGAGACGGATGTAGGTAGCTCAACACGCCGTAGTAGCGAGGCGCAGAGGTGGCAAGTGGTTGAGACGACTTGCGCCGGTCGCGAGGTGAGTTCGCGGAGGCGGCTTAAGAGCCAACCGCGACTTGAGGAAGCACCGAACTGGTGAACCACTGCGGGGGCCGGCGACTTGGCCGAGAACGAAGCAGCAATCGAAGCGGAGACCCGCAGAGGCAGAGGCGCGATGATGCGGTGCGGTGAATCAGCAAAACGAAACCGAGTCCTCTAGGTCGTTGTAATCAAAACCGAGTTTGAAGAACCGAGGATTACGCGAGGATTACGCGAGCCCGTGGCAGACGAACCGGGACGCCAGCGACGGGAGGCCGAAGCGGCGACCGACCCGGGACGGCCCGGAGGGCGACCGGGCGGCTCACGGCGCTGGGCGACTCTCTCGGCGGCGGCTTGTTGCAGGCCATAACAGAAATAGTGATAATCCGGCAGCTTATTGATGGCAGCCCGGAACAGCGTTTGATGCAGGCAGGCAGCTTACGCAGGGAGCTGGAGGCGACCGGCGGCTCAAGGCAAGGCCGGAGGCGAAGGACGTCACAGCTGCAGCCATTGCGGCGACTCAGAGGCGCCGGGCGAGTAAAGGCGGATCGGCTCGGATCCGAGTTGATGAAGCAGGTTGACAGAGTCCAGTGGAGCACGGAAGTAACTCGGCGGTGACTGCGATTTGAAGCAGACCGACTTGCTGGCGGCTCGATGAATTTTCTCCGGGCCAATCCGCAGTAGAGGCGGCTCGACAAAGGACCATAGCGGCGAATCCGTGTCATAACAGCGGCCCGATCTTGTCATCTTCTGCGTAATCCTAACTTCTCCAAACTTTTGATCTCACAGATCGAAAATCTGGACCAATAAACCTGAACCTGACGCAGATCTTTCTGATAATCTTTTCTCCATCTGAAAAAATTGCGAATTTCTCAAACCCTAGAAAGATCCCTCTAAGAACTCAACGCCACCGTGCGCGAGCCCCAAGGTGGGCGCCAACTGTCGTGGAATTGTCACGACAGATGTCCTTAGTGTCAGGACTTGTCGCGAGGCCAACGCATCTATGCGGTAGCTTGAAGGGGTTGATCGGAATCGAGAGACACAACACGCAAGACGAAGATTTAGACAGCTTCGGACCCCGGGAAACATCATCCAGTAATAACCCTACATGCTGTTTGTGGCTAGATCTCATTATGCTCATGAGAGAGTCGCCGGTAAGCCGGCTCTTTGTGTCTAGCCCTAGAGATTGTTCTTGTTTTTCTTGTCCCTCTTTGGGGAGCCCCGCCCCTCTTTATATAAGTTAGAGGGGCGGGTTACATGTGGAGTTCTAGTAGGACTAGGACTAGCCTATCTTCTACTACAAGCCGGATACAAGTCCGGGTCTTGATTCCTTGTAAGGGAAATATTCCTTACACCTTTCTTCTTAAGTCGGCCCACCATCACATGAACCGGCCTACTGGGCCTTGGGCCTTGTCGTCTGTTTGACCCGCCCGCCGGGTTTTCAGTGAGTCACAATGTCCAGGCGGGTTATATGTAAACCGCCATGTCCAGGCAGATCGCCAGTGAGTCGCCTAGCTCCAGCCGGGTCTTCTGGTGAATCGCCAAGTCCGGCCGGGTCATAACTCCGGCCGGGTCATATCGCGGGGTATATCCCCGGCAGTAGGGAAAGGGGAGGGAGGGGTGGCGGCGGCGGCGGCGGTTAGGGCAACCCCCGAGTCGCCTCAGAGGAGATGACGCGTGGGAGGGGGGGGGGGGTGGAGGGAGTTTTTGTCAAGGTGATGCTTGTCAAAGGCAACTATGGAGGAAACTTCAGATCCTCTTCAGGATCAACGATGGCGGCGCTTGAGTGTTACAAGTTGGTGTTTTCTATATTGTTATTGTTCTGATCTTTTATTCTTTTGTATACTTCCTTCTCATAATGCATGAAAACAACGGAAAAAAGACAAAGGCATCACCGTCTAGCAAGGCTCGTTTTTAGAAGAAACTATGCACTAGCGAGACTTGTAGATCACGGTCGGCGCGTGATTAGGTTATGACTATCCGATTCATATGGACCGGGGGGTCATATCAAAGCCTCCTTTTGCAGCTGCCACGACTCTTGTCCTGTCCGAGAAAAAGCTACGCCTCTTCTTCTGAAGCTACTGAAGCTAAACGGGAACGGGATCACCCTTCTTTCTCTTGGTGCTTCTAGCCAGAGAGCTATAACACGCCACCCGCAAATGTTTAACATTCATCGTAGATGTTCGCACATTCCGCTTCTATCTGCCACCCCAACCCTCACCATTTGTCCACTCTCTCTGAGCTCGTCGACACAGGCTTTCAGCGCTACGGAAATCAGTGAGAAGCTTGGATGGTGACGGAGCTCGGTCTTTGAGTCTTGATGATTCCCGCCCCAAGATAAGACCGCGGCGACGAAATGCCGAGACGTGGTGATCGCTTAATCGGGACGGCCCTCTTATTGATTCCTCCAAGAGAAGATCACAAGCTACGCTAAGACAAACACCCCCACATCAGCGCACGACCGGGCGTCCATGGCGCCTTCCGAAACTGGCGCAGGTCGATTTTCGCCGCATCTTCGACAAATCGACAGGCTCATGCACTGATTGTCCCAGCAAACTTGGCTGGCTAGTACTCTAGTAGCGTTTATCTGCGCGCTATCACGGGGAGCAGACTGGTTGACTGGTTGTCACTGTTGTTGTCGTAAAGCTTTTGGCGGAGCTTTATTGGGCCCGATTGACACCAAGTGGAACCGTTCCACCACCTTTCGTGTGGTTCTCTCTCTGTAGTTTCTTTGGTCGACAATGCATGGGCGGCCCATGGCACACCTGCTAAGCTAAATATAAAAAACTAGGCTTACTCAGAAAAGATCTTGCAAGATTTTGTAACTTGAGCATGATTGGTTGGTTACTAAAACGTGGCTAGCCAACATTTGGAGACTGTTTGGCTTGATAACAGCATTTTACATGTCAACTTTTAGCAAAACCAAAAGTTAAAAGCCTTTTTTTTACAGATTACCAAGAAAAAAAATAATGATCCCTTCCATCCATATTAATTGTCGCAACTTTAGTGCAATGCTATTAGCTAATTTCTTGACTCAACAACACATTGGCGTGTCAAGTATTGGCATCAAACGAAGCAATTTGACAAGTTTTCATAGGTTAGAAAAGTATATTGGCAGCACCAATTTGCAGCCAAATTTTGCCAACCAACCTAAAGCAATCATGTTCAAGTCAAAAAAAATGGCAAAAATAAACTTTCACCGTGCCAGCCTCCTTGTGAAATCCACAAATATTGAAGTCATCAATGTCAAGGAGACGCACGTCGTACGTCGTCAGGGCATTTCTTGCCCATACCGATTCCTAATAGGAATCGCCTACAGGCTAATGACGGCGCCAGCACATTAGTTGTTTGTCGCGCGATGTCTTCGCTCCTTACGCGTTCGGCCACTGTTTCAGTTCGCTTAGTCAGGTTTTCTTTGTTTTTTTTCTTCTTCTTTTTCTCACCAGTTTTCTTCGTTTTTTTTTCTTTTTCTTCATTCTGTTTTCAGTTTTTCTTTGTTTTTGATGGTTTTCTTTTTTATTACTTATGCTTTGATTTTCTTTTGTTTCTTTCTTGCTTCTTTTGTTTCTTTGCTTTTCTTTTATTTTTTTGTCAGTTTTCTTTGATTTTTGTTTTTTGAACATGTATACTTTATTTTCTTTTGCCAACACATGTCTACTTTTTCATACACGTTGTTCACTTTACGTATACATGTAAAACATTTTCGTACACATTTAATTTTTTAAATATATGTTTAAACTTTTTCAAACAAGTTTTGAATATATTTTAAGAATACTTGTCAAACATTTTTAAATACATTTTCCAAAGGATCGAAAAACACTTTTTTGAACTATGTAAACATTCTTGTACATTGTACAATTTGTGTTATGAAAATTCACGAACACTTTTTTTTAAATGTGGCACATTTCTTAATTCTTGAAAATATTTTTCACGCACACATGATTAAACATTGTTACTACACATGATAAACATTTGTATTGTTTCATTCCCGTTATACATTTTTTCCATACATAAGAAACATTTGTTTCCACATGTTTAATTTTTTCTCCACACACTTAACATTTTTAAAATATAAGATATTTTTTAAAATTGTATGTAAAGTGTTTATATAATATTTCGAAATATACGCAAAATAAAATAAACAAAAATAAAAATGTGAAGGAAAAGCCGAAACCAAATACAAAAACACACACATTGTCATTCTGACGTTAGTTTGACGTGGTAAGTGGTTACTGGCCAGCCCAGTTCGGGCTCCCTCCAGGTAAGCCTTGGGTCGGCGTCGCTGCTGGCAGTAATATAGCCGCGCCTCGTCGTACATGGAGGTTGACGAGACCACAACTACTAGTAAATTGTACGTGCTTTGCATGTCATTTAAATATATATAAAAAGCATGGGAAAGTACATTTCAATATGCATTATGTTTTCTAGAATTGTATCGGACAAGATCCAACTTGGTTCTTACCTTTATAGAATCCAGATTGATCTAGTCTCTTTTTATTTGAGTATCAGGTAAGCATGTGAATAGATGCTTCTAGAACACATGAGATGGTTGAGTTCAGGGTTCAATTAGAAGGCCATGTGGCAGAATCCTATGAGCTGAAAACTATATCCAACGAATGATAATGCTCGGATTTGCCTTCTCTTGACCGTTGGATGGGCATATCCAACGACCAATATTTGAAGCTATTCGCACACTGTATAGTGGTATAGATGTTGGTTTACTTTTGTGTGGGCTCCAGGATGTATCCACCAGCTCGGAAATTTTGGCAAGTCCAATTTGATGCTAATTGTGTCAATTTTCTGGACATAGTGTATTACATCATTTCAGTTTTGGTTACCTTCTAGAAGTTTTTTTTGTTTTTCCATATTTTCCAAAAAAGTTCATGTTTTAAATGTGCATAAAACTTGAAAAAAGTTTTCATGTTATTAATAAATGTCCACAAATTTAATACATGTAAGATTTTTTTAATGTTCACAAAAGTTTAAAATCCACGTTTTTTACCAAAAATATTCTCAGATTACAATTAGTGTTCACTTTTTAAACCAATTAAATATTATATTTGAAAAGAAAATACAAAAAGTGTCTGAAAACCTGTGAAATAAAAAATCCGCTTGCTGCTGGAAGAAAACCTTTCCATGTAGGAGAAAACTTCTAGCTAGCTACATGAAGGTACCGCTGGATTGTTCGCTAAAATGGGCCGACCCAGTCGGGGATGCTCTATGTGTTTGTTCGTAATTTTGAACGGTGGAGCCAGCTCGACCAACTCAGTGGATCCCTTCACCTGAGAGTTTAGCTAAGGTGAATGTCGATGTTGCGGTCATGAGGTGTGCTAGCATGGACTCTGCTGCCGCAATCGTAGAGATCGTAATGACACGTTTTTTGGAGCTTCGACTATCGTAACAAAAGGAATCATTGACCCTAGGACACTCGAAGTACTTGTAGTTAGAGAAGCTTTGGCTCTCTCGGAGGACCTGAATTTGCAAAGGGTCCATATCATGTCCGATTGCAAGGTGGTGGTGGATGATATAAAAAATCAGAGTGCAATTGTATATGGAGCTATTATACATGAAATCATATAGCACCGTAGTAATTCTAAGTTGTGTAATTTTTTTATGAGTTTAGGAGCTCGCAATCTAGCGAAGCATGCTACATTTACGGGTAGGCCACTATGTCTTGTTAGGTGTACCCGATGATCTTTATTCACGTGTGTAAACATTGTGACATTTCAATAAAGCCTCTTGAGATTTTTTTCAAAAAACCCCTGGCATTTCGTCGTATATCTCATACCATTCAAAAGGAAATAATATTTGTAAGACGTAATTAAGCATGATATTAATCACTTACTGTACAACTCTCCCCAGAAAAACCCTTCTGTTACAATCTATCAAACTGCATGTACACTATACCTCTCAACTGAACCTGCCATGTTCCTAGAGCTATAGAAAATATTACAAGTTAAGGTATGCACAAAAAACGAAACAAATAGCTGCAAAAAGAGAAGAGAATGGCCATCGTGTCATCAGAACAGAAAATTCAGAAGTCGACGCTGCCGTCGTCGTCATCGGCCCTGCACATGCACCCGGGCGTCCTGGGCTGCCGGTACACGGTCCGGCCCCTGGGCCGGGCTCGGACCCGCTTGTACTCGTCCACCATGGTCCTCACCCTCTTCTGGAACCCGGCCCACTCGATGCCGGCCTCCTCGGACAGGATCTGCGCGTACCGCTTCCGGTTGGGGTGCAGCGTCGGCGCGCGGCCCCTGCCGTGGTACACGCGGTGCCCCGACACCAGCGACGACAGCTGGCTGCCGGAGTCCGTCACCGCGAACACGTCCGACGAGGCGCACGCGATGAAGTCCAGCGCCGCGAGCTGCAATGGCGGTCAGCCGGTGTCGTCAGTCGAGAGAGCCGAGAGCTCGGATTCAGAAACTGTCGCGAGAAGAAAATGGTTTCGGTCGCTTACCCGGGAGGAGAAGTTCTTGAGCGGAGCGAGCTCGTCGGAGGAGAGGATGTCTTCCTTGGTGACCAGGTTCGGGTACAGCCGCGTGAGAGGGCGCAGCCGTGTCGCGCCGCCGTATATCTGCGACCCGGCCACGTAGATGAACGTCCCGCGGTCGTAGCCGAGCGCGGAGAGGATGAGCCCGGCTTCCTCGGGCGTCAGCGGGCACCTCCCCTGGCTCCGCAGCTCCTCCGGCGACACCGTGCTGGCGATACACAATACAACCAGCGCAGCAACATAATGTCAGTAACCAATCAGTGAAGATCATGGCAGAACAGCTTGATCAGCGTGGCACGCGGCAATGGCGACGCTCGCGCTTACGTGTTCCGGAGGCGCGCCACGAGGGCCGGGAAGTGGGTCTCCCTGAAGGCCTGCAGCTCCCTCCTCTCCTCCTCGCCGCCCCCGAACTCGCAGAGGGAGTAGGCCACCATGTCCTCCTCGAACCTCAAGTGCAGAGCGAGGTACCTGCTCGGCCCGCCGGCGGCGTCGGTACTCTTATCCCCGAACGGCCGGTCCAGCATGTTGCTTCCGAAGAGCTGCTTGTCCATCTCCGTCTGCATCGCGCTCACCCCCCGCAGCCGCTGGACCAGAAGCGAGCCCAGCTTCTGGATCTCAGGGGCGAACTTGAGAGCGTGGAAGTTGCATCTGCACCGCAGCCTCTGCAAAGCCAAACAAACATCTGATGAGCAAACAAGGCGTGTTTCTTGAAAGATAAAAGAAAAAACTAGGGCCTGTTGATGGAGGTGGTGCATTGTGCATAGTTCATCAGTTCATCTGAAAAATAATGTCAGGGGGGAAGAAATGTTACCTGCAGATCGGCAGGCACCGAGTCGAAGCCGAGCCGGTTGCCGAACCCGAGGAAATGGACGACGCCGTTTTTCTGAAGAACGGGAAGTGCAGTTCTGATGAATTCAGATGGTTCAGCCTCTTTGGAGATGTCGTTATCGGTGATCTGTGATCAAGGGGGCGAGTGAGATGAACAAAGGGGACTAAAGAAACAAAAGAGTCTGAACTTTCATGACATGGCTCAGGCACTAACTTGGCTACCGATTGCCTCGAGATCCAGCGACTGAAGATGGGGCGGTAAATCTTTCACGATGAGCACATCGCTCTTCATGTAGTTCACGAAGTAGTCTTCCTGGTAGATGTCACCGAACTGACTGGTAGAAAAGGAGAAATTCAGTTAGCTCTACAATTTGATGAATGACTACTATGTTGGAGAAAAAATGAGTAACTGCTACTAGTACGTATTTGTCACACGGTTCAGTTAAAAGTTCTAACCTTTTGTCCTTCCACACGCTGCTGTGAAGAAACCGGGGCAGAACTAGCGTGGCATTGAGCAGAACTGCAACCACAACAGCATTGCACACCTGGAGGAAGAATGAAGCTCGTTTAGGTACTAAATATCAAAAATACTGAGCTGATCTTGTGAGGATCCAGGCACTATATCCTTACGGCGACACGCTGCTGGTTCAGGCCACCGTTTGCGCTGATCAGAATGAAGCCATTGTTGTCCTCACTAGGCTCTGAGATCAACCAAATTCAGAGCCAGGAAGCAAAAAAGAAACTAGAAAAGTGAAGTAGGAGTAACTATTTGGACTTGTTTGAATGAAGCTTCACCTTCTTCCAAGGTGTATTTGGCAGCACAAGGTGTCCATTTGCGCGCCTGTTTGTAGGGTTCCTCCCATAATGCGAAATCTCCACTATCTGACTCGTTCTGCACTGGCAGGAAGGGAAAGGTGCAGCATCAGTAAAAGTACTAACAGATACACCAAGTTCCCAAATACAGTTGCACAAAGTAACTAGTGGTAATGGCTATGATGTCTGAATCAAACCTTCGAGGTGGCCATGGTTGCCATCTGTAAAAGTCTTTCATGCATTATCTGCTCTGACTGCTCCTTCTTGACGAAATTCTGCTTGAGCTCCTTCATTCACAGAAATGGATTCATCAGGCCGAGAGAAACATGTGCAGAAATTTGAAATGTTTCAGTCTACGACGGTACCATGAACGAGCACAGCCATGGTACAATCAGAGAGGAAGATTAAATTCAGACGCGATAGAAAAGAAAACCGAGACGATCAGAGATAGGAACGTGATCGTGATCGAATTCGAACATGCGTTTTTCCTGAACGAATTTGATCGGAGGCGGCTGTAACATACCTGGAGGCCCCTGAAGTTGACGGAGATGGCGCCGTTCCGGAACTGCACCTGGTGAAGCGCGGACATGACGAGGGAGGCGGCGAGCAGGAGGCAGCCCATGACCCCGACCACCACGGCGAACACCCTGAGGTGCCACGAGGTGACGTTGGCGCCGCCCCTGGCCGCCTTCCCCTGCCGCAGCCTCCCGATGTTGGTGGCGCCGACCCTGCCGCCCTCGCCGCCGCCCGCCTGGCCGACGACGGCGACGTAAGGGCCGTCCATCTCCGCCGCCCGGTCGATCAAGAACGCCCCGCCATTACGCTCCGGGCGCGTCTCCATTGGTGGCCTGTCGTAGACGGGAGGTGCCTCCAAGTCCAGCAACACGGCAACTACGGCCCCATCTCTGGCTGTTGAACTATTCTTTTCTTTTGACCTGCGCTCCATGGACGGACGGACGGACGGACGGGCAACGTGGGCATCCAGCGATCCCCCGTACGGGCTCAGAGTAGTATAGAGCGGTAGGTCAAACGAGGCGCTGCTGCCGCGGCTTCCATTCGCTGTGTCCCTCCCGATCGGTGCAACCACCGGGCGGGCGGGGCAGGTAAAGAATGATAGGGCGATGATCCCCGATCCGGATAAAGAAATGGGGGCGGGATTAAAGAACCGGTGGGGGGGATCGACGTAACGTGAGGAGAGGACGACCTGCCGGCATCTCGATCGTCCTGTATACCGGCGTGGTGATCGCGGCCAGGTGGCGGCGTGGTGGGACGGAGATCGCGTATCGGGACGGGGAGGTGTTCCGTAGAAGCGAAGAGAGGTTTCTGTTGGACGCTTGTTTGGTGATTCGATGATTGATTTGATGATGACGGCGGAAAAGGGCGACGGAGTCGGTAGCCGGCCGCCCGCCGTTGGTTGGTGCACGAGTACAGCTCTGGGTTTCTTGTGCGGTCCGGTTCCTTTTTTCTGCTATTCATGCATGCTGTGGATATGCTCGTATTAGGGTATTTCTAACCGATCCCCAATAAAATCGTAAGGTCGGTTATCCTTCCTTACCGTGGATATGCTCGTATTAGGGCATTTCTAACCGGTCCCAATAGGATCACGAGGGAGGATAAACTCGGTTATCCTCCCTTTCGGTCCAGCTAGCCGATCTTCTATCCGGTGCAGTAGAGTAAAAATTATCCTCCCCTCCCAACCCCCCCCCCCCCCCTTCCCCCAATCTCCTTGAATATGATCACTCCCGCCACCGTCGAGTAAAACTGTTGCCTCTCTTTCTCCCGCGCCGCCTCGCCTCCCGCCGCCGCAGCCACACCACGCCCTGCTGCCTCTATCGATGACCGTCCCTCCGGCCGGAATGGATAGCTCGGGCCCTTCCCTCACCCTGCCGGTCACCGGCGCCGGCTTTTCACTGCCGGAATTCACCCACGCGCCGCCGCCCGCGCCGAAGGAGAGTTTGGGAATGAAAAAACCAAGATCCTCCTCCAACCGCGCCAATGGCCTTTGGGGTGGCCACCGCCTCTCCGGCGACGGCATGCCACCCTCTCGGCTCTCTAGCCGGAGCCAAACGAGCTCGAAAGCCGACGGCGGCGGCGGCGCTCGCCGAGGCAGCCGCGAAGAAGAAGATGAAGAAGGCCACAACGACGCCTCGTGCAGCTACTCTGGCACCCCTTACAGCAACTGCTCCGGCGCGGGCGGCGGCCGCAGCCGGAACAAGCATCGCGGATGCCAAGTGCTTGATGAAATTCCTACAAGGTAAAGAAAAATCTCGGGTCTTGTTGGTAGCCGATGGTGATGTTGTTTCGTTTGTTGTCGTAGTGCGGAGATGAATACGGCTGAATTCCTCGCGTCTTTGGAGTCCCGGGCCACTGTTGGACTTGATGAGCTCGACTACGACTCTTTTTGGCATCATTCGGTGGCGGCCCAAGACATGGAGCAAGAGGTGGCCGAGGAAGAGGAGACGGCCTAGGAGGTGGTCGCCGACAAGGGGGTGGCTGAGGAAGCGGAGGTTGTGGAGGTACCGAACCAAGCACGCAGGCGTAAAGGTCAAGCACTGCACCTTACAACCAAAAATAAGATATTACTCTTTGCGATGCTTGGTGCACGATCTTCATGGATGCAACGATTGACATTGATCAAACCAAGACTATATTTTGGGGGAGAATTACCGAGCACTACAACAACTCCATGGCCGTGTGATCAAGCAGTACACAAGGTTCTCTTGGGCATAGTTGGAGCACCATTCATGACCAATGCAATCGATGGTCCGGTTGCATCAACCAAGTGAATTATGCACCAATGAGCGGTGTGCAAGTGGCGGAGTATGGCCCCTACATGTAAATTATTCAACTATCAGAACACCAAGTTCGGCCACAAGCCCTTCACCTTGCATCGTTTCTACAAAGAGCTATACAAGAACGAAAAGTGGATCCAAAGAATCACGGTGACCACTCCAAAGAGATCAAGGTTGAGCATATCTATTGAGGAGGACTACGAGGTTGACGAAGATGCCAACAATAGACCAGAAGGAAACAAGATTGCAAAAAGGAAAGAAAGAAGAGAAATGCATTCGGTGGCACTTACAAAGAAGAACTTGTGGCAATGATCGAGACGAAGAAGGTGTTCGCGGCCGAACGCAAAGAAGAGAAGGCGGCGAGGTGGAATGAGTTCAAGGTGTTGGGGGATGAGAAATTGAAGGCCAAGTAGATGGCCGAGGAGAGAAAGTTGAAGGCGGGGGAGCGTAGTGAAACGCCCTCGATGCGGCTATATCTCCTACGTGTCGAAGCACGACTTAGAGGCATAACCGCATTGAAAGCAATGTCGCAAGTGAGGCAATCTTCACACAACCCATGTAATACATAAGGGAAAGAGATACATAGTTGGCTTACAATCGCCACTTCACACAATACATGAGTAAAACATTACATCATACAGATACAATCAAGGTCCGACTACGGAACCAAAATAAAGAAGACTACCCCAAATGCTACACAGATCCCCGATCGTCCCAACTGGGCTCCACTACTGATCAGCTGAAACGAAACAACACAATGAACAAGATCTTCATCGAGCTCCTCCTTGAGCTCAGGTACATCACCCGCACGGTTTCATCGGCACCGCAAACTGGTTTTGAAGTATCTGTGAGTCACGGGACTCAGCAATCTCACACCATGAGATCAAGACTATTTAAGCTTAAAGGTAGGACAGGGTAGTGAGGTGGGGCTGCAGCAAGCGGCTAGCATATATGGTGGCTACATACGCAAATGAGAGCGAGAAGAGAAGGCAAAAGCACGGTCGAACAACTATGATCAAGAAGTGATCCTGAACTCCTACTTACGTCGACATAACCCGAAACCGTGTTCACTTCCGGACTCCGAGAAGAGACCATCACAGTTACACACGCGTTGGTGTATTTTAGTTAAGATCAACTTCGGTTTTCTACAACCGGACATTAACAAATTCCCATCTGCCACATAACCGCGGGCACGGCTTTCGAAAGTTCAAACCCTGCAGGGTGTCCCAACTTAGCCCATGATAAGCTCTCGCGATCAACGAAGGATATTCCTTCTCCCGGAAGACCCGATCAGTCCCGAATCCGGCTACAAGACATTTCGACAGCAATAAAACAAGACCAGCAAAGCCGCCGGATGTGCCGACAAATCCTGATAGGAGCTGCACATATCTCGGTCTCGGGCACACTCGGATGAGCAGTCCGTACAACTAAAACCAAACCTCAAGTTGCCTTGAGGGGCGCCAGACAGGCTCTAGTTCGGGCCAGCACTCGAAGGAGCACTGGTCCGGGGGGGCTAAAATAAAGATGACCCTCGGGCTCCGGAAACCCAAGGGAAAAAGGGCATAGGTGAGGCAAATGGTAAAACCAATGTTGGGCCTTGCTGGAAAAGTCTTATTCAAAGCGAACTGTCAAGGGGGTCCCATAAATCACCCGACCGCGTTAGGGACGCAAAAATCCGGGAACATAATACCGATATGACGGAAACTAGGGCGGCAAGAGTGGAACAAAACACCAGGCATAAGGCCGAGCCTTCCACCCTTTACCAAGTATATAGATGCATTAATTAAATAAGATATATTGTGATATCCCAACAAGTAAACATGTTCCAACAAGGAACAACATCTCCATGTTCCAACAAGGAACAAACTTCATCTTCACCTGCAACTAACAACGCTATAAGAGGGGCTGAGCAAAGCGGTAACATAGCCAAACAACGGTTTGCTAGGAAAGGATGGTTAGAGGTTTGACATGGCAACATGGGAGGCATGATAAGCAAGTGGTAGGCATCGCAGCATAGGCATAGCAAAAGAGCGAGCAACTAGCAAGCAAAGATAGTAGTGATTTCGAGGGTATGGTCATCTTGCCTGAAATCCCGCAGGGAAGAAGAACGAGTCCATGAAGAAGACAAACGGACGAGGTCGAATGAATCCTCACAACTCCGAAACGAAAATCGAAGCTAACGAGAGAAGCAAACCGGAAACAAACAAACAACATAGTAAACACACAATCATAAACATGGCATGATGCACAATCAAGTATGATGCGTGTCCGGTTTAAATAGCATGGCATGGCAATATGCACAAACAACACTACAAGTTAAATGGAGCCCAATATGCAACGAGTTGCATATTGACGGAACACCACAACAATTATTTAGTTCTCTCTCGGTTAGGTACTCAACAATATTAAATGTTATTAAACATGGCAAGAGGTGAAGCATAATGAAACTACCTATCTAGGCAAGTTTAAATGAGGCCGGAAACAACGAACAACAATTCCGGAAAATCCCCATATGCAAATTATGGATTCGGTACAGATCTGACCTAAAGCATATTTTAGAGTTGTTAAACATGCAAAGTAAAGCTACCATGTTAAACTAGGCATTTTTCTACCCCATTTACATATATAATTTATTTAAAATGGAGCTACGGTTATTTAGTTATGAAATAAATCATTTTAGCATGGCATTTAAGCAAATTAATGCAAACAACAATTTTAAACATTTAAATGTTGTTATCATGATGCGGATGACATGTGCAAGTTTTATGCAATATTTATGAAAACGTTGACATGAACATGATATGAAGCATTATGTCACCGTGGTGGAAGAAAGGGGTGCCACGGCAACATATCGGTTCCGGTAGCTCACGGAGATACCGATGCAAAAGGAAGGGGTGACGGAAGCGAGTCATGCAAGATGGTGGGTGATCCGACACGGGTTCCCATGAACGGTGGCATGGCAAAAGAGGGGCATCGCAAGGATGATTCGATCACGGTCGGTCATCTCGGTGGTTATACCTTCGGAACGTTCAAACGGGACGGGTCGAGTTTCGTAGAGGGAAGTAGTGGTTCACGTTCTTCGAGGGAAGTAGAGGAAGTAGTCGTTCTCGCGATGTAGTGGAAGTAATCGTACACGGCGACGGTAGAGGAAGTAGACGTTCTCGTTCGATGGTTGTGGTACATCTCGTCATCGGAAGTAGTTGTTCAAGTCCCGTGGATGTTCGGGGTCCACGGGGTCTTCGAGGGTCGACGGTAGTGGATCACGTTCGTTTTCGAAGATGTTCGGATCGACGGTAGCGGTACTTGAAGAATCCCGAAACGGACTTGGCGTCTTCGCGCGTAGGGGTACTTGTCATTAACCACGGAAGTAGTTGTTCACGTTTTGGAGTTGAACTTGCCGAAACCGAACGTCCTCGAGGGTAGTCGTGGTACTTGTCGCATCCACCTGTAGTCGAACTTGACGGCCTCGTTACACAGGTCTTCGGCGACGGTGGTTGTACACGTTTTCGTAGATGTCCGGGGTCGTAGGTAGAGGTACACACGTTGTCGGGGTACTTGTCGGTCCGGTCTTGGTGTAGATGTACATGGCAAACGTAGTGGTACTTTTATACCGCCGTCCGGAATTTTTAATAATTCCACGGAGGCAGTCTTGGCGTTCCTGGTCTTGCAGTGTAGTCGAACTTGGCGTCAACAAGGCAATGGAGGTAAATGGCGCAGGGCGTGCATAGGAGCCCAGGGTCACCGGGGCCAAACAGAGGGCCTTGGCGGACTTCGATAAGGCAGCAGCAGGGTTTGAAGGTGGAGCTCAAGAGAAAAACCACAACAGCAAAGACAGCAGGAGGCCTTGTCATGACAGCGAGCGGCGACCTTGGTGGAGCGATGTGGTGCAGGCAAAGAGGCCAACAAGGTGTAGCGTGGTGATGGCCTCGGGAGGGCCATGGCGCGGTGCGGGCAGGAGGAGATGGTGAAACAGAGGCCATGGTCGGTCACCGATGCAAAGGGGGCAACGGGCAGCGAAACTTGGGGCGCCAGCAGCGGCAAACTTGGCGAAGGAGGCGGCAAGGGGCGTGGTCGCGGGGCTCGCGACGGAGGGCGGAGGAGCTTGGCAGCGATGGCGAGGAGGGGAAGAGGGACTTGGCCGGCGGCGACGAATTCCGACGGTGATGTCCCGGCCCCGAGGAAGGAGAAGATGAACGCGACAGCGTCTTTGCGTTCCACGGTGATGAATAGGACGTCGGGGAGGAAGCGCCAGAGTCCTTGAGGAAGCGAGCGTAGACGACGAAGACCGAGTCAAGGGTCGCAGCACTCCCCGCGGAAGTAGACGGCGGCGAAGGGAAGGATGAACGCGCCGGAGAAGAGCTCGGGTTCTCTCCAGCCATGGCGTCGGCGAAGCATGGGCGACCTACCTGGAGCGGCGGCGGCGCGGAGGAAGGGAGGAAGAGAGATGGGAATCGGGATGAGCGAGGGGATCGAGAGAGAGAAGTGGATCGAGAGGGAGGCGACGAGGGGATCGGGCAGGGGTGTCTGGGCACCGAGGAGGGAACGAGAGGAGAGTGAGGGATCGAGAGAGAGCGCTGGGAGGCTAGGGTTAGGCGGCTGGGCCTTGGGCCGGCTGGGTTGGTGGAATGGGCCGGCGCGGGGAGTTGGGAGGCCCAGGAGGCCGGCTGGGCTGGCTCCTCTCTTCTCTCTTCTATCTTCTTAAGCAGAAAACAAATAAAGAGAAGAAAAGAAAAAGAGGGTTAGGGAAAGGACTTGCGGGCGCGGATAATTTTTCCGGACTCATGAAAATATGAAGAATTTAACAAAAATGTCCCAAGGATTTTTGGTGGATCTCCGGAAAATGATAGAATAAAAATGGCAAGGTTTGGAGACCAAACTTGAAGCAGAAAAAGGAACGAAATTATTTTGCAAGTGTGTTAAGATCAATTCCAAATAAATGAAATAAATTATAATAGCTCCATATCTATTAGGAGGATATGTTATAAAGAGAAGTCAACCTTCCCTCGATTTAAATGGATCGAAAAATCCATACAATTTATTTAGAAGAGTTTTTAAAAAATTAATGATATAATGCCATGATGACATGATGCAATGCAAGAGATGACAAGATGAATGCTCAAACAAAACAAATCACACGACAAAACTCAGAAACCCTGGAAGGCAAATGAAGCTCCGGTCTTGGGGCGTCACACGTAGGCTTGCACTTGCACTTGAGGAGAAGAGGATTCGTAATGCCAAGAAGGTCGAAGAACGTGCTATCATGTTCATGAATCCAAATACAATGGATGAAACCGCAAGAAAGTATTGAGAGCTCACTCGTGGAGAGATCTTGGAAGCCTCTCTTCGGAATGTTGGTGGTGGCCGAGGTGGTGGTGGTGGTGCATGCGGTTGATTGGCTCGATCCACAACATATACATGCTATGTTTGTGGTGATTTTGTGCTGATGGTGGTAGTGATGGTGATGGCCGAGGTGGTGGTGTTGATGGTGATTTTGAAGTGACAACTTTTGAGCGAGTTTTGCATGTTTTTATTTAAAATTCGTGATGACAAACCTATATGTTATTACGGTTATGTTATGCATGTTTTAACTTTAATATTCTTATGATATATTGTGTAGTGTCTGAAATTGATGCGGTTAGAAAATAAAATCTACAAAAAAAATTACTCCATTAACATTTAGGGATCGGCTAGGCGCGTTAGTGGAGTAAAAATTTACTCCAGTAACTTTACTCGCCTTATCTGGCCTTGAGGGAGTAAATTTGAGTTTTTTTCTCCTCTAAGTCGCACCTAGCCGATCCCTTATAACAGTTAGTGAAGTAAATTTTTTACTCCATCCCTATTCATCTCCTTATATTTACTCCAGCTCACGGCGACCGAGTAAAAATCCCCACCTGTCTCTTCCTCTCGTCCGCCTTCTCTCCCCCCCTCCGCCGCCATGTCCCCGCCCGATCCGTTGCCCCCTCTCCTCCCGATGGCCGGACGGGATGGTCGCCGGTCCTCTCCACTAATCCGCAGCACGGATCCGCGCTGCCACACCCACAGGTCGTCGTCTGCGGCTGCTTCCTCGAGCCGCTGCCGCTGGCCCGATCCGCCCGCCGCCACACCCCTCCTTTGATTTGAGGATTCCCCAGAGCTCCCTCCGCCGCGGCCGTCGATGAGGACCTACCTCGGCGTCCGACGGCGGTCGTGGGGGACGTGGGTGGCGGAAATCACCGGCGGCGAGACCCACAAGTGGAAGTGGGTCGGGTCGTCCAGCCGAGCTCGCGGCCATGGAGTATGGCCGTTGGCAGGTCTGGTTCCACGGCCGCGACGCAAGACTTAACTTCCCCTGCTCAGGTCCACCTCGTCCCGCTGAAGCCGGGGGTGGCGAGCGCTCAGATGGCACGGGAGGACCGCGAGGCGAGGGAGCGCCTCGAGGCGGAGGCCGCCGACGAGGCCTACATGGATAACCTCTGCCTGCAGTCCCCGAAGCTTGTGGAGGCGGAGCGGGCGATATTCGCCGTCAATTACGGTGATGTTATTGTCATCTCCGACGACGAGGGCGGCAACGACGGCGGCAACTAGGAGGGTGGCAACGAGGGCGGCGAGGAAGAGATCGATGCCGAGGAGTGGCGGAGCGTCTTCCCCAACGACGACGACGACGGCACCGGCCCGGACCCAGCTAGCACCGAGGGTGGCCTCACCCGGAAGGACTGGCTCGACCTCCACTTCGGCAGAATATAGTTTAAGTTTATTTTAGTTTAAATTATGTATTAATTTTTGGTTGCGAGGACTTTCTATGTTGAACTTATGTTTAAATGCTCATCTTTCAGTTAAAATTTGATTGAATTTGTGCAAATTTAGTTTTACTTGGCTAACTCTAGGGGGTCCGGCAAAATTTTAATGAAGTATATATATACTCCATTAAGGTATACTAGGAAGTTTAATCTCTTAATTCCAAAACCAATCCCTTAAAAATTAAGCGGGTGAATATACATGGTGCCGCATGCGCGGCTGCGCCTCCGTGTTGGCTGTGTGGCGGGGCCACTTGTTAATGAAGTAAAAAAAATTACTTCACTAATTTTACTCGCCAGATCCTCCACTAATTTTTGGAGGATAGGTCAGAAATGCCATTAGCAAGTGAACATATGGTGCCACCTGCGCGGCTGCGCCTCTGTGTTGCCTGTGTGGCGGGGCACTTGGCGGGAAGGGTGTTGGATGAGGGCGGCTCCGCGTGCATGTGTTCTGCCGCTCTGGAGCAAAGGCGGCCGCGTGGCTGTCTCGGGAGGCCGACGGCGGCGGCTCACATAAATAAAGTGGTGGAAACAAGCGCGGGCTCACGAGTCGTAGGACGTAGGAGGAGCTCGAAAGTGTTGGCGGTCGGGGCGGTGTTTCGGTGGCTGTGAGCTGTGACACGCAAACCAACGACGTCCGGAGATTGATCACAGGACATGCTGCGGATGCACGGTAGTTGGCGAAAGCACCCGCACCGCACGAGCTTACATGAGCTGACGGCTCTTTTCAATGGCCGAAAGCAAGGTGAGTTTTCCGGTCGTGTTTGCCGCTGTTTTAATTACTAGCAAAAAAGGGCCCATACGTTACATTGGAAGAAAAAGAAACATGGTCTTCAAAGGCCATGATCATATTTTGCTGCATTACCGAGATACGTTATCACTCTCAATTTCGTGAAATCAAGAACATTTGTTTAAACTCATGAACGTATTTGAAATCGTTAAAAAAATTAAATTCATGAACACTTCTACAGATTTTCTAACATTTTCAAAAGTCAAGATTTTTTTTGAATTCATGAGCATTTTATACTATTTGCAAACACTTTGAAAAAAGATTGTGAACATATTTTTAACAATTTTCTTGAATCGAGAACATTTCTAGAATGGGTGAACATTGTTTTGGAAATTGGTGGAACAATTTTTCAAATTCACGAACATGTTTTTCATTCAAGAATTTTTTTTTGAAATGCGTGATCAATTCTTGAATCAGCAAACATTTTCTGAATGAATAAATTATTTTGTAAGTCACGAACAGTTTTTGAATTTTTAGTATCATTCATGAACTTCTTTGAATTGGCGAAATTTTGTTCAATTTCATTAACATTTTTTAATACATGAACTTTAAAAAATCATGAACTATTTTGATTTCCCAAACATTTGTTTACAAAATTTCAAACATCTTTTGAATAAGAAAGCATTTTTTTTATAAAATCACGAACATTTTGAATCAACGGACATTTTATAATTAATTAAATATTTTATTTCAAAATTCTCATTTCTAAAATTTTGGAATTTTTAAAGTCCCAAATTATTTAAGTTAGAGAAATGAAATTAAAAAACAGGACGCCCGGACATGGCCGGCTCAAACGGGTGCGCTGCGTCTTCTCCCAGCACGCAGAACATAGTATATGAGGTCCCTACTGCATGGGGCGACCCAGGGCGGGGATTCCTCTGTGTAAAACATGTTTTATCACTTATAGATGTCATTAGTGGGTAATATTTTGCAATAGGGGCAATTTTCATGGCGTGCCGCAAGAAACAATAGCCTCTTTATTATTAAGTGTAGGTATATATTTTTAACATGATACATATGCATGATACGTCTTCAATGTATCTATAATTTTTGATTGCTCCATGCTACTTTATCTTTTGTTTTGGACTATAATGGCTTTATTTTCCACTTTTATATTATTTTTGGGACTAACCTATTAACCGGAGGCCCAGCCCAGAATTGCTGTTTTTTGCCTTTTTCAATATTTCAAGAAATGAATATCAAACGGAGTCCAAATGGAATGAAATCTTGAAACGTGATTTTCTCATCGATAAGACCAGGAGACTTGGACCTCCGTCAAGAAAGCCACGAGGCGGTCACGAGGTGGAGGGCGCCCCCAGGGCGCGCCTCTGCCTCGTGGGTCCCTCAAGCTCCACCGACGCATTCCTTCCTCCTATATATACCTCGCACTTCAAACGATCGTAACAGAGCCAAAACCTAATTCCACCGCCGCAACTTCCTGTATCCACGAGATCCCATCTTGGGCCCTGTTCCGGAGCTCCGCCGGAGGGGGCATCCATCACGGAGGGCTTCTACATCATCATCAAAGCCTCTCCGATGAAGTGTGAGTAGTTTACTTCAGACCTTCGGGTCCATAGCTAGTAGCTAGATGGCTTCTTCTCTCTTTTTGGATCTCAATACAATGTTCTCCCCCTCTCTCGTAGAGATCTATTCGATGTAATCTTCTTTTTGCGGTATGTTTGTTGAGACCGATGAATTGTGGGTTTATGATCCAGCTTATCTATGAATAATATTTGAATCTTCTCTGAGTTCTTTTATGTATGATTGAGTTATCTTTGCAAGTCTCTTCGAATTATCCGTTTGGTTTGGCCAACTAGATTGGTAGTTCTTGCAATGGGAGAAGTGCTTGGCTTTGGGTTCAATCTTGCGGTGTCCTTACCCGGATGTAAAGGGTTGCAAGGCACGATTATATTGTTGCCATCGAGGATAACAAGATGGGGTATTTATCATATTGCATGAATTTAGTCCTCTACATCATGTCATCTTGCTTAAGGTGTTACTCTGTTTTTAACTTAATACTCTAGATGCATGCTGGATAGCGGTCGATGTGGAGTAATAGTAGTAGATGCAGAATCGTTTCGATCTACTTATCACGGACGTGATGCCTATATACATGATCATACCTAGATAATCTCATAACTATGCTCAATTCATCAATTGCTCAACAGAATTTGTTCACCCACCGTAGAATACTTATGCTCTTGAGAGAAGCCACTAGTGAAACCTATGGCCCCGGTCTATTCTCATCATATCAATCTCCATCACTTTTATACTTGCTTTGTTTTACTTTATGCTTTTACTTTTCACTTTGCATCTTTATACCGAAAATACCAAAATATTATCTCTATCAGATCTCACTCTAAGTAAGTGACCGTGAAGGATTGACAACCCCTAATCGCGTTGGTTGCGAGTAGCTATCGTTTTGTGCAGGTACGAGGGACTTGCGCATGGCCTCCTACTGGATTGATACCTTGGTTCTTAAAAACTGAGGGAAATACTTACGCTACTGTGCTGCATCATCCTCTCCTCTTCGGGGAAAACCAACCTAAGCTCAAGACGTATCAAGAAGGATTTCTGGCGCCGTTGTCGGGGAGTCTACGCAAAAGTCAACATACCAAGTACCCATCACTATCCCTATCTCTCGCATTACATTATTTGCCATTTGCCTCTCGTTTTCCTCTCCCCCACTTCACTCTTGCCGTTTTATTCGCCCTCTCTTTCCCAATCTCCTCCTCTCTTTTCGTTGCCTTTTCCCCGTTTGTTTGCTTGTGTGTTAGTTTGTTTGCCTGCCGTCATGACTAGTCTCATATCTTCTCCGTTATCTCCCGAGAATGAAGTTCTAAATTTTAAGCAAAGGGAGGGAGAAAATCTAAAAGACGCTTGGTATAGAATTTGCAATGCTCAAAATAGATCTACCAGGAAGCAATCTACTTCAGTTCTTCTTCGTAATTTTTACGTAGGTGCTAATCCTTGGTATAGATATATCCTTGATACCATTACCGGAGGGAATTTCTTGGGTAGCCATACCTTTGATTCTTATAATGCTTTAATAGATTTATTTGGCTCACCACCTCTTTTGGTTAATGGAACTATGTTAACTTTGGAGCATGTTATGCAAAGGCTTGAAATTATTGAAAAAAAAGTTGCTACCATTGAATCCATTGAAAATCTAGACAAGAAGATCCCTAATCAAATTACTCAATATGGGTCTAAGGTAGGAATGACTTTGAAAAATATTAAGGAGAAAGAACCTATGGTTAATGAAAAAATAAATCTAGATTCCATTCGAATCGATAAACTTGAGGGTATCATTACCAACTTGGGAACCGCTTTTTTTCTGTAAAGAATACTTCTAGTCCTTCCACTAAAATTGCCAAGCTTATGTATGTTCCTAAAAATAAGGGTGAATCATCTAGTAAGGAAACTGCGGATCTTAAATCTATAAGTATTCATCCCGGTCTTTTTACTATCATTAAGGAACCATTTGCTACGAATGATTTTTTCGATCTTTTGCCTAAAAGTCTGATAATTACTAGAAAGAAAGAAAATTCTAAAGGAGGTAGATGCCTCATCGAAGAATTGCCTACCAAAGATGGCAATACCTAGATCTATCCTTGCTTTTATGCCTAGCTAGGGGCGTTAAACGATAGTGCTTGTTGGGAGGCAACCCAATTTTATTTTTTGTTTTTTGTTTTTGCTCCTGTTTAGGAATAAATAATCCATCTAGCCTCTGTTTAGATGTGGTTTTATCTTTGAATTAGTGTTTGTGCCAAGCTAGACCTATTGGATCTTCTTGGATGATAGTTATTTGATCTTGCTGTAATTTCCAGAAACTTTGCGCTTAGTGCCCGAATTTTTAAAAATCACCAGAACGTGATAAAATACTGATTCCAATTTATGCTGATCAATAAACAAATTTTCCAGGTCGTCTAATTTTGGTAGAATTTTTTGAGTTCCAGAAGTTTGCGTTAGTTACAGATTACTACAGACTGTTCTGTTTTTGACAGATTCTGTTCTGCGTGTGTTGTTTGCTTATTTTGATGAATCTATGGCTAGTAAAATAGTTTATAATCCATAGAGAAGTTGGAATACAGTAGGTTTAACACCAATATAAATAAAGAATGAGTTCATTACAGTACCTTAAAGTAGTCTTTTGTTTTCTTTCTCTAACGGAGCTCACGAGATTTCTATTGAGTTTTGTGTTGTGAAGTTTTCAAGTTTTGGGTGAATTATTTTGATGGATGGAGTGGCAAGAGCCTAAGCTTGGGGATGCCCATGGCACCCCCAAGATAATCCAAGGACACCAAAAAGTCAAAGCTTGGGGATGCCCCGGAAGGCATCCCCTCTTTCGTCCACTTCCATCGGTAATTTACTTGGAGCTATATTTTTATTCACCACATGATAAGTGTTTTGCTTGGAGTGTCTTGTATTATTTGCGTCTTTGCTTGTTAGTTTACCACAATCATCCTTGCTGTACACACCTTTTGAGAGAGCCATAAATGAATTGGAATTTGATAGAATGCTCATAGTGCTTCACTTATATTTTTTGAGTTTGATAGTTATGCTCATAGTGCTTCACTTATATCTTTTGAGCGTGATAATTTTTGCTCTAGTGCTTCACTTAGATCTTTTAGAGCACGGTGGTGGATTTGTTTTAAAGAAACTTGATCTCTCATGCTTCACTTAGATTATTTTGAGAGTCGTTAATAGCATGGTAATTTGCTTAAAGTTAATATATTTGGTATTCAAGATATGTGGAACTTTATTTTGAGTGCGTTGAATACTAAGATAAGTTTGATGCTTGATAATTGTTTTGAGATATGGAGGTGATAATATCAAAGTCGTGCTAGTTGAGTAGTTGTGAATTTGAGAAATGCTTGTGTTGAAGTTAGCAAATCCCGTAGCATGCTCGTATGGTTAAAGTTGTGTAACAAATTTGAAACATGAAGTGTACCTGGCTTGTGCATCCTTATGAGTGGAGGTCGGGGACGAGCGATGGTATTTTCCTACCAATCTATCCCCCTGGAGCATGCGCATAGTACTTGATTTTTGATGACTTCTAAATTTTTGCAATAAGTATATGAGTTCTTTTGACTAATGTTGAGTCCATGGATTATCGCATTTTTACCTTTCCGCCTTTGCTAGCCTCTTGATACCGCATCATTGCCCTTTCTCACCTTGAGAGTTGGTGCAAACTTCACGGTGCATCCAAACCCCGTGATATGATACGCTCTTTCACACATAAACCTCCTTATATCTTCCTCAAAAAAGCCACCATACCTACCTATTATGGCATTTTCATAGCCATTCCGAGATATATTGCCATGCAACTTTCCACCGTTCCGTTCATCATCATCATGACATACCTTACTTTTGCCATATTGCCATTGCATGATCATGTAGTTGACATCGTATTTGTGGCAAAGCCACCATGCATTATTTTTCATACATGTCACTCTTGATTCATCGCACCATCCTGCACACCACGAGGCATTCATATAGAGTCATATCTTGTTCTAGTTTCGAGTTGTAATCCTTATGTTGTAATCAATAGAAGTGTGATGATCATCATTATTAGAGCATTTCCCAAATAAAAAAGTGTTGGAAATATGCCCTAGAGGCAATAATAAATTGGTTATTATTATATTTCCTTGTTCATGATAATCGTTTATTATCCATGCTATAATTGTATTGATAGGAAACTCAGATACATGTGTGGATACATAGACAACACCATGTCCCTAGTAAGCCTCTAGTTGACTAGCTCGTTGATCAACAGATGGTTACGGTTTCCTGACCATGGACATTGGATGTCGTTGATAATGGGATCACATCATTTGGAGAATGATGTGATGGACAAGACCCAATCCTAAGCCTAGCACAAAGATCGTAGTTCAGTATGCTAAAGCTTTTCTAATGTCAAGTATCATTTCCTTAGACCATGAGATTGTGCAACTCCGGATACCGTAGGAATGCTTTGGGTGTACCAAACGTCACAACATAACTGGGTGGCTATAAAGGTGCACTACAGTATCTCCGAAAGTGTCTCTGGGTTGGCACGAATCGAGACTGGATTTGTCACTCCGGTTGACGGAGAGGTATCTCTGGCCCACTCGGTAGGACATCATCATAATGTGCACAATGTGACCAAGGGGTTGATCATGGGATGATGTGTTACGGAACGAGTAAAGAGACTTGCCGGTAACGAGATTGAACAAGGTATCGGGATACCGACGATCGAATCTCGGGCAAGTACTATACCGCTAGACAAAGGGAATTGCATACGGGATTGATTGAGTCCTTGACATCGTGGTTCATCCGATGAGATCATCGTGGAACATGTGGGAGCCAACACGGGTATCCAGATCCCGCTGTTGGTTATTGACCGGAGAACGTCTCGGTCATGTCTGCATGGTTCCCGAACCCGTAGGGTCTACACACTTAAGGTTCGATGACGCTAGGGTTATAAAGGAAGTTTATATGTGGTTACCGAATGTTGTTCGGAGTCCCGGATGAGATCCCGGACGTCACGAGGAGTTCCGGAATGGTCCAGAGGTAAAGATTTATATATGGGAAGTCCTGTTTTGGTCACCGGAAAAGTTTCGGGTTTTATCCGTAACGTACCGGGACCACCGGGAGGGTCCCGGGGGTCCACCAAGTGGGGCCACCGGCCCCGGAGGCTTGCATGGTCCTAGAGTGGAAAGGGACCAGCCCCAGAGTGGGCTGGTGCGCCTCCCACCCTTGCCCAAGGCGCATCTATGAGGGGAGAGGGGAAACCCTAGGCGCAGATGGGCCTTTAGGCCCACCCTAGGGCGCGCCCCCTCTCTTCCCCTCTTGGCCGACCCCTCCAAGTCCCATCTAGGGCTGGCCGCCGCCCCCTAGGGGTGGAAACCTAGGTGGGGGCGCAACCCCCTCTCCCCCTATAAATACTTGAGGCCTGGGGGCTGCCCAACACATGAGTTTTCACCTCTCCATGGCGCAGCCCTGCCTCTCCTCCTCCTCCTCTCCCGCGGTGCTTGGCGAAGCCCTGCAGGATTGCCACGCTCCTCCACCACCACCACGCCGTTGTGCTGCTGCTGGACGGAGTCTCCCTCAACCTCTCCCTCTCTCCTTGCTGGATCAAGGCGTGGGAGACGTCACCGGGCTGTACGTGTGTTGAACGCGGAGGTGCCGTCCGTTCGGCACTAGGATCATCGGTGATTTGAATCACGACGAGTACGACTCCATCAACCCCGTTCACTTGAACGCTTCCGCTTAGCGATCTACAAGGGTATGTAGATGCACTCTCCTTCCCCTCGTTGTTGGTTTCTCCATAGATAGATCTTGGTGACACGTAGGAAAATTTTGAATTTCTGCTACATTCCCCAACAGTGGCATCATGAGCTAGGTCTATTGCGTAGATTCTTTGCACGAGTAGAACACAAAGTAGTTGTGGGCATTGATGATGTTCAATATGCTTACCGTTACTAGTCCAATCTTGTTTCGACGGTATTGTGGGATGAAGCGGCCGGACCGACCTTACACGCTCTTCGTGAGACAGGTTCCACCGACCGACATGCACTTGGTGCATAAGGTGGCTAGCGGTGCCGCTCTCCCACTTTAGTCGGATTGGATGCGATGAAAAGGGTCCTTATGAAGGGTAAATAGCAATTGACATATCACGTTGTGGTTTTATGTGGTAAGAAACGTTCTTGCTAGAAACCCATAGCAGCCACGTAAAACATGCAAACAACAATTAGAGGACGCCTAACTTGTTTTTGCGAGGGTATGCTATGTGATGTGATATGGCCAAGAAGAATGTGATGAATGATATGTGATGTATGAGATTGATCATGTTCTTGTAATAGGAATCACGACTTGCATGTCGATGAGTATGACAACCGCAGAGCCATAGGAGTTGTCTTTATTTATTGTATGACATGCGTGTCATTGAACAACGCCATGTAATTACTTTACTTTATTGCTAACCGGTAGCCATAGTAGTAGAAGTAATAAGTTGGCGAGACAACTTCATGGAGACACGATGATGGAGATCATGATGATGGAGATCATGGTGTCATGCTGGTGACGATGATGATCATGGAGCCCCGAAGATGGAGATCAATGGAGCTATATGATATTGGCCATATCATGTCACTACTATATAATTGCATGTGATGTTTATTATATTTATGCATCTTGTTTACTTAGAACGACGGTAGTAAATAAGATGATCCCTTACAACAATTTCAAGAAGTGTTCTCCCCTAACTGTGCACCGTTGCTAAAGTTCGTCGCTTCAAGCACCACGTGATGATCGGTGTGATAGATCCTTACGCTCACATACAACGGTGTAAGACAGTTTTACACATGCAAAACACTTAGGGTTAACTTGACGAGCCTAGCATGTACAGACATGGCCTCGGAACACAGAGACCGAAAGGTCGAGCATGAGTCGTATAGTAGATACGATCAACATGAAGATGTTCACCGATGATGACTAGTCCGTCTCACGTGATGATCGGACACGGCCTAGTTGACTCAGATAATGTAATCACTTAGATGACTAGAGGGATGTCTATCTGAGTGGGAGTTCATAAGCTGAACTTAATTATCCTGAACATAGTCAAAAGATCTTTGCAAATTATGTCGTAAGCTCGCGTTTTAGTTCCACTGTTTAGATATGTTCCTAGAGAAAATATAGTTGAAAGTTGACAGTAGCGATTATGCGGACAGTAGATTGCTTATGTCCCTAATGCACCGCTCAGTGTGCTGAACCCCAAACGTCGTCTGTGGATGTTGCGAACATCGGACATACACGTTTTGATAACTACATGATAGTTCAGTTAAACGGTTTAGAGTTCAGGCACCAAAGACGTTTTCAAAATATCGCGGAACATATGAGATGTTTCGAGGGCTGAAATTGGGATTTCAGGCTCGTGCCCACGTCAAGAGGTATAAGACCTCCGACGATTTTCTTAGCCTGCAAACTAAGGGAGAAAAGCTCAATCGTTGAGCTTGTGCTCAGATTGTCTGAGTGCAACGATCACTTGAATCGAGTGGGAGTTGATCTTCCAGATGAGATAGTGATGTTTCTCCAAAGTCATTGCCACCAAGCTGCTAGAGCTTCGTGATGAACTATAACATATCAGGGATAGATATAATGATCCTTGAGGTATTCACGATGTTTGACACCGCGAAAGTAGAAATCAAGAAGGAGCATCAATTATTGATGGTTGGTGAAACCACTAGTTTCAAGAAGGGCAAGGGCAAGAAGGGACACTTCATGAAACGGCGAATCAGTTGCTGCTCCAGTGAAGAAACCCAAGGTCGAACCCAAACCCGAGACTAAGTGCTTCTGTAATAAGGGGAACAACCACTGGAGCAGAATTACCCTAGATACTTGGTAGATAAGAAGGCTGGCAAGGTCGATAGAAGTATATTGGATATACATTATGTTAATGTGTACTTTACTAGTACTCCTAGTAGCACCAGGGTATTAGATACCGGTTCGGTTGCTAAGTGTTAGTAACTCGAAATAAAAGCTATGGAATAAACGGAGACTAGCTAAAGGCGAGCTGACGATACGTGTTGGAAGTGTTTCCAAGGTTGATGTGATCAAGCATTGCACGCTCCCTCTACCATCGAGATTGGTGTTAAACCTAAATAATTGTTATTTGGTGTTTGCGTTGAGCATAGGCATGATTGGATTATGTATGTCGCAATACGGTTATTCATTTAAGGAGAATAATGGTTACTCTGTTTATTTGAATAATACCTTCAATGGTCTTACACCTAAAAGGAATGGTTTATTGAATCTCGATCGTAGTGATACACATTTTCATGCCAAAAGATATAAGATAATAATGATAGTACCACTTACTTGTGGCACTGCCATGTAAGTCATATTGGTGTAAAACGCATGAAGAAGCTCCATGTTGATGGATCTTTGGACTCACTCGTTTTTGAAAAGTTTGAGACATGCAAACCATGTCTATTGGTGTATACACATGAAGAAACTCCATGCAGATGGATCATTTGGACTCACTTGATTTTGAATCACTTGAGATATGCAAATCATACCACATAGGTAAGATGACCGAAAAGCCTCGTTTTCAGTAAGATGGAACAAGATAGCAACTTGTTGGAAGTAACACATTTTGATGTGTGCAGTCCAATGAGTGCTGAGGCATGCCGTGAATATCGTTATGTTCTTACTTCACGGATGATTTAAGTAGATACTGAGTATATTTACTTGATGAAACACAAGTCTGAATTATTGAATGGTTCAAGTAATTTCAGAGTGAAGTTGAAGGTCATCGTGACAAGAGGATAAAAATTTCTATGATATGATCATAGAGATGAGTATCTGAGTTACGAGATTTGGCACGCAATTAAGACATTGTGGAAATTGTTTCACAATTAATACCGCCTAGAACACCATAGTGTGATGGTGTGTGCGAACGTCATAGTTGCACCCTATTGGATATGGTGCGTACCATGATGTCTCTTATCGAATTACCACTATCGTTCATGGGTTAGGCATTAGAGACAACCGCACTCACTTTAATAAGGCACCACGTAATTCCGTTGAGACGACACCGTTTGAACTATGGTTTAGAGAAACCTAAGTTGTCGTTTCTTAAAAGTTTGGGGCTACGACGCTTATGTGAAAAAGTTTCAAGTTGATAAGCTCGAACCCAAAGCGGATGAAATGCATCTTCATAGGACACCCAAAACAGTTGGGTATACCTCCTAATTCAGATCCGAAAGCAATAAGGATTGTTTCTTGAATCGGGTCCTTTCTCGAGGAAAAGTTTGTCTCGAAAAGTTGAGTGGGAGGATGGTGGAGACTTGATGAGGTTATTGAACCGTCACTTCAACTAGTGTGTAGCAGGGCACAGGAAGTTGTTCCCGTGGCACCTACACCAATTGAAGTAGAAGCTTATGATAGTGATCATGAAGTTTCGGATCAAGTCACTAATGTACCTCGTAGGGTGACAAGGATGCGTACTACTTCTGAGTGGTACAGTAATCCTGTCTTGAAGGTCATGTTGCTAGACAACAATGAACCTACGAGTTATGGAGAAGCAATGGTGGGCCCATATTCCGACAAATGGTTAGAAGCCATGAAATCCGAGATAGGATCCATGTATCAGAACAAAGCATGGACTTGCCCGATGATCGGCAAGCCATTGAGATAAATGGATCTTTAAGAAGAAGACGGACGTGGACGGTAATGTCACCGTCTATGAAGCTCGACTTGTGGCGAAGAGTTTTTCACAAGTTCAAGGAGTTGACTACAATGAGATTTTTTCTTCCGTAGCGATGCTTAAGTCCGTCGGAATCATGTTAGCATTAGCTGCATTTATGAAATCTGGCAGATGGATGTCAAAACGAGTTTCCTTACCAGTCTTCGTAAGGAAAGGTTGTATGTGATACAATCAGAAAGTTTTTGTCGATCCTAAGGATGCTAAAGGTATGCTGGCTCCAATGATCCTTCTAAGGACCGGAGTAAGCATCTCGGAGTTGGAATGTGCGTTTTGATGAGATGATCAAAGATTTTGGGTTTATACAAAGTTTATGAGAAACTTGTATTTCCAAAGAAGTGAGTGGGAGCACTATAGAGTTTCTGATAAGTATATGTTGTAAACATATTGTTGATCAGAAATGATGTAGAATTTCTAGAAAGCATATAGGGTTATTTGAAAAGTGTTTTTCAATGGAAAAACCTAGATTAGGCTACTTGAACAATAAGCGTCAAGATCTATAAGATAGATCAAAATGCTTAATAATACTTTCAAATGAGCACATACCTTGACATGATCTTGAAGGTGTTCAAGATGGATCAGTCAAAGAAGGAGTTCTTGCCTGAGTTGTAAGGTATGAAGTTAAGACTTAAAGCTCGACCACGGCAGAATAGAGAGAAAGGATGAAGGTCGTCCCCTATGCTATAGACGCAGGCTCTACAATATGCTATGCTGTGTACCGCACCTGATGTGTGCCTTGCTACATATCTGGCAAGAGAGTACAAAGATGATCAAGGAGTGGATCACCAGATAGCGGTCAAAATTATCCTTAGAGGAATAAGGACATGTTTCTCGATTATGGAGGTGATAAAGAGTTCGATGTAAAGGGTTACGTCGATGCAAGCTTTAACACCTATCCGAATGACTCTGAATAGCAAACCGGATACGTATAGTGGAGCAACCATTTGGAATAGCTCCAAGTGGAGCGTGGAAGCAGCATTTACAATATGACCGAGAGATTTGCGAAGTACATACGGATCTGAATATTGCAGACCCGTTGACTAAAACTTCTCTCACAAGCAAAACAAGATCAAACCCCAGAACTCATTGAGTCTTAATCACATGATGATGTGAACTAGTTTAGTGATACTAGTAAACTCTTTGGATGTTAGTCACATGGCGATGTGACCTGTGAGTGTTAATCACATGGCGATGTGAACTAGATTATTGACTCTAGTGCAAGTGGGGGACTATTGGAAATATGCCCTAGAGGCAATAATAAATTGGTTATTATTATATTTCCTTGTTCATGATAATCGTTTATTATCCATGCTATAATTGTATTGATAGGAAACTCAGATACATGTGTGGATACATAGACAACACCATGTCCCTAGTAAGCCTCTAGTTGACTAGCTCGTTGATCAACAGATGGTTACGGTTTCCTGACCATGGACATTGGATGTCGTTGATAATGGGATCACATCATTTGGAGAATGATGTGATGGACAAGACCCAATCCTAAGCCTAGCACAAAGATCGTAGTTCGTATGCTAAAGCTTTTCTAATGTCAAGTATCATTTCCTTAGACCATGAGATTGTGCAACTCCGGATACCGTAGGAATGCTTTGGGTGTACCAAACGTCACAACGTAATCGGGTGGCTATAAAGGTGCACTACAGGTATCTCCGAAAGTGTCATTGGGTTGGCACGAATCGAGATCGGGATTTGTCACTCCGGTTGACGGAGAGGTATCTCTGGGCCCACTCGGTAGGACATCATCATAATGTGCACAATGTGACCAAGGGGTTGATCACGGATGATGTGTTACGGAACGAGTAAAGAGACTTGCGGTAACGAGATTGAACAAGGTATCGGGATACCGACGATCGAATCTCGGGCAAGTACTATACCGCTAGACAAAGGGAATTGCATACGGGATTGATTGAGTCCTTGAAATCGTGGTTCATCCGATGAGATCATCGTGGAACATGTGGGAGCCAACATGGGTATCCAGATCCCGCTGTTGGTTATTGACCGAGAACGCCTCGGTCATGTCAAGATGGTTCCCGAACCCGTAGGGTCTACACACTTAAGGTTCGATGACGCTAGGGTTATAAAGGAAGTTTATATGTGGTTACCGAATGTTGTTCGAGTCCGGATGAGATCCCGACGTCACGAGGAGTTCCGAATGGTCCGGAGGTAAAGATTTATATATGGGAAGTCCTGTTTTGGTCACCGAAAAGTTTCGGTTTTATCGGTAGCGTCATCGGGACCACCGGAGGGTCCCGGGTCCACTCAAGTGGGGCCACCGCCCCGGAGGCTTGCATGGGCCTAGAGTGGAAAGGACCAGCCCAGTGGGCTGGTGCGCCCCACCCTTGCCCAAGGCGCAGCTATGAGGGAGAGGGAAACCCTAGGCGCAGATGGGCCTTTAGGCCCACCCTAGGCGCCCCTCTCTTCCCCTCTTGGCCGCCCCCTCCAAGTCCCATCTAGGGCTGGCCGCCGCCCCCTAGGGGTGGAAACCTAGGTGGGGGCGCAGCCCCCTCTCCCCCTATAAATACTTGAGGCCTGGGGGCTGCCCAACACATGAGTTTTCACCTCTCCATGGCGCAGCCCTGCCTCTCCTCCTCCTCCTCTCCCGCGGTGCTTGGCGAAGCCCTGCAGGATTGCCACGCTCCTCCTCCACCACCACGCCGTTGTGCTGCTACTGGACGGAGTCTTCCTCAACCTCTCCCTCTCTCCTTGCTGGATCAAGGCGTGGGAGACGTCACCGGGCTGTACGTGTGTTGAACGCGGAGGTGCCGTCCGTTCGGCACTAGGATCATCGGTGATTTGAATCACGACGAGTACGAATCCATCAACCCCGTTCACTTGAACGCTTCCACTTAGCGATCTACAAGGGTATGTAGATGCACTCTCCTTCCCCTCGTTGCTGGTTTCTCCATAGATAGATCTTGGTGACACGTAGGAAAATTTTGAATTTCTGCTACGTTCCCCAACAAAAAGAAGAAGATAAAGGCCAAAAAAAGGCCCAAAAAAAGAAAATAAATAAAAAGGGCAATGCTACTATCTCCTTTTCCACACTTGTGCTTCAAAGTAGCACCTTATTCTTTATGTAGTGAGTCTCATATATTGTGCTTCAAAGTAGCACCTTATTCTTCATGTAGTGAGTCTCATATATTGTGCTTCAAAGTAGCACCATGTTTTTCATATAGTGAGTCTCATAAGTTGTCTTTTTCATACTAGTGGGAATTTTTCATTATAGAACTTGGCTTGTATATTCCTACGATGGGCTTCCTCAAAATGCCCTAGGTCTTCATGAGCAAGCAAGTTGGATGCACACCCACTAGTTTTCTTTTGTTGAGCATTCATAGCTCTAGTGCATCTGTTGCATGGCAATCCCTACTCCTCATGTTGACATCAATTGATGGGCATCTCCATAGCCCGTTGATTATCCTCGTCAATGTGAGACTTTCTCCTTTTTTGTCTTCTCCACACAATCCCCATCGTCATATTCTATTCCACCCATAGTGCTATATCCATGGCTCACGCTCATGTATTGCGTGAAGGTTGAAAAAGTTTGAGATTATTTAAGTATGAAACAATTGCTTGGCTTGTCATCGGGGGTATAGAAGTTGGGAACATCTTTGTGTGACGAAAATGAAGCATAGACTAACTATATGATTTTGTAGGGATGAACTTTATTTTGCCATGCTATTTTGAGAAGACATAATTACTTTGATTAGTATGCTTGAAGTACTATTATTTTTATGTCAATAAGAACTTTTGTCTTGAATCTTTCGGATCTGAATATTCATACCATGATTAAGAAGATTTACATTGAAATTATGCCAAAGTATCACTCCGCATCAAAAATTCTCTTTTTATCATTTACCTACTCGAGGACGAGCAGGAATTAAGCTTGGGGATGCCTGATACGTCTCCAACGTATCTATAATTTTTGATTGCTCCATGCTACTTTATCTATTGTTTTGGACTATAATGGGCTTTATTTTCCACTTTTATATTATTTTTGGGACTAACCTATTAACCGGAGGCCCAACCCAGAATTGCTGTTTTTGGCCTTTTTCAGTATTTCGAAGAAACAGAATATGAAACGGAGTCCAAACGGAAGGAAATCTTTGGAAACGTGGTTTTCTCATCAGATAAGACCCAGGAGACTTGGACCCTCCGTCAAGAAAGCCACGAGGCGGTCACGAGGGTGGAGGGCGCCTCCCCCTAGGGCGCGCCCCCTGCCTCGTGGGCCCCTCGAAGCTCCACCGACGTACTCCTTCCTCCTATATATACCTACGCACTTCCCAACGATCGTAATAGGAGCCAAAACCTAATTCCACCGCCGCAACTTCCTGTATCCACGAGATCCCATCTTGGGGCCTGTTTCGGAGCTCCGCCGGAGGGGGCATCCACCACGGAGGGCTTCTACATCATCATCAAAGCCTCTCCGATGAAGTGTGAGTAGTTTACTTCAGACCTTCGGGTCCATAGCTAGTAGCTAGATGGCTTCTTCTCTATTTTTGGATCTCAATACAATGTTCTCCCCCTCTCTCGTGGAGATCTATTCGATGTAATCTTCTTTTTGCGGTGTGTTTGTTGAGACCGATGAATTGTGGGTTTATGATCCAGCTTATCTATGAATAATATTTGAATCTTCTCTGAATTCTTTTATGTATGATTGAGTTATCTTTGCAAGTCTCTTCGAATTATCCGTTTGGTTTGGCCAACTAGATTGGTAGTTCTTGCAATGGGAGAAGTGCTTGGCTTTGGGTTCAATCTTGTGGTGTCCTTACCAAAGGATGTAAAGGGTTGCAAGGCACGTATTGTATTGTTGCCATCGAGGATAACAAGATGGGGTATTTATCATATTGCATGAATTTATTCCTCTACATCATGTCATCTTGCTTAAGGCTTTACTCTGTTTTTAACTTCTCTAGATGCATGCTGGATAGCGGTCGATGAGTGGAGTAATAGTAGTAGATGCAGAATCGTTTCGATCTACTTTTCACGGACGTGATGCCTATATACATGATCATACCTAGATAACCTCACAACTATGCTCAATTCTGTCAATTGCTCAACAGTAATTTGTTCACCCACCGTAGAATACTTATGCTCTTGAGAGAAGCCACTAGTGAAACCTATGGCCCCGGGTCTATTCTCATCATATCAATCTCCATCACTTTTATACTTGCTTTGTTTTACTTTTCCTTTTACTTTTCACTTTGCATCTTTATACCGAAAATACCAAAAATATTATCTCTATCAGATCTCACTCTCGTAAGTGACCGTCAAGGGATTGACAACCCCTAATCGCGTTGGTTGCGAGTAGCTATCGTTTTGTGTAGGTACGAGGGACTTGCGCGTGGCCTCCTACTGGATTGATACCTTGGTTCTCAAAAACTAAGGGAAATACTTACACTACTGTGCTGTATCATCCTCTCCTCTTCAGGGAAAACCAACGCAAGCTCAAGACGTAGCAATGCACACACTCGTACATATGCACATGCACTCATCCCTATGAATGCATGCACGCACACCCTACCCTTATGAGCATCTCTAAGAGACTGAGCCGGCACATCATCTTAAGATTGACGAAGTCACCTTAGTCAACAAGAACATCTGCACACTGAACGCACATCACCGGAAGGCCTGAAATAAATCCAGGAAAATGTGAGCACCAACGTCAAGTTTAGGTCAACACCAACGCACGACCACAAATAGTCCGCCCGCGTTCGTTTGGGGCTAAATGGACACAAAATGCAGCCCAACACGCGGGAGCAAACGGCGAAATGTCTGTTTTTTGTCCGGTTTCGACCTATTCCCGACCCAAATTTGGGTCATGTTTGCGTCAAAATGGACACATGCGGGCAGGAGGGCGTGTGCCCTTGTCCTCCCCTGGCCCGCCCCTCGGGGACACATATGCCCCCTTTTCTTTTCTCCTCCCTCCATCCCGCCGTCCCCCGCCCCCTATCCCCGCCATAGCTGCCGCCACCCATTTGCTCGGCCGCCTCGTCCAGCCCTGCCTCCCAAAACACGACCACCCGATTTGTGCCTCTCTCGCCCCGGCGCCGACGACCACCCGATAGATCTACGGCGACGGGATTTTGCGCATCCCGGCCGCCGGTGACTGTGGTTTGCCATGGATTGGCCGGGTACCAGACCGCACAACACGACAACGCCTCCACGCCGCATGTAGGTATTGACTCCGCCTCTAGCCGCTCGGATCTATCCCCTCGGCGGTTCACCGACAAAGACACGCCTGGCCGTCCCCCGGGCTCGGCACTGGCCCAGCGGTTTGTCGGCTCACCGTTGTAGCTCATACAACTGCCCACGACAAGTTGTGCACCACATTTCTGTTGGAAATATGCCCTAGAGGCAATAATAAAAGCATTATTATTATATTTACTTGTTCATGATAATTGTCTTTTATTCATGCTATAATTGTATTATCCGGAAATCGTAATACACATGTGAATACATAGACCACAATACGTCCCTAGTAAGCCTCTAGTTGACTAGCTCATTGGTTAACAGATAGTCATGGTTTCCTGACTATGGACATCAGATGTCATTAACAACGGGATCACGTCATTAGGAGAATGACGTGATGGACAAGACCCAATCCTAAGCATAGCACAAGATCGTAGTTCGTTTTGCTAGAGTTTTTCAATGTCAAGTATCTCTTCCTTAGACCATGAGATCGTGTAACTCCCGGATACCGTAGGAGTGCTTGGTGTACCAAACGTCACAACGTAATCGGGTGACTATAAAGGTGCACTACAGGTATCTCCGAAAGTGTCTCATTGGGTTGACACGGATCGAGACTGGATTTGTCACTCCGTATGACGGAGAGGTATCTCTGGGCCCACTTCGGTAATGCATCATCATAATGAGCTCAAAGTGACCAAGTGTTTGGTCACGGTATCATGCATTACGATGCGAGTAAAGTGACTTGCCGATAACGAGATTGAGCGAGGTATTGGGATACCGACGATCGAGTCTCGGGCTTGTAACGTACCGATTGACAAAGGGAATAGTATACGGGGTTGCTTGAATCCTCGACATCGTGGTTCATCCGATGACATCATCGAGGAGCATGTGGGAGCTAACATGGATATCCAGATCCGCTGTTGGTTATTGACCGAGAGCCGTCTCGGTCATGTCGCATGTCTCCGAACCCGTAGGGTCTACACACTTAAGGTTCGGTGGCGCTAGGGTTATTAGGAAGACTTGTGTGTGATTACGAATGTTGTTCGAGTCCGGATGAGATCCCGGACGTCATGAGGAGTTCGGAATAGTCCGGAGGTAAAGATTTATATATGGGAAGTTGTCATACGGACACCGGAAGGTTTCGGGGCATATCGGTATTGTCTGGGGCCACCGGAAGGGTTCCGGGTCCACTGGAGGGGCCACCTCCCGGGGGGCCACATGGGCTGTGGGGCAGGAGCCAGCCTGGAGGCTGGGCGCCCCCCCTTGGGCCCATGCGCCTACGGTTGGGGGAACCCAGAGGCGCCCCTTGCTTGGGGGCAAGTCCCCCTCCACGGCCGCCGCCCCCTCTAGATCCCATCTAGAGGGGCCGCCCCTTGCCCCTTCCCCTATAAATAGAGGGGTGAGGGAGGGCTGAACACCAAGCCAAGGCGCAGCCCTCCCTCCCAACACCTCTCCTCCTCCGTCGTGCTTGGCGAAGCCTGCCGAGATCTTCTGCACCAACAACACCGCACCGTCGTGCTGCCGTTGGAGCTGTCTTCCTCAACCTCTCCTTCCTCCTTGCTGGATCAAGGCGGAGGAGACGTCGTCCGCACTGTCACGTGTGTTGAGCGCGGAGGTGCTGTCGTTCAGCACTTGGTCATCGGTGATCTGAATCACGGCGAGTACGACTCCATCATCACCATCCCTTGAACGCTTCCGCACTCGATCTACAAGTGGTATGTAGATGCAAACTCACTCCCTTGACTCGTTTCTTAGATGAACTCATAGATGGATCTTGGTGAAACCGTAGGAAAAATTTAATTTTCTGCAACGCTCCCCAACAAAGGAATCATGAGCTAGGTCTATCGTAGTTCTCTATTGCACGAGTAGAACACAATTTTGTTGTGGGCGAGATCTTGTCAACTTGCTTGCCGCTACTAGTCTAATCTTGCTTCAGCGGTATTGTGGGATGAAGCGCCCGGACCAACCTTACACGCGCTTACGTGAGACCGGTTCCACCGACTAACATGCACTAGTTGCATAAGGTGGCTGGCGGTGTCTGCTCTCCCACTTTAGTTGAAGCGGATTCGATGAAAAGGGTCCTTATGAAGGGTAAATAGAAGTTGACAAGATCACGTTGTGGTTATTCGAGGTAAGAAAACGTTCTTGCTAGAACCCAATTGCAGCCACGTAAAAGATGCAACAACAATTAGAGGACGTCTAACTTGTTTTTGCAGCAATTGTCATGTGATGTGATATGGCCAAGTTGTGATGAATGATGAATGATATATTGTGATGTATGAGATCATGTTCTTGTAATAGGAATCACGACTTGCATGTCGATGAGTATGACAACCGGCAGGAGCCATAGGAGTTGTCTTTATTTTTGTATGACCTGCGTGTCATTGAAGAACGCCATGTAAATTACTTTACTTTATTGCTAAACGCGTTAGCCATAGAAGTAGAAGTAGTCGTTGGTGTGACAACTTCATGAAGACACGATGATGGAGATCATGATGATGGAGATCATGGTGTCATGCCGGTGACGAAGATGATCATGGAGCCCCGAAGATAGAGATCGAAGGAGCTATATGATATTGGCCATATCATGCCACTATTATATAATTGCATGTGATGTTTATTATGTTTATGCATCTTGTTTACTTAGAACGACGGTAGTAAATAAGATGATCCCTTACAAAAATTTCAAGAAGTGTTCTCCCTAACTGCACCGTTGCTAAAGTTAAATGCGTTTGAAGCACCACGTGATGATCGTGTGTGATAGATCCTTACATTCACATACAACGGTGTAAGACAGTTTTACACATGCAAAACACTTAGGGTTAACTTGACGAGCCTAGCATGTACAGACATGGCCTCGAACACGGAGACCGAAAGGTCGAACACGAGTCGTATGGAAGATACGATCAACATAAGAATGTTCACCGACGATGACTAGTCCGTCTCACGTGATGATCGGACACGGCCTAGTCGACTCGGATCGTGTAACACTTAGATGACTAGAGGATGTCTAATCTGAGTGGGAGTTCATTAAAATAATTTGATTAGATGAACTTAATTATCATGAACTTAGTCTAAAACTTTTTGCATAATATGTCTTGTAGATCAAATGGCCAACGCTCATGTCAACATGAACTTCAACGCGTTCCTAGAGAAAACCAAGCTGAAAGATGATGGCAGCAACTATACGGATGGGTCCGAACACGAGATCATCCTCATAGCTGCCAGGAAACAATATGTCCTAGAAGGAACACTAGGTGATGCTCCCGTCCCAAAGAACCAAGACATTATGAATGCTTGGCAGTCTCGTGCTGATGATTACTCCCTCGTTCAGTGCGGCATGCTTTACAACTTAGAACCGGGGCTCCAAAAGCGTTTTGAGCAACACGGAGCATATGAGATGTTCGAGGAGCTGAAACTAGTTTTCCAAGCTCATGCCCGGGTCGAGAGATATGAAGTCTCCGACAAGTTCTATAGTTGTAAGATGGAGGAAAATAGTTACATCGGTGAGCACATACTCAAAATGTCCAGGTTGCACAACCTTTCCCACTGGACATTAACCTCCGGATGAGGCGGTCATTGACAGAATCCTTGATCGCTCCACCAAGCTACAAGAGTTTTGTGATGAACTACAATATGCAGGGGATGGTGAAGACCATTCCTGAAGTATTTTCAATGATGAAGTCAGCAGAGGTTGAAATCAAGAAAGAACATCAAGTATTGATGGTCAATAAGACCACTAAGTTCAAGAAGGGAAAGGGTAAGAAGAACTTCAAGAAGGACGGCAAAGATGTTGCCGCGCCCGGTAAGCCAGTTGCCGGGAAGAAGTCAATGAATGGACCCAAGCCTGAGACTGAGTGCTTTTATTGCAAGGGGAAGGGTCACTAGAAGCGGAACTGCCCCAAATACTTAGCGGATAAGAAGGCCGGCAACACCAAAGGTATATTTGATATACATGTAATTGATGTGTACCTTACCAGTACTCGTAGTAACTCCCGGTATTTGATACGGTGCCGTTGCTCATATTTGTAACTCACAGCAGGAGCTGCGGAATAAGCGGAGACTGGCGAAGGACGAGGTGACGATGCGTGTCGGGAATGGTTCCAGAGTCGATGTGATCGCCGTCGGCACGCTACCTCTACATTTACCTACGGGATTAGTTTTGAACCTTAATAATTGTTATTTGGTGCCAAGTTTGAGCATGAACATTGTATCTGGATCTCGTTTGATACGAGATGGCTACTCATTTAAATCCGAGAATAATGGTTGTTCTATTTATATGAGAGATATGTTTTATGGTCATGCTCCGATGGTCAATGGTTTATTATTAATGAATCTCGAACGTAATGTTACACATATTCATAGCGTGAATACCAAAAGATGTAAAGTTGATAACGATAGTCCCACATACTTGTGGCATTGCCGCCTTGGTCACATTGGTGTCAAGCGCATGAAGAAGCTCCATGCTGATGGACTTTTAGAGTCTCTCGATTATGAATCATTTGACACATGCGAACCATGCCTCATGGGCAAAATGACCAAGACTCCGTTCTCGGAACAATGGGCGAGCAACCAACTTGTTGGAAATCATACATACCGATGTGTGCGGTCCAATGAGTGTTGAGGCTCGCGGAGGATATCGCTATGTTCTCACTCTCACAGATGACTTGAGTAGATATGGGTATGTCTACTTGATGAAACACAAGTCTGAGACCTTTGAAAAGTTCAAGGAGTTTCAGAATGAAGTAGAGAATCAACGTGACCGAAAGATAAAATTCTTACGATCGGATCGTGGAGGAGAATATTTAAGTCACGAATTTGGTACACACTTAAGAAAATGTGGAATCGTTTCACAACTCACGCCGTCTGGAACACCTCAGCGTAACGGTGTGTCCGAACGTCGTAATCGCACTCTATTGGATATGGTGCGATCCATGATGTCTCTTACCGATTTACGCTATCATTTTGGGGATACGCTCTAGAGACAGCTACATTCACTTTAAATAGGGCACCATCTAAATCCGTTGAGGCGACACCGTATGAATTATGGTTTGGGAAGAAACCTAAGCTATCGTTTCTAAAAGTTTGGGGATGCGATGCTTATGTCAAGAAACTTCAACTGAAAAAGCTCGAACCCAAGTCGGAAAAATGCGTCTTCATAGGATACCCTAAAGAAACCATTGGGTATACCTTCTACTTAAGATCCGAGGGCAAGATCTTTGTTGCCAAGAACGGATCCTTTACGGAAAAAGAGTTTCTCTCGAAAGAAGTAAGTGGGAGGAAAGTAGAACTCGATGAAGTACTACCTCTTGAGCGGGAAAGTAGTGCAGCTCGGAAAATGTTCTGTGATGCCTACACCAACGAAGAGGAAAATAATGATGATGATCAAGGTACTTGGATCAAGTTGCTGCTGAACTTCAGAGGTCCACAAGGACACGTTCCGCACTGAGTGGTACGGCAACCCTGTCCCGGAAATCATGTTGTTAGACAACGGTGAACCTTGAACTATGAAGAAGCGATGGCGGGCCCAGATTCCAACAAATGGCTAGAAGCCATGAAATCCGAGATAGAATCCACGTATGAAAACAAAGTATGGACTTTGGTGACTTGCCCGATGATCGGCGAGCGATAGAAAACAAATGGATCTTTAAGAAGAAGACGGACGCGATGGTAATGTCACCATCTATAAAGCTCGACTTGTCGCTAAGGGTTATCGGCAAGTTCAAGGGATTGACTACGATGAGACTTTCTCTCCGTGGCGAAGCTTAAGTCCGTCCGAATCATGTTAGCAATTGCCGCATACTATGATTATGAGATATGGCAGATGGACGTCAAAACGGCATTCCTTAACGGGCATCTTAAGGAAGAACTGTATATGATGCAGCCGGAGGGTTTTGTCGATCCTAAGAATGCTAACAAAGTATGCAAGCTCCAGCGATCCATTTATGGGCTGGTGCAAGAATCTCGGAGTTGGAACATTCGCTTTGATGAAATGATCAAAGCGTTTGGGTTTATGCAGACTTATGGAGAAGCCTGCGTTTACAAGAAAGTGAGTGGGAGCTCTGTAGCATTTCTCATATTATATGTAGATGACATACTTTTGATGGGAAATGATATAGAATTCTTGGACAGCATTAAGGCCTACTTGAATAAGTGTTTTTCAATGAAGGACCTTGGAGAAGCTGCTTATATATTAGTCATCAAGATCTATAGAGATAGATCGAGATGCCTCATAGGTCTTTCACAAAGCACATACCTTGATAAGATTTTGAAGAAGTTCAAAATGGATCAGTCCAAGAAGGGTTCTTGCACTGTATTGCAAGGTGTGAGATTGAGCTCGGCTCAATGCCCGACCACGGCAAAAGATAAAGAAGAGATGAGTGTCATCCCTATGCTTCAGCCATAGGATCTATTATGTATGCCATGCTGTGTACCAGACCTTATGTAAACCTTGCCGTAAGTTTGGTAGGAAGGTACCAAAGTAATCCCGCAAGGAACACCGGACAGCGGTCAAGAATATCCTAAAGTACCGAAAAGGACGAAGGACATGTTTCTCGTATATGGAGGTGACGAAGAGCTCGTCAGAAGGGTTACGTCGGCGCTAGCTTCGACACAGATCTGATGACTCTAAGTCACAAACCGGATATGTGTATATGTTGAATGGTGGAGCGATGGCTGGTGCAGCTGCAAGCGAGCGTCGTGGCGGGATCTACATGTGAAGCGGAGTACATGGCAGCCTCGGAGGCAGCGCATGAAGCAATTTGGGTGAAGTAGTTCATCACCGACCTAGAGTCATACCCAATGCGTCGGGGCCGATCAAACTCTTCTCGGACAACACCGGAGCTATTGCCCTTGCCAAGGAGCCCAGGTTTCACAAGAAGACCGAGCACATCAAGCGTCGTTTCAACTCCATCGTGAAAATGTTCAAGATGAAGACATAGATATTTGCAAAGTACATACGGATCTGAATGTCGCAGATCCGTTGACTAAACTTCTCTCTGATGAGCAAAACATGATCAACACCGAACTCTATGGGTGTTCGATTCATCACAATGTAACTGGATTATTGACTCTAGTGCAAGTGGGAGACTGTTGGAAATATGCCCTAGAGGCAATAATAAAAGCATTATTATTATATTTCCTTGTTCATGATAATTGTCTTTTATTCATGCTATAATTGTATTATCCGGAAATCGTAATACACGTGTGAATACATAGACCACAATCGTCCCTAGTAAGCCTCTAGTTGACTAGCTCGTTGGTTAACAGATAGTCATGGTTTCTGACTATGGACATCGATGTCATTAACAACGGATCACGTCATTAGGAGAATGACGTGATGGACAAGACAATCCTAAGCATAGCACAAGATCATGTAGTTTTTTTGCTAGAGTTTTTCAATGTCAAGTATCTCTTCCTTAGACCATGAGATCGTGTAACTCCCGGATACCGTAGGAGTGCTTTGGGTGTACCAAACGTCACAACTTAACGGGTGACTATAAAGGTGCACTACGGTATCTCCGAAAGTGTCATTGGGTTGACACGGATCGAGGCTGGATTTGTCACTCCGTGTGACGGAGAGGTATCTCTGGGCCCACTCGGTAATGCATCATCATAATGAGCTCAAAGTGACCAAGTGTTTGGTCACGGGATCATGCATTACGATGCGAGTAAAGTGACTTGCCGATAACGAGATTGAGCGAGGTATTGGGATACCGACGATCGAGTCTCGGGCTTATAACGTACCGATTGACAAAGGGAATAGTATACGGGTTGCTTGAATCCTCGACATCGTGGTTCATCCGATGACATCATCGAGGAGCATGTAGGAGCCAACATGGATATCCAGATCCGCTGTTGGTTATTGACACGAGAGCCGTCTCGGTCATGTCGCATGTCTCCGAACCCGTAGGGTCTACACACTTAAGGTTCGGTGGCGCTAGGGTTATTAGGAAGACTTGTGTGTGATTATCGAATGTTGTTGAGTCCGGATGAGATCCCTGACGTCACGAGGAGTTCGGAATAGTCCGGAGGTAAAGATTTATATATGGGAAGTTGTCATACGGACACCGAAGGTTTCGGGGCATATCGGTATTGTCTGGGGCCACCGGAAGGGTTCCGGGTCCACCGAGGGGCCACCTTCCGGGGCCACATGGGCTGCGTGGGGCAGGAGCCAGCCTGGAGGGCTGGGCGCGTCCCCCTTGGGCCCATGCGCCTAGGGTTGGGGAACCCAGAGGGGCGCCCCCTGCTTGGGGGCAAGTCCCCCTCCTCGCCGCCGCCCCCTCTAGATCCCATCTAGAGGGGCCGCCCCCTTCCCTTCCCTATAAATAGAGGGGTGAGGGAGGCTGAACACCAAGCCAAGGCGCAGCCCTCCCTCCCAACACCTCTCCTCCTCCGTGCGTGCTTGGTGAAGCCACAGCCGAGATCTTCTTGCACCAACAACACCACGCCGTCGTCTGCCGTTGGAGCTGTCTTCCTCAACCTCTCCTTCCTCCTTGCTGGATCAAGACGGAGGAGACGTCGTTCGTACCGTACGTGTGTTTATTTTGATTCGGTTGTGCTCCCGGATTCAGCGTATTTTGGGTAGCTCACATTGCTTATACTCAAATTTGTTTGTAGGATGGATGCAAGTTTTTGTATTGGGAATAATAATATATTGACCTATTGATGGTACAAAATTTGATAGATGTTCATGCACTCGTTGCTAGAATAGAGGCTAGAGATGAGATTAGATGCGAAGCAACGTGTACTTCTTTAGAATCAAAGAAGAAAGAAGTGTGCAAGCTCGAGAAGCCTCATATCAACAATGAAGACGTACACAAGATATTAATCCAACTAGTAGGAGCAGCTATGGAAGTTGGATATCTTTTAAAATGTCTAACTGTGGTTCTTATTTTCTTTGGTCTTGCTCTCCTAGCGAAGAATTGGTAAATGTACTCCAATGTATCAAAATGCCGTTGATGAAATAAAAGATATGTGTTTATAGTGGCAAAAAAATGTATACATACGGGCACCAACCAGCCGTGGCGGACCAGATGCGCCCACACACTATTCAAGAAAACGGTCGGCCGCCGCCCCATTGCCCTACCCAAACGGATAAAATCCGGACAAAACAGAAGTTCGTTTGGGGCCGTGCATTGGAGTTGGCCTTGGGACTTGAACCCTTGTGGTCTAGGATATCACTGTCCTCCTAACCATCCAACCACATGTTAATTTATGAATTTTATTTTTTTGAAAGAGCATGGATCTCTATTGGACAAACTCCAGCAATAACTCCTGACCAAAAAATTATAAAAAGTATAACATGGCTTCGCCTCCTCTCGCGACTGCCGAGACAATTAAGATTTCTCTACCTATGTTCGGTGCTACTACTTGTGAGTTGCGTTGGGATCTTCCCCAAAGATCAAGGGTGAAGCAATATAGTAGCTAATAAGTATTTTACTCAGTGAGAACCAAGGTTATCGAACCAATACGAGAACCACGCAAATCCTAGTGAACAACACCTTCACACAAAAGAGCAAATACTTGCACCCAACGCGGGCAAGAAGGTTGTCAATCCCCTTGAACTCGTTACTTGCAAAGATCAAATCTGGTGGAGGTAGACTATAAATTGCAAAATAAAAGAAAAGTAAATAAATTGCAACAATGTAGTTTTCATTTTATTGATATGATAAAGATAGACCCGGGGGTCATAGTTTTCGCTAGAGGCTCTTCTATCGAATAAATAACATACTGTGGGTAGACAAATTACTGTTGGGCAATTGATAAAAACACACATAGTTATGATGTTATTCATGGTAATGATCATGTATATAGGCATCACGTCCGTGACAAGTAGACCGACTCCTGCCTGCATCTACTACTATTACTCCACTTCAAGAGCGCTTCTATGCTTGCCTCTCCATGTATCAAGTTCATAACAAACAGAGTAATGCATGAGGTATGATGACATGATGTAGACAAAATAAATTCAAGCAATATGAATAAACCCCATACCCTTAATGAAAACAATACAAATACATGCCTCGCTACCCTTTCTGTCACAGGGTGAGGACACCACAAGATTGAACCCATCACAAAGCACATCTCCGACTAAAGATAAATCAATCTAGTTGGCCAAACCAAACGGATAGATCAGAGAAACATACAAAGCTATAACAATCATGCATAATAAACTTTAGAAAAGAATCAGTTACCTTCAATGAATAATTTGATCATAAACCCATAATTCACCGAATCCCAACAAACACACTGCGAAAGAAGATTACATCGGATAGAACTCCTTGGAGATCATGGATAACTTCGTATTGAAGATCAGAGAGAAAGAAGAAGCCATCTAGCTACTAGCTATGGACCTGTAGGTCGGTGGTAAACTACTCACACATCATTGGAGGTCCAGCAAGGATGATGAAGAAGCCCTCCATAATAGATTCCCCATCTGGCAAATTACCGGAAAGGGCCTCTAGATAGGATCGCAGAAGAATAGAAGCTTGCGGCGGTGGAAAAAGTGTTTCGTGTGGCTCTCTCTTGGTAACGCCCCCTTCATCTAATCGAAAGCAAGCCCCTCGTCCTCAAGCCCTGGTGTCCTGACTTCTCCTCCAAAGGGACAACGTTCGAGAAAAAACTCCTTGAGGGAGCCCCCTACAGGAGGCGCAAAAAGTTCGGGTGCATGTGGAGGTCATGGGGGCAGGCGAAAGTAATCCCTCAATTCCCAGGTAATCTCCCTGTTATAGTGTTCACTGGGAATGACAACCCAGATTTTAACCTTTTAATCACTCGCGGGAAGCCCGCTCCTTCTTCAACGCTGACGGGCATGAGGGCCGGGGTGATGGCGGGTCTGAGCAGAGAGGCGGAAGTAAATCGTACTTTGGGAGCTACTCCCGAAGTTCCTCAATATGAAGACTCAGATGCCTTCTCGGCCACTAATTCCGAGGTTGAGAGCGCCATAAATCATCATCGACGGAAGACCTCTCTAAGGAACCCAGCCTTTACTGACCAAGAGTTTAATGCCCTAAGCTCGATGGACGCGTACCTTGGAGCGGCTCGCTCTGTGTTTGAGCAATTAGTGGGCGATCGAAGGGCTTGAAGGTAAAGTTCCGCTCGAGCCCATTTTATCTTGGGGATTTTTTATACCTTTATGTTTGTTTAAAGGCAAACGATAGTGCCAAACATGGCAGTAGCCCCTAAGGCTTGATATGAGCAAGCTGCCCGTAGCGAGGCTTGAATATAACTGAAGAAGGCATTTTTTGGTAGAGTGCTCACGCGAGAAATAATAAAGTATCTGAAGCCCTTTCCTAGACAAAGGGGAAGTTAGAGGCCGCCTTGGCCGAGGTGGAGCGGGTTAAAGAGTTCACCAGGGAGGCACACGGTAACTGCTTGTATTTCACAAAAAGTTCTTGCTATGGATATTATGAGAGTGCCTCATAACATAATCCAATGCAGCAGCAGAAGCCTTGGGTCATCTTGAAAGAGATCTCAAGCAGCCCCGCGAGTATTTAATGTATACAGAATCATAGCGCCAGGCAAACCAACATGTGTTGACCCAGAGGAGGGATGGCACTAATGCACTTAGGGCAGAAAATGCCCGACAAGCCCAAGAGATTGAGAGTTTAAAAGCTCAAATAGCTGTTGCCGAGGCGAAGAATCACCGAATGGATGAGACGATTTTTGGTAAGTTTTTATTGCAAGAACCGTTCGTGACTATGGGGATTACCTGAGGTGATTAGCAAGCTAACTTTTGTTGCTTGGCAGCTTCCCTATCCGGCCAACCCCTTGACGCCCTAGGTGCATGTAACGCCCGGATAATTAAGCTACAGTAATCCCTGCTAATGATGCCACGTCACTGTAATTAAACTCACGTGGATTCAAACCAGTTCAAATTCAAATTATAAAAATAGGCAAACAATAAAAGTTTTCAAAAACTAAAACTAAATTGTTCGGGGGTTGCCAAAAATTACAAAGCTAATTATGGTGGAGTGCACCCATTTTTGTAAAGTGTTTAGATATTTTAAATAAACCAAAATAGAAAAAGGAAAATAAGAAAAAGGAAAATAAAAACAAAAAGAGGAGTGGGGGAGAAAACCCCCCACCATTATGCCAATCGGCCAAGCCCACCTGCCCAGTCGGCCCAGCCCACCCGCCCCAACCCGCCCCCTATCCACATCCTCCCCGGTCGGGAACCCTAGCCGCAACGACTCCCCGCCCGATCCCCTTTCTCCCCCCCTGCGCCGATCCGGATCGGCCCCAGACGATCCTCGCCCCTCGTCGCCCCTCGGCGCGGCGACCCACCGCCCGACCGCACCTCCTCCCTCCTCCCGACCAGGCGCAAGGCCCTCGTCGCCTCGGGCCGACCCCGCCCGAACGCCACCTCGCCGGATCCACCGTCGCCGTCGGCCGCCTCGCCCGCCTCCTCACCGGTCGCCACCGAGCGCCCCCGAGCCCGCCTCATAGACCCCGCTCCCCGTGAGCACTCCCCTCTCTCCCCCTAGTTCCCTCCCGAACCTTGCCGTCGCCCCAGCCTCCCGTCGCCCGGCTCGGCCGCGCCCGACCCTCCTCTCCCTCGTGCCTCCGCCACTCGGGCGAGGCCCCTTTCCCGCGCGACGGGCCTCCGCCCGCCCTCCCGCTCTCTTCTCCTCGCCGAACCTCGGCCCGGCGAGCACGCCACCCTTGAGGGCCCGCTGCCGCCACCAGCCGGGCACCTGCCGCACTTCGCGCCTCCCTCTCGCCCCATCCTGCCCCGGGCCCCGTGGCACGCCCCATCGGAGCTCAAAACCCCGCCACCTCCGCTGCTTCACGATCCGATCCGAGCGAGCCCGCCGTGCCACCACCATCGGACCCGCCCGCCTCCCGCTCTCGAACGCGACCGCCGCGCCCGTTTGGCACGGAAGACGAGTCCGCGAGCTCGGCGCCCTCCTCCGCCATGGGCGCCCACCGGGCTCCCGTCGGCCGCCCGACGTACCACCGGGCCACCGCTGAGCCATCGACTAGTGGGCCTGAGGCCCCCACCGGTCTGCATTGACTCGGTCGATGGGTGTGACACCCATCACATCACATGGGGGCCCCACCCCCAAAGAACGTTTTAAAATAAAAGAAATGAAAATGAAATTAGTTAAATATAATTATTATAAATAAAAATTAATAAAACTAATTAATTAATTAATTAATTAATTAGTTAAGTAATTAATTAATTTAATTAATCCTGATTAATTAAACCTAATGACTAATCAACCTAATTAACTACTGTTAATTAAACTTAACTAAGTTAATTAGTTAACAGTGTATGACGAACGGGACCCACATGTCAGGGTTGACCTAGTCAACCCTGTTGACTGCTGACGTCAGCATGACGTCATCTTGACGTCATAAACACATTTTTTCAATTAATTAATTAATTAATTAAATTCGAAATTAATAAAATCTTTTAAAAATCATATCTTTTAATCCGTAACTTCGGATTAAAATATTTTCAACATGAAAGTTGCTCGTAGCAGCGAGGCGAATCCGGATCGCAGTCCGTTCGTCGCCACACCCCCTAACCTATCGAACCTGCAACTTTCCCCCGCGGCTCCTCTGCTGAAAACCACGACACAGGAATACTTTCCGGATGTTTCCCCATAACCAAGACCCCCTCATACCACGTTAGGGCACGCCTAGCATCGCTTCTTGGCATGTCATGCATCGATATGCATCTGTTTACTTGGTATTCATTGTTTCTTCCCCTCTTCTCTCCGGTAGACTACTGAGACCAAGCACTGCGGTGGCCTCGACTACGGTGTTGACGACCCCTCTCTCTTGCCAGAGCAACCAGGCAAGCCCCCCCTTGATCACCAGATATCGCCTACTCTTATCTACACTGCTTGCATTAGAGTAGTGTAACATGTTACTGTTTTCAGATACTCCTATCTTTGCTGCATAGCTTTGTCCTTGTTACTTCATTGTTACCTTACCCGCAAACCTATATGCTTAGTATAGGATGCTAGTACATTCATCTGTGGCCCTACATTCTTGTCCGTCTGCCTTGCTATACTATCGGGCCGTGATCACTCGGGAAGTGATCACGGGTATGTACTATATACTTATACATGATACATGTGGAGGCTAAAGTCGGGTCGGCTGATGGAGCACCATGCGAGTGGATCTTTGAGGCGGAGCGACAGGCGAGTTGAGACCGCCTAGGAGAGAGGTGGGCCTGGCCTGTTCGGCGTTCGCGGTTACTTAACACGCTTAACGAGGTCTTGGTATTTGATCTGAGTTGGCTCTGAGCTTATACGCACTAACCATCTACGGGAGTAGTTATGGGTATCCCGCGTCGTGGTATCGGCCAAGCACTTGAGACGTCGGCTGACGGCAGCGCGCGCCGGATTGGACCGAACGCCACTAGGCTAGGTCTGCTTCGGCCGTGTGCATAGCGTCGAGGTGTGCTCGTGGCGATGGGCCCACCCTGCGCGCTTAGGTTTAGACCGGCGTGTTGGCCTCTCTGTTGTGCCTAGGTGGGGCTGCGGCGTGTTGATCTTCCGCGGCGGGCATGACCCAGAAAGTGTGTCCGGCCAAATGGGATCAAGCGTCTTTGGGTAAGATGGTGCACCCTGCAGGAAGTTAATCTATTGAATAGCCGTGATCTTTGGTAACAGGGCGACTTGGAGTTGTACCTTGAGCTTATGACAACTAGAACCGGATACTTGATAAAACACACCCTTCCAAGTGCGGATACAACGGTGGTCGCTCTCTCTCGGGGAAATGAGGAGGGATCGCGGGTAGGATTATTGCTATGTGATGTTATTTGGAGGACTTGATTGCCCTCTTTTACTGTTACAAGACAGTGTCGAGCGTAGTCTTCGTTAAGACTAGCTATCCCCTCTTATTACGGCATTCTGCGATTCAGTCCATGATATGGCCTTTACACATATATCCATGCATATGTAGTGTAGCTCCTTGCTTGCGAGTACTTTGGATGAGTACTCACGGTTGCCTTGTTCCCCTTTTCCCCTACCTCTACTCGATTGCTGCAACCAGATGATGGAGCCGGGCAGACGCCACCGTCGATGGCGACTACTACTCGGAGGTGCCTACTACTACGTGCAGCCCGGCGACGACCGGGAGTAACTTAGGAGGATCCTGGCGGGAGGCTGTTCCTCTTTGATCTGTATCCCGGTTTGTACTAGCCATCTTATGGCAACTTGTTTAACTTATGTCGTACTCAGATATTGTTGCTTCCACGACTTCGTCTATGATCGAGCACTTGTATTCGAGCCCTCGAGGCCCCGGCTTGTATTATGATGCTTGTATGACTTATTTTATTTGTAGAGTTGTGTTGTGATATCTTCCGTGAGTCCACGATCTTGATCGTACACATTTGCGTGCATGATTAGTGTACGATTAAATCGGGGCGTCTGAGTTGGTATCGAGCCATTTTGCTGTAGAATCCCCTTCCACACTCCTTGGCGAAGTCGAGTCTAGACATTGCAAAACTTTTACTAACTTGGCTGTGTGCCTTACGGGCCCACGTCGCCATCGGGTGGTACTAGGATCTTTTACTCCTCGACCTTTACTCTGGGACTCTGAACTCTCTTCTACTCGGGTTAAACGTTTTTACTAACTGACACTAGGATCCCGTGACCACATTCACCCCAAAGCTGGATATAGCCTTAGTTGCTTCTTTGAATTGTATTTGATCAATTTCCACACTGTCATTTGACTCCTTTGAAACGTCTTTGTTTTCAGATGGAACCCACGAGGCAGGTCGTGCGCCACACGACGCCCATTGGTGCCTCGGGATCACCTGCGGTGCTAGCAGAGATGATGACCTATCTGGGTTATCGCTGGCACCCTGAGTACACCGTCTATGAGGAGTACCAGGACTATAACCAGGAGCAGTACCGCGCCATCGTCCACCTCTACTCTCGGTAGTATGAGTCCACTACTGTGCTGCACACCGCACATGGTGTTGGAGTGACTATCGATATGGCAGTCCACGATGCTACTTATGCTGCTCTGACACGTCTTCGTGCGAGTATCGAGAGTTGGACACCTCCCCTTGAGTGCACATTGCTATCGCGTCGATGTTGGTGAGGAGGTTACTACATGCTGCCTACTCCATCGTCACCAGAGAGCCCTTGTACCATCGTAACTTTGTTACGCATGCGATGGGCTGGATCGAGCTAACCGAGCTCTTACCACGAGTTGTACATCACCCGTCGGCACCTCTCTACGTGCTCGGCTGATGCACCCTTTGTCCGATCCGAGAGCTGCCGCGTTCTGCGATCTACCCAGCCAGGACCGTGATGCCCCGGGTGTCGGTTGGCGACGTGGGAGGCTACTCTCCGCACTTGGCCCTCTTCGCCACACAGGCGTCGGATTCAGCACCAGAGTATCCGCGGCCCCAGTGTCAGCGACGTGGAGGACTATCCGCTGCCGCACTATCGACTTTCGAGGCTCTGACTACCTCCAGCGATCCGCGTGGGACTGATGTAGACTTGCTTGTTAGTGTTTGATGTATTCGCCATGAACTGCGTGCCGCCTATGATGTCTTAGTCTATGTACTGAACTCTATGTATCGAACTCTATGCATGATCCCTTTTGTAAGATATGCCGACTACTATGTAGTTCCCATCATGCTGCTTTCATTATGCATGTTTCATCATGAATGATTCCTGTCTCTTGCTTAATTTCTCAAATGCTGAACTACCCCTGTTATATAATAGCAGGATGGTTAGGCCAGCTGGTCATGGTCGTGGTGGCAACTTCCCACCACCGCCTGAGTACATGGCTGGTATGATCCAACAGCTAGAGATGAATCGCCAGTTCATGGAGAACATGATGGCTCAGCTTCCTCGCCCCAATATGAACCAGCACCCAAGCGGAACAACTCTGCGAGGATTTCATACGCTGAACCCAGCGTGTACCGCAGCTCAACCCAGCCACTGGATGTTGATGGTAGCTCCGTGACATCACCTATGAGATGGAGTCTGCTGATGTAGCCCCGCCACTATGTCACTTTTGCTTCCTTCTTCTGAAGGGACCCGCAGCTCAATGGTGGGACAGCCACAGCGTACTCTGCCAGATTGGAACACTCATCACTGGCGGACTTCAAGCTGCCTTCGTGCCCGATTCATCCCTCAAGGGGTCATGGACGGAAGAAGCGTGAGTTCCGCAACCTCACCCAAGGCAACAAGGCTGTTGAAGCTTATCGGAGAGTTCTTGGACTTGTCTCGCTATCTTTGAAGAGGACATTGCAAGCGATGCCGCAGACAGAGAAGTTCCGTGGCGGCCTTCAAGTCGACATCAAGCTCGCACTTCTAGTGCACGACTTTGCTGATTTCGCCACCTTGGTGAACAAGGCTATCAATGTCGAAACTGGTCTGCAGGAATACCAGAGCTCTAACAAAGCAACCGTGACACGGGCTCATCTTGAGCCCGTCCTCGCAGAAGTGCAAGATATGGATTCCCAACAGCATGTACCAAATTAATGCACTGCTCCAAGGCGAACTATCTGCACCTCGTACGCCTACAACTAAGCAGCCAAAGCTTCCAGCTCCACCACCCCAAGCTCCTGTTCCCACCCCAATAATGGTTTGTGCTTGGTCTGCGGACAACCAGGGCACCGTGCTAGAGAATGCAACCGAACTGAATCAGTTGCCCTTCCAAAGAATGGCCGTGGAAACACCGAACCGTAACAACACTGCCAAGTCTTATGGTCAAGCTCAGCCAACCACGTTGATCTGAGCGAAGCTCAAGACCAGCTCTCTTCGTGATGGGTACACTCCTCGTAAATTCAGTACTGCATCTGTTTTATTCGATTCAGAGCATCGCATTCATTCATGTCGAGAAGACTTTGCATACAAGCACGACGTTAAGTGTGAGGAGATGAACTCTTGGTAGTGGTAAAACCCCTTGGGACAATGTCAAACCTCCATGGTTGGCGTCGGCGTCCCGTGGAAATCGAAGGGCTGGAATTCTATGCCTCCCCATTATCCTCAAGGCGTCTAACATCGACCTCATTTTGGGGATGGATTGGTTGAAAGCGCATACTGCGTCAATCGTTTGCGCCACTAAGACCGTCCATCTGCTACACCCTTCTGATGAAATAGTAAGCTACAATGCTTGTCTGGTTCAGGATGCCGAGGCAAGGCTCTATGCTTTGAATGCATTGAACGCCGCACCCCTCGAGGGAATTGAAAACATTCCTGTCATTTGCGATTTCCGAGACGTCTTCCCTGAAGAACTTCCAGGGATTCCCCCTGCTAGGGCTGTCGAATTCGTCATCGACTTGAAACCAGGCACCACTCCTATAGCCAAGCGACCCTACAAGATGCCGCCACATGAACTCCTTGAGCTCAAGGAGGAAATCGACAAATCTCTTCAAAGTGGTTTCATTCGCCCAAGTTGCTCTCCTTGGGGAGCACCTTCTCTCTTTGTCAAGAAGAAGGATGGGACAAACCGATTGGTCCAAGACTACCGTCCCATAAATCAAGCTACCATTCAGAATCAGTATCCTCTTCCTCGGATCAATGATCTTTATGATCAACTGGCTGGTTCGTCAGTGTTCTCAAAACTCGACTTGAGGTTGGGTTACCACCAGATCCGTGTTCGTGAGGAGGATATCCCCAAGACCGCATTTGTGACTCGTTATGGTTCATACGAGTACACCGTCATGTCTTCGGCTTAACCAATGCTCCAGCCACCTTCTCTCTCGCTTTGATGAACTATATATTCATGGATTACCTCGACAAGTTAAATCGTGGTTTATCCGGATGATGACCTGATCTTTTCCAAGAATGAAGAAGAACATGCTGAACATCTTCGTCTTGTCTTTGGAAAAGCTACGAGAGCATCAACTCTATGCCAAGTTCTCCAAATGTGAATTCGGCTTCCAAGTAACCTACCTTGGACATGTCATCTCTAAGGATGGTATTGCCGTCAACCACGAAAGGGTTCAGGCTATTCTCGATTGGACTCCTCCGAAGAATGTTAAGCAAGTCGAAGTTTTCTCGGTCTCTTGACTATTGCCGTCGATTAGTCGAGAACTTCTCCAAGATTGCCAGACCTCGACTAACTTGTTGCATAAGGCGTCAAATTCCAATGGATGAGATAAGTGTCGGGGAAAGTTTCCGGGCACTCAAGGACAAGTTGACTTCTGCCGATGCTAGCTCCTCCCGATACTAAGAAGGACTTCGTCATTTATCGCGGCGCTTCTCGTCAAGGATTAGGCGGTGTCCTAATGCAAGAGCGCAAAGTGGTTGCTTATGCCTCTCGACAGTTGTGCCCTCACGAAGAGAACTACCCAGTTCACGACCTCGAACTTCTGCTGTCATTCATGCCTTTGAAGCGATGGCGACATTACCTTCTCGTGTCGTTGCGAGATCTTCACCGACCACCAAAGTCTGAAGTATCATTTACTCAGCCAGACCTGAACCTCCGTCAGCAGAGATGGATGGAGATTGCAGACTTTGATTTGGGTATTTCTTATCGCCTGAGCAAGGCTATGTAATGGCTGATGCCTTGAGCCGCAAAGTCTTCTTGCAACCACCTTCAGTTCACCAAGTTCAGCCCCACTTGTTGAAGAATTCAGAAGCTGAACCTCCATATTGTTCCTCCGGTGCACTTCGCCCCCTCCTCCGGAGTTCCGCAAGATGAATCTCCGTGTTGTTCCCCAGGGTTCCCTCTATACCCTGGCTTTTGAACCCGATCTCGTGGGCACCATAAAGACAATGCAGGATTTGACTCAAGTCTACAAGATTAAGCAAGACCTCAAAGAGGTAATCCCTCATTCTTCACTATTCTTGATGATGGCGCCTTTGTACTTCAAAGGCCGCCTAGTGGTGCCGTGTAAGAAGGAAAATCTGAATATGACTCGAAGGTTATGAAAGAAGCTCATGATCGCCTCTATGTATCCATCCCGGTAGTACAAAGATGTATCAAGACATTCAATCGAGATTACGGTGGTCTAATATGAAGCGGACATTGCTCGCTATGTTCTTTGAGTGTGGCGTTTGCCGTCGTATCAAAGCAGAACATCAAAGGCCTCTTGGAACTCGCAACCTATCTCTATTCCCGAATGGAAATGGGACCATGTTGAAATGGACTTCGTCACCGGATTTCCCAAATCGCAGAAAGGTAATGATGCAATTCTTGTCGTCATCGACCGGCTTTCTAAAGTTGCTCATTTTCCGCGGTCAAAGAAACGATCATCGCTAGTCAGCTTGCAACGCTCTATATGTCCAGAATTGTTTCACTTCACGGTATTCCACCGGTTATCGCCTTCGGACCGTGGCAGCTTATTCACTTCAAGATTACGGGCAAGTTTTCAAGAAGCTATGGGGACTCATTTATCTTTCAAGATCTTTGCGTTTCATCCGCAGCCTCAAGGGCAAGTTGAACGTGTCAACCAAATTCTCGAAGACATGCTTCGAGCTTGTGTCGTTTCCTTCGGCAAGAAATGGGAGGAATCTCTCCCGTATGCTGAGTTCTCTTATAATAATAGCTATCAAGCTAGTTTGAAGATGGCCCCCTTCGAAGTGTTATATGGACGAAAGTGCCGAACCCCTCTGAACTGGTCAGAAACTGGGGAACGTCCACTCTTCGGTCCGGATATTATCCAACATGCCGAAGAACAAGTCCGCATTATTCGAGAATCTCAAGACTGCTCGATCCGCTAAAAGAGTAATTATGACCGTCATCACAAAGACATGGTCTATCAACTTTGGCGAAAAGGCCTATCTTCGCGTTACACCAATGAAGGGTGCTCACCGCCGGGATCAAGGGCAAGCTAGCTCCTCGCTATATTGGCCCATTCACTATTCGGAAAGGCGTGGAAAAGTGGCATATCAAGCTGGAGCTTCCGTCGAACCTTTCTCAGTTCACGATGTGTTCCACATGTCACAACTCCGACGCTGCTTCAAGGACCCAATCCGAGCGAAAGGACCATGAAGTGCTCGAATTGCAACAGGACCTCTCCTATAAAGAGCATCCGTCCGCATTCTCGACCAAGCTGAACGCCGCACACGCCGGCGATCAAGTTCCTCAAAGTCCAGTGGTCGAATCACTCAAGACGAAGCCACACAGGAACGTGAGGATCGTCTTGAGATGAATACCCGCACTCTTTCCTTCTACCTCCTAAATCTCGGACGAGATTTCTTGTAGTGGAGGAGATTTGTAACATGGGATAATTAAGCTACAAGAATCCCTGCTAATGATGCCACGTCATCCGTGATTAAACTCACATGGATTCAAACCAGTTCAAATTCAAATTATAAAATAGGCAAACAATAAAAGTTTTCAAAAACTAAAACTAAATTGTTCGGGGGTTGCCAAAAATTACAAAGCTAATTATGGTGGAGTGCACCCATTTTTGTAAAGTGTTTAGATATTTTAAATAAACCAAAAGCAGAAAAAGGAAAATAAGAAAAGGAAAATAAAAACAAAGAGAGTGGGGAGAACCCCCATCGCCCAACTGGGCCAAGCCCACTGGCCAGCTTGGCCAGCCCACCCGCCCAACCGCCGCCCCCCTATCCACCTCCTCCCGGTGGGAACCCTAGCCGCAACCACTCCCCGATCCCTTTCTCCCCCCACCGATCCGGATCGCCTCGCCTCGATCCCGTCGCTGCCTCGTGCGCCTCGACCGGCGACCCCGCCGCCTCGACCACACCCTCCCTCCTCCACGACTGGCGCAAGGCCCCGTGCCTCGGGCCGACCTCGCCTGAACGCCACCTCGCCGGATCACACTGCCGTCGGCCGCCTCCTCACCGGTGCGCCACCAGCGCCTCGAGCCGCCTCATAGACCCAAGCGCCCCCGTGAGCACTCCCCTCTCCCCTAGTTCCCTCCCGACGCCGCCGCCCTTCTGCCTCCCGTCGCCCGGCTCGGCCGCGCCCGCGACCCACCTCTCCTCGTGCCTCCGCCCTCAGGCGAGGCCCCTTCCCGCGCACCGGCCTCCGCCCAGCCCTCCCGCTCTCTTCTCCTCGCGAACCTCGGCCCCGACGAGCACGCCACGCCCAGGGCCGCCTGGCCGCCACGCCTGGGCACCGCCGCACCCAGCGCCTCCTCTCGCCCCATCTCGGCCCCGGCCCTCGTGGCACGCCCATCGGAGTTCAGAAACCCCGCCACCTCCGCCGCTCCATGGCTGCCATCCCGGCCGAGCCAGCCAAAGCCACCACCATCGGACCCGCCGCCCCTCGCTCTCGGACGCGACCGCCCGCGCCCGCTTGGCCGCTGAAGAGAGTCCGTGAGCTCAGCGCCCTCCTCCAAGGACGCGCCACCGGGCTCCCAGCGTCGGCCAGCCGACGTGGCACGGGGCCACTGACCTGGCCATCGACTAGTGGGCCAGGCCCCCCGCGATCTGTTGACTCGATTAAGCAATGACCGCACTGCTTGCTCACATCGACATGGGGCCCCACACCCCAAAGAACGCTTTTAAAATAAAAAAAAATGAAAATGAAATTAGTTAAATATAATTATTATAAATAAAAATGAATAAAACTAATTAATTAATTAATTAATTAATTAAGTAAATAATTAATTTAATTAATCACGATTAATTAAACCTAATGACTAATTAACCTAATTAACTCATTAATTAAACTTAACTAAGTTAATTAGTTAGCGATGTATGACTTAACGAGACCCACATGTCGTGGTTGACCTAGTCAACCCGTTGATATTGACATCAAGCATGACATCATCTTGGCGTCATAAATACATTTTTGAATTAATTAATTAATTAATTAAATTCCGAAATTAATAAAATCTTTTAAAATCATATCTTTTAATCCGTAATTCGATTAAAATATTTTCAACATGAAAGTTGCTCGAGCAGCGAGGCGAATCCGGATAAGCAGTCCGTTCGTCGCCACACCCCCCTAACCTATCGAACCTGCAACTTTCCTCCGGCTCCTCTCGCTTCGAAAACACAAAAACCGGAATACTTTCCGGATGTTTCCTTAACCAACCCCCTCATACCACGTTAGAACACGCCTAGCATCGCTTCTTGGCATGTCATGCATCGATATGCATCTGTTTACTTGGTATTCATTGTTTCTTCCCCTCTTCTCTCGGTAGACTACGAGACCGACGCGGTGGCAGGCCGACTACGGTGTTGACGACCCTCTCTCTTGCCAGAGCAACCAGTGCAAGCCCCCCTTGATCACCAGATATCGCCTACTCTTATCTACACCGCTTGCATTAGAGTAGTGTAACATATTCTTATTTTGAGATACTCCTATCTTTGCTGCATAGCCTGTCCTTGTTACTTCATTGTTACCTTACCGCAAACCTATATGCTTAGTATAGGATGCTAGTACATTCATCTCGTGGCCCTACATTCTTGTCCGCCCCCTTGCTATACTATCGGGCCGTGATCACTCGGGAGGTGATCACGGGTATATACTATATACTTATACATGATACATGTGGAGACTAAAGTCGGGTCGGCTGATGGAGCACCCGCGAGTGGATCTTTGAGGTGGAGCGACAGGGCAGGTTGAGACCGCCTAGGAGAGAGGTGGGCCTGGCCCTGTTCGGCGTTCGCGGTTACTTAACACGCTTAACGAGGTCTTGGTATTTGATCTGAGTTGGCTACGAGCTTATACGCACTAACCATCTACGCGGGAGTAGTTATGGGTATCCCGCGCCGTGGTATCACCAAGCACTTCAGACGTCGGCGACGGAGGCGCTACGGATTGGACTGGAACGCCACTAGGCTAGGTCTGCTTCCGCCACAGACGCATAGCGTCTTGGTGTGTGCTCAGGCGATGGGCCTGCACTTCTGGCGGCTTAGGTTTAGACCGGCGTGTTGGCCTCTCTGTTGTGCCTAGGTGGGGCTGCGACGTGTTGATCTTCCGCGGCGGGCATGACCCAGAAAGTGTGTCCGCCAAATGGGATCAAGCGCTTTGGGTAAGATGGTGCACCCTGCAGGAAGTTAATCTATTCAATAGCCGTGATCTTC